>JBAMCE010000461.1:0-600000 GCA_037075305.1 Drosophila kanekoi
GCAAAGCAGCTTTAGTAGTTTGATATGGTAGTTTTAGGTACTGGAATTTGGGTGTTTAAGTTCATTTACCAGTTGTTAAATTGCTATTTTGTTTGGTGTTTTTGTTTTTTTTTTTTTTTTTGGGGTGCTATTAGGTCTCCTGTTGCTGTTTAGCAAATTTGGTTGTCTTTTCTTTTATTTGTTTTAGTTTGTGTGGTAAGAGCGTTAATATGCAACTTGGTTGTCGTCTGCGTATCTTGGAACATACACTTTAGGGTCTCTTCTCAGTCTCTATTCCGATATACAGAAAGGCTTGCACATTAATGGGGCTATGAATGTTGTTAGTAATGGAGTTAGTTAAGAATGTAATTCTGGTATTGTGAATTGGTAGTGCAGATTGTGTGCTTGGTAGGCCCACAACTGGCACTTGGCTGGTTAACTTGGCTGAGCAGTTTTCAGGTACCCGAAAGCCTTATCAATTTATTACAAATGCATAACTATACATAGACTGTGCTACACCTTACTTTTCTCACAGTACTGAAAGCTCCTTGTATTCCTTCTAGGTTATGCTAGTGCACCAGCGCAGTTAATATTTAAAACAGTCGTTCATGTCAATCCAATTCAAACCTCGCGTGATCTTATAACCATTACTGTAAGTAGGTCCAGTACTATCATAATACTAACAATAAGTATACATCAAGTAAGTATGTGTTATATCCAAAATAAATATTCATCATACTGTAAAACTGCCAACCTCACTAACAATTTGGAGCAATTTACTTGGTTTACTACCTGTAGCACAAAAATAACAAACCAAGAAAACTGCCTATCCGAGTGGGTCAGCACAAAATGATGAAATATAATGATATAAACATACTATGTATATACTATCATTATCTCTGACAGTACTGACCCACACACTATGGCTTACAAGATCACTCAACCCAGAATCACATTAACAAACAACTAATCTAAATATTAACCGCTCAACCAGCATAACCCAAAACGAATACAACCAACTCATACTGTGAGCCAAAATAAAATATAACACAGCCTATGTAAAGATGCAATAGTAATAACAATAATACCCGAAAACTGCTCAGCCAAGTTAACCAGCCAAAGCCAGTTGTGCGCCTACAAGCACACAATCTGCACTGCCAATTCACAATACCAGAATTACATTATAACTAACTCCATTACTAACAACATTCATAGCCCCATTAATATGCAAGCCTTTCTGTATATCGGAATAGAGACTGAGAAGAGACCCTAAAGTGTATGTTCCAAGATACGCAGACGACAACCAAGTTGCATATTAACGCTCTTACCACACAAACTAAAACAAATAAAAGAAAAGACAACCAAATTTGCTAAACAGCAACAGGAGACCTAATAGCACCCCAAAAAAAAAAAAAAAAACAAAAACACCAAACAAAATAGCAATTTAACAACTGGTAAATGAACTTAAACACCCAAATTCCAGTACCTAAAACTACCATATCAAACTACTAAAGCTGCTTTGCTCGGGTACCTGGAACTCTGCCCTTTAGGGTACGTATAAACCAGGCGAGCGAGCAGCATTAAAGTACTTGCACCCCAGTGCCAAAATAGCCATACCAGACTATCTAACTGCTTTGCTTGGGTACCAGGAGCTCTGTCCTACTGGACATGTGTAAACCTGGTGAGTGAGCAGTGATAAAGCATAGAATCTGCACAATACTCAGTGCCAAAACTGCTTTGCTTGGGTACCTGGAGCTCTGTCCATTTGGGCATGTGTAAACCAGGTGAGTGAGCAGTAACCAAGAACACAATCCCCAATACTGCACCATAACACCCCAGTGCCAAAATAGTTACATCAGACTACTAAAACTGCTTTGCTTGGGTACCTGGAGCTCTGTCCTTTTGGACAGGTGTAAACCAGGTGAGTGAGCAGTAACCAAGAACACAATCCCCAATACTGCACCATAACACCCCAGTGCCAAAATAGTTACATCAGACTACTAAAACTGCTTTGCTTGGGTACCTGGAGCTCTGTCCTGCTGGACATGTGTAAACCAGGTGAGTGAGCAGTGACCAATAAAACACCCCACAAATCAATGCTAGCCGGCACAACTCCTATGCCAAACAGCTCAAACCGTTAAGACCTGAAATGTCCCACCAGACCCCAACAACTAATCAATTACTAACCCCCAACCAGGCGCACATACTAACCACAACTAACAACCACAATATGCTCTTCATCCCAGGCTAGCCACCAATGCCACAAACGCATATTGACCATCCAACCACAAAATAACTAATGCTACACTCAGCACAATAAGCCCCAACCAGAGCAATCTACCAAACGCCAAAAACAAAGGCTACACCCAGCCATACCTGCAGAGCCAACAACTGCCTCCCAAGACAACGACCGATTCCACGTGGTCCGCTCAGCGGCGCAGTGTGGTAAACTTGTCCAGATCCTAACTAGCAAACGGATCTGGACCACCAGCCGTATGCACTGAGTAATAGGCCAGTGTATACTACAAAAAAAAAAAAAAAAAAAAAAAGACAGTACTGACCCACACACTATGGCTTACAAGATCACTCAACCCAGAATCACATTAACAAACAACTAATCTAAATATTAACCGCTCAACCAGCATAACCCAAAACGAATACAACCAACTCATACTGTGAGCCAAAATAAAATATAACACAGCCTATGTAAAGATGCAATAGTAATAACAATAATACCCGAAAACTGCTCAGCCAAGTTAACCAGCCAAAGCCAGTTGTGCGCCTACAAGCACACAATCTGCACTGCCAATTCACAATACCAGAATTACATTATAACTAACTCCATTACTAACAACATTCATAGCCCCATTAATATGCAAGCCTTTCTGTATATCGGAATAGAGACTGAGAAGAGACCCTAAAGTGTATGTTCCAAGATACGCAGACGACAACCAAGTTGCATATTAACGCTCTTACCACACAAACTAAAACAAATAAAAGAAAAGACAACCAAATTTGCTAAACAGCAACAGGAGACCTAATAGCACCCCAAAAAAAAAAAAAAAAACAAAAACACCAAACAAAATAGCAATTTAACAACTGGTAAATGAACTTAAACACCCAAATTCCAGTACCTAAAACTACCATATCAAACTACTAAAGCTGCTTTGCTCGGGTACCTGGAACTCTGCCCTTTAGGGTACGTATAAACCAGGCGAGCGAGCAGCATTAAAGTACTTGCACCCCAGTGCCAAAATAGCCATACCAGACTATCTAACTGCTTTGCTTGGGTACCAGGAGCTCTGTCCTACTGGACATGTGTAAACCTGGTGAGTGAGCAGTGATAAAGCATAGAATCTGCACAATACTCAGTGCCAAAACTGCTTTGCTTGGGTACCTGGAGCTCTGTCCATTTGGGCATGTGTAAACCAGGTGAGTGAGCAGTAACCAAGAACACAATCCCCAATACTGCACCATAACACCCCAGTGCCAAAATAGTTACATCAGACTACTAAAACTGCTTTGCTTGGGTACCTGGAGCTCTGTCCTTTTGGACAGGTGTAAACCAGGTGAGTGAGCAGTAACCAAGAACACAATCCCCAATACTGCACCATAACACCCCAGTGCCAAAATAGTTACATCAGACTACTAAAACTGCTTTGCTTGGGTACCTGGAGCTCTGTCCTGCTGGACATGTGTAAACCAGGTGAGTGAGCAGTGACCAATAAAACACCCCACAAATCAATGCTAGCCGGCACAACTCCTATGCCAAACAGCTCAAACCGTTAAGACCTGAAATGTCCCACCAGACCCCAACAACTAATCAATTACTAACCCCCAACCAGGCGCACATACTAACCACAACTAACAACCACAATATGCTCTTCATCCCAGGCTAGCCACCAATGCCACAAACGCATATTGACCATCCAACCACAAAATAACTAATGCTACACTCAGCACAATAAGCCCCAACCAGAGCAATCTACCAAACGCCAAAAACAAAGGCTACACCCAGCCATACCTGCAGAGCCAACAACTGCCTCCCAAGACAACGACCGATTCCACGTGGTCCGCTCAGCGGCGCAGTGTGGTAAACTTGTCCAGATCCTAACTAGCAAACGGATCTGGACCACCAGCCGTATGCACTGAGTAATAGGCCAGTGTATACTACAAAAAAAAAAAAAAAAAAAAAAGTGCCTGTAGACGAGGCAATGAACTAATCAACTGCATCAGGACACATAACTATAATATACTGGCCACTGGCTCACCCACCCACTATCCCTATGATCAGCAAAAAAGGCCCTCTGCCATTGATTTTGCCATATATTGTGGAATTCAACACAATCGCCTGCAAATCGAATCCTCACTTGATCTGGACTCAGATCACCTCCCACTATGTATCCATCTACTAAACAAACCAACGATTGTTTCTCACAAGAAACCAATTTTAACCCCAAATGCCAATATTAAAAAATTCCACCACTGGCTTAACCAATGTATTCACCTCAACACTGAAATAAAAACCGGCCAAGACATAGACGATGCGGTCGATATCCTAACCAAAAACATCCACCAAGCTGCTAACTATGCAACAAACTTACCCACAAATCTCCCTGAAAAAAGCCGTTTCCGCACATATCACACGCCAAACAGACGCATCCAAAATATGCTAATCGTTAAAAGATTCTTCAAATACAATCATCTTGTCCTACGAGATAACTTAGCCAAAAGACCCCACAAGTTAATATCTGATCGAATCAAAAAATCATTCCAACACAGGAAAGCACAACGCCTAGACAGATCACTACTAGCCATAGATCCCAAGGATCGATATAGTCTACAGAAGCTTTGGAGGTTTACTAAACAAATCAAAAGACAACCATTGCCAAACTTACCTGTAAGGCACCATACAATAGAAACTAACACAAATACCCCGGACAAACAAAGTGGCTGGTGTAAAACATCCATAGAAAAAGCAGAAGCATTTGCCCAACATCTTGAAACCAGATTCAGACCAAACCTAATAAATAGCCCGGAAGAAAGATCCTTTATTGAAAATCAAAACGCATCTCAGCAAACACCCAATAATCCCACATTCAAACCAATTACCCTAGCTGAAATTAAAGCCCAAATCAAAAGACTACCAAATAATAAAGCCCCAGGACTAGACAGAATTGATAATCATACTATCAAAGCCTTACCAGACACTGCCCTAATATATCTCATACTAATCTTCAACAACTCACTTCGACTCGGCCATTTTCCACAACAATGGAAAATGGCCGTTGTCACCATGATACCCAAACCAGGAAAACCAACCGATCAACTTGCCTCATACAGACCTATTAGCCTACTTTCGGGGCTATCAAAAATTTTAGAAAAACTACTCCTAAGCCGCATGTTTAAAATCAAAACTTTCACAGATTACATCCCAAGCCACCAATTCGGATTTCGCTACGAGCATAGCACTGAACAACAACTAGGAAGAGTCACCCAATTTATACTCAGAGCCTATGAAAGAAATCAATTCTGTTCAGCTGTCTTCATTGACATACAAGAAGCATTTGATCGAGTCTGGCATCCAGGACTCTTCTTTAAACTCAAACCCATACTTCCACACGCCCTATACACCGTCATTAGACACTATCTAACAAACAGAACCTTCATGGTTGAATGCCATGAAGGTGCCAGATCGACCCCAAAATATATCTCAGCCGGAGTACCACAAGGTAGCGTTTTGGGACCAATTCTATACACCATTTACACAGCAGACATGCCCACCCCAGACAATGTCTACACCAATATCCCACGCAACTCAGCAGCCTTACTTGCAACCTATGCTGATGATACAGTTGTCATGTTTGCCAACGAATCTTCTATCACAGCTATTCAACAAGTAAGCATAATGCTTGAGACCCTAGCAAATTGGACCAAAAAATGGTGCATCAAAATAAATGCCAGTAAAACGGCACACATACTCTTCCATATAAAAGAAAATAATGAATTTATACTATCCACAATATCCCCAAAAATCATGGGCCAACCCATTGTCACTAAAGACTCCCACCCCTATTTGGGAGTAAATCTTGACAAAAAACTAAACTTTTGCAAACACACTGCAGCCCTTACAACCAAACTAAAAGCCAGAAGAGCCCAACTAGACTGGCTCATTAACAACAATAGCAAGCTCACACTAAATTGTAAAACCCTACTATACAAACAAGTAATAGCACCAATATGGCACTATGCCCTCCCAATTTGGGGTGCCCTCACAAGTGAAACCCAGATCAATAAGGTCACTATTTTCCAAAATACCACCCTGCGTACCATCACGAACCCCCCACCACTAACCAGAAATAGCACAATTCACAATGACCTCAAAATAAGCACAGTCAAAGACACATTTGACAAACTTTCTGCTAACTATGCCAAAAGACTTGGGAATCATTCAAACATCGAAGCAAAAAAACTTGTCGCAACCCCATACGTTCCATTCCGTCTAGCCAGAAGTCGAGCTAGATACATGGAACAACTTAAAAAACATGTCAGGCCAATACAGCGTATCATACACCCACTTCCAACAATAAGAAGACCTGTGCAGAACCTACAACCAGAATATATTGCCACGCTTCAAAATAAAAAACGCACCATACTTGAAAAAATTAATGAACTACGTGCTAGACTACCATTTGACCCAGATACCACAGAAAGATCCTTCACACTCCGTTTCCCAATGAGTGTTAACCAAATGAATAACATAAATCGAGACCTACTTGCTCTCAACAATCAACTCCAAGAAACTGAAAGACTCCTTGCATCCCTTCCAGTACAAACTACTAGTGCACCCCAGCAGCAGGAACAACTGGCTACACAGCCTCATCAAGCTTCAATGCAACCAACACAAAGCTCCCAAGATTATATACTACCATTAACACTATAAACTAACCAATCTAATCAATTAAAACCATACAAACAGCATACACCGAATAAGTATGCTACGCTTAATCCAAAAAACAAAATCAAGCCTAACTTACCAAAACTGCCAACCATAACTAACAATATATGGCAAATGCAACCAATAAACATCAAGCTTTACTTACCAGTAGCACAAAATAACAAACCAAGAAAACTGCCTAACCGAGTGGGTCAGCACAAAATGATGAAATATAATGATATAAACATACTATGTATATACTATCATTATCTCTGACTGAACTGACCCACACACTATGGCTTACAAGATCACTCAACCCAGAATCACATTAACAAACAACTAATCTAAATATTAACCGCTCAACCAGCATAACCCAAAACGAATACAACCAACTCATACTGTGAGCCAAAATAAAATATAACACAGCCTATGTAAAGATGCAATAGTAATAACAATAATACCCGAAAACTGCTCAGCCAAGTTAACCAGCCAAAGCCAGTTGTGCGCCTACAAGCACACAATCTGCACTGCCAATTCACAATACCAGAATTACATTATAACTAACTCCATTACTAACAACATTCATAGCCCCATTAATATGCAAGCCTTTCTGTATATCGGAATAGAGACTGAGAAGAGACCCTAAAGTGTATGTTCCAAGATACGCAGACGACAACCAAGTTGCATATTAACGCTCTTACCACACAAACTAAAACAAATAAAAGAAAAGACAACCAAATTTGCTAAACAGCAACAGGAGACCTAATAGCACCCCAAAAACACCAAAAAAAAAATTTAACAAGTTAACAACTGGCAAATAAACTTAACCACCCAAATTCCAGTACCTAAAACTACCATACCAGACTGCTAAAGCTGCTTTGCTCGGGTACCTGGAACTCTGCCCTTTAGGGTACGTATAAACCAGGCGAGCGAGCAGCATTAAAGTACTTGCACCCCAGTGCCAAAATAGCCATACCAGACTATCTAACTGCTTTGCTTGGGTACCAGGAGCTCTGTCCTACTGGACATGTGTAAACCTGGTGAGTGAGCAGTGATAAAGCATAGAATCTGCACAATATTCAGTGCCAAAACTGCTTTGCTTGGGTATCTGGAGCTCTGTCCTTTTGGACAGGTGTAAACCAGGTGAGTGAGCAGTAACCAAGAACACAATCCCCAATACTGCACCATAACATCCCAGTGCCAAAATAGTTACATCAGACTACTAAAACTGCTTTGCTTGGGTACCTGGAGCTCTGTCCTGCTGGACATGTGTAAACCAGGTGAGTGAGCAGTGACCAATAAAACACCCCACAAATCAATGCTAGCCGGCACAACTCCTATGCCAAACAGCTCAAACCGTTAAAACCTGAACTGTCCCACCAGACCCCAACAACTAATCAATTACTAACCCCCAACCAGGCGCACATACTAACCACAACTAACAACCACAATATGCTCTTCATCCCAGGCTAGCCACCAATGCCACAAACGCATATTGACCATCCAACCACAAAACAACTAATGCTACACTCAGCACAATAAGCCCCAACCAGAGCAATCTACCAAGCGCCAAAAACAAAGGCTATACCCAGCCATACCTGCAGAGCCAACAACTGCCTCCCAAGACAACGACCGATTCCACGTGGTCCGCTCAGCGGCGCAGTGTGGTAAACTTGTCCAGATCCTAACTAGCAAACGGATCTGGACCACCAGCCGTATGCACTGAGTAATAGGCCAGTGTATACTACAAAAAAAAAAAAAAAAAAAAAAAAGAGACCCTAAAGTGTATGTTCCAAGATACGCAGACGACAACCAAGTTGCATATTAACGCTCTTACCACACAAACTAAAACAAATAAAAGAAAAGACAACCAAATTTGCTAAACAGCAACAGGAGACCTAATAGCACCCCAAAAACACCAAAAAAAAAATTTAACAAGTTAACAACTGGCAAATAAACTTAACCACCCAAATTCCAGTACCTAAAACTACCATACCAGACTGCTAAAGCTGCTTTGCTCGGGTACCTGGAACTCTGCCCTTTAGGGTACGTATAAACCAGGCGAGCGAGCAGCATTAAAGTACTTGCACCCCAGTGCCAAAATAGCCATACCAGACTATCTAACTGCTTTGCTTGGGTACCAGGAGCTCTGTCCTACTGGACATGTGTAAACCTGGTGAGTGAGCAGTGATAAAGCATAGAATCTGCACAATATTCAGTGCCAAAACTGCTTTGCTTGGGTATCTGGAGCTCTGTCCTTTTGGACAGGTGTAAACCAGGTGAGTGAGCAGTAACCAAGAACACAATCCCCAATACTGCACCATAACATCCCAGTGCCAAAATAGTTACATCAGACTACTAAAACTGCTTTGCTTGGGTACCTGGAGCTCTGTCCTGCTGGACATGTGTAAACCAGGTGAGTGAGCAGTGACCAATAAAACACCCCACAAATCAATGCTAGCCGGCACAACTCCTATGCCAAACAGCTCAAACCGTTAAAACCTGAACTGTCCCACCAGACCCCAACAACTAATCAATTACTAACCCCCAACCAGGCGCACATACTAACCACAACTAACAACCACAATATGCTCTTCATCCCAGGCTAGCCACCAATGCCACAAACGCATATTGACCATCCAACCACAAAACAACTAATGCTACACTCAGCACAATAAGCCCCAACCAGAGCAATCTACCAAGCGCCAAAAACAAAGGCTATACCCAGCCATACCTGCAGAGCCAACAACTGCCTCCCAAGACAACGACCGATTCCACGTGGTCCGCTCAGCGGCGCAGTGTGGTAAACTTGTCCAGATCCTAACTAGCAAACGGATCTGGACCACCAGCCGTATGCACTGAGTAATAGGCCAGTGTATACTACAAAAAAAAAAAAAAAAAAAAAAAAAAAAACTGCCTCCCAAGACAACGACCGATTCCACGTGGTCCGCTCAGCGGCGCAGTGTGGTAAACTTGTCCAGATCCTAACTAGCAAACGGATCTGGACCACCAGCCGTATGCACTGAGTAATAGGCCAGTGTATACTACAAAAAAAAAAAAAAAAAAAAAACTATGGCTTACAAGATCACTCAACCCAGAATCACATTAACAAACAACTAATCTAAATATTAACCGCTCAACCAGCATAACCCAAAACGAATACAACCAACTCATACTGTGAGCCAAAATAAAATATAACACAGCCTATGTAAAGATGCAATAGTAATAACAATAATACCCGAAAACTGCTCAGCCAAGTTAACCAGCCAAAGCCAGTTGTGCGCCTACAAGCACACAATCTGCACTGCCAATTCACAATACCAGAATTACATTATAACTAACTCCATTACTAACAACATTCATAGCCCCATTAATATGCAAGCCTTTCTGTATATCGGAATAGAGACTGAGAAGAGACCCTAAAGTGTATGTTCCAAGATACGCAGACGACAACCAAGTTGCATATTAACGCTCTTACCACACAAACTAAAACAAATAAAAGAAAAGACAACCAAATTTGCTAAACAGCAACAGGAGACCTAATAGCACCCCAAAAACACCAAAAAAAAAAATTTAACAAGTTAACAACTGGCAAATAAACTTAACCACCCAAATTCCAGTACCTAAAACTACCATACCAGACTGCTAAAGCTGCTTTGCTCGGGTACCTGGAACTCTGCCCTTTAGGGTACGTATAAACCAGGCGAGCGAGCAGCATTAAAGTACTTGCACCCCAGTGCCAAAATAGCCATACCAGACTATCTAACTGCTTTGCTTGGGTACCAGGAGCTCTGTCCTACTGGACATGTGTAAACCTGGTGAGTGAGCAGTGATAAAGCATAGAATCTGCACAATATTCAGTGCCAAAACTGCTTTGCTTGGGTATCTGGAGCTCTGTCCTTTTGGACAGGTGTAAACCAGGTGAGTGAGCAGTAACCAAGAACACAATCCCCAATACTGCACCATAACATCCCAGTGCCAAAATAGTTACATCAGACTACTAAAACTGCTTTGCTTGGGTACCTGGAGCTCTGTCCTGCTGGACATGTGTAAACCAGGTGAGTGAGCAGTGACCAATAAAACACCCCACAAATCAATGCTAGCCGGCACAACTCCTATGCCAAACAGCTCAAACCGTTAAAACCTGAACTGTCCCACCAGACCCCAACAACTAATCAATTACTAACCCCCAACCAGGCGCACATACTAACCACAACTAACAACCACAATATGCTCTTCATCCCAGGCTAGCCACCAATGCCACAAACGCATATTGACCATCCAACCACAAAACAACTAATGCTACACTCAGCACAATAAGCCCCAACCAGAGCAATCTACCAAGCGCCAAAAACAAAGGCTATACCCAGCCATACCTGCAGAGCCAACAACTGCCTCCCAAGACAACGACCGATTCCACGTGGTCCGCTCAGCGGCGCAGTGTGGTAAACTTGTCCAGATCCTAACTAGCAAACGGATCTGGACCACCAGCCGTATGCACTGAGTAATAGGCCAGTGTATACTACAAAAAAAAAAAAAAAAAAAAACACAACTTTCGCTGGCTCTACAAGGCCAAGAGCTCTCATCCCTGAGGCAACTGCAGGCGCTGGATCTAACATTAATGTATGTCCTCCCCCCAGCCCAGGAATAGTCTGCCCGGAGACACCAAGCTCGCATCCTATTCCACAGATACAGCAGGCTGCCACGCAACAGCAACCCATGGCCACCAGTGCGGAATCTGGAGCAGTGTACAACACCATGTGTACACTTGCTACTCTGTTTATGATGGCAGCTAATCTGTACGTTTCTGTACCACAGCCAGGGCCTAAGACAAAGGCCATCCGCTGGACTCGGCAACTCATCCATCTGCAGCTGGCTGAAAGGCAGGTAAAACAAAGATCACGTCTCATTAACGAACCTTTCAGATGGCTCCGCACAACTCGATGTCAGAGGGTCGCCAACTTACAAAAATTCAGACTGCGACATCCCACACGATGGAGAAAGGCCTTTATGCTTCAACTCCCACGCATCCATGCTAATGGCATCTGGCGACAGGATCGACGATGGTCTAGCTGGCGACTCCAGCTCATTCAGCTTCAACGGCTAGCTGACTGGGTAGCTTCCAGTCGTTTGGGGATTTTTCCAATTTTTAAATAATATAATTTGACACAAATACCCAAGCTAGAGCTGGGCAAACTCCACTTGATATATGTATATATGTATGTAACTTCATTCATTGTAAATACTTTGTTTTGTATTAAATGAATAATCAGTCTGGATCGCAGACCCCATTTCTCTGCCTGTCGACCAGGCTTTGAGGTGGGCTCTGGAATCCAGACCGAGATTGCGTTCGTTCCCTTGCGTCGAGCGGTAAACAAACAAACAAACAAAAACAACAACAAAAAAACAAAACAAAAAAAAAAAAAAAAATCTGGAAAAAGTAAAACAAAAATAATAATAAATAATCTAAATACAAATATTATCAAAAATTTGTCGACGCTACCTACGGGCAATTTACCCCTGCTCCGCGCCCTGCCAAAAGGCGGGAGTATGGTACGACTAAAAGATGTTGTAAATGCGAATACTGGGAGTTCCTCTGAGTGGGATGATGACGAGTTCATTAAGAGGCTTGGTGCGAGAAACGATCATGCCGTCGTGAGTGGAACAGCTGCCTCTGTGCCGACTAGCTCTAGCAAGGCATCGTCACTGAGAGAAAACTACCTAAAAGCACGACAACAGGAGGCTTGTCAAAAAGTGCAGCGAAAACGTCGTGTCACTGGTGGTGATAGCCCTAGGACGCGGAAGAAGATAGCCACTAAAGATAAAAGTGTCATTGAAGCTGCGTCGGAGGATGAAGACGTGGACATTGAAGCAATGGATGACAGCCCTCAGCCAATTATTGAGAACTCAAATGCTGACACAGATGTTGCAGATGTTGTTGCTAATAATATAATCGCTGGGCCCGAGGAGCCTCAACAAATAGGGCCACAAATGCCTACCAACAACTCTAACGCTGAACCAAATATTCCAGACGTTGCCAGTAATATTAAGGTCAGGCCAGAGCCGCTCTATATACCTGGATTAAACGGTAATATCGTCCCATTCCTAAAGGACATAGATGACTTGATTGGAGAGGGTAACTACCACACCAAACCGACTCCGGATCGCGGACTTCGCATCCAGTGCATTAATATTAGCTCGTACCGCGCACTGGTAAGATTCTTTGAAGAATGTGGTGTTGAGTCTCATACTTACCAGCTGAGCAGTGAGCGTGGCTTCAGGATTGTTATTAGGCACCTCCATCGGGCCACTCCTAACGATTGGATCAAGCAGAAGCTAAGCGATAAGGGACATAACGTCCGCTTTGTTAACGTAATTAAGAAACGGTTCACTGGCGAGCCTCTGGACCTTTTTCAAGTCGAGCTTGAACCTAAAAAGAACAACAACGACATTTTCGGTTTAACCGTCTTGGGAGGCCAGAGAATCAAGGTCGAAAAGCCAATAAGAAGTACAGACGCTGTACAGTGCCACCGATGCCAGCAGATTGGACACACAAAGAACTATTGTCGTCGCATATTTAGATGCGTAAAGTGCGGACAAGAGCATCCATCAACGCTCTGTGATAAGGCGCCAAGTGCAGAAGCTAAATGTGCTAATTGCAAGGGCCCACATGCAGCCAGCTACAGGGGCTGCATTTTCTTCAAAAATGTGAAAAAGAGAGAGCCTGCTGGCCTACAGAAAGCCAATAGACTGCTATCTCAACTTGGAGAACCCACCATTCCAGTTAGCTCTGCCAGGCAACGTCAAGCAGATGTCCGGCGCCAGCAAGCACAGCAGCAACAGCAGCAGCCCTCTGAGCAGCAGCAGCAACGCAACCCAGTTTGTCAGCAAGTGCCATACCAGCAGCCAATGTGTCACGCTACAAACAGCTATGCAAATGCCCTCAAAACTGGCCTGCCAGATGTACGCTCCCAAGAGCAGGGACAGACCGCACAGCGCCAACCAACTCGGCAGCAGCCTCAACGCCAGCAACATGAATCGAGATTGCAGCACACCAATCAGCCGCCTAAACGCCAGCAGCATGTGCATTACCAGCAGCAAACAGCACAGCAAGCGATAGTGCACCCAGCAGCAACACGTCAGCAGCACAGGAGTCGCAGCCGTAGCTCGCCACGAATTGCATATCCGCAAGATGATCTCAGCCGAAAACTTGATCAGCTTATTAACTTAATGGTCGAACAACGAAGGAGCCCACTAGCCCCTGCCAATAATAGCAATCTAGAAAGTAAAATTGATAGATTAGTTGATCTAATGACGAATATGATGGCTACCGTTACCACTCTGATGTCTACCATGGGGCGCGTCAATGGTAACCATAATGTCTAGTTACGACGCCAACTCCACCACTTCCTTCTCTGAGAGTAATGGGCATAATATATATGCCAGAACCAACGCCAACGGCCTGAAAATTGTAGCCTGGAATGCAGCTGGGATACATAATAAACTGGAAGAGATGGAGTTATTCATACTGCAGAACAATATCGACATCATGCTAATAGCTGAGAGCTACCTGAGGGATGGTGAAACTATTGATATTACAGGATACTTTACCTACCTGGCAAACCACCCATCTAATAGCCGGCGTGGAGGTGCAGCCATCCTAATCAGGCGCACAATCCAGCATCTAGCGCTAACACCAACAACCTTGGCGAAAATTCAGTGTGCGCCAGTTGCAATTACACTTCTAAATGGGTCAGTCATAAATGTTGCGGCCATTTACTGCCCGCCACGGGAACAGTGGCTGGTGCAAGACTTTAACCACGTATTTAGACAGCTAGGTGCCAAATTTATTGCTGCTGGTGACTGGAATGCCAGGAGTTATTGGTGGGGTAACAGCAGATCAAACCGCAGGGGCAATCTACTTCTTGAAAGTGTGCACCAGCAGAATCTTAATATCTTGGCAACTGGTTCGTCAACGCGCTTCCCAAATAATATGCGCCAGTCCCCGACAGCCATAGACTTTGCAGTATATAAAGGTGTGCAGTATAGTCTGCTGCAAATTAGCACCTCCAATGACCTGGGATCAGATCATCTGCCGCTGCGGATTGATTTACTGAGCAAACCAGCTGAAGGTGTATCCAAATGCCATCTCCTTCCTGCAAATGCAAGCATACCCAAGTTCCAGCTGTGGCTAAATATGCACATTAATTTAAACACTGAGCTTCACTGTGGCGATGACATTGACGATGCGGTTGATTTGCTGGAAAGAAACATCTACTCTGCTGCGAAATTTGCATCAAATTTAACTCACCAGCCTAACCAAGGTCAACCGAGGTATAACTACACAATAAGCAGGCGCATTCAACAAATGATTGAGGCCAAACGGCTGATTAAACGCCACATACAGGTGTACCACAACCCGGCTGCTAGACAAACACACAACAGGCTAGCAAACAGAATCAGCTGGGAAATCCGGCAGGCCAAGGCGAGAAGACTTGATGCGCTACTAGAATCTATTGATGCAGGAGATAGATATAGTATGCAAAAACTATGGCGATTAACAGGGAATATCAAAAGGCAGCCTGCACCTAACTTGCCAGTGAGAATACACACTGAGGGAACCGGGGCCACCCAGTGGTGCAAGACCACTGAGGAAAAAGCTGAAGCCTTTGCGGAGCACCTCGAACAAAGGTTTAAGCCGCTGATTACAACACTGCCCTCTGACAGGAGCCACATTGAGACGCAAGTATCGATTCCGCTCTCTCTAGGTGAACTCAGTTTCCCTCCAGTCACGCTAGGAGAAGTTCAAGCCGTGATCAAAGCGCTGCAAACAAAAAAATCTCCGGGAATTGACCGAATCGATAATCGCACGATTAAGGAGCTGCCACAGTCGGCTGTGCTGTATCTAATTATGATCTTTAATGGCATCCTGCGCTTTGGACACTTTCCCTATAAGTGGAAATGTGCCAAGATCACAATGATCCAAAAGCCAGGTAAGCCCTCAGATCAGCTTGGATCATATAGGCCAATAAGCTTGCTTGCTGGGTTTTCAAAAATCTTTGAACGACTGCTGCTGCGCCGGATGTTCCAATTGGACAACGTCGCTAACGCCATTCCGAGCCACCAATTCGGCTTCAGACGTGAGCATGCAGCTGAGCAACAACTGGGTCGAGTCACACAGTTTATTCTGGAAGCGTACGAGGACAATAAATATTGCTCTGCGGTCTATATGGACATACAAGAGGCGTTTGACCGCGTTTGGCATGACGGTCTACGGTTTAAGTTGAAGCAGCAATTACCGGAAGTCCTCTACCGTGTAATGGACAGCTATTTAAGTGAGCGCACATTCATGGTAGAGTGCTGTGGAGGTACGCGCTCCAGCCTCAAAGAAATCTGCGCCGGCGTTCCACAGGGTAGTGTGCTAGGGCCTGTATTGTACACACTTTATACGTCGGATATGCCTGTACCTGCTCCGCTACGCCGCGACAAACTGATGCTGGCAACTTACGCAGATGACACGGCCATCTTATCATCGGCAATCTCGCAAGAAGAAGCTATTGGAAATTTGGATTTGTTTCTTACCCATATTACAACATGGACACAAAAGTGGAGTATTAGAATCAACACTACAAAAACAAAACACATAATGCACACTTGGAGAAACCTGCAGATGCCAATCTTTTCCCCAAGAATTATGGATCAGCGTCTTACCACTGAAGATAAGATCTCTTACTTGGGAGTCCAGGTCGATAGAAAACTTCTCTTCAACAGCCACGTCACCACCATTGTCGCCAGACTAAGAGATAGGGCCAGAAAGCTGCAATGGCTAATATCTGAAAATAGCAAGCTGCCATTAAAATGCAAAGTTACCCTCTATAAGCAGCTAATAGCGCCAATTTGGCAATTCGCACTCCCTGTCTGGGGACCTCTTCTATGCGAAGGTCAGTATGAGCGTATCCAGGTTGCTCAAAATCAAATTTTGCGATCTATTGCTGGGGCCCCTTGGTACGTGCGTAATCAAAATATCCACAACGATCTGAAAGTCGCGCCGGTGGACAAAGTATACCATGAGAGTTGCTCCAGGTATTGGGCTCGGCTCAGCAACCACAGCAATGAGGAAGCCAAGAACATTGCCCTCAAAGCAAGGCTCCCACAGCGTCACCTAGGTGTTAGAAGAAGATATGCAGTAATGCTTCGAACACACCTACCTCTGGATCGTCTAACGCAACGGCAACGGCCACAACAGACTCAGCAGCAGGAGCTACCTTCTCATAGGCAGTCACGTCCAACGCAACGACCACCCACCCTTAGAGACAACCCTGGCTCTGACACTAGGGTGCTGCTGGCACAAAGTGTGGTACAGCCCAACAACTTCTTGCAGGATAGTCGGAGCAGCCCGTCTCCTATGCAGCTGTGGACAACTTCCGCTGGCTCTACAAGGCCAGGAGCTCTCGTTCCTGAGTCAACTGCAGGCGCTGCAGGAAACATTGACATACAGCAGGCTGCCACGCAACAGCCACCCATGGCCACCAGTACGGAAGATGGAGCAGTGTATAACACCATGTGTACACTTGCTAGAGACAACCCTGGCCCTGACATTCGGGAGCTGCTGGTACAAAATGTGGTACAGCCCAACAACTTCTTGCAGGACAGACGGAACAGCCCGTCTCCTATGCAGCTGTACACAACTTTCGCTGGCTCTACAAGGCCAAGAGCTCTCATCCCTGAGGCAACTGCAGGCGCTGGATCTAACATTAATGTATGTCCTCCCCCCAGCCCAGGAATAGTCTGCCCGGAGACACCAAGCTCGCATCCTATTCCACAGATACAGCAGGCTGCCACGCAACAGCAACCCATGGCCACCAGTGCGGAATCTGGAGCAGTGTACAACACCATGTGTACACTTGCTACTCTGTTTATGATGGCAGCTAATCTGTACGTTTCTGTACCACAGCCAGGGCCTAAGACAAAGGCCATCCGCTGGACTCGGCAACTCATCCATCTGCAGCTGGCTGAAAGGCAGGTAAAACAAAGATCACGTCTCATTAACGAACCTTTCAGATGGCTCCGCACAACTCGATGTCAGAGGGTCGCCAACTTACAAAAATTCAGACTGCGACATCCCACACGATGGAGAAAGGCCTTTATGCTTCAACTCCCACGCATCCATGCTAATGGCATCTGGCGACAGGATCGACGATGGTCTAGCTGGCGACTCCAGCTCATTCAGCTTCAACGGCTAGCTGACTGGGTAGCTTCCAGTCGTTTGGGGATTTTTCCAATTTTTAAATAATATAATTTGACACAAATACCCAAGCTAGAGCTGGGCAAACTCCACTTGATATATGTATATATGTATGTAACTTCATTCATTGTAAATACTTTGTTTTGTATTAAATGAATAATCAGTCTGGATCGCAGACCCCATTTCTCTGCCTGTCGACCAGGCTTTGAGGTGGGCTCTGGAATCCAGACCGAGATTGCGTTCGTTCCCTTGCGTCGAGCGGTAAACAAAAAATTAAAAATCAGACGTTATTTACCCGAGATATTAAAAAAAAATCATCAACAAAGTTTTGATTTTCGAACCGACCCTCGATTTTGATCAAAAACGTGATGTAACCCCTTGTCATTTTGACGATTTGGGTCAAAATTTAGGTTTTCACACTTTTGATGCCAATGGATAGTACTGATCCTTACGAGTCCAAAATGGTATAAAATTCCAAAATCGGATAATTTTTGGCCGAGATATTCCAAAAAATCATCAAAGAAGGTGTACTTTACAAACCATTCGGATTTTGGTCTACAACTTTTTTGAACCAACCGATTTTTGATTTGTTTGAATGCCAATTGATAGTAGGGTTCCGTACGAATTCAAAAAGGTATAACATTTAAAAATCAGACGGTCTTTACCCGAGATATTAAAAAAAAATCATCAAAAAAGTTTTGATTTTCGAACCGACCCTCGATTTTGATCAAAAACGTGATGTAACCCCTTGCCATTTTGACGATTTGGGTGAAAATTTAGGTTTTCACACTTTTGATGCCAATCGATAGTACTGATCCTTGCGAGTCCAAAATGGTATAAAATTCCAAAATCGGATAATTTTTGGCCGAGATATTCCAAAAAATCATCAAAGAAGGTGTACTTTACAAACCATTCGGATTTTGGTCTACAACTTTTTTGAACCAACCGATTTTTGATTTGTTTGAATGCCAATTGATAGTAGGGTTCCGTACGAATTCAAAAAGGTATAAAATTTAAAAATCAGACGTTATTTACCCGAGATATTAAAAAAAAATCATCAAAAAAGTTTTGATTTTCGAACCGACCCTCGATTTTGATCAAAAACGTGATGTAACCCCTTGCCATTTTGACGATTTGGGTCAAAATTTAGGTTTTCACACTTTTGATGCCAATCGATAGTACTGATCATTACGAGTCCAAAATGGTATAAAATTCCAAAATCGGATAATTTTTGGCCGAGATATTCCAAAAAATCATCAAAGAAGGTGTACTTTACAAACCATTCGGATTTTGGTCTACAACTTTTTTGAACCAACCGATTTTTGATTTGTTTGAATGCCAATTGATAGTAGGGTTCCGTACGAATTCAAAAAGGTATAAAATTTAAAAATCAGACGTTATTTACCCGAGATATTAAAAAAAAATCATCAAAAAAGTTTTGATTTTCGAACCGACCCTCGATTTTGATCAAAAACGTGATGTAACCCCTTGCCATTTTGACGATTTGGGTCAAAATTTAGGTTTTCACACTTTTGATGCCAATCGATAGTACTGATCATTACGAGTCCAAAATGGTATAAAATTCCAAAATCGGATAATTTTTGGCCGAGATATTCCAAAAAATCATCAAAGAAGGTGTACTTTACAAACCATTCGGATTTTAGTCTACAACTTTTTTGAACCAACCGATTTTTGATTTGTTTGAATGCCAATTGATAGTAGGGTTCCGTACGAATTCAAAAAGGTATAAAATTTAAAAATCAGACGTTATTTACCCGAGATATTAAAAAAAAATCATCAAAAAAGTTTTGATTTTCGAACCGACCCTCGATTTTGATCAAAAACGTGATGTAACCCCTTGCCATTTTGACGATTTGGGTCAAAATTTAGGTTTTCACACTTTTGATGCCAATCGATAGTACTGATCATTACGAGTCCAAAATGGTATAAAATTCCAAAATCGGATAATTTTTGGCCGAGATATTCCAAAAAATCATCAAAGAAGGTGTACTTTACAAACCATTCGGATTTTAGTCTACAACTTTTTTGAACCAACCGATTTTTGATTTGTTTGAATGCCAATTGATAGTAGGGTTCCGTACGAATTCAAAAAGGTATAACATTTAAAAATCAGACGTTATTTACCCGAGATATTAAAAAAAAATCATCAACAAAGTTTTGATTTTCGAACCGACCCTCGATTTTGATCAAAAACGTGATGTAACCCCTTGTCATTTTGACGATTTGGGTCAAAATTTAGGTTTTCACACTTTTGATGCCAATGGATAGTACTGATCCTTACGAGTCCAAAATGGTATAAAATTCCAAAATCGGATAATTTTTGGCCGAGATATTCCAAAAAATCATCAAAGAAGGTGTACTTTACAAACCATTCGGATTTTGGTCTACAACTTTTTTGAACCAACCGATTTTTGATTTGTTTGAATGCCAATTGATAGTAGGGTTCCGTACGAATTCAAAAAGGTATAAAATTTAAAAATCAGACGTTATTTACCCGAGATATTAAAAAAAAATCATCAAAAAAGTTTTGATTTTCGAACCGACCCTCGATTTTGATCAAAAACGTGATGTAACCCCTTGCCATTTTGACGATTTGGGTCAAAATTTAGGTTTTCACACTTTTGATGCCAATCGATAGTACTAATCCTTACGAGTCCAAAATGGTATAAAATTCCAAAATCGGATAATTTTTGGCCGAGATATTCCAAAAAATCATCAAAGAAGGTGTACTTTACAAACCATTCGGATTTTGGTCTACAACTTTTTTGAACCAACCGATTTTTGATTTGTTTGAATGCCAATTGATAGTAGGGTTCCGTACGAATTCAAAAAGGTATAAAATTTAAAAATCAGACGTTATTTACCCGAGATATTAAAAAAAATCATCAAAAAAGTTTTGATTTTCGAACCGACCCTCGATTTTGATCAAAAACGTGATGTAACCCCTTGCCATTTTGACGATTTGGGTCAAAATTTAGGTTTTCACACTTTTGATGCCAATCGATAGTACTGATCATTACGAGTCCAAAATGGTATAAAATTCCAAAATCGGATAATTTTTGGCCGAGATATTCCAAAAAATCATCAAAGAAGGTGTACTTTACAAACCATTCGGATTTTGGTCTACAACTTTTTTGAACCAACCGATTTTTGATTTGTTTGAATGCCAATTGATAGTAGGGTTCCGTACGAATTCAAAAAGGTATAACATTTAAAAATCAGACGTTATTTACCCGAGATATTAAAAAAAAATCATCAAAAAAGTTTTGATTTTCGAACCGACCCTCGATTTTGATCAAAAACGTGATGTAACCCCTTGCCATTTTGACGATTTGGGTCAAAATTTAGGTTTTCACACTTTTGATGCCAATCGATAGTACTGATCCTTACGAGTCCAAAATGGTATAAAATTCCAAAATCGGATAATTTTTGGCCGAGATATTCCAAAAAATCATCAAAGAAGGTGTACTTTACAAACCATTCGGATTTTAGTCTACAACTTTTTTGAACCAACCGATTTTTGATTTGTTTGAATGCCAATTGATAGTAGGGTTCCGTACGAATTCAAAAAGGTATAACATTTAAAAATCAGACGTTATTTACCCGAGATATTAAAAAAAAATCATCAACAAAGTTTTGATTTTCGAACCGACCCTCGATTTTGATCAAAAACGTGATGTAACCCCTTGTCATTTTGACGATTTGGGTCAAAATTTAGGTTTTCACACTTTTGATGCCAATCGATAGTACTGATCCTTACGAGTCCAAAATGGTATAAAATTCCAAAATCGGATAATTTTTGGCCGAGATATTCCAAAAAATCATCAAAGAAGGTGTACTTTACAAACCATTCGGATTTTGGTCTACAACTTTTTTGAACCAACCGATTTTTGATTTGTTTGAATGCCAATTGATAGTAGGGTTCCGTACGAATTCAAAAAGGTATAACATTTAAAAATCAGACGTTATTTACCCGAGATATTAAAAAAAAATCATCAAAAAAGTTTTGATTTTCGAACCGACCCTCGATTTTGATCAAAAACGTGATGTAACCCCTTGCCATTTTGACGATTTGGGTGAAAATTTAGGTTTTCACACTTTTGATGCCAATCGATAGTACTGATCCTTGCGAGTCCAAAATGGTATAAAATTCCAAAATCGGATAATTTTTGGCCGAGATATTCCAAAAAATCATCAAAGAAGGTGTACTTTACAAACCATTCGGATTTTGGTCTACAACTTTTTTGAACCAACCGATTTTTGATTTGTTTGAATGCCAATTGATAGTAGGGTTCCGTACGAATTCAAAAAGGTATAAAATTTAAAAATCAGACGTTATTTACCCGAGATATTAAAAAAAAATCATCAAAAAAGTTTTGATTTTCGAACCGACCCTCGATTTTGATCAAAAACGTGATGTAACCCCTTGCCATTTTGACGATTTGGGTCAAAATTTAGGTTTTCACACTTTTGATGCCAATCGATAGTACTGATCCTTACGAGTCCAAAATGGTATAAAATTCCAAAATCGGATAATTTTTGGCCGAGATATTCCAAAAAATCATCAAAGAAGGTGTACTTTACAAACCATTCGGATTTTAGTCTACAACTTTTTTGAACCAACCGATTTTTGATTTGTTTGAATGCCAATTGATAGTAGGGTTCCGTACGAATTCAAAAAGGTATAACATTTAAAAATCAGACGTTATTTACCCGAGATATTAAAAAAAAATCATCAACAAAGTTTTGATTTTCGAACCGACCCTCGATTTTGATCAAAAACGTGATGTAACCCCTTGTCATTTTGACGATTTGGGTCAAAATTTAGGTTTTCACACTTTTGATGCCAATGGATAGTACTGATCCTTACGAGTCCAAAATGGTATAAAATTCCAAAATCGGATAATTTTTGGCCGAGATATTCCAAAAAATCATCAAAGAAGGTGTACTTTACAAACCATTCGGATTTTGGTCTACAACTTTTTTGAACCAACCGATTTTTGATTTGTTTGAATGCCAATTGATAGTAGGGTTCCGTACGAATTCAAAAAGGTATAAAATTTAAAAATCAGACGTTATTTACCCGAGATATTAAAAAAAAATCATCAAAAAAGTTTTGATTTTCGAACCGACCCTCGATTTTGATCAAAAACGTGATGTAACCCCTTGCCATTTTGACGATTTGGGTCAAAATTTAGGTTTTCACACTTTTGATGCCAATCGATAGTACTAATCCTTACGAGTCCAAAATGGTATAAAATTCCAAAATCGGATAATTTTTGGCCGAGATATTCCAAAAAATCATCAAAGAAGGTGTACTTTACAAACCATTCGGATTTTGGTCTACAACTTTTTTGAACCAACCGATTTTTGATTTGTTTGAATGCCAATTGATAGTAGGGTTCCGTACGAATTCAAAAAGGTATAAAATTTAAAAATCAGACGTTATTTACCCGAGATATTAAAAAAAAATCATCAAAAAAGTTTTGATTTTCGAACCGACCCTCGATTTTGATCAAAAACGTGATGTAACCCCTTGCCATTTTGACGATTTGGGTCAAAATTTAGGTTTTCACACTTTTGATGCCAATCGATAGTACTGATCATTACGAGTCCAAAATGGTATAAAATTCCAAAATCGGATAATTTTTGGCCGAGATATTCCAAAAAATCATCAAAGAAGGTGTACTTTACAAACCATTCGGATTTTGGTCTACAACTTTTTTGAACCAACCGATTTTTGATTTGTTTGAATGCCAATTGATAGTAGGGTTCCGTACGAATTCAAAAAGGTATAAAATTTAAAAATCAGACGTTATTTACCCGAGATATTAAAAAAAATCATCAAAAAAGTTTTGATTTTCGAACCGACCCTCGATTTTGATCAAAAACGTGATGTAACCCCTTGCCATTTTGACGATTTGGGTCAAAATTTAGGTTTTCACACTTTTGATGCCAATCGATAGTACTGATCATTACGAGTCCAAAATGGTATAAAATTCCAAAATCGGATAATTTTTGGCCGAGATATTCCAAAAAATCATCAAAGAAGGTGTACTTTACAAACCATTCGGATTTTAGTCTACAACTTTTTTGAACCAACCGATTTTTGATTTGTTTGAATGCCAATTGATAGTAGGGTTCCGTACGAATTCAAAAAGGTATAACATTTAAAAATCAGACGTTATTTACCCGAGATATTAAAAAAAAATCATCAACAAAGTTTTGATTTTCGAACCGACCCTCGATTTTGATCAAAAACGTGATGTAACCCCTTGTCATTTTGACGATTTGGGTCAAAATTTAGGTTTTCACACTTTTGATGCCAATGGATAGTACTGATCCTTACGAGTCCAAAATGGTATAAAATTCCAAAATCGGATAATTTTTGGCCGAGATATTCCAAAAAATCATCAAAGAAGGTGTACTTTACAAACCATTCGGATTTTGGTCTACAACTTTTTTGAACCAACCGATTTTTGATTTGTTTGAATGCCAATTGATAGTAGGGTTCCGTACGAATTCAAAAAGGTATAACATTTAAAAATCAGACGGTTCTTTACCCGAGATATTAAAAAAAAATCATCAAAAAAGTTTTGATTTTCGAACCGACCCTCGATTTTGATCAAAAACGTGATGTAACCCCTTGCCATTTTGACGATTTGGGTGAAAATTTAGGTTTTCACACTTTTGATGCCAATCGATAGTACTGATCCTTGCGAGTCCAAAATGGTATAAAATTCCAAAATCGGATAATTTTTGGCCGAGATATTCCAAAAAATCATCAAAGAAGGTGTACTTTACAAACCATTCGGATTTTGGTCTACAACTTTTTTGAACCAACCGATTTTTGATTTGTTTGAATGCCAATTGATAGTAGGGTTCCGTACGAATTCAAAAAGGTATAAAATTTAAAAATCAGACGTTATTTACCCGAGATATTAAAAAAAAATCATCAAAAAAGTTTTGATTTTCGAACCGACCCTCGATTTTGATCAAAAACGTGATGTAACCCCTTGCCATTTTGACGATTTGGGTCAAAATTTAGGTTTTCACACTTTTGATGCCAATCGATAGTACTAATCCTTACGAGTCCAAAATGGTATAAAATTCCAAAATCGGATAATTTTTGGCCGAGATATTCCAAAAAATCATCAAAGAAGGTGTACTTTACAAACCATTCGGATTTTGGTCTACAACTTTTTTGAACCAACCGATTTTTGATTTGTTTGAATGCCAATTGATAGTAGGGTTCCGTACGAATTCAAAAAGGTATAAAATTTAAAAATCAGACGTTATTTACCCGAGATATTAAAAAAAAATCATCAAAAAAGTTTTGATTTTCGAACCGACCCTCGATTTTGATCAAAAACGTGATGTAACCCCTTGCCATTTTGACGATTTGGGTCAAAATTTAGGTTTTCACACTTTTGATGCCAATCGATAGTACTGATCATTACGAGTCCAAAATGGTATAAAATTCCAAAATCGGATAATTTTTGGCCGAGATATTCCAAAAAATCATCAAAGAAGGTGTACTTTACAAACCATTCGGATTTTGGTCTACAACTTTTTTGAACCAACCGATTTTTGATTTGTTTACAAACCATTCGGATTTTGGTCTACAACTTTTTTGAACCAACCGATTTTTGATTTGTTTGAATGCCAATTGATAGTAGGGTTCCGTACGAATTCAAAAAGGTATAAAATTTAAAAATCAGACGTTATTTACCCGAGATATTAAAAAAAAATCATCAAAAAAGTTTTGATTTTCGAACTGACCCTCGATTTTGATCAAAAACGTGATGTAACCCCTTGCCATTTTGACGATTTGGGTCAAAATTCAGGTTTTCACACTTTACTTTACATACCATTCGGATTTTAGAGTACAACTTTTTTGAACCAACCGATTTTTGATTTGTTTGAATGCCAATTGATAGTAGGGTTCCGTACGAATTCAAAAAGGTATAACATTTAAAAATCAGACGTTATTTACCCGAGATATTAAAAAAAAATCATCAACAAAGTTTTGATTTTCGAACCGACCCTCGATTTTGATCAAAAACGTGATGTAACCCCTTGCCATTTTGACGATTTGGGTCAAAATTCAGGTTTTCACACTTTTGATGCCAATCGATAGTACTGATCCTTACGAGTCCAAAATGGTATAAAATTCCAAAATCGGATAATTTTTGGCCGAGATATTCCAAAAAATCATCAAAGAAGGTGTACTTTACAAACCATTCGGATTTTAGTCTACAACTTTTTTGAACCAACCGATTTTTGATTTGTTTGAATGCCAATTGATAGTAGGGTTCCGTACGAATTCAAAAAGGTATAACATTTAAAAATCAGACGTTATTTACCCGAGATATTAAAAAAAAATCATCAAAAAAGTTTTGATTTTCGAACCGACCCTCGATTTTGATCAAAAACGTGATGTAACCCCTTGCCATTTTGACGATTTGGGTCAAAATTTAGGTTTTCACACTTTTGATGCCAATCGATAGTACTAATCCTTACGAGTCCAAAATGGTATAAAATTCCAAAATCGGATAATTTTTGGCCGAGATATTCCAAAAAATCATCAAAGAAGGTGTACTTTACAAACCATTCGGATTTTGGTCTACAACTTTTTTGAACCAACCGATTTTTGATTTGTTTGAATGCCAATTGATAGTAGGGTTCCGTACGAATTCAAAAAGGTATAAAATTTAAAAATCAGACGTTATTTACCCGAGATATTAAAAAAAAATCATCAAAAAAGTTTTGATTTTCGAACCGACCCTCGATTTTGATCAAAAACGTGATGTAACCCCTTGCCATTTTGACGATTTGGGTCAAAATTTAGGTTTTCACACTTTTGATGCCAATCGATAGTACTGATCCTTACGAGTCCAAAATGGTATAAAATTCCAAAATCGGATAATTTTTGGCCGAGATATTCCAAAAAATCATCAAAGAAGGTGTACTTTACAAACCATTCGGATTTTAGTCTACAACTTTTTTGAACCAACCGATTTTTGATTTGTTTACAAACCATTCGGATTTTGGTCTACAACTTTTTTGAACCAACCGATTTTTGATTTGTTTGAATGCCAATTGATAGTAGGGTTCCGTACGAATTCAAAAAGGTATAAAATTTAAAAATCAGACGTTATTTACCCGAGATATTAAAAAAAAATCATCAAAAAAGTTTTGATTTTCGAACTGACCCTCGATTTTGATCAAAAACGTGATGTAACCCCTTGCCATTTTGACGATTTGGGTCAAAATTCAGGTTTTCACACTTTTGATGCCAATCGATAGTACTGATCCTAACGAGTCCAAAATGGTATAAAATTCCAAAATCGGATAATTTTTGGCCTAGATATTCCAAAAAATCATCAAAGAAGGTGTACTTTACAAACCATTCGGATTTTGGTCTACAACTTTTTTGAACCAACCGATTTTTAATTTGTTCGAATGCCAATTGATAGTAGGGTTCCGTACGAATTCAAAAAGGTATAAAATTTAAAAATCAGACGTTATTTACCCGAGATATTAAAAAAAAATCATCAAAAAAGTTTTGATTTTCGAACTGACCCTCGATTTTGATCAAAAACGTGATGTAACCCCTTGCCATTTTGACGATTTGGGTCAAAATTCAGGTTTTCACACTTTTGATGCCAATCGATAGTACTGATCCTTACGAGTCCAAAATGGTATAAAATTCCAAAATCGGATAATTTTTGGCCGAGATATTCCAAAAAATCATCAAAGAAGGTGTACTTTACAAACCATTCGGATTTTAGAGTACAACTTTTTTGAACCAACCGATCTTTGATTTGTTTGAATGCCAATTGATAGTAGGGTTCCGTACGAATTCAAAAAGGTATAACATTTAAAATTTGTTTGAATGCCAATTGATAGTAGGGTTCCGTACGAATTCAAAAAGGTATAACATTTAAAAATCAGACGTTATTTACCCGAGATATTAAAAAAAAATCATCAAAAAAGTTTTGATTTTCGAACTGACCCTCGATTTTGATCAAAAACGTGATGTAACCCCTTGCCATTTTGACGATTTGGGTCAAAATTTAGGTTTTCACACTTTTGATGCCAATGGATAGTACTGATCCTTACGAGTCCAAAATGGTATAAAATTCCAAAATCGGATAATTTTTGGCCGAGATATTCCAAAAAATCATCAAAGAAGGTGTACTTTACAAACCATTCGGATTTTAGTCTACAACTTTTTTGAACCAACCGATTTTTGATTTGTTTGAATGCCAATTGATAGTAGGGTTCCGTACGAATTCAAAAAGGTATAACATTTAAAAATCAGACGTTATTTACCCGAGATATTAAAAAAAAATCATCAAAAAAGTTTTGATTTTCGAACCGACCCTCGATTTTGATCAAAAACGTGATGTAACCCCTTGCCATTTTGACGATTTGGGTCAAAATTTAGGTTTTCACACTTTTGATGCCAATCGATAGTACTGATCCTTACGAGTCCAAAATGGTATAAAATTCCAAAATCGGATAATTTTTGGCCGAGATATTCCAAAAAATCATCAAAGAAGGTGTACTTTACAAACCATTCGGATTTTAGTCTACAACTTTTTTGAACCAACCGATTTTTGATTTGTTTGAATGCCAATTGATAGTAGGGTTCCGTACGAATTCAAAAAGGTATAACATTTAAAAATCAGACGTTATTTACCCGAGATATTAAAAAAAAATCATCAAAAAAGTTTTGATTTTCGAACCGACCCTCGATTTTGATCAAAAACGTGATGTAACCCCTTGCCATTTTGACGATTTGGGTCAAAATTTAGGTTTTCACACTTTTGATGCCAATCGATAGTACTAATCCTTACGAGTCCAAAATGGTATAAAATTCCAAAATCGGATAATTTTTGGCCTAGATATTCCAAAAAATCATCAAAGAAGGTGTACTTTACAAACCATTCGGATTTTGGTCTACAACTTTTTTGAACCAACCGATTTTTAATTTGTTCGAATGCCAATTGATAGTAGGGTTCCGTACGAATTCAAAAAGGTATAAAATTTAAAAATCAGACGTTATTTACCCGAGATATTAAAAAAAAATCATCAAAAAAGTTTTGATTTTCGAACTGACCCTCGATTTTGATCAAAAACGTGATGTAACCCCTTGCCATTTTGACGATTTGGGTCAAAATTCAGGTTTTCACACTTTTGATGCCAATCGATAGTACTGATCCTTACGAGTCCAAAATGGTATAAAATTCCAAAATCGGATAATTTTTGGCCGAGATATTCCAAAAAATCATCAAAGAAGGTGTACTTTACAAACCATTCGGATTTTGGTCTACAACTTTTTTGAACCAACCGATTTTTGATTTGTTTACAAACCATTCGGATTTTGGTCTACAACTTTTTTGAACCAACCGATTTTTGATTTGTTTGAATGCCAATTGATAGTAGGGTTCCGTACGAATTCAAAAAGGTATAAAATTTAAAAATCAGACGTTATTTACCCGAGATATTAAAAAAAAATCATCAAAAAAGTTTTGATTTTCGAACTGACCCTCGATTTTGATCAAAAACGTGATGTAACCCCTTGCCATTTTGACGATTTGGGTCAAAATTCAGGTTTTCACACTTTTGATGCCAATCGATAGTACTGATCCTAACGAGTCCAAAATGGTATAAAATTCCAAAATCGGATAATTTTTGGCCTAGATATTCCAAAAAATCATCAAAGAAGGTGTACTTTACAAACCATTCGGATTTTGGTCTACAACTTTTTTGAACCAACCGATTTTTAATTTGTTCGAATGCCAATTGATAGTAGGGTTCCGTACGAATTCAAAAAGGTATAAAATTTAAAAATCAGACGTTATTTACCCGAGATATTAAAAAAAAATCATCAAAAAAGTTTTGATTTTCGAACTGACCCTCGATTTTGATCAAAAACGTGATGTAACCCCTTGCCATTTTGACGATTTGGGTCAAAATTCAGGTTTTCACACTTTTGATGCCAATCGATAGTACTGATCCTTACGAGTCCAAAATGGTATAAAATTCCAAAATCGGATAATTTTTGGCCGAGATATTCCAAAAAATCATCAAAGAAGGTGTACTTTACAAACCATTCGGATTTTAGAGTACAACTTTTTTGAACCAACCGATTTTTGATTTGTTTGAATGCCAATTGATAGTAGGGTTCCGTACGAATTCAAAAAGGTATAACATTTAAAAATCAGACGTTATTTACCCGAGATATTAAAAAAAAATCATCAACAAAGTTTTGATTTTCGAACCGACCCTCGATTTTGATCAAAAACGTGATGTAACCCCTTGCCATTTTGACGATTTGGGTCAAAATTCAGGTTTTCACACTTTTGATGCCAATCGATAGTACTGATCCTTACGAGTCCAAAATGGTATAAAATTCCAAAATCGGATAATTTTTGGCCGAGATATTCCAAAAAATCATCAAAGAAGGTGTACTTTACAAACCATTCGGATTTTAGTCTACAACTTTTTTGAACCAACCGATTTTTGATTTGTTTGAATGCCAATTGATAGTAGGGTTCCGTACGAATTCAAAAAGGTATAACATTTAAAAATCAGACGTTATTTACCCGAGATATTAAAAAAAAATCATCAAAAAAGTTTTGATTTTCGAACCGACCCTCGATTTTGATTAAAAACGTGATGTAACCCCTTGCCATTTTGACGATTTGGGTTGTTTGATTTGATTTGTTTGAATGCCAATTGATAGTAGGGTTCCGTACGAATTCAAAAAGGTATAACATTTAAAAATCAGACGTTATTTACCCGAGATATTAAAAAAAAATCATCAAAAAAGAACCGACCCTCGATTTTGAAAAAAAAACGTGATGTAACAACCCCTTGCCATTTTTACGATTTGGGTCAAAATTTAGGTTTTCACACTTTTGATGCCAATCGATAGTACTGATCCTTACGAGTCCAAAATGGTATAAAATTCCAAAATCGGACAATTTTTGACCGAGATATTCCAAAAAATCATCAAAGAAGGTGTACTTTACAAACCATTCGGATTTTGGTCTACAACTTTTTTTGAACCAACCGATTTCTGATTTGTTTGAATGCCAATTGATAGTAGGGTTCCGTACGAATTCAAAAAGGTATAACATTTAAAAATCAGACGTTATTTACCCCAGATATTAAAAAAAAAGCATCAAAAAAATTTCCATTTTCGAACGGACCCCGATTTTGTACTTTATAAACCATTTGCGTTTGTTCGCTTGCGTCGAACGGTAAACAAAAATCTAAAAATCTGAAAAAGAAAAATAATAGTGAATAATTAAATGTATCAAAATTTTGTCGACGCTACCTATGGGCAATTTACCCCTGCCCCGCGCCTTGCCACTAAAGATGAAAATTACATTGAAGCAGCGTCGTCGGAGGATGAAGATTTGGACATTGAAGCGATCTATACTTACCCGCTACCTGCCTAATCTATTCTACTTTACTGTTTTGTCTGACAAAAGCTGTCGCCAACATTCTTCAACAAATGCAGAATGAAGACAATTAAAAAAGGCTATGCAGCATAAATATGAGTCATTTTAAATATAAATTCATTTTTTTAATTTTTTGTAAGTCCTAATTGTTTAAGCAGCTGTGCCTGTCATCAGCGGTAAACTTGTTTACATTTTTGAATGTTAAATTGCACTGGTGATGGGACTTGTTAATATATGCCTGTAAATAACATAATGTTAAATTGTAATTTAACAGAAATGTTAAAACATAGGCGCTTAAATCAAAGAACTACTGTTAATATTAATATTGAATATAAATACCAACAACGGCAGCTCGTTGGTTTAAATGTTCGTTAATGCGTGTGTCACCGAGCATACGTAAAGTCAAAAAATCCTCTGTGTTCACTCATATACCACTCAACGACTTGTTTCCATCTGAAAGTATGGTAACTATAAATGCTCTATCAATATAAAGCAAAATAAAAGGATCAGTTCTATAGATTGGCATCAAAAACAATTCGCATCAAAGCAATGAAAATTAAAATTTTCTCCAAAATCGACAAAAAAGCAAGAAATAGCAGACTCCAGCTCCGAAACAAAACATTATTTGAATTATAGTGTTTCAAGTTTAAATGATTACTTTATTTTTCTTCCAATTCCATCTCCGATGTTTTCATATAAAAGCATCGATTTTTTTAAGTTAATTCGAGCCTGGATTAAAAAAACATCGCTTAATTATGTGCTGGCCAAATACACTTAATGGGATGGTCCAGTATTAACATTGTGAGGAATTATGTATTTTTTTGTTCATTTGTTTGTTTATACAAAATCTATTAAATAGTTAATTGCTTTTAAAACGTTGAACTCAATGTTATCTTATATTTGAACTTATTTTGTTATATAGGTTTTTCTTAAGAAAATTAAATTCGCTCATAGGTTTTGAAACATTTTTGGTTTGCACAATTTTCATTTTAACAGTTTTCTTTTTATTTATTTTTGAATAAAAATTACAAGTAACAATTCGTTTGCTCAATAATATAACTACTTTTTAACTCATTTTTGCAAGATTCTATATAACCTGTGGCTAACATATAATTATTATTCTGATAAGATACATATGGTTATTTTGTTCAGTATGAAAAGGTTTTCTTGAACCTGTGTTCTTAATTTTCCGCACATGCATATGAAGCTGAACTGAATATTAAGTAAATGTTTTACAAGTGTATCAATATTACACAGATAATTTAATTATACTTCATTTGTTTAATAAAAAGAGAATGCAATTAAAAATAAACATTTATTATTTTGTAATTCAGGATTTAAAAATTAGGTATGAGGCAATTTAAAAAATTCAAATAAAATCAGGAACTAACATAAAATATTTTATTGTTTTAATATACGCTTCTGTGTCAGTATTTTTGTCTAAATTCTTTTGTCAGAATTATAGTAAGTAGGTTGCTTTTCAATCATTGAATTTAACGATTTGTATTCTTCAAAAAGATGTATTTTAAGGCATTGTCTATTAATAGGTTAGCTAGGCAAAAGAACTTTCTGCCTCTTGTTGCGCCGCAGAGGCTCTAACCATTTCAATTGCAGCAACACGTGCGGCCGTTAACGTTAAATCCGCATCGAAGCTCGGTTTGTGCGTAGGTGACTGACTAGGCGTACAGTTGGAACTCTTTGGCTTCCGGAACCAGTTTCCAAGACGGCGACGGCCCAGCGACCCAGTCGACATATGTCCGGACCCATTACTAGCACTGGCTATAGCGTCTCGCGACTGTGATTTTTTGGGCAAAGTATCGCAAGATCGGTAAGGTGACTTGGCCGGTGATTCTGGCACTGAACTGTCGCCACTTGCCGATGTGTTGCCCTGTGTAAGCTCGCATTCTGGCAACTCGTATTCCGATTGGTCAGAATAGTAACCCGGCCGTTCCTCATAGTTGTACTCAAACCCAGTCATCTCGGACACGTATAGTGCCTTGCCCCCAAACTGTCGCTCCAGGGCAAGCGTATTAAGAAAACGATGTTTACGGTTAGCCGAGCGGAAGCTAAAGTCATACCACTTGTCCCGCGATTCGCAGTAGATTCGAAGGGAGTTTTTAATTGTATGACCAAACATTTTTCCATCCCGCACGTTAACAATGCGACAACGATCCAAAAAGATTCGTCCCTTGTAGATGAACTGGCTGCGCTTGATTATATCTCGTTTGCAGTAAATCAGTTGGTTATCGAAAAGGAACAGTGTGCAGCTGCTATTCCAGAGGTTCTGCTTTTGGCGAGTGGCGTCTACTTGAATGAAAAAACGTGTACTGTGCAGGTGTAGCGGAGGTCCTTTAAAGTTTTGAAAGCTTGACTGATGCCGGGCAATAGTCTCACTGTGGCGTTTTCCCTCATTAACAGCCTCTGTAATCCCGCGCATTTTTTTCAACGCTAAACTAACGGTATCGTGTGTATCAGGAACATCATACTGAGACAGATCGATCTGTTCATAATCTAAGATATCCGTTTGGACGACAACCTCATTTGTATCTTCAGCGATATTACTGCTAAAAGCAGTCTTTATAAGTTCGTTAAGGTGCAGTGGATAACGGCAAATGCGTTGCACTGGCGCCAGGAGATGCGCAGATAGGGGTAGTTCGGCCAAGTTCTCGGATTCACGGCAGCTTTTAAAAAATAGTTTGAAAATTAATAAGAGTTTAAGTGTCAAAAAAACAAGAATTAAAAATAATAAACACATACTTCTCTAAAATGGTGCGCGCATCTTTGATGCGTTCGTAGGATTCCAGTTCGATAAGTGCACGTGGATAAGCATTACAGTATGTGGAGTAGCAGAGGAATCCTTTATGCTAGACATGAAAATAAAGTTTATATATGAAGTATTAATAGACACTACTTCAAATCTTTTGTAGGCGTTTAGGCTTTTGAATGAATATGTTTGGGAACATTACAATTTAAAAAAAAAATTTTGAAAAATCTATTTACCCCAGTAACCGTTTTTTAGTTCTTAACCATTTGTAACAACATTACATATAAAAACGTAAAAAAAGCTTACTAAAGTATAATGTAATCTTTTTTGTGAATGGAAGCTATTTTTTAGTACTAGTTATTTGTTGTATATTTATATGTATAAATGCATAAATCTGCTGGACATTATAATCAGTGGCAGGTATAGGAAATAGACTCACCATTTTTAGAAATACCTTAGATACTTGGTTCTGTTCAATGCCGTTGCGCAGCGCTTCCAAAAACTTTCGCTGAAACTTGTAAATGGCTGTTATATTGGAAAATATAAGTCGTATGCTGTTTGGAGAAAATATATCGATACGTTTGCTCATGGCAGGCATATACCTAAAATAATGAAGAAGAATTGTTTTTTGTGCGTATTTTTCGACTAGTGCATTTTTTACTTACCCATCGCAAATCGAAGCCAGAAGCTTTACGTAATTTATTTCAGTTTCGAGGAGCTCACGTACAGCCCCGGTCTGCATTATATTGTAACTGTCCTGTTGTTCATTAATGCGCGGTGGTAGAGTAAGGGTAGCTGATGAGGGGGATTCAATGACTATGGTTGTGATGTTACTCTGATCCAAAGTCATTGAATTGGCACTGTTATCGCTAGTGTTAAGTTCACTAACGGGCACTGGAATTTGGATGTCGGTAACGGCTGCATGAACAAATACATCATCTCTTATCGTCTTTTGTACATTTTGCAGAGCATTTATTTCACAACTATGAATTATGCGCACAAATTCTTTGGGAAACCAGCCAAGTTCAGGATCATGAATTTCTTCTACAACACTAACATCGTCCTTTTTAATGCGTCCAAACCACCAGGGGCCTACTTCCTTCCGCAATATCTCGATTAAAGTACCCCGCTCCAGACCCAGCTCTTGCGGACCAGCCGCGGTAAAGTTGTAGAGCACTTCCGCATAAATGGGACAGTAGTTGTTTGCTGAAGGGTAAATTGATATGCGTTAGTAACTCATGTAACTACGGTAATTCATGGACAATGGCGCACACTACATATCGACTGGTTGGTTGAAACGTACCTTCCTCATGTGACGCGATGCTGTCACTATCGCTGTCCTCTATATCGTTTCTGCATTTCCCATATAATTCTAACCCACTGGGTTGACTGAGGGAGCGCGTAGGTAAGGACTCGGGGGCTTCACGCTCTATGTTGCCTATCTTAAGCTGATTTTTGACCAGAGGTCTTACAGTCGCTTCTTCCATTATGCTGCTTGCTTTGGCAGAATGACAACGGCGTATGGTACGTGCCTTTGGGTCCATGGCACTTGACGGGTTGGTCAGAGCACTGGCTGCTCGTGGCTGCCCGTTCGCCAGTGTGCGCATATACTGTTCATCTGGTTCTAGTTCGATTTGGATACCAGAGTCCCCAGAATTGCACTTGTCGCGGCGATTAAATTTTGTCTTACGACGTTCCTTTGATGAGCGCCAAATTAACGGTCCAAAGCGGTATTTGGCGGAGCTTATATCTGCGCCATAGTTGTCTGGTGGGTCAATGTTATTGTCTGCAGCCGGAGCAGGAGCTGTAATGGAGACCATCGGATTTATAGGCATAGACTTTGAGTCCGCGTTGACGACTGCCCCTGTGTGCAAGGGCATAATTTGCAATTGATTTCTATTATTCAAGTTATGCAATGTGCGTTTAAATTTCTGTAAGACGCCCAGACTAGTGTGTCTCCCTTCAACTATGCCGCACTCGAAACTGGTTTGAGTTTTAGCAGATGCATCCTTTGCTAACTCACGAGCTTCCGCAAATTCATCTTGGAGGTCCTTTGGCGATATTACCGAGCCTGTAAGGGCTGGACTGGAAATGGCACGCATCTGTTGTGACTAAAAAGAGAAATATATTAGAGGATAAAAATGATTTAATATTCATGTATTTCCGGATACTAATTTTTATTGTTTACATATTGCCCGCAACTGTCCGCAGTAGGTTCTCTCTTACATGAAACCACAAGTATATTATATCAAATTTTATTTATTTCAATAACAGGTGACGTTGCTTTAGCTAAGAGTCGCCGACTAGGAAATTCCCTGAACCCCGCGCCGAACGGCCACCACACGTATTCTAGCTTCCTTTTGTACGTTCATACCCACACTTCGCTTGTTGCTCATTTAGAAATGCGACTGCACTGCTTTTTCTTTATCCCCACAATATGGGAAGTTCTTTAGTGATTGACTTCGCTGTTTATTTTCCGACCTTTACAAAAATTGTTGGCATCCAAATATGTTTAAATACCGAATCCAAAGAATTTTACATTTGAACATAATTTAATTTTGTGAAAACAGGTTCATTCTATACGAGAGTCTACATACCAATGCATGCGTTAGCACAAAACTATTGTACCCGTTATATTAATTTTCTTTGGGTTTACGATATGATAACAATTACTAAAAAACTGACTATTATAAAGTGCAAAGGTGTGGTATGTGATTAATCCAAGAATTTTAAGCGATCGAGTGCTGTATGTTACAAAGTGAATACAATTATTATCAGTACATATAATAAGTTACGTAAGAATGGCCACCGTACAATTCATGGTTAAAAGAAAGCAAACATAAGCAGAACTGACTCACTTAAGGTCAAATAAATTTTTGTTTATTGTTTGTTTTTTTATTTGAAGCGCGTGGGTAAGCATTAATATGTTATCACAGTTTTGTCCATTGACAAGAAAATTGATAAATAAATGTATTTCCCAACAAAACTAGGTTGGTTTTTCGAAAAATTTCAAGTGTATTAATAAGAAGTCCCATTTCATAACCACAAAACGACACACCTTATCAGAATTACTTCACTATTTCTAGTAAATTGAGTAAAAAATAGAGAATTTGAATAAACTGACGTCTAATTGATTATAATTTTAGTCAGAGACTTCAAGTAACGTTGTCGAACGGTAGCCAAGGAAGTAGTGGTTACCCTCAGCAGTCGGGCGCGCCTCTTGTAGCGTCGTTCACTGTGCATTAAATCGCTTTGCGGAAGGCAACATTTACTCCGAGTCTTTCTGCTGCCGGACAGCGAGGGTCTGTCCGGCATACCGTCATCAAAGTCCCAAAACTTAATTAAACCGTAGGTATCCATGAGTGTGGGTATTATCAGCTTCTTCATGGCGCTCACGACACTCTTTATTAGAATGTGATTAGATACACACTTGCAAAAGTCGCTGCCACTCGCAGGTGTCAACGATGGACGTGATAAATATAAACTGACTGCGAGAATTGCAAATGCGTCGCTACATCGACGGCCACAATGTCGTTGTTGATTTTAACGACAAGTGCTTATGCGTGTTTGTGTTAGTGCCCTTTTTGTTGCGGATAGTGTGTGATGATTGTGAGGGTGTCGCTTTGATAAGCAATGGGCAAGGAGGTGGGACTCGCTGCGAACGTTGCTTATTGTGTTGCATTATTGGTTATTGTCTGCACTAGGCATTCACAGTTAAGGGTTCAAGTATCCGTCAAGTCAAGTATCTTTATTAGATTAGCTCAGAAAATTCATTAAAGACCACGAGCCAACAACTACGTTATATAGGCATAAAATCGCAACACTTAATTATTAGATTCGTATTTGGGTATTCGTATAAGGGTAAACTCGATAATATACATATTACGAATACATGTCCGGATACCTACAAACAAGCACGCACACACACACACACACACACATATATATATATACACGCATACACACACACACGCTCACACAAATACCTGCATGCATACTTACCAACATCATACATACACATGTACATACATACATATACATATATACATACATGTATATATATGTTCATACATATAAATATACATCTAAAAAAAAAAAACACCTCTAGCTAAGCATGAAGAACTGCAGAGCCTATTTGAATTGTTGAGAATCGAGGAGTGGAGCACTTGGTAGAAATTCGTTTTATTTTAATTTGCAGTACAGGGACAAATAAGCTTGGTCTGCGTTTGGCATTAGAAAATAAACATCCATGGACACATGTATGCATATATGCATGCGTACACTAACCCACACACACCCACACACACAGATATATATCTTTACATATATAATACTTATATCCCTTTATACAAAATACTTGTTTTATATAATAGTCAACGATTTTTAACTCTACTTAAAGTTCAAACTACAATATGGTTGCTGACATTAATATTGTGTACTGGAATTTAAGTTCCTTTTTTATTTGAGTAATAAATACGAAATTAATAACTTGGAGTAATCTTTTCCACTCAAAGCCTTTCAATTTAAGTAAGTCTACGAACCGTGTGAGCTAGTTTCCTTTATCGTTATATCGTTACATTTAGCATATATTACTTAATACTCACCAAACACTCGCCGTTTCCGCTACAGCGAATACCAATTATGCTGACATTATCCTTTCCACTTTTTGGCAATCTGTACATATAATAATTCATTAGTGAAATTCGCAAAATGATCTTAACGAATAACAACATATGTGAGCAATTAATACGCTAACTAGTAGCTTACTTCTATCTAGCTTATCGATGTCACCAGTATAATCCCGGAAGACTACCTGAAATAATGTAATTTATTTCCTATACAAATTTATAAATTCTATAAATCTTCACCAAATTTCAGTACCTTTAAAGTGAAAACTATAGAACAAACGACTATTACAACACTGCTGTTAAATTGTGCTCAGATATCAAGTCTAACAAATAGAGTTTGTGTTAGAAAATGCGACATAGGAAGGTGTTGTCAACACAGGTAGTCTTCGTTTTCGGTAAATGAGAAAAGAAAACTCAGTGTGTTTGAAGCGGTCAGCTTAGCAGTAAGGAATGCAATTTCAATGGAAAGAGCATTTGCAAAAATCTTCATGTCAATGCTTATTTTAATCAATCACTCTAAATACCAGGAAGATGAATAGCGGAAAAATTAGATTAGCATATTTATAAGCATTACAAACGTAAAGGACGTGCCAGCACATGGAACAGACGATAACTCAAGTTGTTTCCCTTGCTTTGCCGGATCTTTCTTTACTTCGATTTTATTTCCCTTATTTTAGGAATTACAAATGTGTTCCTAGCAAATTAGTGCAAGCAGTATCAGAATAAGCATACAAATAAGAATCTTTTAGTCGAGAGTAATCGACTAGGACATACAGCGTATGTCGACACAGATGTTATAAGATTATTTGAAACGCCTTGTTGTATCTGAATGTAACAGATGCATATAAAAATACACACAGCCATACATGACGCTCAAATTTTCACGGCAGCTGTGATTCTTCTCTCGGTATAATTATAGCATCCGAATATACACACGTATATACCAGACGGCAAGGCTGTACTTTAAATTTTGAATGGAGTTGGTATCCCAAAAGCAAAAAAACGTTAGCGTACGATATATGTAAACGCGTATATGAATATAGTCGTCATTTCTTTTTTCAGTACTCGGGATTATTATTATATGTGTACATGGTCAATATCCAACACAGCTTTGAAATATCCCTTAACTACATAATTGTGCTATTTTCAAATTGTAGAAATAAATAATACTTTATGCTGGTTTATTTCGGTTTCATTTCCGTTGTAAAATATAAATAATGCTCGATAATTTGTTTACCTATTTGAAATACGTGTATTAAAACGTCTGCACTTTCCATTCATCAACCGACTGGTAAATGCAGTTTGCAGGGAATATATTTTCGGGTTTATATTTTCTATATTTTTCATGTCCGTTTTGTGCGCGTTTTCCTGGGTTTTCATATTTACTTTATTAACACAGTTTTGAATGTAAAAATTTGATAGTTGCGAGTATATGTGCATTCGAAGTTTAAAAATCCAAAGTGTTTAAGAAAGTTTCGAGTTTTCAAACTCAAATTTGTATTAAACATATTTCGTTGATATACTCCGTACTCCGAACCGAAATGCGAATACGATGTTGTACGTAGGCAGACTGATCAACAAGGAATTCCAGCCGCGTAGTAACAAGCCCAAAAACAACCCTCCTGCTATGTATAATTTTCAGTTGAGCTCTTGCCCGCACTTTGAAAGCGGAACTCTGCACAGGGTGTGATTTGAGTGAGTTTTTTTTAAGGTTTTTGAGATTAAATTGTTGATCAATAGAGTATACAAGCCACTAAGCCTGAAAATAAAGTCATCTTGTACATACTGACCTGCGATACATACGGATGTGAATTGAGTGTTTTTAACGACTAACTTTTTTTTGTTTTTGTTTTGTTTTATTATTAAAAATGTTGGCTTTAATTTCCGTTAAAATATAACTGCTTAAAAGTATTAACCAATTGTTTACATTCTTTTAATGGGAACACTTGTTTGCCAGTTATGTCTGAGTGGAAAGGCTTACGGAAACAGCTGTTGCGAGATTATTTTAGGTTCTACCTAAGGTATCGTAGCTGCAGCACTCACTCAAAATTTCAACCAACTGCAGCCAGGAAAAACTCAAAAAGGATGCCAAATGGAAACTAAACGCAGTTTTTGTTAAGTAACGAAACATCTGCCGGTGCTGGCATGCTTCAAAACCAGTTTTTGGTGGTGTCCGCTGCCGTAGAGTTATGTATTTATGTTTTCTCTTCACCACGTACCTTTAAAATGCATGTAGCAGTAATACCTATGGTTTTTGCTCATAGGAGATCTAGAAGTTGCAGTTTATCTGTCTTCATTTCGATGGTTTTGTTAATGCTTTGAAGGACGTTCTACCAAAGAAATATGTTAATTCTTACCCACCATATGCTTTACTCTTCTTGAAGATTTATATTTCTTTATTTCACTTTTTAAGGGAGAAATAAAATTTTGTCACGAAATGTGTAACGTAAGAGACGACATGAAGTAGAATCAACCGACGAGAACAATTTCCGGCTTATTTTGGAGACAATAATAAGAGTAATCAAATAAATAGGTAGATCTAGCTTAATGTCACCTGTTCTAGCTCCTGAACAAAATACCTTTCTTTATGAGATATACCCTTACCTTTTGAGATACACAAATTATATATACAACTGAAAATGTTAAAAGTTAAAAGTCTCCAATACAAAGAGTCCGATCGCTGCAATGGAGCTACAGAAAACCATTATTATCAGTAAAAATTATACAAATTTCAGCACACCCAGTTTTGAATTTTTTAAATCATTAAATATAGCCAAATATGAATTGAACTGCTTATGTAAATACTTAAAGATTCATTTATGCACAACGCACATACAAATCTGCGGCCAACTGTGCAACATACGCAGCGGCTCCTTCCGCTCTCGCTACAGTAATGGAAATTACGTGATAATAACTCCTATTCAATTACTGACACCTATTAATCCAGGAAGTAAAATTTTGAAAGAGTATTAAGCTTAAAGCCGATTAGATGGTAAAAAAAATGTATATAATATTTAAAAATGTATATAATATTAAAATTATATTTGGTAATTTATGGTCATAGCCATAGCAAGAATCTGTTCCATCTGAGAACTCAAACATAATACACACCACAATGGTAATGGTGAATATTTCGGTAAAGCAATTCACAAATTCACGAGCTAAAATTTGTGCATGCAATACCTCAAACATCAAACCATGTAGAGGGCCAGGGCACGCAACACACTTGGAACACATGAAAACATCAAACGACAAAGAAATTGCTTGGATCATATCTTGTGTTCATTTTCTCCCCTTTCTTTCTTTCTTCAGTTGCAAGTAAATTCATTTCCGGGAAATATATAAAACAAGAAAATTATGAAAAACTAATGAGCGCGTTGAACTTGCCGTTGTTATAACTATGATTTACTCAAAATACATACACAAAAACAAACCATGAGAGTGCTCTAGTCAGGAGTGTTTGACTAGGGGATACCCTTAACCTTCTTTCACCAACACTTGTACATAGTTTATGTGCAAAGAAATTAACTATTTTAATTATAAATAAGTTTAAAAAAAAAATGATGTAAAATAGCAGCACACACACACAGGATAGCATACAATACAATCGCAATTGTAATTGTATGTAGGTATGTGTGCACATGCAGAAATTACAGAAAAATTTGAGATTTTATAATGGTTTTAATCTCTAAAGGTGAATGTATTGCTGGTCCGAAATAAGGACCGAATAAATCCAGCCATGTCTGTCTGGCAATATGGTCGTATGCACGATTTATAAATTGCTTTGCAACGAAACATATTATCGATGATTAGAAAATAAAAGTACCGTGCTCTCCCTAGGAGGCCTTAGGTCCAATGTTTTACTTTACTTTACTTTACTTTCATACAAACGGACAGACAGGGCTAGATTGACTCGAATATTGATGCTGGCAAAATATATATATTTTATGGCCTGATACATATATTTGCACAAGCCATTATTCCCTTTGTATCTATTTACGATGGGTTCAGTGACTGTTGTGATAAAATTGCCTAAAGGCCCAGCTGAAGAATAAAAGTGAAACCAATCTCATCACACACCCAGCAAAAGCATTTATTTGGTGATAACGTAATAGCGTTTCATAACTAACGCACAATATCATATTGTGTATTGCAGGTAACACATTCTATAGATATCGTTTAAGTTTTTAACACGAGCTGTCAGAACAATCAACATACGTAGACTGACGAAAATATAAAACGAAACGTACATGATGAAATGAATTGCGTGACTGTAGTATTCTGATTTCGAATTTTCGAATGCGTTTCTTTTTAGATATCTTTGTACGCGAAATCGTAATATTTTTTCCATAAACAACAAGAATCGCATTAAAACCTAATTAATTACATACTTTACATTAATTATACTTTCAATCATATAGATTAAATTATTTAAGTATCTGACTTTGTCTGAATCTACGATTTGGCTTTTGCGTAAATTTCCTAAAATATAGTTTTTTTGGGCATGCAACTGACAACAGCAATAGGCATAACAAATAGCAGGTGTATCGCAAAGAAAATAGGTAAATTATGAACAGGGGACGATTCAGTGTTTCCAGTTTGAACCGGGTATGGTTTGCAATTAAAAAACATTTCTTCGTAAATGGAGATAATGTTTTCTGCTGTTGCCAACTGGGAATTTTATAGCAACACATACAATTTTAGACGCATTTTATGTGTTTGTAATAACATCGGAATATTAACATAATCAATTGTTATCTTACTTATTAATATCAATAGTATCATTCGATCATAAAATGTGCAATGTATATTCATCTTCAACGCCACAATATATCTATCATCTTAAACAGTATCAACAGCCAATTTACTTTAGAATATGTCCGACTGATTGGTCCTAACCCAGTATGCAAACTTTAAGGCTAACCTCATAAAACTTTGCATAGTTCCGACTTTCTGCTGCAGGCAGTACATTTGTATGTCGGAAGCAGCCGTATTATACTGCTCTATCATATATATTGTTGCCATAGGAATGATTAGTTCCCTGCATGAACAAGTTTATTGTTTTTATATTCTTGTATAATAATTTTTTCAGGAAAAGTGTAACGCGGGATGACTTTTCAGTTACCATCTAGAGATGGTAAACTCTTTCTTCACTTAGCTACTGATTGGTGACCTACACACAGCGCAAACCGTAGGAGGCTTTAGGAAATGTCTCCCGCAAGTTTGCCAGGAGGAAGGATGGGAAGTATATGTATTCCGCATCAGCATTTGTCCTTGGTGTTGCTATGCATACTAGTCCTCAGTTTTATAACTATCGTTTTGAAACTCGGCATTCCTCTCTCATTCTATTGAACGCAGTATATATGCCAAAACCGGCCAGATCAGTGACTATAACATATACCTGCCTTAGGAACGTTCGCTTCTAACTAACAAATGAATAGTTTGATTAACATATCTTGATACACAAAGCGTCTCTTAACACAAGAATCTTATTTTCGATTGATCGTTTCAATGGAAGTTGTATTATATGTATATGGTCTGATATTTATAAGATTTCTGAGCGACTAGTTTAGATAAACACTGAAAGGAAGGCATGGATATATCGACTTGGTTTTTGATACTGACTAATGCTTATTACATATATTTTCGAAATTTATTCATTTATATTCAAACTTTAAGGTGTATATTCTAACTTACATCTGTGGTGATGCATTATTATTTGGACACTTTGATGCTGTGAAATTAGAATCGATTATATCACTTCTACTGGGAACGGGCACCAGTTTGCGTTCTTCTAAAAGCTGTTCTGCATTGTTAGGGTTTAATTGGACTGTTGCCAACGCATTTTCGATAGACACACTAACAGACTCATCTGCACAACTGCTACCGCTTGAGACTGATGCATTGGCTTCTGCTATCGTTTTTTTCTTGTCCTCCACGCCCAAAATGCGCACAAGGAATTCTCTGGGTGATGCTGTCTGTGGCACATTCATTGTTGTAGACATTTTTAATGTTGTTACAGCAGCAGTGAAATGTTTTGTGTTGATTTTATTGATTTTCAATAAACGAGTTGTTAATTTCATTTAATGGCGCTCCATAGTTTGTCTATTACACACGTATAAAAACACCGAAAAGTAACAAAAGGTAGACAAATATATGTATGATAGGGCACAAATTTATTTGGATGACCGGCGAGGCTGCACTTCATTTTAATACGTTAAATTAATACAGATTTCGGCCACCAAACATTCAATATTGTTATTTGTAATAACACGTACTTATCCATATTAAGTCAAAACCACCATATTATTTGCCGTATTCTTATGCATTTTAATGTAATATTTTTCTTTTAGGTTGATGCTCATCCGACGCGTTGCCTATTATTCGACTACAGTTCAACAACAAACGTAAACCATGAGTTATCGAAATGCGATACATTTTGCCCCAAAACAATCAACAAACATACTCAAATTGGGACTGCTAAACTCAAAATGATTACGCGCTTACTGTATTCATAACAGCGATTTAACAGAAAATTCAAAACCACTTTTAGCACTGTTTGTGTTTTGCGATATGCTAAAAACTTTAAAAACCAGAAAGTAGGTGTAAATTTCAAATTCAATAAACCATTTTTCTGACCATTTAGCATTTGGTTACGTAAGAGGACTGTTTAGCGATAAGCTGAAAGTTGTTCAAATGTAAGCATTAATACTAGATTACATTTTCTACCGATTATTCCAATGGCAGCTACATACATGATAAAGTAGTTACTTGTCAAGAATATTGAAAGCAGCTTTCAATGAATGTATTGTTTCATTTAATAATAAATTCTAAAGTCCATAAATTGGAGACTGGCCCACTGAGTTATAGCTCAGTTAAAACTGTGCAGGCACAACAGAGTTTCTGTTTCATATGGATGTATGTATGCCCATATATTCTTTTTACAACAGATGTATGAACAAAAAGGTCATAACCTTTTTATAGCGACGCTCGAGCCAGTAAGAGCTATAAAAAATAGAAGAAGTAAATAGCCTAAAGTATGAATGTGCGAGTATACGTTTTTTTTTTAATTAAAACTGCAGCTGAGCATTGGTTCAGTGAACTTGCCTAAACAGTACACGCGCTGGGTTTGGGTTTCCATCTTGTGAGCTTAAATATTTTTTTAGATAGATAGATTAAATGGTCCTATGCTTTCACAGGGTATTTTACTGAATGACAATTATCACTTGTGATTTGGCATCTGCCATACATCTTAATAAAGTACTCAATGAGTATTGTTGTTTATACGTCACTACAGTTGCTTTTATAAAGTCCAATCATTGTCGATTCTGTAAAAGTCAACCAAAACATTCTTCAATATTGTACATGATTTTTAATACCCTTGTTGCCATGATATAAAGAACTCGTAGAAGGGAGACTTCTCCGACCTCGAAGAGTAGAATATACATTCTAGTTCAGTATCAACAACCAGGCTGATATAGCCATGTTCGTCTGTCTATTATTATGCGTTAAAGTTTAAAAGTTATTTTCTCGAATTTTTGATAAGTCCTTTTTTTTTGCACGCAGTACATAGTAGCAGTACATAGTAGCAGTAATTAGGTCCTCCTAGTGCCCGTGCAGTACAAAATTGTTTCTATAGCTTGCCACGTTTTCAAGCAATCGATTAAAATTGATATCGAAATTCTATTTTGTGAGCAAATATAGTCATATACATAAATCAAGTAGCTTCTTGAACAGTACGAACAGTATCAAAACAAATTTATTAGATAGTTAATAGACATGTGCACATGAATTGTTCTTTAATAAATTTTTGATACTTCGAAAAAAAAAATTGGAAAATATCGTATCTTCGGTGTTCACATATTGGGTAATATCGGGTCTTGTCGTAGCTTTACGGGTTCAACCGTTCTTCTATTTTTCGTGGTCTTGAAGACAGCCCCGGGCCAGGGGACGAAAATGAATTTCGAAGCTCGCAATGCCTGTTTCGTGGCCCACAGCCCAACATAGCACGGCCACCACCCTCTACTATGTAGAGCATTTTTTAAATTATTTCTCTATTTCTGCGCAATTGCTCTAAACTCATACACAACATATAAATTAATAAATATATCACATACCTAACAACTGTTTCCACTGGTTTTAGCTTCAGTGAGGATGAAATTCTGTCCGGAAGTGAATTGCATCGTGGCCGTTTCCGTTCATTACGGCTCGTCATCAATTGCTGTTCTTGATTTGACAGCTCACTGCGGTCTGTATTTTCTAAGATATTTTTCATGGTGCTAAAAAGCAAAGTAAGAAATAAAGTTAGATTATTTCATATTCTAGATGGTATTACTGGGTGTGATCAGACCCAAATAAATGATCTTGAGCATATAAGTTAAAGTGATTTGGTCGCTAAATAAATCAGAAAGAAAGGCTGTCTTCTGTGCACAAAATATAAAGTATCCTCTTACAGTTTCATAGATATGTAAGGATAACTGTGAAGTTACAAATTGATAAGCTGGGTACAGATCATTTTAAAAATATTCGATTCCAACACTCATTTTATGATACATGTTTTTAAGAAGAAGTTGATAGGACGAAACTTAAAACTTCCCCCAAAACATTAACCAAAATTGTGAATCTAAGTTTTTGATTTTGTGAAAAGTAAAGAAGATCCTTGAAAATGTATTTCAACCTTCAAATCAGCCACCAAATCGGTGAACTCTATTCTTGCCAAGGAGGAAAAAATTTTTCCAAAAAGGTGAAAATCCTCTCAAATTAATTTTAAATATGAGTTTGAGGGCCATCGGATGGTAAACAAAAAAAAAAAAAAAAATGATTCCTGGTGAAATTTCACATTAGGTAACTAGAGTAAACTTATCAGCTTGCTGGCTCCTACAGTCAGTCAGTACAAAAAGTTATATATATAGAGACCTAAAACATCAATATAAATAGTTTCGATTGGCCTTACCTTTGTAGAGATTCCTTAGGCACATGTCTAGACAGCTGATGATCTTTGGCATCAGAAATTTGTGTTCCGGTAAAAATATCGCAATTTCCTAAAAGTACAAGTGAACTGGCGGTCAAGGGTACGACACGAGGTCGAATAACAGCAGTTGGCTGTTGACGATCTCTACTGGAAGTTTTTAAGTCATGAGGATTGGCTTCTCTGATTTCATCTTTTCTATTAATGCCACCGCTGCACAGGAACATCCACTGCGGTATATCGGCCTGGCTAGGAGATATTATTGTTGCTGTTTCACTTATGTCGAATTTAATGAGACTCCCTTTAAAGGCCACCTTGGAGATATGTGGCTGTTGCACATCTTGAGTAACAACGGGCAAAGAATCTTGTCTTCTGATTGCGCCCTGACCCAAAGACGCAAAATCCTGTAAGTTACTAGAGCTTGTGCTACTGCAAGCACTACAACGTGGCCAATAATCGCAAGATGTTAGACTTTTTCTGCATTTTTTGTTGGTAGCTGTTCTCGCGGTTTGCGGTTCAGGACTGCAAAATATGTATAACGAGAAACTTAAAGGTGTCTAAGGGCAAAACCAATATGTATACGATCCGATTTGTACAGGTTCTTATAAGTAATTCTGCTCCATATTTTTTTTCATGAATAAGTTGGCATTTATATTTAATTATAAATTAAATATTTGTTTGGTATTATCATTTTGTTTTAAGATTTGGCATATGTTATGCTTAAATTACTTTTAAGTTGCATTACTCTATCCATTAACCATTCGTGTTAGTCAAAGTATTAGCAAAAGGGAGTACAATGAGTTATTAGCCACTGGATTAGTGTACATAAGCAGTCTTTTTACAACATATTAAAGCATACCCTGGGAATATGTTTTGGTCAAGTTAGTCGCTAAAGCTTAGCTTTATAAATTTTTTTGATTGAGGCGACTTTCAGTTAAAACCTTGGTGCGCTTTAAATATAGGTTACAGAGAAAGATTTGGCCAATGTTGTTATCGGGAAATTGACTAATCTTCAAATCAGTCGCTTTAGTACCTGCTGCTGTGCGGCGGCGCACCTGTCGCCCTATACAAATGCTCTTCACGTGAGCCTGAACGCTGCGGCTTAAGCACAGTCGTTGGGTGCTCGTAAATATGCGTTTCGTTGCTCATAAAGTTAAGTTCACTGTTGCCTCCGGAGTTAATTGTTTCGCGGTTGCGCAACTGCATGGGGATCTCGTATTCGCTGTCCCCACGTCGGAAATTCATGATCGGTGACTTTCTCAGCATATCGTAAGATAGTTCATGGTCACACAGGCGCATACCATAACTATTTCCGGGGGGGCTGCTCGTGCATTGCGATGTTAGGTGGATGTTGTTGGACGATGAGCCCGAAGATTGTGGTGAACGTGTCGGCGTGCGATCATGGGCCGCTCCACCGACGGGAGAGTTAGACTGGCGCAACCGGGTGGACGATGCTACAACAGCATTCGGTTCACTGCCTGGTTGAAAAAAGTGAATACCAGAGCTACTAATACCGTTGTTGTTGTGCAGTGCTTCGCGGTAGTCCTCATCAAAAGACCTACTTTTATCACAATCCGAGCGTAAATTCTGATTGTTGCCGCTGTCACCAACACCACCAACTGCAGGACCGCCACTGGTTTGGGCGGAACGTGTGACACTGCTGGTGGCACCACTTCGATTGTAATTGTTGTAGTCGAAATCAAAGGAACGTGCCTTGTCCACTTCGACCTGACGCTGTCGAGCTGAGATGGCCGTTGTTCCCTTTGAACTGGGCAATAATTTGTTGACGGATACTGTGGCACGTAGGGAGTTTGGAAAGACGCCGGTGCTAGCTTGCTGATAATGAACCGTTGCCTGCTGCTTTTGCAGTGGGGATACACCACTCACACATACTATAGATTTTTGCGTGCGATTCGGTGACCGCTCGCTAAGTTGAAGGGATCTACTGTGATACAGAATACTTTATAACGTTTGCATATATGAGAAACACCTGCTCTTACCTGGAGCGTCGAATTAGATGTTCCTGCTCTACCTGTTTGGTTGCAGTGCGTCCCATCGAACGGCGATAATTAGTCGCACAAGATACACTACCAGCAGCACTTGCAGTGTTGGGACTGCCGTTCAAGAGATCATGCGATTCGCCGCCGCTGTAGCTGGAACTAGAAGAACTGCGTGAAATGGTTGGCGGAGTCTTATCGTCGTGACGCTGTCGTCGCTCTAACGTATTGCTGCGGGAGCTCGAATTCTGCCGTGAGCCAATCAGGGATATCTGAGAACCCTTTCTTCGTCGTTCTTCTGGAGTCAAAGAGCGGGAGTCCGGCGTGAGAGAACGCTGTTTTCGCAAACTGCTTGAAGAGCTGTGCGAGTCGTTTCGGTCAGGTGTTAGAGATCGCTGACGCTGAGCCTTAAATGGTGAGACGCTAGCGCTTCCCGTGGCCACATTAGGGAGCTGATAGTTAGTTAAAAGGAATTCCGTAGAGCTGCCCTCTTCGTTATCGACCTCGTCGTTGGAAAGATCTGTGAAAGCAATATTTTCAACAAGCTTACTAAAAGTTTTTAATGATATTTTAACTGATTTTATGAAATTGTTCATATATTTTTGTTATAGGAGCTAGATAAAGCTAATAAGGGGATTGACTTAAACATACCTGATCGGGCACCGCTATCGCAAGAGTTAAGACGATTATTGATGGTCGTATCGAGGCTGCGAAAACGCGACATTCCTGGGGCGATAGGCGGTGGGCCACCTGAGCCACTGTTACCTATGCAACTGAATTGTGACTTCCGCGAACGTCCCATTACATTATGGCTCTTGGAGCGCTCGAAGGCGCGGTCATGACGGGAGCGCGGCGAATACTTTGCCATATTGTTGCTAGCTACGCTGTAGGCCGGTGGTGCTTCCTTCACAGACGCATTAAGGTAGGCGGTGGTTTGCGGCTGAAGGTATTTTGGAGAGTTTTCTCGGCTGCGCAGCGATCGGCCACCACCACCGGCTTCTCGCTTCGTTAAGTAATTTGGAGAATTACCAGTTAATGTACTAAAGTTAAGGGAGCGTTCGCGCTGCACTGCCAAAGATGGCATGACTACGGGTCGTTCCGACAGGTTGTCATCAAAGCTTCGTGAAAATGTCTCCACGTATCTGTTTGTAGGCGTGGGTCGCGTGTCATACTCGAAGCTGCGCGAAAATACCATGCCCTTGCCACTGTTTGTACCGCTGCCGGTGCCATGTCCCAGCTGCTGTTGCATTTGAACCGGGGTTTGAAGTACCCGTAGTTGCTGAGTAGGTACATATGACTGGAGGTTAATTTTGCGTCGGTCTTGATGTCGATTTGTGCGATTGCTGTTGCTGCTGATATCCTGAAAAGCGGGCGGTGGCGAAAGAATTGGGGTTATGGGTGGCGGTGAATCCAGATCGGTAACGGGCAGAAAGCCGGGACGCTCATTGAATATGCTTGCCAATTGGGGATCCACAATTCGATAGCCCGGACGCAAAGCTGAATCTCTTGGGGAGACCCCACCTATTCGTGCTTCGTTGCGCTGAATTAACTCCTCCACCTTGGAACCGACGAATTTGGGTTCCCGATCACTTGCACACCGACTTGCGGAATTTTGTGCAAATGTTTGCCGGTTTTGATCTTGACGTTGTGATTGACCAATTTGTATTACGCGTATAGCTTTGCGCCCATGTGCCTTATCCATTTCAGCAGCTTCTCCATTATGATGAGTGTTATTCACACGTCGGCTTTTTTTATCATTGTTCGTATTCAGTTTTTTGCTCACTTGCACCCAGCCAGACTTATTAAGAAAGATTTCCTCTTTATTGCCGGTTGGTGAGTAAGGCTTTTGCGTAGCACCAGGTATACCATAGAAGTTCTCACCAAATATATATGTAGGCACTCCAGCACCCGTTGCTGCTGTAGCTGGCGAACCACTTGTGCCGCCATTACCACCCATGTGGCAGAGCATTCTACGCGCCTCCAGCTTCTCGTTAAAATTACGTGTCGATGCTTCAAGACTTTCACGTCGCTTGGCAACGTATTGCTGGAATGCGGAGAGGTGTTGCTGCTGCTGATTCTGTTGTAGTATTGCGTTATCATGTGGTAAGTTCAGTTGCTCTGTGCTTGTTGTTTCCTGGACTGAGTGCCTTTGTGGTTTTTTATTTCGATGTGGCGTATTTTCTGAAGGATCTTCATATTGGCTGTTTTCCAAGCGCGATTGCTGTTGGTGATGATTCTTTGAGGGACTGGCGCGTAAACGTGTGCGTCTTCGTTTGGTCGGTAGAGCGGGAAGTGGTAAGGTACTAAGATCGATCTTGTCGTGCGTCGATGATGACAGTTCGTCGTTTTGCGATTCACGCGTTACCGAGTCACGCGTCAGGTGACTATCGTCTGAAAATGCCTCACTAGAGTCAAGGCAGGTGATATCCTGGCATGCTGCTACTATGTCAGTAGTAACTGTAGGCGGATCCCTGAAAGTTAGGAAACCGTGATTAATATTCCAAAAAACGCAGCAATATGTTAACTTCTATTAAAGTAAGATAGGTGATCCAATGTAAATGCTTTAAGCATTATGCATTGAAAATTAAAGTTCAAACAAGTTCAATCAGTACTTTATTTACACGAATAAGTTTCTTTATTTGACAGCGCTAGTAATACTTATTCACTAAGCGTTTATCGGGTTGATTAACCCAAGGGGTAATATAGTATAATAATGTAATTTGAGAAATTTTCGAATATGCTTGACTTTGCATAAATATTTAGATTAATTTATTAATAGTGTACTTGCACAGTCTTTAGTAGCATTTAAGTAACGAACTCTTCACATTACACATTTTATACTAATCAATTTTTCCAATGGAATATTGCAGACTAGTAACAAAAATATAACAAGCAGTGGCCAACTAAAACTTGATATTTTTCTTCATCAAGGTATTTTCAATTTTGAAAAATGCGCACGAGGGCCTAATTGTAGTAGAGAGTAGAGCTCAATGTTATCATTTAATAAATAAAGATTAAATTGAAAACGTGTTTTGCTCATATACATAAATTTATAACACCCACGGGACACTATACAAAGTAGTTTGAGTTAGTTAAGAAACTTTCCACTGAAGAATGGAAATTCGAGCATATGGTATACTGGGCACTCTAGACGTGACGTAACTAGTTTTCCTATATTTGGAAGGCTGTACCAACATACCCTGTAACTATTGAAAATGTGTAAAAGAGGTATTCCCTTTGCATAAAAGTATGTTACAGGCACGTCATCTTTGAAAACATTCTTGATCAGGACAAGTTAATTCGATCTATCCATTTCTTTCTTGCCTGCTTCCTGTCCGACATGTTTCAATCATTGATCTCCGAGTTAATTAGAATTAACTTTGTCTGTAACGGCAGCCTTGATATGGGTGCAGGGTATTTCTTAGTTAGGCACTCTCTATTGGGGCACCCACTTGTCTTAATTTTTTTGCCTAGCGTGTGTTTGAGTTGGCCTTTAGCCGTGAAAAAAATTCTTTTAGCGTCTAGTTTCCATTTATAGAGTTGATGCCTTACCATATGTCGTCTTATTTCAAAAAGAGTACATAATTATGTAGTATATAACATGCCAAAATTCTCTTAAATACGCTCTAAATAACATATTTGTGTATAGATTGACATTTATATGAATCGCTTACTTCAAAGTATACAAAATTAACCTATCTGAGAACGGACATGTTCTATAAAAATGCTCAGAACTCAACATTTGAGGGACGCTACGGGGTTTACAGGATTTGGCAAAATGGCCCCACTGAAGTGCGTATATTTATAGGCAGCCAAAATGTACATGCTGAGTTACATGCGTACTAATATACATACATTCGAGCGTGTAAAGAAGCCCTGTCTAACGTTACCCAAAATATAGCAGCCTGATGAATATGGATGGGCATAAGCCATTTTTTTAAAACCAGACACACAAGCATACAATTCGATCTATCATTTTTATGTACCCCTCTCCAGCATCTACACTTGTCATTGGTCGTGTGGTGCCGCACCGAAGACTTAATACCTTTGTGCCTTACAGCAGATATTTATATATATGTTTCGTCCTTGCGAGGACAACAATATTATTAATTAGATCTTATTATACTTGGCCACTCGCAATTTCGAACTACATAATTCCCCGCCGTGTTGGAATAACATTATGCATCTATTTGTGTGGTATAATATACTTTTGATTCAATGAATGGAAAGCAGGCATATTATTGAAAAATAATGGGATACAGCCAATAATGGACAATTCGATGTCATTGCCCTTTGGTTTCCGAGCAAAGTTAACAATTATGTGGGTAAGTATAAAAAAGAATTAATTATTGGGTGTTTAGTTAATAAATTACCAGTTGCTTGCTGACTAATACGTTAATCACTTAGTTGATTCAAAAATGTCAAGTATAAATGACTTAGTGAATTGAAATTGGCCAAACTATACGAAAGTGAAAATTACACGTAATGAACAGGAAATACGTTTTACACATCCAATCATGTTTGGACACAAGTTTTTATACTCTGTACCCACTGATATTTGATTAAAAGGGTATATGCAAAACAATATTATTATTTTACCGTTCTTAACAGAGCCTAGAGTCTGGACTTATCGACGACAGCTTTTTTCTGTCTGTAACATATGTAAGTATATTTGCACAAAACATTCATACGTTCTAATGGGTAAGAGGTAAGACTTGCTGATGCTACATATCTCTAAGCATTGCTACATTTCTACCAATGTTTTGTTCGCAATCTTGGGCTTCATAAGGAGCATTCCATTTGAATTCCATTTTATAATGCATTATTCGAAGATATCTTAAAATAAAAATCGCCATTACCCATACACATGCTCGAACCCCATATGTATAAACAAAAACAACTCATAGTAATGCAGCCTATAAAACTGGTTTCACTTATCTGTCTCGTGGCTTGTGGCAGGGGATATTTAGTGGTGGGTATGGGTAAATCGATGCCACTTGTCTGCAATTTTAAACTTGCACTTTCAAGTTTGGGCCGAGTCATTTACTTCGTACTCCTCTCTCTGCTTCCCCTGTCCCCTTTATCAGCGCAGTGGTAAGTTTGCTGTTGCAGCAACTGCAGTTGCAACAAGCTTAACAAAACACGCCGTCAATACTCTAAAGCCAATGACCAAGAGCAAATTGAGTGGCGGTCATAGAAAACAAGTTTTACCGCTTTATAAAAATGTTTATGGTGTACCTATGCAATCCTAAACTGCTGGAAATTAGCCAATTTTTCAGCAGTTTGAGCAAAGTTGCGCTCTTTAAGGCTCAAGGTTGTAAGCTAGCTATTTTGTATATTTGCAGTTTCTTCATTAAAATAGTTTAGGCTTGGTAGCAATATATTATCTTCTTATTAAGCTTATCATTTTATTACAATTTTATCGTTTTGATATGCCTGCTATAACTTGTTCACAGGAACAAAAACAATAGAAACCTGAAAAGAAATTGTATATTAATTATAATTAAAACAAAGACCCCGACATCTTTTATGTTTTCACCGATTTTGTAGTTGGTAAAATTTAACTACGGTGTTAACATACTCAATTCTTTTTTGATTTGTTGTGTAAATGTACGATTTCATGTTGAATGTACATTTAAATGTAGAAGAGATTGAGAGCCTTTGACATAATGAAAATAATACCCAACAAATTGAATTACATACGTACAAACTAAGTACCAAATATGTTTTTGTGTGGCTGCTTTGTGCGCAGGAAAAATGTTTTCCGCAAATTATTGATTATGAAATTTATATTATAAACGCAAGCCGCGGGAAGTTTCCGGTACGGTTTTAGTGAAAATACAGTCCAAACGCCTATAAAAAAATCCGAATCAATTCAATGCGTGAACCACCGTATTTTGTGACCCAAGTTAATTGATAACTATATCTATCCTAATTGATTGATTTGTGATAACGCATACCCGAAGTGCAGCAGTGAAAAATCGGTTGTAAAAAAACATATCGTATAACATTCGTACGATCAGATGTAAGCATATTTTCAAAGCGCTACATAGAACTTTAATTAATACACCATTCGGCGATTTTGGTTTGAATTACACCTGTAACTTTAGTAAATTTGCAAAGTAATAATAATAATAACAATAATAGTCCAGTTTTAAGTCCAGTGAGATGACGGTACTAGCCTAAGCTAGATTTTATTGCTGGGTTGTTTGTGTTGTCCTCCAAATTCCAAATGCACATACAATTCCACCACAGATCTAGTGGGCAACAATGCAGTTGCATTTATAACTTTTGAAGAGATTCCTATATTAAATCTTTTGCACTCAACATTTGCTGTTTAAACACACGTACATATACGACGCACACTCTGCACTTTTTGAACTCAAGCACATACATATCTATTTATAAATTATGCGGGTAGGTAAAGCGTGTTGCTCGCGCCCGAAAATCAGTTAATATCGATTGCATTTACAACGTATAATACTATCCCCAAATAAACAACAAGTGCTTTTAGTTATGGAATTCACAAGTTAGATACCTATGTATATGTCTGTATGTAAAACCTAGTATGTATGCGTTTATCTGTATTGTTACAGATTAGCGGCAGTGTAATGTATATCACGTTTACGCGTACCTGTTTGCAAGCGTTGCGCTGTCCGTGTGTGCTGAATTGCAACTGAACTCGAGCTCCAATGTTGCTCCAATGATTGTTGAATCGTCGTGGGCAACATTTGTTGCCATCAAACTGGTTGCTTGCCCCTCCGCTATAGTTGCGTCAACATTTCTGGTTGTTACCTCAGATATGCTTGTATTATTATTGCGTTTTGTTGTGCTCGCTACTTCGGTGTTTGTTTTGACTGTTGCTTCGTTACGCTGAATACTCGGTGTTGCTTCAGTTTGGCAACATGTGTAGAAACTTTTCGTGATGCTAGCCTCTGCAGATGTTTTAGTTTTGGCCCCGGCAACATTGTCATCATTTGATAACGGTTGACACAATACAGTTGTATCCATCGTAGTACTTGTTATGGAGTTTTCTCCCATGAGGTACTCTTGCTGCTTGTTCTTATCCTTTGTCAGGTTCGTACCTGCCGATTGTCCAAATACTCCAGACTTATCAAGTTCTGGCTGTATTGAGCACACATCCTGTAAAAAAAAAATTGTTGAAGAATTTATTATTCCTGCTTGTTTCATAAAGATCCTTCAATAAACATCGCAGAATGTTCTGATTCCTTAAGCTTTAGTTTATTAAATTTGAATGCTTACCTTTTTCTTTTGACCAGAATTCGCCGATTGTAGAGCCCCTTCCGTTGAGGGTGGGAGGCTTAAGCCACCAATCGAGTTTTCGCTGCGTGCATCGTAAAAAACATCATCATCATCCGCTTCCAGTGCCGTTTTGCTTGGCACTGTTTCTGCATTGCTCTTTCCGGTTTCTTCTGCTGTCAGTGCCAATTGAGTTGGCTTACTTTCAGCTGCGTCTGTTAGTACAGCTGGCTCTGTGCGTTTTACAGTCGCTTCAACTACTTTAATAGCCGCTTGCCCTGTTGTTGTGGGAGTTTCGCTGGCTTCACTCTCTAAAGAGCGTGACTTGGTATCGTCCTGAAGCCCCTCCATATTGGCCTTCAATTCTTGCAGATCTGAATAAGTGGCTGGCGAGGGTGGTGGTGGCGCGGGAATATCCTTGCGACGCATGGTTGACGCTGGGTTGCCGCTGTTCGAGCGATGATGTTTCTTACCTGAGGTACCCACTGTAGATGCGGAAATTGTCGCAATGGAAGCTGTAGGTGCACTTCGATCACGTCGCTCTCTTAGCTCTGTTTCTTTGTGTATGGTCCTTTGTTTGCTGCCTTTAGGCCCTTCCTCCGACGTTGCGCGGCTCTGCCACTTTTGTGTAGCACCTGTTGTGGAGGCTACTAGTCGATCCAATGAAGGATATTCATGTATTTCTGTAGGACGCTGGTTACGATTACTTTGTGTGTGCGTATCTTCCTCCAGTGTCAGCTTTTGCGATTGATTTTTAAGGCTGGTCCTGGGCGCCGGCGTAGGCTTTGCTGTCATGCCACGCCCTTTGCTAAGTGGCAATGTAGTCACATTAAATGTCGCTTCCAGAGGATATGAGGCTTTGATCTTTGGACTTAAATTGGAGTTATTGTTGGTGCTGGTTCGATGTCCACGACGTGTTGACTCCAAACTATTATTACGCTGCGTTTCGGACTGATAAATGCTGCGCTTCACATCATTCACATGCTTAAAAAAGTCCATGGCATATTTGTTCTGCTTGAGGTCGAGCTGCTGCGGCTGTTCAGGTCTCGGTGCCTTGAAGCTAGTTGAATCCGTCGGCCCACTGGATGGCAACGTACCTGCCGCCGTTTTACGAGGTATGCCACTGCTGCCACCACGTGCCATCGAGCCATAAATATCATCAAAGTCGGAGCTGAAATAGCTCGATGAGCAGTCGCAGTTGCGGCATTCGTAGCGACAGTTATCCGTGTTGCTGCATTTATCAACCGGGGTCACACCGACTCCAACAGCACTCATGACGCCGTCAAAGCTGCAGCGTCTACAGTCGTAGGCAAGCCGACAGTTCTCCGTGCTGCCAAAGAGTCGATGCTGATTTGTGCGAGGAGTGTGCGAGGAGAAGAGGCTAGAGCGATGCGGGTAGCGTGAGTACCGCTGTGAATTATCGCTGCTGCGCAGAGAAAACTCACTCAGGATAGAAGCCTTCGAGTCGCTCTTGTGCATATGCGATTCAAATTGATCGACCAAAATTTGCGAGCCACCAATAGGTCTACTGGCCGCGCACATTAAAGGATGCAGCGATGGCGTCCCCACGCTTCCTATGGCATAGTAGATGTCAGCGGTGGCCGGCGCTGCAAGCACATTTGCGTCTAGTAGTGGCATTGTGTTATATTTGTGATATGGCAGTGAGTCACTAGACGAGGAAGACTTCGTATTAATACGGTGCATGGATGAAACTGTCGGCGCAACACTACCATTTTTGTAGCCGACAATATAACCCTGTTGCACATGGGGTTGTGGTTGCCCTGCTGTCACCTGTGCCAGCAACACGCTGCCGCCTACGTTGCTGTGAGTCGCAAGCGGAAGACTTGCAACGTTATTCTGGTAAGACTTATAATGTTCTTGGTGTTTATTAAATCCTCTGTAAGCTGGTAGCTGCTTCTGCTGCTGATCTTGCTGTTGGTGATTGCGATCGTAATGATGCTGCTCGCAGGAAGCTATTGCGGCAGCTGTGGATGTTTTCGCAGACGATTTCTGGAACTGCAGTATTGGATTGTATTCGCCCGTTATTGCCACGGGCGTCGTTTCAATTTTATATACGCCCGGATTGCTTGGATTGTATGACTGAAATTCAAGTATGTGGGCAGCCGGCAATCCACTTTCTGCGCCTGTTTGTTTATCGCTGCCATTGTCCTTCTGCAACTGACTATTTGCCGTTGACATACCTTGAACCTGACAATACTTGCAATTTGCATTTCTGCATTGCTGCATGCAGAGCTCACAATCAGCAAAAACGACAGAATCTGGCAAACATTGCTGCTGCTGCTGCTGCTGCTGCTGCTGCTGCTGGTGCTGTCTTTCGATATCCTCATCGGGCTGCGCAGTTCCAGCTGTTATTGGTGCGCTGTTTTTTTGTTTAATTGAGGTTGGCGTATCCTTAAAGAATATCTCTTCGTAAATGTTTTCCTCGCTGCGTGTGTGTAATTTCTGGACATTATTGCCGGTTGTGTCACCTGTATTGCGTTCCTTATCAAGCTTCTTGGAGCTCTTTAAACCCTCCTTCAAGAGGTAGTAGTTAAAGCTTTTGATACCAATTTCACCTCTTAAAAGACGTCGGCCGATTGGCAACTTTACATTCGCCTCTATGGGTAACGTGGCCGCCGAGTTCTGGGCCGAGCTATGTACCGAGAAGAGGTCATCATGATCGCTAGACCCCCGACCAACTTTAATATCTGTTTCCAGGTATTTCTTCCGATTGTGTTCTTTTCGATTAAGTGTTTCGCCATCGTAACTCTGTATACTTTTTGCTGGAATCTGCTGCAGATGTGGCTGGGTTCCTTTCCGGCTATTATCAAGGCTTAGATTTCGCTTTTGCTTAGAGCTCCGTTTTTGAGTAGCCGATTTCTTATCATTCTTCTCGGCCGCAGTAACTGCTAAATTTCGCTCTAAGCTTAAAGCACGCCTTGGTACGCTACCGTCTTTGAATAGCCTCGGTTGCTCGATGTCCGAACTACTGGAATCAAAGTTTATGCTTACTGCTCCGCTGTTGCTGGGTGCGTTCATCGCATATTTTAAAAAGTCCTTTGTCAATTGACTGCGTTTACCTAAAGAGCTGCTACTTGCCACCGGCTGCGTAGAATTATCGGAGCTAAGTTTATAAGAAGATTTTCCCGATATGCTGCTACGGCGCTGGGGGTTGGCAAGATGACTAATGTCCTCTGTGTAGGCCGGATCGTCATAGATGCGATCGCGAACAGCTGCTGGGCGATCTTTTGACTGCGGATTAAAATTATCAAAGAATGAAATTTGTCTCGAAGCGTTCAATCCAAAAATTTGTCTATTACCAACCTTTATTTTAATTTTCTTGCGACTACGGTGTGGTGTGGTGACATCCGGTAATTTAAGTAATTTTGGCCTAATGGGCCGTTTCGATGATTTTGCTCGGTCGCATGTCAAGTCAAGAAAGGTTTCCGTTGCCATCGTTGCGGTTATTTCCTTATTTTCTTCTTTTATTAAGGCTATTAAAAGGATACAATTTATACATATATAATTAGAAATTTATTTTAAATAAACAGAGTTCTAACATCAAAGCGCAACAAACAGTTAAAGTGACCTTCGTGGCTTTTGTCATAAACACAAAGAAAGAAAATAAATTGTCACATGTTTAACCCCACTGAATAAAAAATCATTAGGAATAATTACAGTTTTTTTTCGAGGGATGTTCGTTGTGAAAATTACACACTGAATTATTTAAGATTGTTATTTTACTGTTTTAATGTCATCTGGCATCTTTTTCTAGTTGTAGCTAACATTTTTGCATCCTTTCTTATTTTGAGGCTTACTCAAATTACTTTTTTAACTTGTTGTCACATACCTAAGTTGATTCATGTTGCGGTAAGTGTAAGTGTAAGTGCCTGTGTGAGAGCTGAGCACGAACATTGTTCTTGCGAAACAAATATGTTTAGGGTGTGGCTGCAGTAATCCTGCAGTTTGTAAACATTAAGTAATATTAAAGCATATAAGCGTCTTATCTTAAAACGTTTCCCTTCGGAAAAATGTAAGCTTTTCACAAATATGTGCTCATATTTATTTAGTTATTAACTGTTTATTATATTTCTTACTGCATCAAACCTTAATAACTTCAAACGGATTTCAACATAAAATTTGTATAATTAAAATTGTAATTCAACAAGCACATTAAGATTTTTAGCCACAGACGAAAAAAAAGGGTAGAAAATCTGTATTTAAAAACGTTGTATTGCAAGACGGAGAAGCACTTATGGAGCATAGTGCATAACTACCTAATGTAAATTTTGAAGAGAGTATTATATGATGACAAATTTTACTCTTGAACATGAAATACAAGTAAAAAACACTTAAGATAATATTTTGATTATTTTCTTTTTAATACGGAAAAACAACATAGCAGGTATAAGTAAATACTTTCAGCACATACCCACATAATATGAAACCACATCCTATTTAATTTGCCAAGCTTTCATTTTATTCCATTGCTTTATTTATTATTTTGTTAAACACACTTACACTCCTTCACTATGTTATCTATATGGTAGCTCTTAATGGCAATTCTTTTCGAGATACAAACAATATTCTATCAAAAATTGCGGCGCAGCACACGAACGCGACGTACTTTCTGCCTAAACTGAACAACATTGCGCCGTTGCCAAAAGCTTTTTGCAATATATGTACGTAAATCCAAACAGAAGAGAACGAATTCGGAAACAGAATATTGCTCCTTTTCACAATCCAATGAAAAGCTTTTCAACTTGCCATCCTCGAAACGTCGACAAGGAGGCTGACAGTTCTTATGCACTGTTCTAGATTTCTACAACTATTCCTTTGACGTTTGCATAGTGAAAGTGAGGCAACAACTCGGCGACTTATATGTATGTATCTCCCAGAGTAGCTCGGCGCATGCGTCAATTTGCTACATTTGAATTTTTCAATTACATACATATGTTTGCGAATGCACTATCCTCTTCAGAAAGCAACGTATTACAGAAATCGTATGCAATTTAATAATTGTTATAAAATTTACATTAATCTGAAGCAATTTTTTAGGATACGGAGGCGCTATTTAAAAAATTTAATGTACCTAATCAGTCTGTACAACACGAGCGCCTTCAAACAAAATTTTGTATATAGTGTTCACGCTATGCCTATAATCCCAATCCCCAAACCTTATTTTTATAGACATATGGATAAATTACGAGATTTTGAAAAAAATGTGTTATTGGCATTTCTAGTTTCCGAAATCGACCCGTCTGTCTGCCTGTTGCATTCATTTAGATTAAAACAATATACCCTTTTGACCCATATTAAATGAGTTTAGGGTAGGCAACCACAGCATCCCTTTAAACATATTGAAATTCTCTTCAAGTCAATGATGCGCCGATTAGTTTCTCCTATTCAGAGCTGCGCATGGCATATTGAAAGCAATGTTGTTGATTGTTGAAAGTGTTTCGTTTGTCTTAGCACGTGTTCAACTACACATACGAAAACACACAAAACAAAGGATAACTTTAGCCGGCAACATGTTGCTGAGTTTGCGTGGGCGAAGCTGAAGTGGCCACGTGTGCGCGCTGCAAATCAGGATGTATGTAGATTTCCTGTATTGTGTATATAATCACCTTTATATAGTTGTAAATAATAATTACAGATACATTACAATGCGCAATATATTTTTTCTGTATTTTACGAATATATATATATATGTATGTATAGCTGCAAGTTGGCTGCCGCGACGATGTCCTTGAATTCAATTCTAAATTTGTATTCCTTGTTTTGGCAATGCATTTAACTATTTGATGTTATCATTTAAGACATACGAAATTTCAGAGAGCATTCCGTTCACAGATGACCAATATAAAACTATCATGTGTATTCTACCGTGTTACAGCTATATTCAACAATTGCAGCAGTAACCGGAAATTTGATCAGACCACGAAATAAGCACAGTTTTACACATATCAATCATTTGTTAATTCATTGAGTTTTGTGTCATTTGATTCGAAGTCTATAGCATATAAGTACATTAGTATTGTTTGAGTGCATCAATAAATCGTATATGCAGCAATGGATGGTCTGGGAGAGAAGAAAGCATATAGATTAAGTTCCGCTCTTGACGTTAATGGACGTCTTGTTTTGATTAATGTACCCTATTATTTTGTAATTGTGCTTACATTCTGGCTGCTGCTCTTCTTATATACATTAAAACGGCAGTTCCATTACTATAAGCGAAGACGGCAGATCTTGTACATCAAGAAATTACAATTGGAGATAAGAAAAAAACTTAAAATGGAGCAGCTGACGTTCGACTCAGCCAGGAATATTTTGCATGCAAGCATGGTGCAAACTGGCCTTACTAGCATTAGGAAAATAGCCCAACTGACGGATCTACATACTCTACTTCAGGATATAAACGACCAATTGGAAAAATTGCAAAGTGCGCTGGATTTTAACTAATTGCAACTAAAACGCCAGTGGCAATGTCATAATCAATAAAATTATTAGTTCTTGCGTTTAAGAGTAAATAAATATACACATTATTTTGAGAATAATTTCTTAAATCACAACATTGCAAAGGGAACGAACGTTAAAGTCTAAACCTAAAAGGCTTCTACGATATACCTTTAGGGCTTCATGAACCCGCGCGACCAGTTCTTAACCATAGGTTTCGGCTTACTCAACTTCTCAAATTCATCGGCCTGCATCTGTTCACAAAGCTTTCGTTGATTTTCGCGAAACTTAGCAATGGGCTCCTCAAACTGATTATAATATTGAAGAACCTCCCGCACATCGTCCACTTCACTGCTTCCGAGCACGCTTAGGAACGAGATTAGATCAAATAATGTTGTGTCATCGTCGTTTCCGGACCAGCGTGGTATAGAAAATGTGTTTCCCGGGTGCATTTTTGTCGAGTTTTTGTCCCAGTCCACGACTACCACACGCTTGAGATCACGATTCAGATTATCAAGATTCTTCACGTGGTGGCCACCAACAAAGTGAGTTGAATCACGCACAAGACGGTACATTATGTAGCCGCTGGGATCGAGGGCATCAAGCAACGGAAAAACAGTCATTCCTTGTTCGGCTGTATATACAACAATCTCAAAATACTTGGAGCATTCCCTTAAGAAAACGTCCACGCCAGGACGTTTTTTAAAACGCCAACCCGTTTGATAAGTCCAATCGGGATGTATAAGCAGGTCCTTAACCTCAAGTACCAGGGTGTAGGGGGGTTGCACATAAGGTGCCTGAAGCGGATCAGGCAGCAATTTCTGGCTTGAGGGTTCCTGAATGAACCGTTGAAAATGATTAAGCGACTTAAAAGTACGTGCCATATATTGCTTAACCAGCGGCAAAGAACTGAACTCGTCCGTAATTTCGTTTCCTTGTTCATCAAGCGACGGCTTACCAAAGAAGTAAATAGCCCAAAAAGAGAAGATCACACCTCCCACACCAAAGACCCCAAACCCTATTTTCATACGCTTCCAGGCCCGCTCCATTTCCCTAAGTTCTTCCTCTTCCTCCCGCTTACGTCGATCACGACTCGCCTCATCGTCTAGCTCCATTGATGTCTGCGGGAATAATTTAGACAGTATCTGCGTTGATGTTTTCTCACATGTTGAGTAGCGGCGGTGTATTAAATACACAAGATGCGGGGGTTCTAAATAGTTAGAATATAGATTGCAGGGTGGCATATACGCCCTCTTTTCTGTGCACTTAATTCCCGCTTGTGTCTGTAGCATGACACTGTTAATCATGGTGTGCCATAAGCCTGATGTTAGCGCACGAGAAGTATTTATGAGCTTGCGGCTGACGCGTGAGCCCCCGTACAGCATTCGCCCTATTGCGATTGGAGTCATTTGCAAATTGCAACGTATATCTGCAGATTCAAATAAATGAATTATTTTGATTTTCCAATTTACGAAATGGCCACTGAAAAATTTGACATTTTTGTTTAAATCAGCCGAGGAATTTTTTTTTTAGTTTTGTTGTTTTTCATAAATTGTCACCAGTCAATGACAGTTAAAGTATGTTTGCTGAGAGATTTTTAAAACCATAATTATGAAAAAGCAAAATAGGCTAGTATCAATACATTTATTTTTAATAAATATATATTTTTTTATTTGTAAGTATATGTTTATGTTTCTGTTAGTAAGAAAATTATGCAACATATAAGAAAAGCAGATGGAAGTCGAAAAATCCATAACTTTCAAAATAGGTTATCCATCGTAAAAAGCTATTCAGCGAGGAAAATACAACGGTTTTCAATTCAAAAAAATATTGGTAAGCAAAATGGCTGAGCTGCCAGATGGATTCCGAAACATAAACGTAAGCGCTGCCACCTTCTAAACACAATGAGTGCTACCAGATCGTCAAGTTATGATGGCACTAGTAAGTTAAAATATCGAAAGAAGAAGCAAGCTTAGAAAAAGTAAAGCAATCCGACAAAGGACACATAATTGTGCAAGTTTATATAAATATACTGAACAAATGCTATTTTAATCCTTTAAACTCCTAACTAATTTAACTGTTGTTCCAAGTTGCAACAACAGTATTTCTAACCAATTAAACGTACGGAAGTTAAAGGGGCCAACGGGAGTAGAAGCCCAAAATCATTATTGTGTTTTTGTACCGGTTTCCTGTTGTAAATGAAGTGAGCCATGGCGCCACCGCGACATGGTAGCCTCGGAGGAAGTGGCGGTATGTATAATATTCCCAAATGCTTAAAAATGGCTAATAATGAAAAACAAAACTTCCATTTACTAAATGCTTTGAAACAAATGTTGAAGTACGTTCTGGCTTCGGCGCATATGGTGGTGGTAGAGGTATTTAAAATCCAGAAAACAAAAATATTTGTATAATTTTTTGAAAACAATGTTTCAGTACGTTCTGGACGCATCGATAGCCGTCCGCGTCGTAGTGGCGGTCTTAACCGAGGTGCTGGTGCTGTAAACGATGATTTTGGCAGTATGTTGAATTATTTGTATCTTATATCAACTAATATTTATTCGCTTAGGCATGCAAAATATTAACTGGTCGGACATGCGACTACAGCCATTTCAGAAAAGCTTTTACCAGGAACATTTAAAAACTCGTAATCGTTCATCACAGGAAGTTGATTGCTACCGTGCCCAGCATCAAATTACCGTACGCGGTCTGGCACCCAACCCTATCCAGTGTTTTGATGAAGCTTGCTTTCCAGAATATTGCATTAATGAAATACGACGTCAGCACTACATAGAACCAACACCAATTCAAGCCCAGTCGTGGCCAATAGTTATGTCAGGCAACAACTTGGTTGGCATAGCTAAGACAGGTTCAGGCAAGACGCTTGCTTTCATACTACCTGCCATAGTGCATATCAGAGGTCAGGAACCATTAAAGCGTGGTGATGGTCCCATAGCTCTTGTACTAGCACCCACACGCGAACTGGCTCAGCAAATTCAGTCGGTGGCCAATGATTTTGGCTCCAGCTCCTCTGTGCGAAATACATGTATTTTTGGCGGAGCACCGCGTTCTAAGCAAGCAAGTGACTTGCAACGTGGCGTTGAAATTGTGATTGCCACACCAGGCCGTTTGCTTGATTTTTTACAAGCCGGTACAACAAATCTGCGTCGCTGCACATACCTTGTATTAGACGAGGCTGACCGTATGCTGGACATGGGCTTCGAACCGCAGATACGTAAAATACTTGCCCAAATTAGGCCAGACCGTCAAATACTGATGTGGAGCGCAACTTGGCCAAAAGAAGTACGACAACTAGCAGAAGATTTCCTCGGCAACTACATACAGGTAAGATTGATTTGATAGCGATCCTTAATGTAGTTTATATCTGGACATTTTACAAAGATAAACATCGGCTCATTGGAACTGTCAGCCAACCACAACATTCGTCAATATGTAGAAGTTTGCGCTGAGCACGAGAAAGGCGCAAAATTAAAAGACCTGTTATCACACATTTATGACCAGGCCGCTATGCCAGGAAAGATTATCATATTTGTAGCCACTAAAAAAAAAGTGGATGAACTAGCACGGTTCATAAATGCTTTTGGTGTTGGTGTAGGTTCCATACATGGCGACAAATCCCAGATGGATCGTGACAATGTGCTTAATGACTTTCGTAGCGGCCGTGCCAATATATTAGTGGCAACCGATGTGGCAGCACGCGGCCTTGACGTAGATGGCATTAAGTATGTCATTAATTTTGATTTTCCACAATCATCAGAGGACTACATACATCGAATTGGGCGCACTGGACGGAAGCATTCGACAGGAACATCGTATGCATTCTTTACACGAAAAAACGCCAAATGCGCACGCGCTTTGATTGAGATCCTACGGGAGGCAAATCAGAACGTAAATCCAGAATTGGAATACATAGCACGCGATACGGGCGGTGGCAGAGGACGCAGTCGTGGTGGCCGGGGATCTATTAATAATTATGTCGGAGGCAGCCACATATCCAGTGGATTTAATGGCAATGGATCATCCGTAAGATCTAATGCTTTCAGTTCCTACCGTGGCTCTTCAAGTGGCTTTAACGCGTTTAGCGAACCTGGCAATCGCTTTGATCCATCAAGCACGGCCAGAAGTAGTTTCAACACCGGACAGGGATTTAGTAGCACCATCGCCCAAAGAAGCTATAGCGGTGGTTCGTTTAGTGGTAGTGCCGAGTTTTCAAACGGTAACAGATACTCAAATTCTGCGCGGCAATAGAACAAATTATTAGGATTCTTAAATTTTGATTTTAACTGTTTAATATTATATCTCATTATCATCCCCCATTGCTTATTTATTGCCAAGCAAGAGTATGTACAATTTGATAAAGATTTTAATCCATCAAGCATATAAAAACAATATACGAATAAAATGACATATTTTTGGAAGGCCCAAATCATGAAAACAAACTTTAAAAGTATATTTAAACCATATAATATGCCCGTTTAACGCGGGCCGAACTTACTTTTACTTTTTAAACTTAACGCTACTAATATTTTGTGCTGTTGCTAAATACATTGATGATTTATAACCTTACCCATTTGACCCATTAAGCTGGAGTTGGTGTCTGTCGGGTACCTGCGATTTCTCAGAGATTAGTAAAAACTTTGTATTGTAATCGCAGTAGTTACCTTTTTCCTTGTGCTTACGCACCTTGGTTGAGCGAGCGCCGGTAGCTGTATTTTTTTCTATGGCACCAGGATTGCACTTTTTGTTATTAATGCGAACGAGGTCGCAGCTATGTTGAGTGTCATCTTCAGATGCCTTTAATTTCTCCTCACGTGTCATTTGTCCAGCTATACATTCTGACCAGGGTCCCTTTTCATACCGGCAAGCTAAAAAAAAAAACCGAAAATGTTACAAATCGATATATGAAATAGATTGCTTCGCTGCCAACATTATCTACCACGGGCTACAGAGCAAACCGTTACTAGATTGACTCTTATTTTAATCACTGTTGACTAACTTTTGGTTTTATTAACCTTTTTTGCACTTTTTCTGTATGGTCCGAGTGGGTAGACAGTGGGTCTCGCCCCTTTTCAGAGATAGAGTACGCGTGCGCATGTTAGTTTTAGCATCACAGTCCGTCCATGAACTTTTTGCATAGCGACAAGATGGTGCTGTGTGAAAAATATAATATTTTTGACTTTTATTATTTATTTTAATTAATAATATGAATGTATATGACCAGTTAAAAAACGTTGGGGTTAAGCCTGAAGAACGTAGTTGACTTAACTCTACAATCGTATTTTTAACCATAATATACAAGAATATGCATTTGAACAAGATCGGCGTAAAGTTCATAAATCATAATTGGGACTGAGGTTTTTAAGCTTACCATTTTGTGTAGCCTTTGTCCTTGCTCCTGATCTTTTACCTGCACGATGCTGATGTTCATCATTCTTAGGCTTTAGCAAATGTCGCGGCTGTACCAACAGTACATCCTTACCAGTGGGTAATGATGATTTCTTTAAGCTTGGCTTGCGAGAACCTGATGCATCTGCACGATGCATCTGATTGTGCGGCTTAGTTGCTTTTTTGTTGTTTCTTACACGTTTATTTCCACCGCTATTACCACCAACTGTAGCAGTAACAGGCACTGCAGCCAACTTGTCAGTTTCAGCTTCACGCGCTGGACGCACTATCACGTCCCCAGAGTGATTTTCCATAACCAGTTTCGCACCCCTAGCGAGCTCAGTCAGAGCCATGTCACTGTTTTTCCCACTGCCATGATGCCCATGACTATAAATCATCGTTGGCATCAGCAGCACTATCGCTAGCAAGAAATGGATCATGGCCCGTGTGGACACGGTTTTTAAACAAATCATTTCAGCTGGCCAGCTATGTGCTCTGGCTCCCTGCGAAAATCGGATGTAAAAATAAAAACGCGATTAAAAGCAAATTATTAAATTTAGTTAGCAGGATTTCAAACAACCTTTTTTGTAGGTCTGTTTAGTAACATTGCTTAACTTTTATCCAAGCAAGCAACTAGGGTCGAGAAAATTAAATATATTTTGATTAAAAGGAAAAAAGAATAATTAAATTATAATAGGGTAGAGAAAATTAAACACATTTTGCTTATTAGGAAGGAGTAATTAGATAAAGCCAATTTAAAAACAATTTACTGGCTTGAAACTCAGATTCTGAAGAATCCAACTTAAATCAAACAAAGCAACTAAAAACCAACCAAGGGGCTCAAGTGGCGTCGCATAGAGCCACCAAAAAACATTTCAACTATATGTACTTGCAACTATTCAACAAAGTTGAACACTTTAGCTTAGTCATAATCAGGAGTAGTCAGAAGTCATAATAAGGGAGCAAGGTTCATAACACGAACTTGTAGTTGAGAACAGCTTTTAATGAAGAAGCTTATGATTCCCAAATTTAAAGTAATTTTGTTTGTTTTACCATCGTATTTAAGTAATTTTTTTTGAATAACATTCAGATTATTCAGGAACTGTCTGCCGTCAGAACTCATTACAACATCCAGTTTCGAACAATTTCAATGCGTGTTGCACATCTGGTGAACATGTGAAGGGGACCCGGCATTCTTCACGATCATTTTTAAGGCAATCAGCAAATTAATTTATGAATAAGTTGTCTGATGTACATATTTTGTAAGCTGTATATGCATATACATACATATAAGATCTGCGATCAAAGAACGGCCACTGGAAGCAGCTGCAGCAACAACTTTACATTTTATTTTAATTTATTTAAATGAATGCATCTGTATTTGCCTTGTCTGGAGACATGTGTAAAGTTTTTGAGACCAATTGACTTCATTCTCTCAGAGCGGATACATTTTTATGTGTACGAACTATTTGCACGGGCAGTTGTAGTTAAGCAATTGACGCTTGTTTAGAGTTCAGAGCAAACAAGACATGAAGCGGAATGAAAGCGAATACATAAAAAATAGTGGAGTGGTGGCAAGGGTTCCATAGCGAGTACTTTTACCTTTAGAGACATTCAATTGGGTATATAGACTAGGTCTACACCGCTTCACTTTTGTATAAATTAAAAAAAATATTATAATAAATAAACACAGATAAGTAAATATTCGACTAGATTGTCAATCAACAATTGAAACTGACTATGGATAAAACCAACGCTGGTATTTTGCCAATAACCTGGCATATGTATGTATTACTCTACATTCACCCTATGCTTATTCTTTGGCGAATGTACATATAGTTTTATGCCTCTCTCCAGTCCTGACCCACATTGCTGTTATGCTGCCCTTTTATTGTCGTTTCAGTTTATGTATCATGCATATACCACAACAAAAATGTTGCTGACTCTTATATTTTCCGAGAAGCGCTCGAAAATCGTGGCTGAATATAGATCAAAGAAACTATGCATATATCGATTCATAAATATAAACAAAAATCTAATCTGCGTGGTATAAGAAAAATGGTATAGAAAGGAGAAGAAAAGCAGAGCATTTAACCCATAGCTCACTGTCACTTAAACCAGAATTTTGTTCGTTATACAAATAAAAAAAAGATATTCACTTATTATGTATATACCGACAAATTTTCTAAGTAAAACAAGCATTCTGTTTTCCAAGGTTTCGTCTAACATTTTGCAATAAAGGGTAATAAAATCAAGACAAACTGCAAACCTTTGAATTAGTCGGTGATCTTAATTGAAACTGCTGCAGCACTAAATTAAATTTTTTAATATATAAATCATCATTTATTTGTATATATCCAGCATGTCTGTGGCTTAAGTAATATGTTTAAGTTTAAGTAACCATCATACTGTGAATTTATGTAGTAACTAACTAAATCGCAGGAACGATTTAAAAATGTGTGTATGTTTGTGTACTAAAAATTTTTAAATAAATTAAATATATATCATATTTACCTTCCACTTTTGTTTTTTTTTTTTTGGTTATTGTGGGTTGATTCTTTTAAACGTAATCAATCAGGTTAGTATTAATAATCAGGAGAAGTTTTTAGCAAATATTGTGTGGAACTTGATCTCTGTCACTGAGTGCTGGAATTTGTATTAATTGAGGTAAAGAATTTTTTTAGGATATTAACGCGCACCATTTACAAAAACACTCACTCAAAAGGTTCTCTTTTACCTGGGGTTACTTGTTGCTCTGTTGCAATTCTGTCAGAGCTAAGTTTAAAATCTCAATTAACAAAAGCTTTGAAAATAATTTTCACGTAAGTACGCGTTGCCGTAGCCGATCGACGCTCTCCAGAGCTGGGCGAGAACTGAGTGAAGCTGGCATATGCTTCGGCTGGTGACGCTGCATGTTACAGGCAACACTTGAAATAGGAGAGGCAACGAAATAACTCAGCTTGCCACACACTCAATACACTGAGCGGAATTTTAATGGAGTTTGAGGTGATTTATTCTCTTTTATCAGCACTCTTTCTGATCGGTATCAATTAGTTTAGACATGTCCAAATATATATGACATTTACTCTTATCGATAACCAATGACATTTTAGTTATTGTGGTGCAACGTTCTAGCAGCTACTGCCGTGGCAAGGGGCACAAGCATCAGGCTGTTTCTTTTCATATGATTGATGGAGAGTATATGCAATAATTTCAGATAAGACCGAATGAGTTTATAAATATTTACATATGTATATATAATAAAATTTATAGCAAGACTCATTCATATATACATCTTTAATCTGCAGTATGATGTGACGAATCACGTACTACGTATATTATATTATCTTAATCTTCTGTAACAAGCAACATCTATCATAACGTTAATATATTACTTCCATTCCAGATCACTAGAGGACCATTCGCAAATATAACATCAAATTGTCAGAAACTAAATTTTGAATTATTAAATACTATTTAAGTAATTATTTTCATATTCCCTAGAATCATAGTGTTTAATTAAATTAAATATTAATGTACGCAAGGAGTACAAAATTGTGCAACTGCAATCCAAACACTTTTTTTCTCTAACATATCCAGATCCACAACATTTTTACTTACTTACTTATATATGTACATACATTTTTTTTGATAATGTGTGTTATACTCTCCATTCCATGCGATAGGAAACGAGTTTTGAGTGGATTTTTAGATTGAGTGTGAGGAGTCAAATTCAACGTCCCAGCAGAGAGCACAGTAGACATTGCTTTGATGAGATACCAAAAATTGTTTTTAGCAGACAGGAGAAAAGCCAAACGCTTAATATCCAGCCAGGCAAGGGAAATAAAAAGGAAAAAAAAATATATATAAAAAAACAAACAAACAAAACATATCGTTGATGTTGGTATAGTGAATATGTTTATATGTATGTACATGTATCGCATGCTAGTATAGGAAGCCTGAGATTGTGCGGCAAACGACGTCGTTGAAAAATTTATTTATACTTACATATGTATGTATGCATATATATTTTCTTCATTTTCTTCTTTGTTTACTTTCTTGGTTTATACTCTAAATATACAGACATACATATGCATATCGCATTGGTCTGTTTGTATTGCATGTATGTATGTATGTGTGTGTGTCTGTTTGTAAATATGTTTGTGGTTGACCAGTCGCCGGAGAGGCCGGAAGGCTGTAGGTTTTTAGACAGCCGAGGCAGCAGAGCTCCATAGCAAAAACGGTAAACAACATGGTTTTGGTTTTTAGGAACAATTTGAAGTATGCTGACTTATGGCACATGAGCATTCACTTACCACTTTTTATCTAAAAATATCTTTGAATTTTCCTCTCTCCGCGCTTGCGTTTTCTGTCTTTCTTTCTCTGATTCTCTCTTTCCCTCTCTCTCTCTACGCTTGCGTTCTCATTGTTTCTCACCTACTTTCTCTCTCTCCCTCTCTCTCTCTCTTTTCCCTCTCTCTCTCTCTCTCTCTCCCTCTCTCTCTCTCTCACTCTCCCTCTCTCTCTTGTTCTCACAATTGTATCTCAATGTGTTGCTATGTGCCAATGTTAACCTTTTCCCGGATTTTCATGATTTATTGGTGTTGACGTTATTGTTAGTCGCTTATTCGTATATATGTAGATAGGTATATGCTACTTAGATTATTAAATTTACATAGCTATGTAATGTAAGTACCACTAACATTAATACATATATACCAACATATGTACATGCACAAATACATATGTATGTATGTAATCCAATATTTTCTGACAATTGCACAGCCTGCAAGAACATTAATGATTGCTGCCGTCATCGTTGATGACGTTGCTGATGTGCAAAAATCAGATCTCAATGCGCTTCACATACATACATGTATGTACATACATATGTATGTATGTATGTACATTTTTGCAGGCGCACAATCGACTGGAAATTGATACGACGCGCAGTCAGGGGTGACTATATGTATATATATGTACATTAATATATACATATGTACATATAGCTCATTTTCTTGATTATTGTCAAAAGTAAAAAAAGGAGAAACTTAAGTTAAAGATGTGTAAAAATATCGTATTCATATTTTTTATACTCTTCGCATGACAAAAAAAAAAAAAATATTATCTTCTCTTTCCTGCAGACTAATAATTTTGAATCTTTAAGAGCGCTTTCTGATAAGGCGTTTTTTTTTAATTACGAAAGTCTTCAAGTAAATATTGTTTTTGTGACAGCTTTTCTGTTTAGTCAGTCTTTATTCAAATGTACATACATACATACATCCATATGTATATTGAATTCAAATGTGAATAGCCGACAACGCAGTATGGACATATGTATGTACATATGGATGTATGTAAGTATATTAACCAGTTCAGTCCCATATCCCAGTTCAAGCAGCTACAAATGTCAAGTATTAAATTGACAATTCTTCGAATTACTTTGTACACGAACAATGGAAGTTTCAATGAAAGAAGTAGTTCTGTATGTATATACATACATACATATGTATATATGCACATAAATGTACAGCCACATACCCCCACTCAAACGGATTCAGAGGATAATATGGCTGTGGAATGTGCCTTCTCTTATTAACGACTGTATAAAAGCCCTAGCCTACAGATATCCAAATACGAAACACATGCTCATATCATTGAGAACATTACTTCTCGATGACATCAATATAAAATATTACCCTTTTCACTGATAAACGAGCTACGGAATTCTATTATTTTACAATTAGCGGAGAGTTTGTCGAATAAGCCTTCCACCACACCCATTTTGCATAACCATGAAGTAATTGTGATTCATTTGAATTTTCTAATATAACTCTGGTGTCTCTAAATATATTATCTTACACATAAGAAAACCTTTCACAAATAAAATTTTTTGCAAGTAAGTATAAATTACAATTATATAATTTTGATAAGTACAATTAGATTATAAGCAATTAACAAAAAGGTTTATTGAATGTTACCGATTAATATAGAAAACTCGAGTTTGCTTTTTAGATATTGAAGCAGAAGCAAACTGCAGCCAAGACATTATTAGTCGGCTTAAAACACATTTTTTAAAATGCAAAAATAATTTTCTGATAGAATACTTACATTAATGCACGTAATTGTGTTGACAAAAGTCAATTGCAAGCCCTTGGACCTTGAATTTGGGCTGTAACTTTGAGAAAGTTACATTAGTTAGCTAAATCCAGGAATGTATCGCCCATCTCGCTAACGTTTTCGCATCTGCAGAACCACAATTAAGGACAGTCACTTATAAACATACGAGCACTTTACTTCCATTAAATTTGATTTTACCAAACAACCATTAACATCCAATTAGAATGAATAATTTTGATGAATACATCTTTTTGTATCCTGAACCCATTGAACATGGGTAAGACGGGTTTAGTGCTATTGTGTAAATGCAAGTTGACCGAGAAAACAGCAGAATATCCTAGGTAAACTCTTATAGATTATGTTTTTATTTAAATCCTTGTCAAGTTTTTATTTATAATATTTTATGAAATTGCAGTTTTTTGTTGAATTTTGTCTTTCATGGTATTCTTAATGTATGTATGTAAATACGTATGAATGCAAATGACTATATTGTATGGATATAATTTCTGATTTACTTGTCGTGTCTTTGAGTTTTCAAGGCTTCCCGATAGATTAAAAATAAATTCAGTTAAATACGTTTGACATTAAATATTCATATCAATTTGTTTTCCAACACTTACATATAAATATGTGTGCTTTTACATAACTATATGGGTCCATAATTATATGAATCCACACATATTTATACATAAGCTCTAATAGATCATACATTTTTCGTTTGTATTATAATGCCTATGGTTGCTCATTTTTTTTTTTTAAATACATAAACAACTCTATTATTTTAAATGAATTTGCTTTGTTTGAAATAGAACCAGATATTAAATTAATTTTTCAATATTATTTAAAGTTCAGCTACAACTGAAACGACTATTTTTGCGGGAAGTGTTTGCCGTTCTGCACATTTTTTTCGGAAATTATATTTTTTTCACTTTTTATAATTCAAATTGCATTGTTTTTCTTTTGAAATAAATCGTTTTTGTGTGGGAGATATTTGTATGTAGTTAAAAAGTATGATCAATACAGTTAGTCATACAAAGATACATTTTCGGGGGTTTTATATTAGTTTTTTAAAATACGCAATCGCATTAGCCAATGTCCCTGCGATTACTAATCGGCCATTGTCTGCTTGTTACTTTGCAATACTATTGTATTACTTTTTACAATATTTACACTAAGTGTTTTATTAAATGTTGCATTTATTGTATGTCTAAATTGTATATATGTATTACTTATATCAATTATGTGCCGCTGTTTTTTCTGTTCTCTTTTATTGAGATCAAATACAGAAGCTGATATTTTCAGACGAACGTTTTACATCAATAATGTTTGAATAACTTTTGTTTAAATATGGGAAGTGTTATATTAATGTAGGTGTAAAGTTATTTTTAGAATAACTCGGCTAATGATTTATATGAATTGTCAGACAATCTTCCGGGTTATAAAGATTCCTATCTGCCGGATCAGTCGTATTGTTTTTTTTTTGCGTTTGGAGTATCTTGAATAAACTAAATGGCTGGTAGGGTTCCACATATCGATCGCAAATTCTTGCAAACTTTTGCTTTAGTAGTAGGTTTTAGTTATTTCCGTTATTTTATATAAATTGTTTAAAATCAAATCTACAATTTTTTAAATGTATTCAAATATAACTTTTACGGTTATCCATTAAGTGGGTTTATTTTTTACGATTTTATTTAAAGTTCTTATATTTTTGAAAAACGAGCTCCAGGGAAAAATCTAACATCTGATTTAAAAAATGAGTGTTTGCTACCAGATTACTTAAACACGTCCTTTGCGAGCAGCTGCAGGTTAGATAAAACACCCAGAAAAAAGTTAAGATATATTGTTTTCGTTTGATAATTAAAAAAAAATATTATCTTATAACATTGAATATGCATTTGCCTGTTATATTGTTTTAAGTATGTTATATTGTTTCACATTTAAAAATTCAATTACTAACCTTTATCCTTATTTTTGCGCTGCTCCTTGGCAGTCTTATCCTTAGACTTGCCGGGCTTGCAATTCTTCTTAATCAAACGTGTTGCTTCGCATGAAGGATCGCTGGTGACCTTTAATTTATCAGCTCTGGTCATCTGCCCTGTGGTACATTCAGACCAAGAGCCCTTCTCATATCGACACGCTGACGAAAGAAAATTGCATCATTTGTTTTATATTATCCCATTTTGTATGTTTAGTAGATTAATATCACAAATATATCATTCTTACCCTTTTTGCATTTTTTCTGAATAGTGCGAGTTTGATCGCAAGCTGGGTCCCCCTTTTTCAATGTCAAAGTTCGAGAGCGTGTATTAGTTTTAGTATCACACTCGGTCCATGGGTTTTTGCCATAGCGACATGAGAGGCCTGTAAAGAAAATGTTAGTCACAATTTAATTCCTTATAACAAACTTCAAACGCTAATAAGAAATGTTAAAAACTGAACTCACCATCGCTCTTTGTCCCGCGTTCGTTACGTATCAAGACCTCGTGATCATCCTCTTCCCAAACCTCCCCCTGTATAGCTGTTGTAGGTTGAGTCAGCTCGGCCACGGGCAGAGCTAGTGGCGTCTCCTGCCCCTCTGTTGTTCCAAACACTAAATTAGACATCAAAGCTGACCATGTTAAGATCGCTGCCACCCAGAACCCTTTGCAATTTTGACTCATTGTGCGTGTGTTGATTGCCTACAATTTTAAACCGTAAATGTACATTTTTATTTTTGTATGGCATTGATTAATGTGGTAAAAGGTCGTATGATTAAGTTATCCTAAAGCAAAGAACAAAGCTAAAACCGTTTTAGATCCTTTCTTTTTCAACACTCTGTCAGTCACTTTTTATTCTAATTAAATATAATATTCTTCGTCCGTTCTTTATATCTAAGGGTAATTTTTGCATGTATTCCTTTACATAATTGATTTATTCATTTTTTTTTTAATTGGCATTATTCATAAATATAAGTGGTTTGTAACGTGGACTTAACCGCATTCATAATGGAGGCTTGGAATAACGCCTGAACAATGATGTTTAGTTGCCTTTCTGACTCGGACAATTTAACAATCTTTAATAGTATTTTTACCAGAGTCTTCGAATTACATATCTATGAAGTGCAGCCTTAATAGCTGTTTTAGTAAGTTTGGATTGAGAGCAATGTATGTATGTAAAATGTGTGGACAGTCAAAAAAAATATATATTTATATTACTAAAATGTAAATATACACACACATCAGCATACAGCATCTAAAGCATCTGAAAGCTTAATGAATATTCCTTGTGCTTACCCTCTGCAAACAATGTCCTTTAAACTGCTCAACTAAGTAAAGAGTGACGCAATACGCGCTGTATATTTGTTAATCCAGACACTGACACTAGAATTGTGAAAAATCAGGAACAATACACACAAATTGAAACAGATAAGAAATATACATGTATTCTTTTGTATTAAAATTTTGAACTGTTTTTTAGATTTCTTATATCCTTAGTCAAAATGGCTTACTGCGTAGCACCAAATTGAAACACAATTCTTAAACTAACCGTTATACACACACAAAACGCTCCTCCACCACTCACACTAAGATAGCCAATTTGCTATGGCGCTGACTGGGGATGAGGCTGAGCGCAGAAGAAGAATTTGTTCTGGGAATTTTTTTGAACTGCTTTCGTTGCGCGTCTCTTTTAAACTGAATAGCAAAATATGCGAAAAGCTGCAAGAGGCCCTGCATAGTATCCTGAAGGATGTTATGCTCTCAACCGAGTGCCATTCTCTTTTCATCTATCTCGCTCTCGCACAGAGGGCTTTTATCATAAAGCTGCGCATGTTCCAAAAATAAACCCCATCATTGCAGCTGCTATGCTTCCTGTTTTAGGAAGAAGTCTTTGTTGCAATTCAAAGCAAAATATCATAGATTTATTTGCCAATAATAAAATTTTGTTTTTCTAAGTCTTTATTGTAATTTAGTCAGTTAGTTGGTCACACCAAACGGAGGTCGCCTTGACTAACGAGCAGCTCCTTCTCATCTTTATTTGGTGCTTGATTGCTGATTATATAGCTATCAAGTTCATCTGATTTATGTGTTATTTTCATTATGATATGCTGCATACTATTTTTATGACCCTGCATGCAAGAACTAAAAGATTTTTATGGAGATGTTAACAAAGGAAAGTAATCAGTTATCTTCGTTGATTTTTGACTAATACAGTTATTTTGTCCTCCAAAAAAAAGCTTACATAATGTTTTAGACAAAAAGTCTGAGACCAACATCACCCAAGACTCAAGTATGCCACAAACCAATGCCCATTACTGCACTTGCTGGTGGCCAACGTATGCAGTCAAGCAAAAGATCACGTGCCTGGAATTCATTTGTAATTTAATGTCTATGAATACAGCATGTGCGCTTCTCCTAATTGTACAAGTATAACAGTGCACATCACTGCACATTTGGGGCAAAGTTCCAAACACGAATTCACTTATTTCAAACAACTTAAATTTTATGATTCCTATATCCTTGTATAGGGTATTCTATATTATATTATATGTCAACAGAAGATTTAATGTAGCCATGTCTGTTTATTTGTGTTTTGCTGTTTGTTTGAACAACTTTTTGAGTTATCAAAATATCTGTGATATCTGGCAAACTCGACATTTACTTGTTCCACTATGCTTCTTACATATATGAAATACTATCAACATGAGACCACTATATCATGTGGCTGTATGGGAACGATCGAACAAAACCTACGTTGAAGTTACAAAAACACTTTTTTGTTTGTCAGGATATCCTGCCGAACCCAGCATTTGATAACTTTGCTGCCTTTTTTAAATATTAAATTAAATAAATACATTTTATAAAGATCGCTCTACTAAATTTTATGGCGCTATGTGAAAAATCGGCGTTTTTCAACATATTATCGTAAATGTCGTAAAGCAAATAATTTCAAGGGTATTCAATTTTCGGCGCGACGAGAATTGTCTGCAGGCTGTTCGGCTGCCTAAGATCTAATATAGAAGCTTTAAGAGAATTACAGCCAATAGTGGCCGTGCAGTGCATATGTATGTGAATTAGCTCTCCAGACCCCCTCTTCCCCACACTCACTATGACGTGAAGGGATCAAAAGCATTAACGCCAACATTGAAAGCAGACAGTTTCCCAACGCATTCACAAAGTTCCCTCTACAGATAAATGTTCTCTGATCAAGCATATATAAACACTTTATCAGAAACGTGACCTTCTACGCGCTACGTATGATAAGGTCAGTTTGTATTTAATTATTAGATGATAAATATTTATTTTAATTCCTTTCAATATGCACAAGTACTATTACTTTTGAAATATACTCTAGTATATATGTATATATATATATATATATATATATATATATATATGTCCTTTTTTATGTTTCCATTGTTTTGTTGAACTTATGTAAGTCGCATAGTGGGGACGCTAGCATCAGCACAAACAGGAAATGCAGCCATCAAGGCGCTGTGAACACACACGCTGGGAACACATCACACATAAACCAAAAGTTTGTCCTGGCTTACTGAACGACTGAATGACTCAAGGGTCAACGCATAGGCCATGCCGTGCGGTATACGGTTTTGGGAGTACGGTTTTGCATCAACGCGTGGTTCCCAATAAAACGGACTTGCCTTTATGTATCTGATGTTGGTACGAATTCCACAGACAATTACGGATTAGATTTTTGACATAATTCGTTTGACGAAGGCGGCAAATTTCTTCTCTATAAATTATATATTAAACAACGAATATTTGTCGGTTTTATAAAAAGTATACAAATATAAGCGTGCTTGTTTAATTTTACAAAACGTTCTTCTTAAAGGCCGGTTTTGGAGCAAAGTATGTTTTAGGTCAGGTTGGTTAGACTTCTGATATATAGTGCATAGACCCTGCCCTCAATACAGCAAATACACCTGCACGCTATGCTTCCGCTAAGAAACACTTCCGATCCGACTGAAAATGGTGTTCCAGTTAGATGAGCAACGACATCGGCATTCATTGAGTATGCCGGCAATAGCGGGATAAACAATAGCGGCCCCGTAAACCGCGAGCTACGATTGAGTCAATGTTTATCATTGTGTCTGTGACCAATAATAACAATGCGCGACAATCGTCCGTTGCCATGACAATCGGGCAAACCAGATGGGGGATTGTGCTTGTATTATAGCACATGGGAAAGCACAGTAGCGCTTAAGCTTCCCAGTGGTTATCAGTTGTTCGTTTAAAGCGCGTTGTCAGTACGGAGTACGGATGATTTATACCATGTTGCATGCTTTTGTATATAGGTGGGTATTTTTATCATATGTTTATTAACAATGTTAATAAACAATATATTAAGTAAGAATAAAAATTTACCCCATCCACTAACTCACTAACTCTGTAAATAGAGTTTATCATTAAAGGTGTTAATAGGCTGAGTTAAGAATGTCTTCCTTCGGAATCTTATCAAAGATTTCATTACTTCTGCTGATGCTATTAGTGGCATCTCTGCTGTGTGTACTCTCTCTGCCAGCCTTGGAGAATTCGTATCGCTGCAGGGCCATAGATGATTGCGACCCTTTTATGCCTATCTGCGCCACATATTCAAATGAGCACCAGTTTTTTTACAGCCACTGTGACATGTTGCGTGAGATATGCTTAACCGGAAAAGGTATTTTTAACATACATACATGAATACATAATCCAATTAATGTATTGACCTATCATTTATGCTTTATAGATTGGAAATCGGACTATTTTAGCCATTGCAATGTAAGCAAACTCTAAAAGCACAACGCTAACTGAATGCAAACATATACCTAAGCAATTATACATTTGCAAAATAAATATTTTACAAGACTGATATTTAATAAATAATTATATAGAAATAAAATCCTACAGAAACAATATATAATAATATAGAAATATGGATTACTTACAGATGTCACAGATATAAGTACTTCCCATTTTTGGCTTTGACACACATAGATGTATGAACTTCCCAAGTGCTTTCATAAATAAGTAAATGATTTCACACATATATTTAAGTTATACTCTTCCATTAGTTAGTTTCCTATTAAAACAACTACTTTTGGAGCTGATTACTGTAGCCGTGTGTACACACTGGCAACTAAAATGGGATTGGACAGTTACAAGTAAGTTTACAAATCTATACATATATGTATAGAATTGAGTTTAACATCTTTAAACAGTTGATTTTAAATTAATTGCAAATCAAGGTATTATTTTAAAAACATTTACCAAACGCATTGGTTACAACATAGTTCTTTAACATGTCGGCTTGGCTGTAGTTATGAAACAACATTTGTATATACATGCATATATTTACCATTAAAATGTCACTGTCTGTCTGAAGCTTTACTTAAATCTTGATTTGGCAGCATCTTGCACAATAGATACAGCAATAAACCTATATATATGCTTGGAGCCCACCCGATTAAGGTTAACAAATCTATATGTCATAATTTAGCTTACAAAAATGTATTAGTTCCAATGATTTACATAAAATACTATGCTTTTGGCGCACCTTCAATATTTTGTGGCTGATTTTCGGTCGTTGCCCCTTGTATGGGTGATGGAGGCTTTGAAGTCTCAGTAGCAAGTTTGTTAGCCATGTTTGCCAGCTTCTCTCGTCTGAATTCCTTGCGTGCCTCATCCAGTAGCACATTGTGTAATAGATTGCGATTCTGACTGTTATCTGGCGTTAGCACTGGGAAGGGATTCCCACGGAGTTCAAGCACAGATTTTTTATAGTATATTCCAGGATATTCCCGCGGCGCTTTCAACATGCGTGTGTAGGATAAGTTCGAGTTTTCAAATCGTGGTACTAAAACCTTAAATAGTTTATGTACTAGTTGCTTCTCCAACAGCCAATAGTCTGCAAGATCCATAGTCGCTTTGTGTCGGTCGCCATACCGTATGGCATTTGAGATGAGCTATACGGAATTGGTAACTCGTAAATTCGTAAAATAAAGCGTATTTTGTCCTTACCAGCTCTGCATACCCACGTGCTTCATCTGCTCTATTGTAAAACAATTCAATACGTTCGTGTTTCACCAGCGCCGTGACAGTTTTCCGTAGCTTAAGCAGGCGGCCTTCTGGGCCATCCACGTTTTTTAAATGACGTTTGTTTGGCCTCACTGCAATGCGCAACTGGGATATTAACTTGCTAACGTCGGCTTGATTCATTTTTAAACCAGATTTTAATTTAATAAATTAAGGCTCACGTAATGGCCTGGCTAAACAGCTGTTCAACAATTTTAACATTTGCTGAAATGTTATTAACATGTGTTTCTGGAAACGACCAGTTTCACCATCATCTATCGACTACTTCGATAGATAACACAACGCATAAAAGCAGCTAAGCATTAACAGCGAAATTCATAAAACAAAAAGACAAAAGAGCGTAATGCGTAATGTATGTATGACTTATTTTATTTTTGGATTTATACCTTAAGCTATATGCTGAAGAATGCCCTGGCGTACCAGTGGCTCTACCTGTGCGCGAGGCAAGTAATGCTGGCTATTCTTCTTCAAATGTACCACCTCGCCATCATCCAACTCGAACTTGCCATAATTCTCTACGCAACGCACCTCAATATATAGAGATTTTGGCGGGCGTAAGTTACCAGTCAAGTCAATGCCTTGCCCATCGCCTACGGAACGCATATATGAAGCTAAAGACTTGGAATAGTTGTTAAAAAATTGCACTTCTGGTTCACAAAGTGCCGGTTTGATATCGCTGGGTATAATTGGACCGAACTCCCATCGCATGGCTTTGATACGCTGCATTCGCTCATAAAGGTAAGCCAGGAGACAGCGTTTATTTCGCTGAAGAGCCGCGTGCCTATAGTTAAGAAGGGGCCACAAACTGCGATCTCCAGAGCTGTTATAGCTAGACGCCTGTGCCACATTCTCCTCGAAAATAGCCTTTATCTCCACCAACACCTGACGTACGCCGTCGTCGTCAAAGGCTGGTATAGTTTGGGCCGACCGTTTCAGATCCTTTAGTAAATCGAAGGCATTATCGCCAAACATTTTGTTTGAACGGCTCATCTTTGTTTATAGGGCGATAGGTCTAAGTATTTCCCGCTTTTTTTAGCCAATGCTAATAGTGATTAAATCGATTACTATCGATAGCTTTTAATTACCATATTTGGCACTTTTATAGTTATATTCGAGTAAACAAAGTAACATATTAAATACAACTCTAAATATATATATATATTTATTTATATATATAAATATATATAAATATATATATAGTTATAAATTTACTAAGCTAACTCAATATATCTACACCGTTTAATTCTTCCTGATATTAGGGTACCTAGTATTTTGTCAGTCAAATTCGCATTATCCAATTGGTATTTTTCGTTGATAAGAGTGGTATCTTGGACATTTGTATATTTGGTCACACAGCTTACTAAGCAGTGAAAATTCTGAGGTGATTGTATTGTGTGGTGTGTTCATACCCAATTAACTTAATTAAGTTAAAAACAGTGTTAGGCGCACTTTAAACAAACGTGAGGAAATCAACCCGCTTACTAAAGAAGCCACGTATAACGGCCCGCCGGTAAAACCCGCACCTGTACGGAAATATGGCAACCGCAGCTAACACGACAGCTGGAGCAGCAAAAGACGGTGCGCCTGCAGCTAATGCACCAGCGCCCGCAAAGACTTTATCCGGCATTGTGAAACAAGTAAGTGTACAGTTTAAGTGATCTTTAGCCTGAGTGCGTTTTAATGCAAGCTCGTTAGCTTGGAAATAGTTATTCATATATAACGAACTAAAAATTTGTGATTATCGGCGTGGCAATGCCACTCAAGCATGTGCGAAAGAGATGCTCATATAGGCAAGTTGTGTGAGAGTGACACGTCAAACACGCTTACACATTCATACAATGGCTGAACAGCATAATGTAAAAAAACGAAAGTTATCGAAGGTGCCAACCTGGCATTTTCTTGTTCAGCAGTGCTTTCTAAATGTAGTTGCTTATATTCATTTACATATAATGTATGCATATGTGTTTCGGGCGTTCTCTTGCTGCTGCCCTGGTTTCCACGGGCGACGTCATCAGTCAGCGCCAAAATGCCGGCGTTTTGAAACATGCGTTTTTATCACACACATACATACATAGGCACGAGTTTGCTTGCCGTACGGTACGGTTACTACAAAACTTCGTTTCTAACCTCGAAAACGCTTGCACAGGCGCACAATTTACAATATGCCCGTATATTAAAATACATTTATTAACGTTCAAATATAATTTTGATAACTTTCAAATATTACTTAGAGAAGTGGTCAACCATTTGAGTGCACTTCAAGTGTTTTGTATGCTATTCAAAATTTGACCCTTAACACGTACTCATAAATCCATACATAAGTACGTGTGTAGACTTTGACAATACACGCACAGGGAAGCCAGTAATGGCGATTACCAAAAGTTATCAATTGCAATTGTGACAAACCGACTTAGCAAGTGATGACGTTGCATACACATCTTAGCGACACAACTTGCCTGTTCCCTTCGTTGGCATAGTCCAATGCTGCGTCAGCATTCCACTTATTTCAGTTATGAACTGTTAGGTGAAAAACCTGTTGATATTTAAAAAGCCGCAAAGCTGCCGCATGCCAACACCTGTTTCCCTGTTCAGTGTGTGTAAGCGAATACGCTATAGAATATGCTAACGTTATCAATCCTTGCTTACGTGTGGGTCTACTAAAATACAAGAGCATGTCATTTGACTTCCTTTGAATTAACATCCCAATGTAGATTACCAATATTTATTGTAAATATCTCGATATATTTTGAAAAGGGCTCCCTTCGACAGCAAATAAGCCGATTACATTTTTTACTATTTTATTTATTTGGTATATACACATGTAGATAGCGAAAGTCGCTACACAACCAAATTGAAATTGTTATAATAAAATATTCAAACAAATCTAACCATATCATTCCTAATTAAGTAATGAAAAACAAAACATCTCCTTGGATAGTTTGTCCAATTAGAATTTAGCCTTATCATAAACCCACCACGGTCACATTATTTTGTGGTAGCCCTGTGAAACATCGCGCCGGCGCCATCTGTCGGCAAGTTTATTATCGGAAACACGTGTTTTATTTTTTGTCTAAAGATGTGATTTAATTTTAACCTCATTGCTTGTTTTGCGTGTGTGTATTTCAGGTGCTCTCAGGAGACACTGTTGTTATACGCGCGACCAAAGGTGCCCCTCCACCGGAAAAACAAATAACTTTTTCGCATGTGCTTGCACCTAAGCTGGCGCGCCGGCCTGGCGCTGGCGGCGACGAGACCAAGGACGAACCCTGGGCTTGGGAATCGCGCGAGTATTTGCGCAAGAAATTGATTGGCGTAGAAGTGACTTTTACCTATGATAAACCCGCGAATTCCAACCGTGAATACGGTTTCGTGTGGATCGGCAAGGACAAAGAATCTGGTGAGAACGTCGTTGAGTCCATTGTGCGGGAGGGGCTCGTAACAGTCCGCCGTGAGGGTCGGCCAACGCCAGAGCAGCAGACACTGATTGAACTGGAGGATCAGGCACGTGCTGCCAACCGTGGCAAATGGGCGCATAACGTGAACGCTGCGGACAAAGTGCGGAACATTAAATGGGCGCACGAGAATCCAGCGCATATCGTCGATATCTATGGCGGCAAACCTGTTAAGGCAATCATTGAGCATGTGCGCGATGGCTCAACTGTGCGTGCCTTTCTGCTTCCTGATTTTCACTATATTACGCTCATGATATCAGGTATTCGCTGCCCAGGTGTTAAATTGGACGCCGATGGCAAACCTGACCTGAGCGTCAAGGTGCCCTTCGCCGATGAGGCTCGTTACTATGTGGAGACACGCCTACTCCAGCGTGATGTCGAAATCAGGCTTGAGTCTGTTAACAACTCTAACTTTATTGGCACGATTTTATACCCCAAGGGCAACATTGCAGAATCGCTGCTGCGCGAAGGCTTGGCCAAGTGTGTGGACTGGTCTATGGCTGTGATGAAGACAGGTGAGGACAGATTACATGCAATACCGAAATTCTAATTGGCAACAGGTTTGAAGTACCCAGCGCCCTTTTGGCTTAAGCCTTGTGCTGCGCTGCGTTATTGTCAACTGCCAGTTGCCAGATTAAATCGACGGACTCCAAGAATACAATGACTAATTTATTGGCACTGCGTTCATTTCACCCCGTCTACAAAAAGCTTTCAATAATTACAAACTAAAATCAAATGAGATTACTTATGCATTTATTCACTAATTACTAGGAGCTGACAAGCTGCGAGCTGCCGAGCGCGTCGCCAAGGAAAAACGTCTACGTCAATGGCAGGATTACCAAGCGAAAACGCCTACTTTCAACTCAAAGGAGAAGGATTTCACAGGCACCGTTATCGAGGTATTCAACGGCGATGCTATTAACGTGCGCCTGTCAAATGGTCAGGTGAAGAAGGTATTCTTCTCTTCCATTCGTCCGCCACGTGACCAACGCGCTGTAGTTGGGACAGATGGTGAAGAAATCGTGAAGGCTCCGCCACGCGGCAAAAACTATCGTCCACTTTATGAAATTCCGCACATGTTCGATGCGCGTGAGTTCCTACGCAAAAAGCTTATTAACAAAAAAGTGCAGTGCAATCTGGACTATATCTCTCCACTGCGCGATAACTTTCCGGAAAAGCACTGTTACACTGTTCTTATCGGTGGACAGAACGTGGCCGAGGCAATGGTGGCAAAGGGTCTTGCGACGTGTGTGCGCTATCGTCAGGATGATGACCAAAGGTCATCTGCCTACGATCAACTGATTGCCGCCGAGCAGCAAGCTATTAAAGGACTAAAGGGCCTTCATGCCAAGAAGGATAATGCGACGTTGCGTGTCAACGATCTGACTGTCGACCATTCCCGCATAAAGGTGCAATACTTGCCTTCCTGGCAACGTGCTTTGCGTACAGAAGCCATTGTTGAGTTTGTTGCCAGCGGATCACGCTTGCGCCTGTACGTACCGAAAGACAGTTGCTTGGTTACCTTCCTACTCGCTGGCATATCGTGCCCACGTTCGTCGCGTCCTGCACTCAATGGCGTCCCAGCACAGGAGGGTGAACCCTTTGGGGACGAGGCACTCACGTTTACACGTGAACGGGTGTTGCAACGTGATGTTTCCGTGCATATTGACACCACTGACAAAGCGGGTTCATCAGTTATTGGCTGGTTGTGGACTGATCAAAATGTTAATCTTTCTGTCGCCCTTGTCGAAGAAGGACTTGCTGAGGTTCACTTTAGTGCCGAGAAATCTGAGTACTACCGACTCCTTAAGAGCGCCGAAGATCGAGCCAAGGCTGCCAAAAAGAACATCTGGGCTAACTACGTAGAACAAGTGCCTGAAGAGAAGGTCGTCGTTGAAGAGGATAAGGATGAGAAGGTTCCGGTAGAACGGAAAGTGAACTATGAGAATGTAATCGTCACTGAGATCACCGAATCGCTGACGTTCTTCGCCCAATCCGTTGATAACGGCCCTAAGTTGGAGACATTGATGAGCAAGCTGCACGCCGATTTCCAGGCTAATCCGCCTATAGCCGGCTCTTATACACCCAAGCGAGGCGATTTGGTCGCTGCCCAGTTCACCTTCGACAATCAATGGTATCGCGCTAAAGTAGAACGCATTCAAGGCAACAACGCTAGTGTCCTGTACATTGACTACGGTAATAAGGAAGTAAGTATAGAGATCGTTAATATAATCAGCATTCGCTGCAAGCTCCTTAGATCCGTTTCCGTCTTAAAGTGAAACGCATGAGTCATAAGTTTGCCAAATAAACAATGCTCATCTGTTCGACGCTAGCTGCGATTGTGAAGTGGTGTACACCAAACTCTACAACAACTCATAAGTGTGCTTATTTTTAAGGCGCGTTGGTTTAGCCGCAGAAAGACTAAGCGGTTGAGCCATATTTTTTGGAACAGCCATTGGTCAATGCGGCTTTAATTCCGCGTGTTCCATATGAATATAACGTGCACGTTGTTGGGGGCACCCAAGACATAACGCAGCGACAGTCAACAATGTGCGACATAACCACTTCAATCTTATTTAAATAGATAACCGTTGTTAATCGAATTTTTCCTACGTAATCTAGACTCTTCCTACAAGCCGGTTGGCTGCATTACCCCCTGCCTTCAGCAGCGAGAAACCCTACGCTACCGAATATGCACTTGCCTTAGTCGCTCTGCCAGCAGACAATGAGGATAAAGAGGAAGCTTTGCGTGCTTTCTCCGACGATGTGCTGAACCATAAGGTGCAGTTAAATGTTGAGTTGAAGGTTGGCGGTGGTCCCCACCTAGCCACCCTGCACGATCCAACATCGAAGACGGACTTTGGAAAGCAGCTCGTTGCAGATGGTCTTGTGCTGGTTGAGAAAAGACGTGAGCGTCGACTAAAGGAGCTTTTGGAGCAATATAGGACTGCACAGGAGGCTGCTTTGGCTGCCCATTTGGCTATTTGGAAGTACGGTGACATTACGCAGGATGATGCGCCTGAGTTCCGCTAGAAAACGGCTCTCAAAGCGTGCTGCAGTAGGCAGGCAGCGTGTGGAGCGCGCGCTGCTGGCTGAAATGTTTGTCTGCCACATACCCGCCCTTTATACATTACAACAACAACAACAAGCAACAACTTAATGAATATGAAATTACTAATTCTATAAACACACACCAATTTATATACATATAAAAATATATGATGCGTATAACCAGATTAGATACATTTGAGAAACAGAAAACAATATGGAATGGAGGAAAGGTTAAAACTTGAAACATTTGTATGCTTTAAGCAGCTGGCAAACCGTTATGAATTCGGTTTTACGGTTTTAAAAAACATTACTAATTCTTTAAAAACATAAAACAACGTAACCACGTAAACAAAAACTAGCAGCAATTGACCATTTTGTAAACGGTTAACTTCCAATAAAATAGAATCAAAGTAAAGTCAAGTAAAATTTTTTTGCATGCGTAAAGTTTTTCTATTTGTAAGCATAAGCAAAAAGTTAGAACTTGGTTATTTTAAATTCGCTGATTTTGTGTTATGGTAATTTTTTGAATTTACTGATTAAATAAAAACATTTAAATCATTTTTATACAAAACAAAAGATAACTATTCGCCTTTATTTACTGCGCTCAAGCATATCTATCTTCTCTATTACCGATTCAATGTTGAAGTCATCTGGCACTTTTAGGACCTTTAGTCTGTCCAGAAGGCCCTTGGATTTGCCGTCTATTTGAGTAATATTGCGCTGTAGTGCGGCAGCCGATATTAAGCGCTTGCTAACTGTGCTTGTAAATCTGTAGGTATGTTTTAAATTAGAAAGTGAGTATTATAATAATAAAATGTCATACCTTTCCAATGCGGCTATTTCCTTGTCCGCCTCTGTTATAGAACTTCTCAGTTTTTTCAATGTGGCCGTTTGCTGTGCAACAATGAATTTGTTTTCGATATTTTCGCGCTTTTTTGTATAGTAAAATTCACGTAGATAGTTTATGTTCAGATCGTTTAATTGTCCGTGTGTCTGAATTTCCACACACTTGTCCAGCAACATCAATACGTCGTCCGGCAAATCGCAAACTTCGAAGCTAATGAGTTTCAGCATCTGTTCCAAGTGTGCGCCTACGATAATCGTTAATACTTGGGGCTATGGGCTTGTTAAATGGGTTACATACCTAAATTTTTCAAAGCTTTTACTTCGTCTTGGAGTTTTAAATTGTCTAATAATGAGAACAAAATGTGTAAATTTTAAACACGAAATTGCTTTAAAAAATATAAGCGCACCCATTTTGAAGAACTGCACAATCAGGCCCGTAGCTTAAAATAGATACTTTGACGTTTTATAAAGTTTCAGGTAAGAAAGATGTAAAAAAATAAATATGTCTTTATTTGATGCTAAATGAACCCCAATTTTGTTTGTGTTTAATTATAACTGGCTTCATCTAGATGAAGTTACCACAGAACTATCGATTGTGTATAATCAGCACTGGCGCACCTAAATAAAACAATAACAAATATTATATAAGGTTCAAATTAGCACAAAAAATTAAACTGTAATTAATCAAACAAGCAAGCACTTTTTATTATAGTGCGGAAAGTATAATTGAAAACTAATAATACGATGTAGACATGTCCCTGTTATCGATTTAAACACAAAGGTTATGTTTTATCATCCCTATTACAGTTGCTATACATGGTCTTTTAATAGGAAAAAAGGTTGTGCACTGCGTCGGTCCGTTCTTTGGCGGTGAACTAGCAGTAGTATGACGTCACATATTTAAAGGCTGCTTCAACGGTTTCCATTCGATTTATTATAAATAAATTAATTTATAAAAGTTGCAAATCCGATTATTTTAATTGCAAGTCAAGAGAAAATGATAACAATTTAAAATTATTTAATGTAAGCATATCGCAAGCACAAAGTTCTTAATATGTGACATCATGCGCAGTGAGAGCCAAATATTGGTCATTTATGTGCATACCCGTGTTTCTCTCAATCGTGGTTTCTACTTTTTCTTTGTTTATATATACGCGTTTGTCGGTGCGGTTGCTGTTAGGGATATTTGACTTAGGGTGATGTGTTAATTTGCGCGAGCATAATGCAAAATATTAAGTTAAATGTGAACAAATTATTGTATTAAGCACTTAGCTTCGACGAAATACCAGCCTCGTTAATTTTACTCTATAATGTATTGAAAATCGATCGAGTTTTCGACGCGAAGTTGCAAAGTAGCGGTGTGTGTGCATGTCTGTGCGTGTGTGTATGTTAAGCTACATACTTTTGTATGTACATTCTTATGTGCTAACATAAAACTCCAGCCATTAAGAAAAATAACAACGGTCCACAGCAAAAATGTCTGCGACGGCTGCCAACTTTTTGGGGATGGACCTTGTCTCATCGCTACCAACTGATGTACGCGAAAAGTTAGCCGAATTGGATTTGGAGTTATCTGAAGGTATAATTCTGAATCTTATACGTACAGCTTAGACATGTTGCTACGTAATAGACTTTAATAATTAATTTCCTTTTGGCTTTACTTTATACTTTGCCTATTTCTCTTGTCCAAACATACAAAATCTAATGTACATATATCTGGAACATGATGTAGTAGTAGCCTGTCATGGGTTATGTCTGCATTCCAACTACTTCTTGAAGCAGTAAGCTGAGCACTGCAGATACAGCTACTGTTGTAGATAAAGGGACAGGCAGAAAAAGGGGGTCTTTGTCATCGCGCCAACCCCTTTAACTGCTATTGATATAACGCGTCTGGTTGTGTGCGGTTTTGTGGGATAAGCGACATGTGTCTGCATACGCGTATATGCAACACAAATGTGTTTATACATACATACATGCATGTATTTACATATGCGCTTGCATGATTACACATGTGCTAATAGTACATACAATTTATAGGACTGGATGCATATGACATGATACATCTATTCAAATATCTACATACATATAACAGATGGGGCTCCTAAATTCTTTAAAGACTAACCTCGTATGGGTATATAGATACATACATTCATAGAAAAACCAATTAACAATGTACATGGCATATCTTATAGGTGTGGTTTATCTACTTAAAGACAACCCATACCGAATGCCGAATAAGCATGTAAATATGATTTAGGTACACAACTATGAGTATTAAGAGTAGAAAGCGTAATTATTTAAATTATTTTAGATACAGAAATGTCCCTTTTTAAAATAAATTCTTCTTTGTACTAATATAACGACCATTTCAGCAATCGGTTTTGGTTGAGTTAAATTTATACATATATATATATATATGTATACCAGTCACAAGTTTTAATAAAAGCCTTTAATAGATATGAACATATTTTGTATTTTATTTTTTTTAGGAGACATTACCCAAAAAGGATATGAAAAGAAACGGTCAAAGTTATTGCAACCCTACCTGAAGAAACAGGAATGTAAGTAATCTTAGCAAATGTGTATGTTATCTTTCGTTTTGAAATATAAATGTATTAATGAAAACAACGTGATTCTTAATAGTAAACGACGTGGAGAAGGCAAAGAACTTGCCACCACCGCCATACTACAACATTAAAGACTCCAACAATAGCAACAGCAACGTAAACAATGATGGCGTCATTGTATCTAGTGAGGGGTATAGTTATGTGACTGAAGTACCTTCATTACCTTCATCACAACAAAGGCATTCCAAAAAATCAGACTTCCACCAACCGAGCTCAGCCATATCAATATCAGCATCGTCAACACCTCAGAGCGGAGGTGGTGTACCAGGCTATGAGAATATGCGACCGCAAGGCGGTGCCGTGGGAGATCCCGGCTATCAAAACACACGCGAGCCAAACACTTTTCAAAACCATGCTCCACATCCCCCAACAAACAGCAGCCAAAATCGACAACGTCGAACACAACGTAAAGTAACGCACAATGAGAAGCGATATCATTCCGGTAGATCTGCTATAATAAACGGTATATTAAAACATTCAATTGACACATATTTTTTTTTATAGAGGTTCGGCAGGAAGCTGTGCAACAGGCACTGGCTGCGCTTAAAGGTCGGCCAAAGCCCAGCTTGCCAATGCCCTCAAAACGGAGTTCCGTGCTTAATCGCAGCCCTGGGTGTAACGATGAATTAGACTCATCCAGTGATGACGAATCGATACCGGAGGAGCTTATTTCACCGGACAAGGAATATAATTATCCACGGGATCATATAAGTAAAAATATGCTGCCTCCGGAACCAATCATTAAGCCACCAATACGTGAATCATCGATGATCGCACAACAACAGCACTTACGGCATGATGTCAAACAATCTCAAGCGCCAATTCAAAAATATACTTTGTCGGGCAGCGCAGCCGAACGACGTCCACCGCAGAATTTGCCGCCTCTGGTGAGTACGCAAGTGCTAAGAGTAGCATTCTTTTTTTTTTTTTGCAATTATTATAATTTTTTGTTCAATTATTGAGAAGAGCTCCATTAGTTGACTCTGGTTAGTAATAGTTGATAATATATACATTGATAAGAACCAGAATATTTATATTTAATTATCCATCATCATCACGGTGAATCATCACAACAAACGTATACGCGACATATATAGTGCTTTAGGCAAATTCTTATTTTAAAAATTGTATATGCTTTTTATTTTTAACAATTTAATTGTTTAATTAAAATTTATGTGGCCAGCCTACATCGGACACTTCCAGCACAGAGTCACCACCAATTGGATATAAAAGAGATAGTGAATTTACTGATAAAGCTTATAAACAGAAGCATTGTAAGTATTAGTGTGCATTTACATCTTTAATTGGAACCAATTATTAATTTATTTAATATTCCAAACAGTTAATGCTCCTGACATTACCCAGTTCAACAACGCTCATCGCATTGCAGACCGGGTTACACGTTATGTTAACGTCTCTCAAACAGAGCTTAATGAAACAGATGCAAATGGAAAGTGGAAAGTATCGGCCAAGATTCAACAGTTGTTGAATACCCTTAAAAGACCCAAGCGACGGCCGCTACCCGAGTTCTATGAGGACAACGACATTGAGCTTGAGATTGCTGCCAATCCCAAGGATCCGAATGCACCCAAGCCCGAGGGCAGCACCATGACTCCGGTGCAAGGTGAACAACTTTCTATACCAGCTGGCTTACCACGTACATTAGAGTGTGCACTTCAACGCTATGGAATGAATTCATTTAAAAGCTCGATGGCAACGGTTTTAGATCCTAACGGTAAAATAACCACAACCCTTACATATGGGAAACTACTTTCGCGTGCACAAAAAATCGCTTATGCGCTGTCCACAAAGATATTCAGTAAAGGACCCGAGCAGGTCACGCTCAAACCAGGAGATCGTGTAGCCCTAGTGTATCCAAATAACGATCCCTTAAGGTGAGATTTAGGATAAAAATCGTATTTTTTTCGACATTAACATTCTTGAGTATTCTTTAGTTTCATAACTGCGTGGTATGGATGCATGTTTCGCGGTTTGGTGCCTTTGCCAATTGAGTTGCCGCTTTCAAGCTCGGACACTCCACCACAGCAAGTGGGATTTTTACTAAGTTCATGTGGTATAACCGTGGCACTCACCTCGGAGGCATGCTTAAAGGGTCTGCCCAAGTCTGCAACTGGTGAGATAGCGAAACTAAAAGGCTGGCCAAGATTACAATGGTTTGTGACTGAGCATTTACCCAAACCACCCAAAGACTTTAATGTGGGCAATTTGCGCGTTGAAGACACGGCAGCTGCGTATATTGAGTATACTACTGATAAAGAGGGCAGTGTAATGGGTAAGTTTATAGTAAAAATGTTACTTTATTAAAAATTCATGAGGAACATAGTATTTAATATAAAACAATATTCCAGTACTTGGCTTACAGCCGCAAGAATACTAAGCAGCAAAAATACTTCCTTGATTGATTCGAGTGCTTTGATTTGAATATTTTTGCATCCGAATGCATATTAAATCATTGTCACTTTAAAACGTTTTGCTCATCAGATATAATTACTGCCTTTTTGGATAGCACACTAATTCAGTAATCATATATACAATTTTACTTTCAGGCATCACTGTTAGCCGCGCTGCCATGATAAATCACTGTCGGGCTCTGACAATGGCCTGTCATTACACTGAGGGTGAAACAATTGTCTGTGTATTGGACTTTAAACGCGAAGTTGGCTTGTGGCATGCTGTTTTGACATCTATACTCAATGGCATGCATGTGGTGTTCATTCCCTATGCTTTAATGAAGCTGCGGCCCTCATCTTGGATGCAGTTAATAACAAAACATCGTGCGTCTTGCTGTCTCGTTAAGAGTCGAGATCTGCATTGGGGCTTATTAGCAACTAAGGATCATAAGGATATATCATTAGCTTCACTACGCATGCTGCTTGTTGCCGATGGTGCCAATCCCTGGTCATTGTCATCATGCGATCAGTTTTTGAATGTATTCCAAGCAAAAGGTCTGCGATCGGACGCCATTTGCCCCTGCGCCAGCAGCTCAGAGGTCTTTACAGTTTCTCTGCGTCGGCCTGGTCGCTCGTCTACCACTGGATTCTGTCAATCAGCTACTGGACGCGGCGTTTTATCCATGGCCGCCCTCTCCCACGGCGTCGTACGTGTTGATAGCGAAGACTCTCTGACGTCCCTTACATTACAAGACTGCGGGCAGGTAATGCCAGCCGCACAAATGGTGGTCGTGCGCTCAGAGGGCGCACCGGTGCTTTGTAAAACGGATCAGGTCGGTGAGATATGTGTGACGAGTGGCTCAACTGGTGCCAGTTACTTTGGACTCGATGGAATGACGAATTCGACATTTAAAGTTCAACCGCTCCTTGAAGATCCAGAGCAACCTAAAGACGGGGGCGGTACAATTGGTAGCACACCCAAGCCTATTAGCGACGAATACTATGTACGTTCAGGGCTCTTAGGCTTTCTTGGGCCCGGGGGCTTGGTTTTTGTGTGCGGATCACGCGACGGCCTTATGACTGTTACTGGTCGCAAGCACAACGCCGATGACATCATTGCCACAGTGCTGGCTGTCGAACCCATGCGATTTATCTATAGAGGGCGCATTGCCGTATTCAGCATTAAAGTATTGCGCGATGAGCGCGTCTGTGTCATAGCCGAGCAACGACCTGACTGCTCGGAGGAGGAAAGCTTCCAGTGGATGTCACGTGTGCTTCAAGCAGTTGATTCCATACATCAGGTTGGAATTTATTGTTTGGCACTTGTTCCGCCGAATCATTTGCCGAAGACACCACTTGGGGGCATACATTTATGCGAAGCGAGGCGTCGTTTTCTGGAGGGCTCGCTCCATCCGGCAAACGTCTTAATGTGTCCACACACATGCGTCACCAATCTACCAAAGCCGCGAGAATTGCATCAAGGTGAGTGATTGTTGTTTTGGGTAAGCGGGTAGTATAGAACCTACTGTTAATCCATTGGCTTTATTGGTTCCTATCTATGCTTTCTTTATACATTCGTGTCTGATAAAAATACAAATATTGTTTTCCTCTTTTTTATTAATCACCAACAACAAACAACTACAACTACAACAACAATGAACTGCTGCGGTTGCTTCCCACTATGCCCACTACAATAAATACGCACCACTAATAAACAACAACACTCACCTCAATAACTACAAAAACAATAACACTGTATTATAACAACGAAAAACGAAACAACTCAAAATATGTCAACTAAACTAATTGCATTGCATTGCTTTCAATTAACATATTCACAAATCGTTCGAAATTAATTCATATATACAACTTATATAACTCATATACTGTTATTGCATATCAAATCAAATCCTTGTACAAAAACAACAAACCATTCCACTACTAACCAACATAAAAAAAACCAAAAAAGGTGTGCAAACTACTGCAAAACTAAGCTCATCATCTGGCTGTGGTATTACAGACACGGGTGTAGGACCCGCCTCCGTCATGGTCGGAAATTTAGTGCAGGGCAATCGTTTGGCTGTTGCACACGGGCGCGATGTAGGAATGGCCGAAGACGGGGAACGTAAGGTAGGTCATATGATTATCGTTAAGTAAGGTAGGTCCAATGATTATCATTAAGTATTGGTTACACCCAGAGTTCAAAACTAACTATCATTAATCCTATCAGCCCCAATTGATAACTGGCGTTTTACGTTGGCGAGCAAACACCTCTCCAGACCACATAATATTTACGTTGCTTAACGCAAAGGGTAAGTCCGATTACTGTAAAATATCCTTCAATATAAACGCAATTTATTTACGCAGGAGCTATAGCAAAAACGCTGACCTGCTCTGAGCTGCACAAACGAGCTGAAAAGATAGCTGCATTGTTGCAAGAACGAGGCAAAATTGAACCAGGTGACCATGTTGGTAAGTTTAGATCTAATATTTAAGGTCATATAAGATTAAACTTAAATTTTCCTTTTCTAGCACTCATATTTCCACCTGGCTTAGATTTGCTGTGTGCATTTTATGGATGTCTTTATCTTGGTGCAATACCTATAACAATAAGGCCACCGCATCCACAAAATTTAATAACAACGTTACCCACTGTTCGTATGATTGTCGATGTTTCCAAAAGCGGAATTGTGCTCTCCATTCAACCAATTATTAAGTTATTGAAATCAAGAGAGGCCGCGTCATCAATTGATCCAAAGACGTGGCCACCCATACTAGATATCGATGATAATCCAAAGCGTAAATTGGCTGGCATAGCCACAGTCTCGTTGGACTCCAGCGCCTATTTAGATTTCAGTGTGTCCACATGTGGTCGTTTAAGTGGTGTCAACATAACTCATCGGTAGGATACAACAAAAAAGCTATACTTTGGTAAATCTAACACGATATATTTGTATAACAGATCTCTGTCTAGTCTGTGCGCCAGCTTAAAGCTGGCCTGTGAGTTGTATCCTTCACGTCATGTCGCCTTATGTCTGGATCCATATTGTGGCCTTGGATTTGTAATGTGGACTCTTATTGGAGTATACAGCGGCCACCATTCCATTCTCATCGCCCCCTATGAAGTAGAGGCCAATCCCAGTCTGTGGCTCTCAACGCTCTCCCAGCATCGCGTACGCGATACATTTTGTTCGTACGGTGTTATTGAGCTATGTACTAAAGCTTTGAGTAATTCCGTGCCCTCGCTCAAACAACGTAATGTCGATCTAAGATGCGTGCGCACGTGCGTGGTTGTCGGTGAAGAGCGTCCGCGAGTGACACTGACCCAACAGTTTTGCAAATTATTCCAGGGACTTGGACTGAATACACGCTGTGTATCAACTTCCTTTGGATGCCGCGTTAACCCAGCCATATGTGTTCAGGGTGCCAGCTCAGCAGAGAGCGCACAGGTGTATGTAGATCTTAGGGCATTGCGCAATAATCGCGTTGCATTGGTGGAGCGAGGCGCACCCAACTCATTATGCTTAATTGAATCTGGCAAGCTGCTGCCGGGTGTGAAAGTTATCATAGCAAATCCAGAAACTAAAGGACACTGCGGCGATTCACATTTAGGTGAAATTTGGGTAAGCTTTTGCTATTTAACTTAAAACATATTTAAAAACAATTATCATTTTGTGTAGGTGCAAGCCCCACACAATGCAAATGGTTACTTTACCATCTATGGCGATGAGACGGACTACAATGATCATTTCAATGCTAAATTGGTCACGGGCGCTACCTCCGAAATGTATGCGCGTACCGGCTATTTGGGTTTCCTGCGGCGAACGGAATGCTCTCAGGCAGCTTCTATATTAGATGAAACCACACCAAGTGTGGCAAGTCGTGACAGTGATACAGAGTCCTTAAACTCCATGAGCCAATTACAATTAAACTTTTCAAATACTTCACTGGGTGGTAATTCCGAGCATAGCCTTGTGGGAGGTGCCGTTAATTCCAGTGATCAGGAGTTGCATGATGCTGTTTATGTGGTTGGTGCTTTAGACGAAGTGATTTCGTTACGAGGCATGAATTATCATCCAATCGATATTGAAAATTCGGTACTACGCTGTCATAAGAAAATTGCCGAATGGTAAGTTTGGCAAATCCCACTTTTGGAATACTAAAAATTAATCACTTAATATATACAACCCCACAGCGCGGTGTTTACATGGACCAATTTATTGGTTGTAGTTGTAGAACTAGATGGTAACGAATCGGAGGCGCTCGATTTGGTGCCCTTAGTTACAAACACCGTTCTGGAAGAGCACCAGCTCATTGTTGGCGTTGTTGTGGTGGTTGATCCTGGTAAATAGCTTATAATACCGAATAAGCATTTTTAATAAACGCCTTGCAATTGTATTTCAGGTGTAGTTCCCATTAACAGTCGTGGAGAAAAGCAACGTATGCATTTAAGGGATGGTTTTCTGGCCGATCAGTTAGATCCCATTTACGTTGCATACAATATGTAAATAGTATTATAGTGCTAAATGATTCGCAATTCAAATGCATACGTATGAAAAACAATTATTTATTCATCACCATATAATGAATTTTCCTTGTAATCGCGAAAAAAAAAAAAACGAAAAACATTTAGATTTGCATGATTTAGACTTAATGACATCAGCAAAAATAACCGAACTAAATTGCTTTTTCCTTAAAAACGATTTATAACATAGTTGATACGATTATCCCTCAGTCTCTCTTTTACCCCCGCAACGACATTTAAACTCAATGACACTATGTATGAAAGTGACAACAAAAACAATATTAACAACTTTCTTTGTGAAATGCAATAAACAATTTATATATATAAATATATATTAATAAGTTATGACTTATTTCTTATGTAGGATTCAGTGTTTTGTTAACTGGTTGCAATTCTGTACCCTCAACAATGGTATGTGTACCGCGATCATACCACCAGCGAAGTATTATAGTGCGACGTCTACGTACTACAAGAAATATTAGCATTATCCACAGACCCTGAAGTCCATTTATCATATCACAGAGTAATAAATAAACTAAAATATAAATTCAATTATATGATATTCTAATATTTTTATCACTAATACATTACCTTCATTTCCAGGCGAGTAAAATGTTACTATTTCGAATAGCCAAGCTAGAATTATAATAATTCCCAATAAAGCTACACATTTTGCGCTATTTATGGGATTACAGATTAAAATTAATACTTGAAAGGATTGCAATAACTTACTCTTTTTTGACATCCTCGTATTTCTGCTGATCAAACTGACGTATTGGAGTAGAATCAATCTTTTCATCCCCATCGGCACGCAGGTAACCATCAGTTTTTATTCGTTGAAAGCCAAAGAACGATATTATCATTGCCTAAGAAAACGATTATTGTTAATATATTTGTCTTATAATAATTGATGTTCATTTTATTGTATTGACTCACAAGGAAACTAAGACCTAATAGTGTAGATACTGGTGGTATGAAGTAACGTTGGGATTCTCGAATGGATTCCGTGAGTCCCTGCTGAAAATATGAAGGCATTCCTGGCAGACCCTTTTGCACAGTCAACGAGACTAGAATCGCTGGTCCAGTAATAGCGAATAAACAATATGCTCCAAAGTTCAAAATTGTCCACATCTTTGAAAATTGCACATAGTAGGGCAGTTTGTACCAAATATTTAAAAGCACATTACAACATATGCAGAAGTACCAGAAGAAAAAACTTAATATAAAGAACTGTATAACGTATCCAATGGAGCCACCCGCCGGTATTCCGTATATGTGCACCACCGAGTGTACAAAATAGCCGCAGGCTAAGCACAAGGACATCAACGCCAAGGACCAGCCATGCAAATTCCGCAATAGACGCAAAGTCAGATGCAAATAACTAACCAAGAGTAAGCAAGGCATGCTTATTAGCATCATCACAGCTACAATGATAATCTTCGCTTTGGAAATCTCTTCAACTTGGGTGATGCATATAAATGCTAACATATGGCCAGATTTATCTTGGTCCAAGCAGTAATTTTCCTCTACTGTGTAAGACTCATTTCCGTTTTTGTCGATGATCAACAGCGACCCATCCTGCAATACAAAAAACAGGTCTTCCGGATCTTCGTATTGAAACGAGCTGAAAAAGGTAACACTGCAATAATTACAAAGAGTTTCAGAGTTCTATAAGTACATATATCTCATTGTGATGCATGTCCGGGACCAAAAGCAATGATTACTAGTATCAGAATTAGAATGGATATTGTAATCTTTATAGTTTTTTGAGAAAAAAGCTTTGCAGGCTGCAAAAGTCACTGTACGTAGTTAACTTACCTATTACATGGATTTCCAATTTCATAGGGCAATATTGTAGTTATTTCCAAATCCTCAATGCAATTGTCAAAAAGTACCGCACTAATGATAGTTGGTTCAAAATTTAAAACGGCATTATCACACATTGAATCACTTTGGTTTTCACGATAAAAGTCTAGGTTCTCTCCAAGCGGACAGCACTTCCGTAATCTTGAGGTCGACATAGCTATTGGCTGTTTTCTGGATTTTTCACGCTGTGAACAGTCAACGGGTTGGTTTTGACTTTGTATTGATGGGATCTGTGGAGTTCGCAAGCTTGTGTCCGCTGTCAGGGCCGGTGTTGACATATTAGCAGCGACATTTGGAGTTGGAGTTGTATTAAATTCGCTCGAGCTTGTATTGTTTAATTGCCCAAGTGTCGTGCCTGTGCTATAGAAAACATGGTAATTTAATTTAACGGTATAAAAGGCTCACTAATATTAGAACCTGTTAGTATCATATACGTCCGTGGTATTTGAAACATCTTCAGCGTTAGTCATAACCAAAATAAGGCAGATATATGTGGTTAGATAGACTTTAGAATAAAATTGCCATCTGCTTTTCCCCATGTTAGGATTATTGTATATTTAAACTAGAAAGAAACAATCCATTAAAAACAAGGATGCAATTCGGGGGCTTGGTCCAAATATTATATAATTTTCATAAATTGTTTAAAATAAAAAACTGTTGCGGAGGACTCAGCGGTAGGACGTAAATAGCTTGGGCCCCAACCATTGGATTTATCTTATTATATTTGGTAGTATACAAACATAGCATATAAATAGTATACCAATATGTAAGGCTTGCAATATTTTAAGCAGAACGGCCGCTTATAAAAAATGTAAAATTTTGAAAATATAGACAAAGGGCAGCCGACTAATTTTGGATTTGCAACCCTGATTTAATACAGGTAGGAAGCAATAGGAACGATCAGTCGAAAAGTAGGTTCCGGTATAAAAACCCTTTTTTTATTAACTTGATCTTGGGTAATTATTAGTTCCACAATGGTCCTTATATATTTGAAAAATCTTGTCAACATCGGACCACATCATATAGATGCCATAGGAAAGATATGTCAAAAAGTATTTGGCGTGCCGAAAATATCCCTACTAACTCGTTATATGTACTTACATGTTTATGTATCTAATTGGGGAAGAGGAATCTTGTCCTGTCGTTAGTATATAAAAAAAACACAAAACTAGTATTGTCCGGTAATATCTTCTATGAAGTTTCCCTAGATGTGAGTAATATCACTATTAAAATGCTTTGTTTGGACAGTTGCATTGGATTACTGCATTACTTCCTCCATTAATATTGTTTTTGTATTATACATGCATACGTATGTATGTATGTATAAAAAGCTGTTTCGTTCAAAATAACATTTTAATTTTTTGATATTAGTAATATGATTTGCCATGTGTAATTAATAAACACGATTCGCTTATTTCGCTAATCAAACTAATAAAAAAAAGTTATCCAAACTTATAATTCACCATACGTAACAAACATAAGAACCCTTAATCTATCTTTCTATCTATGATATTTTGTAATTTTGTATGCGTCTATTACTAATTTCTCGACATACCTACATACAGAAAAAAAGTAAGCTATCAATATGAATGTTTGTACATGTATTATCTTTCCCCTGCCTACTCAAAATATCAAACGCACACACACATGACGTCATATTAATAAGAATGTGCTGATCAAAAATTCTTGTTATTATACCTTACCTACATTTGTATCTTTATATATAAATTCCAACTAAAATCCGTGAACAAATTATTAATAAATGCAATGATAAGCAAAGTAACAGCCCAATAGAGGGGGAGAGATATGGTTGTAATATAACACTGTAATAACTGCGGAACACAACCCACGGCTGGTGTTTGCTATAATAACTATTATAAGTATGTACTTACAAATGAACTTGTGGATATTAGGCATTAAGGGAGAACGGTGTATGTGTTTTGGAAACGAATCTTTATCTGAAGTCTTTTTCACTCGTATGCCAATAAAGGGAATTGTTTGTTCCGTTTATCATGTAAATTATATTTTATAGCTAGGTATCGACAGAACACTATTTATCAATTGTAAGCATTTTATGACAACATTTAAGAATTATTTTAAAAATGCATCCGACGAGAACGCACAATGAAGTAATACTAGCGAATAAAGCGTTTGCACATAAGAGCTATACGCGCATAGTTCACTGATAAGATAATGAAGAATATGGCAGGGCTACAAAACCCATATATTTTATTTAAAATCATATAACAATAGGTAATATTTAAGTTATGGTTCTAAATACTTAGACAGGGGTAATTGCACTAAAATCAAAAAAAGAAAAACAAAACCGGCACAATCATCACTCGATTGCGAATTTGAAATTCAAAGATTCCGTGTCTAAATATCGATAACAGCCCCTATTGCAACACTGCGCATGACGCGCATGCAACCATGTATACTTTAGTACGTTAAACGACTACTAGGTGTCGCTTGCGACATTAGCAAATGAAAGACGCGCTGTGATTGGCTGACTGTACGCTATTCGGGCTACTAGTGCAGAAGTAAAATGTAAGGTAAAAGTCACTCCAACAGTTTGCTTAAAAACAGTTAAATAATATTTAAAAAAATATTACAACGCGTTCGCTATGTGATGCCAAGTGCAATGGGTAAATGACATTAAATAGTAATGTCAATTGTGTTAATCACACACTATTGTGGCTGTCTGTAAAAAATTTTTCGGTTTTATAAATGGCGGACAATGTGCGTTGGCTTTAGCTCCATACACACACACACATACTTATTCAAATTCACATACGCAGACACGAAGAATTGTGAGTGTCGAGTACCCAGCACTGCATTAAGCATTGAGAATGTATAATTTGCCAAACCTGGCTCAGGGCAAAGCATCCTTAACTGTGTGATTTGAATGGATATACATGTGTATGTGTGTGTATGTGTATGTATGTGCGTGTGATTTTGGCGCCATACATGCAATTAGCAACTTTTTCAATATGTGATTTGTAAACAAAATGGCATTTCTTAAAGATTTTGTGAATTTTATCGATTTTTTCCGCACATGTACATACATACACATATGCGCCAATACAACTGTATGCGCAAATGAACGCGAGCGAGTGCTAGTTACAGTTGCTGTTACAGTTGCCAGCAAATTGTTTTTGTTTTAACAAACTTTATTTTGTTTTAGATTATGTGCTTTTTTTCATGAAGAACTAAAAGAAAATAAATCGTATTTGAGGTACCACAGTACGTTCACACACTTACACTTTCACAAACGCACGTACGATAGTTTTAAGCAGAAAGTGGGTGGCTAAGGCATTGAGCATAACGACGACGCAAAGGCTGATCAGAATATAATGAGTGGTCGCGGTAGCCGGAAACGTGGACGCCCGCCAAAGACGCCAAATGAGCGCTCATCGGGGCGTTTCAACTATCATATGCTCAAGAAGCCGAAATATCTCAGTGAAGGAAAATCCCAGCCAAGTACACCATCAGCATCACGTTGCATCTCCCCACAAAGCGATGAGTGCAGTCGCGGCAGCCACAACAATCGTAGTGGTCGCGGCAGCGGTGTCAAACGTGGACGGGGACGGAAATCAAATGTCCACGCCAACACCAGCGCCAACAATTATTCAGGCAGAAAAGGTAAATATTATTGGGAATACCACAGAATCAACTAAAACAACGTGTTTAAGCTCTGAGAGTGTAGCTAAGTCTAAGAACTACATTGGGAACATCTTTCTTAATATAGGAGCAAGCTTTTCCTTATGAATACTTGTGTATATTTTACTATCTGGGGGACTTATTGCAGACTCAGCAGCCTTAAAAAAACTTGTCAAAATCTTGAAATAAAGAAAATTGATAAAATTCTATTCCGATTGACAAGTAAAGTAATGTGCTATTGTCCTTGATTTTTAAAGTAAATTGTACAAATTGTAATTAATTGCAACGCTGTTAGTCGAAAGAAGATAGCCAAAGGACAGAAAACCGTAAAAGGGGCGAAACAAGTCTTATATTTGCTTTAGATTTTTTCAAACGAAGATTTACCAACTCTGGTTTGAAGCCAAGAATAGTTATAGTAAGAAGAGGGGTGTAAAATGACAGGCATTAGCTCTGGTCGTTTAAAAGGTAAATGTTGAACACATAGGCAGAGGTTTACACAAATCCCATACAAATGTATATTTAATTGTTTTCCCTCTGAATTGTGACAGGTTTCGAGTCGGAGTATCATTATGGTTCGGATTTCGGAGATTCGGATGAGGAAAAGACGGATAATGAAGATGATTTGTTATTAACGCCGAGCGACGACGAGAGTTTAGATGCAGCCAATGAGAGTGAGTCCGAGTTTTCAGTCTGCAGCTTTACACAAAACGGGCTTGGCCGACTCTCGCGTCCACCAAGCCCGGAGCCGATTTGGCTGCAGGAGGGTCGAGAATATGCGGCTCTCGAATTACCCGATTCGTCCGAGGATTTATTTATAGACAACGCGCATGTTTTGCGCGCTTTAAGTATTTATGAAGTATTGAGACGCTTTCGTCACCTGGTGCGACTCTCGCCCTTTCGCTTTGAGGACTTTTGTGCGGCTCTAGTCTGCGAGGAGCAGAGTGCACTACTCACGGATATTCACATTATGCTTCTGAAGGCGATTTTACGTGAGGAGGATGTACAGGGCACACACTTTGGGCCACTTGATCAAAAGGACACAGTTAATATCAGCTTATACCTGATAGATGCAATCACATGGCCAGAGGTGTTGCGCAGCTATGTGGAAAGTGACAGAGAATTCGATCGTAATGTTTATAAAATACTCAGCACAGGCGAATATCCCTATACTGGCGTTGAGCATCGTTTGGTGGTGTTGCAGTTTTTGGGCGATCAGTTTCTAACTGCAAACTCAGTGCGTGACGTAATGGTGCAGGAAGGTCCCATTCACTATGATGATCATTGTCGCGTTTGTCATCGCCTCGGGGATTTGTTGTGTTGTGAAACATGCCCAGCAGTCTATCACTTGGAGTGTGTAGATCCACCCATGAACGATGTACCGACTGAGGACTGGCAGTGTGGTCTTTGTCGATCACATAAGGTTACAGGCGTTATGGATTGTATCCTGGCGCAGGAGAAACAAGGCGTCCTCATACGTCACGATACACTCGGCGTAGATCGACATGGCCGCAAGTACTGGTTTATTGCGCGGCGTATATTTGTTGAAGATCAAATGGACGGCACTTGTTGGTACTATAGCACAACAGCAAAGTTTGAATTGCTCCTAAAACGTTTAGATGCTGCGGAGTTGGAGACTCGGCTTTATTCCCAGTTAACCGACCGTCAGGAAGAAATAGAGCGGCAAATGAAACTAACAGAGACGCTTACCAATGAACACAAACATAACAAGCGCACCTTATTAGATCTAGAGCAAGAGGCTACACAAGAACTGCTCGAAAAGAAACCGGCCGATACTCTAGCCGAAGAAAGTGATGACCAGACTGCAGCTGAAATTGTAAAGAAAGCTGAAGAGAACAAAATGGTAACACGTCAAAAGACGAATCAATTAAATAGTGGCACACTCTATTTTAAGCTGGGTATGGAACAGGGCTTTAAGAATTATGTTAACCAGTATGCCACTAATCCCATTGCGCTAAACAAGCCACAACGGAATGAGGAACGCGATAAACGACGTCACCTATCCCACAAATTTTCCCTGACTACTGCCTCCGATTTCAAGTGGATTGGCATTACAATGGGTACATGCGATAATATTATAACAACCCTGCGACAAACCCTGCTCAATTTTGAATCGAATATAGCGGCGTCTTTTATGAATACCAATTGGTTGAACAACAAAAAAATGTGGAATACTGCTGTAATGAATGCCAAACGGGCCACAGATTTTGCTGCTGTTATGTTGTTGTTTCAAGCATCCCTTAAAAGCGTAGTTTTTGCGAATGTGTGGCACGAACAGCTTGGACACATGCACTTGCAACGCATCACAAGCGCCGAGCGCGAAGAACGCAAGAAACAAGAAAAACGTGAAAAGCGTGAACGCGACGACGAAGAGGAGCGCAATCGTCTCGCATTCAATTACATTAAATATTCGCTGGGCTTGAAGCACCAGGTATGGAAGCAAAAGGGCGAAGAGTATCGGGTCCATGGCCAATGGGGTTGGCTCTGGCTATCTAGCAGTCGACGATGCGGAGTTCGTGTCCGACGGACCCGTGCCCAGCCGCTGACCCATAATCGCATCTATGTGCACTACACGTTGGGCGAAGAGCAGAATGTTAACGAAGTTATCCTAGTTGATCCTCGAACTCATCGCTTTATAGAGCAATGTAAGTCGGTCCACGAGGCGGGTCAGGTGTGCCATTATTTGCCCGAGCAGTACACGCACGTCAATGTCATCCAAGACGTTAGCGAGCGAGTGAATGGGATCATTGATGTAAGCAAAGCTTTAAATGAACCCGGTCGCATCTATTATCCAAAGGTGGCGCGCAAATGTCGCTTGGATGATTTGCTGGAGAGACGCACCAAATTGGCAGACGTTGAGCAAAAAATTGCTATGAAATCGGATAGCGATGGAGATGTTAAGCCGCTTTTAATACCATCAACTACTGGGACTGGCACTAGCAAGCAAACTTATCTGGAGAAGCGTTTAATGCGCCTCACGGAAGCCTCAGGAAAAAGTATTGCATGCAACGTTAACTTAGATCTCGTCAACTCCCTCGCCAAGCAAATACAAACAGTGCGTTTGCAATTCAGTCAACTGAACCGGTACGCTAAAACCTTCCGCTGCTACACAAAGGAATGCAATACGAACTCAAACGCCGTTTCACAAATAACCCAAAACACTTGCTACTCGCCTCTCTGTCTGCAAAAGGCGCGTGCAAAAAAGGAGCTGCTCTTGCTACTACGTAAGGCACACACTGCGGGAAATGGTTCAAAGGAGACGGTAGCAGCAATTTTGGGTGCGGTAAAAAAGCCGTCCATACTTGAACAGAAATTGACAGAGGGCAAAAAGGAGTCTGCTCAGTTGGCAATCGATGAGTCTGAGGATCACAAATTAGCTGAAGCAGAGGCGCCTCTTGACTTGCTGCAAGACTGGGAGCAGGCGCGTGCGCACGCTATAACGTTTAGTAATCATCTGATTTCGGATTGTTTGCAGAGCGAACCCGAGGATGCGAATAAAGTAACAGTTAAGGTGGAAGAGCAAAATTCTGCTGCTAGTAACTTAAATCCCGATTCAAACACACAGGACTCGGACAAAATGGACTACATCGAGAATATGGACGTGTGCAGCAATGTTGAAATTGAGAGCACAGAAGATTCATTAACTGTGGCAGCAAGCGTTGCGGGCTCAACGGCAAATATCGATGAAATAGATATTTTTCCCGGGTTGCGTCGGAAACGCACACTAAAACCTAAGAAGGCATATATTGGCACTAAAGATGTTTTAGATCAAACCTTGGATAAAGATATACCTCTCAACAAGCAAAATCGTCGATTTCCCATCACTCAACGTCCGGTTAAGCGTGAGGATGTCACTAAATACGAACGGGAGTATTTCGCAAATGGCAATGAGCGTGTCTACTCTGCAACTTCAACCCGGGGACGTGTCTATCTCTTGCGCGATGAGTCCAAATTATATGAGCAATCAGTAAAAGCTGATGATAAATCAACAGTCGTTAAGAAGTCATCGTATGCGCGCTATCCGCTCATCTCAAATTTCCTAACTCATAAGCAAAAGAGAAGTCTTTTGATTTTGCCACGTTTCGAGCTGCTTAAGCTATCCCGACTGGGCGGTAAAGCACCGGCAAGTGGCTTTCACCATGCCGCCAAAAATAACTCAATTTGGCAGTACCAGTGCTCCAGGCCACTGTTCCGTACATGCTGGTCATATCGTACATCTAATGCGACAACTTTGTCGTGCATAGCATTGCAGTTAAGAATATTGTGGTCTTGTCTACGATGGGATGATATGATTGCCAAACCGCCATCCACTGATGGCAAACATCAGGTTACAACGGAGAATGAGATTGTCACATTGGAATTGCTAAAGCTCCGTCACGCCGGTCGATATGGTGAGAAGACGAGCTACCTTCGCCGCAAGGTTGTTATACCATTAGAGATGCCAAAGACAATTAGGGGTAAGAAATGCTATTTAACTTTTGGTACCAATGATTTATGTTGTTAACATTCGACTCCCTCAGAGGTCACATCAATACGATCGGGTCTGCGAAAAAGAAAGCGTGCCGAATCACCACAACCAACAGAGCCACAAATAAGCGAGGAATGGGTAGATGAGGATAAGCTCGAGCTATGGGAAATTAAGTTTATTGGTGAAAAGCAAGAGAAGGCACGCCTTGCTACGGTGACGCGGTCGGTGACATCGCGGCAACTTGAATCGAGCACCGGCTCCGGTCCTAATGCGTCCTCTGTTGGAAGTCCAGGAGGTGGACGAGTTCTATTGGCGCCGAAACCGGGGGAAGACGTCAAGGATAAAATGGAACAGCAGTTGAAGCTTCAACGAGCGGCACATCAACAACGTAAAGTAATTGGCGTTAACGAAGTTATTCGATCATCTACACCTGGTAAATTATTGAAATTCTACTTTTTTAAGATTGATCTATAATCAAATTTTACAGTTAAGGGACAAGTTATTGGTAGTAGACGTGTGATAGTTAAAAATCCGGATGGTACGACGCGCATCATACAGCAAGCCGGTGCGCAATTGGCGCGAAGTTCAACATCAACTTCATCAACAACAACAAGCCCCGCCCCGTCTTCAAATGCAACGTCAACGACTCCCGCTTCAACGCCACATAAAGTACAAATCATACGTGGGCCCGATGGCAAAGTAAGCGTTCGTGGACTAAATCCAGGTCAGCAATTGGTACAAATGCCGGACGGCAAACTACATGTCTTAACGACAACAACATCAAATGCAGTAACATCAAGTGAGTCCAACAAACAATTTGGATTTATTTATCGTTGTTTACTTGAACCTTTTATTTCTGTAATACAGGTGTCAAAGGAAAACTGCCTATAAAAACAATTACAACACCTGCAGCATCACACGCAGTGGCAACAACGACAACTGCAGTAAATTCATCATCTCCAGTGATTAAACAACTTGCAATGAAACATGTTAACATTGCTAAATCACCGGGTGCGCAAACCCTCGCATCGTCCCAACGCGTTACGCTACCTTTAGCACAAGTAAAAAACAAACTTTTACTTGCGCAGCAGCAACAGCAACAGCCAGGTCAGACGAGCACAGCTTCGCCTACCGTTCAAAAATTAGTGCCGAAAGTTGTTACCGCCGCAGCACCGAACCAGCAACTATTTGTACAGCCCGGTTCAAAACTGCTGGTCACACAAGGTTCGCAAGGCCAAAAGGTGATCATTTCTGCATCGCCAAGTCAACAACAACAGCAACAAGGCACTGCAACGGTCCAACAACAGCAAATTGTTCAGACACAAACAATTCAACAACACATCCAACAGCAGGCACCACAGCAACAAATTGTGGTGAATCAACAGATGGGCAGCCAGCCTACACAAAAAGTGATACAGCAAATTGTCAACACGAGCAACGTACAACAACAAATTGTTGTTGGCGGGCAGCGAATAATATTAAGTCCAGGTCAAACGATCGTTACTCAACGGAGTGTACCGCAAAGTCAAGCCCTCCAAATGGTGCAGCAGCAAATACAAACACAGCAACAACAACAGCAGCAGCAGCACATCGTTCAACCACAGCAACAATACGTGGTACAAACCAATCAACAAGTTCAATCGACGGCCACAACGCAAACAAAGTTGGTTAAGCAGCTGGTGGTGCAGCAGCAGCAGCAGCAGCAGCAACAACAACAACAGCAGCAGCAGCAGCAGCAGCAACAACAACAACAACAACAACAACAACAACAACAACAACAAGCAATAGAAGAGAAGCCCCAGAGCAGTACCACAGAGAGCAATGAGACAACCACACAGCAAGTGCTAGTGCCGAATTCAACGTTAGCTCAGCAGCTGGCGCAAGGCAAGCTGCAAGTGGCGACTATTAATGGACAGCAAGTGATTGTCAAGCCGTTGGGTAACAATCAAGCGCAAATTGTGGCACATATTAAGCATCAGGGCGATGGCAATGCCCATATTGTGACTAACAATGCAACACCTGCAGTATCTCAAACAAGTCCCCAAGCCTCCCCCACTAAACAGCCGCAGCAGCAAAGTGTGCAACAAAGTCCACAACAAGTCGTCATGCAGCAACAGCAAGTGCAACCACAACAACAACAGCAGCAGCAGCAGCACATTGTACAGCAAGTGGTCCAGCAGACGGCAGCACAACAGCCCCTAAGCGTTGAAGAGAGTCTCCTCCAGAATCAGCCACCTGGCACTGTTATTAAATGTGTCACGGCCCAAGTACTGCAAACAGAGCACGGACCACGTATAGTGTTACAGGGGCTCGTAGGCAATGACTTTACAGCCCAACAACTGCAGCTGGTGCAAACGCAAGTGAAGCAGCAGCTAATGAAAGGTGAATTTCGAATAGTCCTAAGCCGCCAGCCAAGCTCTAAATTAATTTATTCCTCTTATTCATACTTAGCTCAAGAATCTAATGGCAAGCTTGGCGTATTAGGCCCTACAAAAATCTATCTAGCCGTGCAACCGGAAACAGCGGCACAGTCGTCACAGCCGCCGCCATTAACGCCTGTTCATCAAACGGCGACACACCAACAAGTGAGTAGCTTTTAAATGCAAATCATATAAGGGCGAGAGAGAGCGCGGAACTCTTAAGCACTTAATTAAGACAGTAGGCAGCGGTTGGTTGTACCGATCGACCAAACAATCGAAAATTTTCCAAGACCTGTTATTTTAATTAATTATTTAAAATGTAATTTAAGTTAACATTTACCACAGAACAAAACGCATCTATTGCTATGATTTGAAGTAATTTTCATTTATTTATTAGAAAAGTTTTGTTTGACAACTATTAATCAATTATTTGTTATAATCTTTTAATGGAATACTCTACAAAATTGAAAAATTCAAATTGCATATGATTGTCTCATACGCTTTGCGCCTTGTGCGTACTATGCACATTCCTTAATGGTATGTACAAGTGTGATTAGAGCGATTTCCAACAAACGTCCAAAAAGATAGAAATGATTTGTTTGGTTAAAAATTGCACAACAAAAGGCTTAATTTTGCAATATAATTATTTGTCAACTAATTCTCCAACATACACACACAAACAAACGCGCACATATACACAGACAGACTCACTAACAATTAGATGCAGTTGGCGAATATTCATTAAAGTGCATTTTTGACAATTGATTATGATTAATTATACGTATTTATTTAATTCGTTTCATTAAGTACTTTTATTATGTTTATAAAATTAGTGATGTACATTTAATTTAATGCCAGTTTAATACTTATCTAAATAAATTAAGAAAACTAAAAAACAAGATAGAAGATAGACGATAAAACATATATTATTGGTTCAGCACATAGCATTTCAAATGAGTTTTACCTATAACGTATTTAATTTTTTAGCGAGCAATTAAACAGACTGTGACGTAATTTTAGCGACCAGGGCAAAAGTATTAGACAAGACGCTGCATGCGTATAGAATTTTCTTGCCTAGTTTCATTTGGTTTTAACTCTATCTCTATTGTCTATGTTACTTGTAATGTATGTAAAGCGCTTTTTGCAATAAAAATATGTATGAAATATACAAAATAACGATGACCAATCCTGTTTCTTTTCATACAATATACTCAAGAGCAGACCATATTAATTATTTAGATGTATATTTATTAATTCTCACTTCTTATATTGATAGATGCTTCTGAGATACAAAAAAGAAAAAGAAAAAAAAAACAAAACAAATAAATAACAAAAACTAATTATAAAAATTAAATACATTTACAACTTTTTAAATCCGTTTAGTGATCGTAAATGTTTAATAATGGGAACAGAAAAATAGAATAAATTATTTCTATTTTATTTTCAAATTATTGAATTCGTTATTTTCAATTTAATTAATCCATTAAAAATACAGATAACAAGTTTGCAATTATCATAAATTTGAGTATGTATTTTAAATTGTAACATTTGGAAACAAGTAAAGTTAAAGACAGAAAACCAAATATTCATTGTAAATATATAAGGAAAAAAATTGCAGCAGAATTGTGTCGCCTAATTGTTTACTCGAGGTGTGTTAGTTAAATAACTTTACATTAGTTTTATACACTTTTTCCCACACACTGAAAAATTTACTTGAATTTGTCAAAAAATAATAACGCGTGTATCTATTTCATTTAAACTAACATCTAAGGCTTTGAATTTTTTACGCATATATACTCCATTTTCAAAGCCCTCAGCCCTGTTTCCCTAAGTTTGATATAAACCATAAGACTATGCACAATGTATTGACACTGGTGCGTAAATTTTTGTTTCTGAGTTAGTTGGATGATTATTTGCAAATTGGCCTTTGTGTTGACAAAAAGCGCTCGCTTTCTATAACTATATAATGTATGTACATACATATACATATTCTGCACATGTATGTATGTATGAAAAGAAATCGTTGTAATCCAATGTATGCTAAATATATAAAAATCGATTTACATATGTTAAACAAATAACATATATGACTTTAATCAGAAATCAGTTGAATTAGAGTACAAAACAAATAGACCGAACAAGATTTGTTGTTTTCCCATGGCCAAATTTAAATTTGCTTTTAAAAGAAAATCGTAAGAAAAATCAAATGAAAACATGAACGAACAATTAATATATATAAAAAATATTGCTGAAGAGATTAACCCACACACAGAGTTTTAGTTGGCTGACTTATTATATAAATTATAAATCGGAGGCAGTGCTGGTCTTTAATACCACATGGCAAAATAAACGACGAATTACTCCGTTCCAACTAGCCCCCTCCGCCCCGCGTAAGCGCATGTAAGCTAGTTTTTGTATGAAGAAAAACTTCGAAATATAACACAAAGGCTTAACCATATTTGTAATCATCTCATCTAAATCGAAATAAATTTTTACACTTGTTAAAAAAACAATCTAAGCGATAGCTGAAATACCAGAGTTTCACACACATACACACGCAATCAGTCCATCACAACTCGTTCACAAAATACACAAAAAGACGCTAAAACATTTTTGCCGCAATTTTCATTATAAATATTTTAAAGCAAGCTTTACAAAATCAAATCGTTTTAAAGAACTAACTTTGTACCATTAAAAATTAATTTCGAATACCCTTTAAAATAAAATCCATGCTGCCAATACTTATAAAATCCAAACGTAATAAACGCATTGCCTAAAAATCCGTGTGTCAACAACTACAACTCCCAAAAAATCACGTGTTAATCTCTTCGTCAAACAACTACTACAACATCTCAACCACAAACTACAAACCATAACAATATCGTAAAAGGTTGCCTGGAATAAATACTACAACTGATCTCTGATTAAAGCCAGGTAGGTGATCATCATATCTACCATTCAACATTATTTAAGTAAATATTGTATATACTACTTATTATAGAGACTAACTAATTAATGATTTAATAAATATTATGTGAATAATGTTATTGACCACTTCCTACAAAAAAAAAAAAAAAAAAAAAACTAACTAAAAAAAAAAAACAACAAAAAATAGGTTGGTGGCATCTCAATTGTATATGTTGTAAGCTCAAATTATTTAGTACAAGATGGCGATAAATCTAAACCTGATAATAATGATGATGATGATGAAATTATTGTTGTATGCAGTCCGCCTCGTACACAGGAAAAATCGACGCCTTTTTCCCCACTAACAGCTGAAACGATAATCGAAACAACTACGGAGGAGGTAAACCAAAATCAAGATAGTGTTTGTACAAATGATGATGCATGCAATAATGAAGTTAGTTTTAAGTCAGAAGAGGAGCGGAATGTGCAACCTCAAGAGCTCCCTATAGTTAACGATAAAGCTAATCATGATCATATTCAGCAATTAAATGAATTTGATAGTGCTAATAAAGCCGTCAATCGATATATATTGCAGACCAACGATAACACCAGCAACAACAATACCGACAACGACGCCACCGCGCCTACACCTACTAATGAGGAGACCGCCCCAAACGACAGTTGCCCCGCAACAAACAGCACGTGTGCCTCAGCCAACAGCATCAGCGGTGTTGACCTCGAGCCCAGTAGCATTGCCCAAGCTGATAAGCATAATAGCACCACACACAACAACAACAACTACAACGCATCTGGAACAACTGTGTCGCAGGAAAACGTCGACTACTCCGTAGTAGCAGCAACAGATCTCTGTGCCGCATCCTTGGTACAAGGCGTCGAGAATGAGCAATCGGAAAATTTTGTCGTAACTAGCGGCTATATACAAGAAAGTATGTAGAATCCATAATATATACAAATTTCATGTCTGTAATAAATTGCTATCATTTATAATCACAGCTATTACAAATGTACTAAACCAAGGTAATCTGAGTCCCGAGCTTAAAGAGAAATTGGTCAACATGCGCTTGAAGCAGGAGCAGCAAAATTCTCAAAACCTGGGCGAATGGACGCCATCAACGAACAGATCAAATTCCATAGTTGAAGGCGCCAGCACATCTAATCGTCGACGCACTACATCACGGCATAATAATACCGATGATGATGAGTGGAAAATACGTACTCCATCGAAGCGTCATCATGGTTTACTCAGTGTTAACCACAATAGCACAGTCAAAAATAATCGTAAACATCTGCCTTTGGAGGATGCAGCAAATATAAGTGAACCAAAGCAATCGCAGTTGGAGCGCCATAAAGATTTGCTTAAGAAGAGCATCTTACGCAAACGGTCCCTGTTGGAACGGAATTTGCAAAATGAAATCCGTGAGGAAGTGGAGGCTAAAGTCAAGCGACACGTGCGCGCCATGAGCACAACAACACCCGAGAAAACAACTGAAAACGAGTGTACTTCAGTGTTCACTGAACGTCTGGTGGATCAGAATATTGACCACAAGCGGTAAGTAGAATTTTAAATAATTTTGAACGTGACATAACATTTACATTAAATTGCAGGCACTCTAAACCATTGATGGGCCGCAGTCTTGGAGCGGAGCCACCTACGCTGCATAACAGACACGCCGTTGGTCGGCCTAAGAAGATGACTAGGAAAAAGGAGAAGTTATATTGTATATGCCGTAAGCCCTATGATGACACTAAGTAAGTTCACATTTAAACCACTTACGGACTTTACTTAAGCATGCGTTCCTCTTGTAGGTTTTATGTCGGCTGCGACTTGTGCAGCAATTGGTTCCATGGTGACTGTGTCAACATTACCGAAGAGGCGTCCAAAAAACTAACAGAATTCATTTGTACCGATTGTCAGAAAGCGCGTGAAACTCAACAGCTTTATTGTAGCTGTCGTCAGCCCTACGATGAGTCACAATTTTATATTTGCTGTGATAAATGCCAGGACTGGTTCCATGGTCGTTGCGTAGGTATCGTCCAGAGCGAGGCTGAGTACATTGACGAGTATGTCTGCCCAGAATGTCAGCGCAATTCGGACGCAAACACCGCAAATATAAAAAGTCTTACGCAAAATGAAGTAGTTGAGCTCAAGAGCTTAATTAAACAAATACAGGTAGCCAATCGATTAATATAAAATCCAAATTGGTTCTTTCTCATATAGCAGAAATACCCTTGTTTCAGTCCCACAAAAGTGCCTGGCCATTTATGGAACCGGTTGATCCGGAAGAGGCGCCGGACTATTACAAAGTGATAAAGGAGCCCATGGGTATATTGGAAATTGGTACAATACTAGATATCGTTTTCAAAAAAGTTGTTTCTATTTTTCACAGATCTCAAGCAGATGGAAACCAAACTCGAATCAAACACCTACACTAAGCTCGCTGAGTTCATTGGCGATATGACAAAAATATTTGATAACTGCCGCTATTATAACCCAAAGGAGTCCTCATTCTACAAGTGCGCTGAAGCACTTGAATCGTTCTTTGTACAAAAGATCAAAAGTTTTCGAGAAAATATTGTTGGTCAAGGCAATTGAAATACTTATAAGCGAGACATTGATTATTGGTACAATTGCAAGAAAAAGTTGCACTGGAATAAGCTGGGTTTAACAAAATCATTATTGAATGCAAAAATTATGATTTTCATATAGGTAAAATAAATTAAATTCTTTCACCACAACAAAACATACATACGTAGAGTATAGCCGCTCTGATATACATATTACTGTGTATATACATATATAAATAAGTATATATTATATATACATAATTAACTGAAGCTAATATAAGTAGTTGTATTCTTTTATCATATATAACAAAAATGGATTTCGTATTTAATATCGAGCAGATTTAAGTTCAATTTAATGTGAAGAGAATTATTAATAACAATCTAAGTAGTTTTGCCTATGTACAGCCCAAAATGAGATGTAAATAAACACACACATGCATTTGTTTTGATACATATGTAGGTACAAGTAAATCAAGCTTACTTTTATCTATATCTATCTCTGTAATGCCATCCAAGTCCCACACGCGCAACATAAAATGTTTTCATCGAAAAGAAAGAAGTGGAAAGTTAATTTTCGTTATTTTAGTTTTTCATACTTGAAGCATATTATAAGACAATAAGAGTTAAATAAGTTATAAGTTTATGTATGGCGAAAATATTAATCCAACAATTTTTTGTATCGTGTCGAGCGAGAATCATGAAGGTTATGCATTCGGTTTTTCATGCAGCCATGGGCGAAATATGGGCAACGTCGATGGATAGTGTGTGTCCGGCTTCAGTACGGATTCAGGCCATGTATTAGAAACATCATTGGTGTTATTGCGGAATGGATATGTAGCCAAAACAATTGGCAGCTGCAATTTGATTTCCTTTTCTAGAGACTTTGGTTCGATGACAAAAAAAACATCGTAGGTAATTTTGATCAGATGACAGCCTTGCAGATTTGTTGGCGGCAACGGTGGCACATAAAGGCTGTCATTGTGCCATTCGTCCTTGCCACCAGGACGTATTTTGCCACGTACCAATACAGCCAATGCGCGCTTCTCTGATTGAACTGTCTTGCCTCGTGCCAAGTACTCAATGGTCTATAATACACAAAATATTTTTATTTAAGCTATACCTAACTAAAAGTCAGTGATGATTACCTCAGTAAGCGACGCCTTGGTTCGTTTGATGGTCACGTTGCTAGCGTTGGATATAAATGCGGTGACCAGTATATTCTCACCGGGTACGTACCCGCCACGATCCAAAACGACACGACATTTGATCTGGCCGCCACCGACACAGGCAACCACGCCCAGTTTGTGTTCGACCTCACAGGTAAAGGGTTGCTATTAAAAATGAATACTAATAGAAGTATGTTTCTCAAACAATTAATGGTATAACTACCGATAAGATAGGCTTCTCCAGGTTCAAATCAATGGGGTTCATAACAATAAAAACTTGGTGATTTTTATGCGTCAGTCCTTTGGGTTCACGAAGAGCAGCTGTGCAGAAATATTGTATCCAACCGAAACTGCCCAGGAATGTGGACGGCAATCCGACTGGGAGACCCAATTTAAAGGGAAAACTATGTATGCCTGGTGATAGTATCGCTGGGCCTTGATCTACATCGCCGAGCAGACGCATACGGAAATCAATGTAATTTTCTTTGTCATAGGTGCGTTCTTGCCGACCTCCAGCCCGCACAACACCCTCGCCAACTACATGAAAATGTAGGCCCAGAGCTGGTGTTTCGTCTTGCAGCTCTATGAGTACACGCCCGGACAGAAATTGGCCCGGGAAGTACAGTAGTGAAGTATTATCGAAGATAATAAGAAATTTCAGTAGCTTCCGCGGCATATTCGTTTTAAAGCTTAACGTTTTCCGATTTGGCCGTGGAATACCTGTTGTCGAAAAGGTAAGCATTAAATTAGTACCATGTAGTATGCCTTCAAATATACGTATACGGTTCAATAAAAGTTGCAGCTATTCGGCCCACACATACATATATATTGCTAATAAAAAAAATAATTTATATATTTTTTGCGAGCTTGAAACGTGAAAATAGTTTCAACGTCCGCTGGGGACAGTTCAATGCGCTTAGATAGACACAGAGAGAAAATAACGTAATTGCCATTAAACGATGCAAAAATCATGCCAATCACAGCTTTTCCCCTCTTTAAATGGAGATGTTGAGCTTCATCATACACCCCACACAAACACACACGCACACATAACAATGTGTATGTGTATGTATGTACATGCATAATTCGTTTGACAAATCCGTTTGTGGCTTCAAAATCGTGGGTGCAACGTCAAGGTAATTGTATTTAATACTCAAATACACACTTATTGACGTTTATTTCTAGTTTCATACGTAGCGCTATTACTGATTTCTGGTCTCTCGTGTTTTATTTTAAATTTTCCTTTTTTTATAAACTATCTCAGCTGCGCATGCGCTTTGATGCCTCTACAACGAGTAAACAGCGCGCGCTGACGATTGCTTAACAACTAAAGTTGTTACGCTTCTCAGCAAGCTTGGTCGAATCGGAATAATTTGTAGAGGTGGGCTAGAGTCGTGCTTGCTCTTGTGGGTAGACCGAACGTTATACTGAAGGCAAGTCATAAATTTTCAAGTTCCCAAGATATAGAAAGTGGTTTAAAAATTGTTTAATTAAATACTTCGTAATGGCATATAGGCAAAAAAAAAAAACAGAAAGAAAAGGTTGACAATAGTTTGGTTACCTTCTAAAATTATAGATTTTTCACAAGTTATAAGTGTAACTACGTCATTTATTGACTATTATTAACTATTATAAACCTCATTTTGATATTATATCTATAAAAGTTAATATTAGTTAAAGTAAAAAATTTTTGGCCCTACTTCGTGATTAAGTGACGCCAGAAATATCTTCCATTCTCACATCTTTATTTATATTTTTTCAGCTATACATATTTAGGCCTTTAAATGTGTGAAGCGTTGAAGCTGAATCAAAATACAGGTTTGAGGCTAGTTTGGATTACTCAGAGAGAGGTAAAATACTCTTGTCTCTAGCAAGAGAAGTCAAGGTATGGTGAATTTTGGCATTAGCAGTGGAGGTGAGTAAAATTACCTTTAAAACTATGAGCTTATGTTCATTATTTATTAAATATTTCGTTGGAATATTAATGCTTATTTTATTTATATTTATGTCAATATGTTTCTGGGCTTAAATCAGTTCAAGAACTTATTTTCTTCTTAAGTGTAGAGCTTTATTAATACTAAATCAAATAAGAAAAATTTCTTTGAAGACTCATTTCTAAAGTTCAATTTTACTATTATCAATTTATTAAAAACGAGAAAAAAATCGTTGTTAACAGAAAATAAAATTTCTGAAAACAGCACAGTTCAAATGTTAATAATTTTTTGGTAACTTACACAAAAGCAACGCCTAACCTGAAAGTGAAAGGTTAAAATATTTTGCAAATGCGGCGCATTTATTCACTTGCATTTAGCAGGCAAAAACAAGATTTGATCATTACAGTTAAATAGCTTTGAAATCAAAGACTGATCTTTATGTCATTTTTTAAGTTACTGTTTTTGCTGCAAATATGTGTATAAATTACGGCTATTTGTTATAAATATTCGATTTTTATTTTTTTTAATTGGCAAATGTTTATTTCCGACCGTGTATAAATTGAGAGAAAATTGATCTGTTCTCGTGGAAGTGATTATTATTTATCCAACCGAATCTGTAGTTTCATAATATGTTGCAGCATGTGTAAATTAGCGCAAAACTTGTTTTAAAAGCAGCAAACAAACAATCGGCAGCTAAAACAGTAGAAATAGTCTGTGAGGATGCGGGGAGCGGGACGAGTCTAGATCAGTTACGTTAAACAACTACAAAACTGAGCTGCGACGAGGCGGTAAGAGCGAAGAGAGCAGAAATACACAAATTTTGGAATGAATGGTTTTAATTGTGTGAGTGCTGCACACGAATCAGCTCAGCTGGCCCAGCCGAAGTATGCTTCGGGCCAGGCATGTCTATGTATGTATGTACGTATGTTTGTCATGCATCAATTGGTTGCGCGCTCGGCTCGCTTTGAAGCTCTTTACCTGGAGCGCATTTTCTCTTTAAACCGAACGAGAGACTTGAAAGCTTTTTCTTTTGGTTTTAGATTTGGCCTTTAGTTGTAGAGACGACGCCAAGAGAGTTGGTTGGGCTTGACGGCTAGCCAGCAGCAGGTGTAAAGTGGAAAGAATCGAAAAAGCACAGAGCGATGTATGTTAACACAGTTTCTGTATTGAAAAAATAATACGCTCATAAAATCTATAACAAACGTTTGTAATATGCGGTATTAACTGCAATTATGTTAGTTATGTTGGAGTAAAATCAAAATAAATAGAAAGTCAACCGACAATAAACAGTGCGAAAGAACAACGTTAACAACAATCGCTTTGTTTCGTTTACTTTTGTGTAAGCTGAATTTTGGGAAAAAGAACCGTTAAAATGGTCTTTTATATGTAAATCAAAGTTTTTTGCCTTTGCTGAAAAGCTCAACGCCGGGTTTAAATGTGGTACAGAGCAAACGAGCGTTAAAGGCAAAAATAATTTGGAAAATGTTTTATGTTGTTGGAGCCAAAGCTTCAAGCGTACTTTAATACAATTCCGTGCGACTTTCTATCGTTGCCAACTTAACCAAAACCAAATTCCACGCGCACGTACCTGGTGGCTCGCAACAACAACAATTCAACATAATTAACCATTATAAATGGCTGTGATGAAGTTAAGTTTTTTTTCTTACCTTGAACGTTGTTGGCTCGAAAAGCCTTAGAAACGCATTAGAGCTGGTTATTGCAAGACCTAATATAAGTTTGTAAGTATTATGCATGTGGTAGATTGCTTTGGTCATTTATTGATTCCATTTTAAATGCCAAACAAACTCCAATTTGGGTGTGGTAAACCTGCTGTCTGGCTACCAAAGAGCCGCCGTATGCCAAAATGCCATGGTGTCTGGGATTTGTAATTCTGTTCAGGTCTAACATATAGCCAATACCAGTTTTTTTTATATTTGTTCCCAGTACCCGATTGTAATTGTAAAAAGGCTGCCTCTTTTTTGCCATATTTTAAACCGATTCCGGGTCCTAATTTTATGTGATTTAACTGTATAATAAATATATATAGCGTAAAAATCCTTGAGTCTAGTTCGGTTATATTCGTACCTCCATCGTTATTTTTTTCGTAAGCGCTTTATTAATAACAATTTATTTACACCGAACTCAATAAAAATGGGTAAAAGAGTATAATTGTCGTATAAGGTAGATTGTTTGTGACGGCAGCTTGGCGAGGGGTCCAGGGAATTTTCTAGTCGGGCACTCCTCACTAGCGCAAACAGTGTTTTTGATACACATGAGAAGCCAAACGAATTTACCCTTTTATCGCGACTTTGTTCTTTTTTTTTTTATCCTTTACACCTGTGATTTTGATACGGTGACGTAATTTATACAATTTTACATAAGCTAGTTTTTTACTATATGTTTCAAGTATTTTCTACGAAGGGATAAAAGTATTCTATATATATGTGTATATATATCAATATATATGTGTGTGTGTATGTGTGAGGGCGTGTGTCTGTTAGTGTATCCACGCATATATGTATATATTTGTGCATGCATTCACGCAGATCAAGATTATTTGACGCTGTGCTGCACATTTAACTAAAACGAATTTCCACCAAGTGCTCTCCTCCTCGATTCTCAAAAATTTAAGTAGGCTCAGCGGGTTTTCATGTCTAGCTAGTAGTGGTTTTTTTTTTTTGGTATTTTGCTGTTGGTTTGTTTGTTTGTTTGTTTGTATGTATGAATGTTTGCATGTTGTATGTATGTATGTATGTATGTATGTATGTATGTATGTATGTATGTATGTATGTATGTATGTATGTATGTATGTATGTATGTATGTATGTATGTATGTATGTATGTATGTATGTATGTATGTATGTATGTATGTATGTATGTATGAATACTTCATTCATTTATTATAATAATAATTATCCCCGCATTGGGGGAGTGTTAGCACAGTATTATATATATGTAATTGGATTGAACAGTGAGTTGTAAATAACGTTTACTAGTCAGTCGGTCAACATATCAGCACAAACAGTTTAAAATAAGTAGGTAAATATCATATTTAATAGTCAAGAATAATAATTTAATTAGTTTTCTTCTAACTCACTTCAGCCAGCGATTATGTTGGAGCAACAAACTCCATTCTTGAAGAAAGCGTCTAAAACAGTCGGTGCTAAAACTTCCAACTTCGTAAATTTGTCAAAACCCCACAAAGCCAATTGGCACAATGGCGACGTCCATATAGGTTCTGATTCAGGTGATTCAATGGAAATCTTAGAGGATGCTGTGTTAATCACGATTGATGGGGAGAAGAATTGGGTCTCTGGTGTTGATTTAAATACCACATGCACGGATCTGATCCTTGCTCTGCTGCATTATCAAGATCTCCATCAACTGCGATCCGTCACTAAGAATGGACATGCACAACAATATAATATGTCCAACAAATTAGATACACCCAGCCAAACCACCAACAACAATCCACCAACAACAAATACCAAAGAAAAGGAACAAACTTCTAATAGCAAAGGTATTATTAACCCCCACGCATATGTGATTGTAAAGCAACTGCCGGACTGTCGATTCGAGGAATATTTAGATGGAAGCTCTCGACTATTGGATGTCATACCGACAGGGGATACCCCATCAAAAAATCAGGTTGGTTACAAAAAAAAAAGAAGAAGAAAATTGATCTTGCATTTAAGGTACCTCTTTCGCAAGTGTGAGCTCCAGCTAAGATATCTTGGAGGAACGCCAATGCAGTCATCGCCGCGCGTCTATAACCAGAAGCAAAACCAAATGTTCTCAATGCTATCAATGTCAACCGATAAGGACAGTGGCATGGGCAGCCCAATGGGCAGTTCCCGAAGTGATAAATATCGGAGACGGCGAGGCAAACAAAAAACTGGCATAGCCGGAGTCGCAGGCAATACCCCTTTTCGGGGAGGTGCAGCTCTACCAAAGCGCAGTAAACATCAACTACAGACTTTTATTTTGAATCCAAATGAACGCCTAATGAATATTATATTAGCTCAAGACGAAACCATAAATAGGCAAATATATTTGTTGAAGTAAGTCCCTATTTAAATATATTGTTATATCTACTCATCGTGCACTTATATCTAGTCAAAAGGAACATCAAATTTTGAAGATTGAAGATGAAAAACATAGAGAACGCGAACTTGAGTTGGGTAAGAATTATATGCTCGATGCGTACTTAAATGCAGCAGATAAAATACCAAATAAGAGAGTTAATACACAAGATTTGGAAGATCAGCTACAAATGGAACTGAATTCAACCCTGGATAAGCCTCATCCTGCACAATGCTCTGCTGGTAGGGAACTACACATACAATAAGACCTCAGTATTATTCTTTATAATGTTCATTTCCAGGCGAGGTTAATGGACTCAATACCCCAAACACAAAAGAGCAAGATTTAAATCGTCCTTGTGATAAGGAAATTTATTATTGGCTAGAAAAAGTATATGCTCAGAATGTACTGCTGCAGGGAGAGGAGGAGCAGCTGCTGCGTTTACATGCAAAGGTGCGGAAGCACCAGATGCGATGTGTCTATCACACAAAAGACGAGGTGTTGCGTCAAATAGATAGATTGGATATGGACTTGGCCAACCAGGTAAACGATATATATAGGGTAGAACGTCAACTGTTAATAACCAATGAGCAGTTGAAAGCCAAATTGGGCGTCTTGGAGAGTTTGGGACATGAATTTGGAGCTTTTCCGGCTGCAGTCCAGAAAACCGATAAGAATTCAGCCGCCTGCTCAACAAATCTACCTTTAAAATGTGATGAAGATATGTTACGTGATCGGAAATCAATGGCACAGCAACTCATACGAGACTTCCAGGAAAAGGATACCGTCAATGCAGGTGCCAACCTGATTAAGAATAATTCGAACATGCAGAATTATACGGATGCCAAAATGTTAAAGAAACAAATGTTCTTCGCAGTTGACAATGCTGAACCTTTATATGAAACGTTGCCGAATAATACATGTACTGGATCAGATAGTTGCCTTCGAGACCGCAAAGAAAGAGCCCAGCCCACAATAAGCAATAATTCCTCTCCCGAAACAAACTTCGCATTGGGCTTGGGAGAACGTGATTTTGATATACAACACTTGGGTACACTTGTTTAACTATTAAATTGGTATTTTTGTTAGTTACAGATTAAGTAAAATCTGTATATTTTTAAGAACAATCTGTATATATTCATTGTTAATTGCGGATACTTAAGAGTATGTTAAGTGTCAAAGAGATTCTCAATCGTTTTTACCTAATTCATTTTATATTTGAGATAGATTTACAAAATGCTACATCCCATAGATTAGCATAGATTATTACAATTTATATGGTAGATTATCACATAACTATAAAAAAGGGAATTTTGTATGATATATATTACATGGCGAATTTCCCATTAAGGGGTTTAGTTAGTTTTTGGCTTCGCAAGTGGTTCATCCTCGCTGGACGAATCGGAATCAGAGATTACCAACATTTTGGAAATTTTCTCAGTCCTCCCGTCCAATACAGCTGGCGGGTCTGTGGGCGTCGACAGGATGGCAGCAGTAATGATATTTGATGTGGATGGCGCATCCAGTTCCGGCTCTTGGTCGTTGAGCAGCCCGTGATTGGCCTCCCGCCGTTTGGTTAACACAAAGGCGGCACTGTAGAACAGAAAAATGGGCAGCACAGCGACGATTGCGACGCTTGTAAGGAATGCTGTCATTTTCACTTCGCGCTGGCAGCATTTAAGATCTTTGGACCACAGCACACGCGTGCGATTCATCTGAAAAGGGAAAGATGTTAAAAAGCAAACTAAGGAAAGCTGGGCCACTGCATACCACGTCCTGCATATCAAAGCACACTTTGCCATTGTTTTTCCTGTCTAAATCCTTATAAAAATCGTTTATTGTTATGTATTTTAGTAGGCAACTGGTGCACTCGCTGCCTTTGTTCTCTTCCAAGCAGCCCGAGAGATTCTGGTACAGGTCTTGAAAGTGATCTGAGTTATTGCCTTTGAAGCATTCTGTATAAATAATAATAAGAATTCGTAATGGGCGTCACATTTGGATTAGTCAGACTCACCCTCACAATAGGCTCGATTCCAGAGTCCCTTAAGTACGTTCTGTGTTGTAAATACGATATTCATACGATCGGAATCCATGTAAATTTTGGAACAATTTTCATTTTTCATCAGCGTATCGTAACTGCTCGCCATTGTGCCATACAATTGGTTGCATGCAATGCAAAGGTGTTCATCCTGAGGATGGACTGGAACGGCATGCGCTGTGTTGCAGTAAACGAAATGTTGCTGATCGTTTGCCAGTTCTCGTAACAACTGATCACAATTTTTTGACTGAGCTGCAAACGTTGTACAGCATACAATTATTAACAAAAATATGTTTCTCATCGTCAGGCAAATGTTTATTGCTTTAAATATAGATGTTCACTGGTGAACTAGCTCAAATTTATGCAATTCGTATGGTCACTCAAATTATCTAAGTTAACAGCGCTTTTTTGAGCCTAACAGATTTTGCATTGCTGTTAACAGTTATTTGTATGAAGAAATGTTTTAAAATAATCACAGAACACTCATATAAATGCTACGAAACTGAGAGTTATGAGCGACATTTTTATTCTATTGCTGTTGTTTTCTTATTTTTCTGATGAAGGTTGTACATTTATAAAAGTATTCTACTCTCTCCTGGCTCTCCATGCTGTTTACTTCTGTTAATCGAATGTTATGTCTTTTTCTCGCCCTCTCCTTCTCAGTTTTACACTCGTTTATATCCATTTTGAATGAGTTTGCATAGATACAGTTAGTTGTGAACGAGTCGTCGGCGCGTGATAATGTATAGCGAGTTGGACGGGAGTGAAATTTTCTTTGTTCATGCGAAAATTTTTATATTGCCGCGACGGACGTGTATTTTCTGAGCGCGCAAGCCGAATTGTTAAAATTTCTTGATAAGGAAGTGCAAAAATCGTATTTAGCAAACCAATATATTTGTTTGCTTGTGAAATTAAGGGAGACATACCTCCTGTAAAGGGGTTCCCAGCGAGCTGCGCAATACAGTTGGGAAAAAGATTTGCTTAAACGACACACCTACACGCGTTCCTACGGATTCAAATAAAAAAACAAAATAATAAATTAAAGACGATCCGATATTAACTATTATTTCAATACGAGTAATCTCTTAGATTCATTTTAAACCCTAATTTTAAATCACATAAATTCGTGCATACATAACTGTTGTCAGATCTGAAAAAAAAACAGCGTGTAAAAGGAATACGCAAAATTAAGTTGAATATTTGCAAAGGAACATGTCGAAAAGAAAAAGTGCTACAAAATAATTATGCATTGTGAATGTGCAAGAGTACATGTATAAATGTAAGTGCCAAAGAAGCAAACGCTAAGCCGTGAGTGTAGACGCCACTCCTTTTGCGAAAAAAAAACAAATGAAATGTAAAAAGGTGGCGTCGAATGTGCGTGGATAGAGATTGAGCGAGAGCTGCTGCGCCGGAGTTGAACTTTGCATATGCATACATACAAACAAATTTGGGGTGTATGTGTGAGTGTCGGCGAATTTCTACAGTGCAACCAACTATAATTATTGTTGTTGTTCCACAGCATACAAAACAGTGAAAGGTGCGTAAATCGAATAAAATTAAAAAGCAAATGACAAGAAATCGTATAGTGGCATCTTAGACGCTTCTCTTCATTCTCTAGCGTCTGGTCACACTGCGCAGATGCAAAATTAGCAAGCAATGCATTCAAAATGCTCCTTCAATTCAATATTTTCTTGGCAACTGATCGAACAGCTGCTTTCTGCTGGCTGCCTTGGGACACCTGGCCAAAAGCTGACACATTGCATTTACAGTTACTTGGACATATAGCATTGCTCCTTTTTCGTATAGCACTACGGCTTGCAGTAATAACTGGTTTTTAGTTTGACTTTTGCAGAATTTGGTCAAACAACATCAACCAATGCTCCCAACATCAAGTCTTGCTCTTGTGTCAGAGCGAGAACCCGTTGATCAACATAGCCTGAGAGAAAGAGAGTGAGGGAGAGAGAGAGAGACAGAGAGTTGCGAAAAAACAAACATAAAAGTCCGACAATCTTTAGCTTTCGCTTTTGCTGTTGTTCTTGCTGTTGTCTAAGGCTTTTGTACGTTTTCTTTTGATTATGATTTGTTATCACTCCGTTCTTTTTATGGATCTTCGTACTGCTCTGCTTGCTTATCGTGTTTTCTGCTGGGTCCGATTTATGCAAATATGCAACAGAGACTCGAATTACTCTTTATTTCCGCGACAAAATTTCAGTCAGTAGATTAAGCGTGCGAGCGTGTGTGTGTGTGGAGGCCACATTGTTGTTAGTTTCCATAGTCGACATAATATCTGAATTAATGTATGCATATATGTGTATGTTATTGCATGTAAAAATGCTTGTATGCTTTAAATCTCATAATAAGATGCTCTTTTCCTAGTCATGTCCACTCACTAGGAACTCTTTGTTTATTTTTACTGAGAAATTCTGCTTACAAACTATATTAATTTCATTGCTTCCTTTTTAAAGTCGCTGTCTTAGTTGCTTTTGCTTTTATGCTACTCTTCTTGTTGTCTTTTCGCCTTTGTGTGTAAGAGCAGAAACAGTTGTGACGGCGTCGATGTCAGCAGCGGCTGTTGTCTTTCTCTTCCCTCTACTCATTGAAAATTGCTAAAAGGGAGTTTTCTGAATATGTGTGTACCAGGTAGCAGGAGACATGTCAGACCCCACGAATTTATATTTTCTGTATACATGAGTTAGTGTGTTGGGCTATATTTTTTAAGATTTTGTTAGTTCAAAGATTGGTGGTAAAATCCAATAAATTAGTTTGACTGAGAGGTACAGGGAATTTTCTAGTCGGTCACACTCGACTACTTGTTTTTATTGGCTTCTCTCTACTTCACCCCCAGTTTCTGGGGACCTGAGGTTAATTCTGGGGTGGTGTCTGCGCCTGTACATATGTAAATCTAGGGTTGTCATTTGTATTTTATAAATATTTTTTATTTATAGATTTGCGGCGACTTGCCGACCGTTTCAAGAATTAGGATTTCTAAATTAGTCGATGGTTTTAAAGCTTTCAAAATTTTCGACAAACGTGGAGGTAAACGTTAAGCGTTCGCCCACGCTGGCGCTCATTATTTAGTGGAACACGACTCCCAAATATAAGAAAATTTATCTTAATTCAAGCCCGAAAAGTAGATGAACTCAACTTTATATATTTATGTTTATGTACAAATTTAGTTTGACTTTTCCAAGTTCATTAATATTATTATTTTATTAATATTATTAACTCTTATTGTAGATCATCTAGTTAGAGGGAGACGGCAGATAGATTTTAATACCGTGAATGTATGTAATCCCATAATAAGACAATTACCATTACCGAATATCGTCTTAATTTAAGCGACGAATTGTGCAGATATTTTAAAGGAAATGTAAAAAGATAATATAAAAGACAAATGCAGGGTCAGGAGCAGGGGCGAGATTCCGTTCAGGTTTTTGTCAGATATTTTAATGGAAATGTAAAAAGATAATATAAAAGACGAAACCAGGGTCAGGAGCAAGGGCGAGATTCCGTTCAGGTTTTTGCATGCAACTAACGGGTGTTCCAAGTGCCCAACCCTGTGTTGCCTCTTTTGGGCAATACATTTGTCTGTTCACTTGTCTGTTAAAATTTACTTGCTTTGAATTAAATGAGGCAATATTAAGCAACCGTGGCTACTGTTAAAACAACTGGCAACTGGCAACTGGCAAGAATGAGGTGCCAACTGTATGCTGCATGGCGTTACTTGAATGCAGCCACGCCATTCGCAGGGCCCACACACGAGAGGCAGACAACAATGCAATTGCACAATGCTGGTTCTAAAGATAATATCGCAACAGAAAATGTGTCTCTAACTAAGCTCGGATGCCCTTCAAGTGCAAAGAGCGGATTAAGGGATTGCTTAATAATTTTATTTTTAAGTAAATCATTAAAGTTAGTTCGTTCTAGAAGCTAATTCGTAGCAGTGACCTTTTGTAAGGGTGTATGTGGTTTGGCCATAAATTGGTCATATTTTTGTAAATTGGCTATGTTAAATTTGGAAGGTCAGTCAATTTCAGTTATGCGTTCATTAGCTCCATTTGGCACCCGACCGGATGAGCATGCATTCATGTGTGTGCAAATTAACCCCAAAAAGGGTGAAAAGTGCATGACGGGATGCTCGGCTTTGGAAGTTGCTGCTAAGCTTTTACTTTATTGAATTTCCCATTTTTAAATCGAGCAGGGGCCAACACTTAAAGAGAGGAAGCGAGAGGAAAACTAAGAGAGAGAGAGAGAGAGAGACAGAGACAGACAGACTGAGAGGCTGTGCAGGAGAGCAGGTTTGTTGGGGTAGAGTTGGCTAAAACATCGTCACTTACATAATGACAAAATCGTTGCTCATGACATTCCGTTGCACAAGGGTGAATGGATGTAAAGCGGGGAAGGTGGGCGGTTGTTATTGTATTATGGTTGTAGAGGGGGTGGGGGGTATCTGTTTTTGTCTTTGTCTACTTTACCACTGTTGTTGCTCCGTTATTCGATTTCCCTGCATTTGCCGACGCTTATAATGCGCTTTTCTCTTTGTGCTCTGCATCCTAGCTACCGGCGTCTTAGCTTATGCGTTTCGCAATGCATTTCTGAGGGTTGTTCCTTGGCTTCTTTTCGCTGTTCGTTTTCGCATGTGTTTCATGCGTTTTTCTTTAAACTAAAGTGCAGCTTCTGTTAAGTACAGTAGAGCACAGAGGAAAATCTAAAGTGTGTGCTTAAGGTTGAGTCAACTTTGCACTCTCTGCTCCCCATATTCTCATCTCCTCCTCCTTACTCCTGGTCCCGCTAACTTGGCTCTGCGCTACCATTTGTCACATTCAGTACTTGCCATTGGATGCATCTACCATCCGTCCTAGCCACTTTATATTCATAATAGCGGAATACGTGTTATAATACATCAATATTTTGCTTAAAACATAATTTTACCTCATCATAAAGGTATCTTGGGAAAAGTACAAACAGTTGCATCAGAATATATTGATTTGATTTTTTTTCTAATAGGTATGACCACTTATTAAACTTTATAGTTAATCGATAAAGTGATAGGGCGACATTGCAGAATATTACGACTATATTAGAAGTAAATCCGAAATAAAAGTGCAGGTTCAAGCTTAGATGTGCTTATTAAATGGAAAATACTAAGAAACTGATTAGATTTCCAATAGGTAGCATTTAGCTGTTGACGGGCTATTAAAAAAGCAGCAAAAAAGCGAAATTGATTTAAATATATTAAATAATAATTAATTTAAATGTATATGTATGCTCACTGTTGATAAGACAAATGCTTGACAGCTATATTAGTCACAGTCTCTAATCATTATTGGAAAACTGTGCCGCAGCAGACATCATGACTATTATTGGGCTACTGTTTGTGATTTTTCGAATTTCAATTAATGGCACCTACCCAGAAATACAGCTTAACTGAGTTTTAGACCTAAATGTTGTCAGTCGAAGCAATTATCGTATATACTTTATAAAAACAATTCATGATCTTCCCATGTCTTACAAAAATCAAAGCTATTTTTCAAATATAACAAGCAGCTTTAATGAAGATCAATATTTATTTCTTATTTTTTATTTCTATTGTTGTAATTGTAAATCGATTGATTGTTGCCCGGAGCGTAAATATTTAATAGATACGCTTAAATGCGATTTTTCTTTATAATTGCTTTGAACGCTGCCGCGCTCTCACTTTGTGTTACATCTCTTAAATCTGAGTGTATCATCTTTTATTTCGATGTTGCTTGGGCAACCTTTCGCTTTCAATTTTGAACTATTGCAAAATAGCGCCCGTTTTTGGCCATCTTGGTAATAATTCTTAGCTCAGTTAATCTGACTTTTTCCGTCTGTAAGTCGACTCGGTCCTGCGAGGGAAACGGATAAAGCCCTATTGTTGTAGGCTCCGTGTTCCGCAAACTGCTGCCAAAGCAATAAGCCAAGGAAATCCGCGACTCGAGCGAAAAGTCGTGTCCATCTCTTGTTTAGGCATGCGCAACCAACTTACTTTTTTATCTTGAAGCCATTAAAAATGGGTAAAAAGGGTGTAATGGGTTTGTGGAAATGTATGCAACAGTGAGAACTAAAGATCTTCGACCCCATAAAGTGTATTAATTCTAAGCCAGCATCCGTAGCCGAATCGATCTAGCCACGTCTGTCTGTCGCAAATTAAATATATATATTGATTAAAGGCACAATTTGAAAACTGTTGCCTTTTGCGACTATACGTATATTTTATAGCAAAAAAAGATCTACTGCAGAAAATGTAATCAAGATCGGTTAAGATATATAGAATTTATTAAAGGAAATGCGTGGTTATACAATTTTGTCCCAAATCGTCAAAATGGCAAGGGGTTACATCATGTTTTTTTCTCAAAATCGGGGTCCGTTCGAAAATGGAAGCTATTTTTATGATTATTTTTTAATATCTCGGGTAAATAACGTCTGATTTTTAAATGTTATACCTTATTGAATTCGTACGGAACCCTACTATCAATTGGCATTCAAACAAATCAAAAATCGGTTGGTTCAAAAAAGTTGTAGACCAAAATCCGAATGGTTTGTAAAGTACACCTTCTTTGATGATATTTTGGAATATCTCGGCCAAAAATTGTCAGATTTTGGAATTTTATACCATTTTGGACTCGTAAGGATCAGTACAATCGATTGGCATCAAAGGTGTGTAAACCTAAATTTTGACCCAAATCGTCAAAATGGCAAGGGGTTACATCACGTTTTTTTCTCAAAATCGGGGTCCGTTCGAAAATGGAAGCTATTTTTATGATTATTTTTAATTATCTCGGGTAAATAACGTCTGATTTTTAAATGTTATACCTTATTGAATTCGTACGGAACCCTACTATCAATTGGCATTCAAGCAAATCAAAAATCGGTTGGTTTAAAAAAGTTGTAGACCAAAATCCGAATGGTTTGTAAAGTACACCTTCTTTGATGATTTTTTAGAATATCTCGGCCAAAAATTGTCAGATTTTGGAATTTTATACCATTTTGGACTCGTAAGGATCAGTACTATCGATTGGCATCAAAAGTGTGAAAACCTAAATTTTGACCCAAATCGTCAATATGGCAAGGGGTTAGTTACATCACGTTTTTAATCAAAATCGAGGGTCGGTTCGAAAATCAAAACTTTTTTGATGATTTTTTTTGAATATCTCGGGTAAATAACGTCTGATTTTTAAATGTTATACCTTTTTGAATTCGTACGGAACCCAACTATCAATTGCCATTCAAACAAATCAAAAATCGGTTGGTTCAAAAAAATTGTAGACCAAAATGCAAATGGTTTGTAAAGTAAACCTTCTTTGATGATTTTTTGGAATATCTCGGCCAAAAATTGTCAGATTTTTTAATTTTATATCCATTTGGACTCGTAAGGATCAGTACTATCGATTGGCATCAAAGGTGTGAAAACCTAAATTTTGACCCAAATCGTCAATATGGCAAGGGGTTACATCACGTTTTTGATCAAAATCGAGGGTCGGTTCGAAAATCAAAACTTTTTTGATGATTTTTTTTGAATATCTCGGGTAAATAACGTCTGATTTTTAAATGTTATACCTTTTTGAATTCGTACGGAACCCTACTATCAATTGGCATTCAAACAAATCAAAAATCGGTTGGTTCAAACAAATTGTAGACCAAAATGCAAATGGTTTGTAAAGTAAACCTTCTTTGATGATTTTTTGGAATATCTCGGCCAAAAATTGTCAGATTTTTTAATTTTATATCCATTTGGACTCGTAAGGATCAGTACTATCGATTGGCATCAAAGGTGTGAAAACCTAAATTTTGACCCAAGTCGTCAAAATAGCAAGGGGTTACATCACGTTTTTTTCTCAAAATCGGGGTCCGTTCGAAAATGGAAACTTTTTTGATGATTTTTTTGAATATCTCGGGTAAATAACGTCTGATGATTTAAATGTTATACCTTTTTGAATTCGTACGGAACCCTACTATCAATTGGCATTCAAACAAATCAAAAATCGGTTGGTTCAAAAAAATTGTAGACCAAAATCCGAATGGTTTGTAAAGTACACCTTCTTTGATGATATTTTGGAATATCTCGGCCAAAAATTGTCCGATTTTGGAATTTTATACCATTTTGGACTCGTAAGTATCAGTACTATCGATTGGCATCCAAAGATAGAAAACCTAAATTTTGACCCAAATCGTCAAAATGGCAAGGGGTTACATCACGTTTTTTTCTCAAAATCGGGGTCCGTTCGAAAATGGAAGCTATTTTTATGATTATTTTTAATTATCTCGGGTAAATAACGTCTGATTTTTAAATGTTATACCTTATTGAATTCGTACGGAACCCTACTATCAATTGGCATTCAAGCAAATCAAAAATCGGTTGGTTTAAAAAAGTTGTAGACCAAAATCCGAATGGTTTGTAAAGTACACTTTCTTTGATGATTTTTTGGAATATCTCGGCCAAAAATTGTCAGATTTTGGAATTTTATACCATTTTGGACTCGTAAGGATCAGTACAATCGATTGGCATCAAAGGTGTGTAAACCTAAATTTTGACCCAAATCGTCAAAATGGCAAGGGGTTACATCACGTTTTTTTCTCAAAATCGGGGTCCGTTCGAAAATGGAAGCTATTTTTATGATTATTTTTAATTATCTCGGGTAAATAACGTCTGATTTTTAAATGTTATACCTTATTGAATTCGTACGGAACCCTACTATCAATTGGCATTCAAGCAAATCAAAAATCGGTTGGTTTAAAAAAGTTGTAGACCAAAATCCGAATGGTTTGTAAAGTACACCTTCTTTGATGATTTTTTAGAATATCTCGGCCAAAAATTGTCAGATTTTGGAATTTTATACCATTTTGGACTCGTAAGGATCAGTACTATCGATTGGCATCAAAAGTGTGAAAACCTAAATTTTGACCCAAATCGTCAATATGGCAAGGGGTTAGTTACATCACGTTTTTAATCAAAATCGAGGGTCGGTTCGAAAATCAAAACTTTTTTGATGATTTTTTTTGAATATCTCGGGTAAATAACGTCTGATTTTTAAATGTTATACCTTTTTGAATTCGTACGGAACCCAACTATCAATTGCCATTCAAACAAATCAAAAATCGGTTGGTTCAAAAAAATTGTAGACCAAAATGCAAATGGTTTGTAAAGTAAACCTTCTTTGATGATTTTTTGGAATATCTCGGCCAAAAATTGTCAGATTTTTTAATTTTATATCCATTTGGACTCGTAAGGATCAGTACTATCGATTGGCATCAAAGGTGTGAAAACCTAAATTTTGACCCAAATCGTCAATATGGCAAGGGGTTACATCACGTTTTTGATCAAAATCGAGGGTCGGTTCGAAAATCAAAACTTTTTTGATGATTTTTTTTGAATATCTCGGGTAAATAACGTCTGATTTTTAAATGTTATACCTTTTTGAATTCGTACGGAACCCTACTATCAATTGGCATTCAAACAAATCAAAAATCGGTTGGTTCAAACAAATTGTAGACCAAAATGCAAATGGTTTGTAAAGTAAACCTTCTTTGATGATTTTTTGGAATATCTCGGCCAAAAATTGTCAGATTTTTTAATTTTATATCCATTTGGACTCGTAAGGATCAGTACTATCGATTGGCATCAAAGGTGTGAAAACCTAAATTTTGACCCAAGTCGTCAAAATAGCAAGGGGTTACATCACGTTTTTTTCTCAAAATCGGGGTCCGTTCGAAAATGGAAACTTTTTTGATGATTTTTTTGAATATCTCGGGTAAATAACGTCTGATGATTTAAATGTTATACCTTTTTGAATTCGTACGGAACCCTACTATCAATTGGCATTCAAACAAATCAAAAATCGGTTGGTTCAAAAAAATTGTAGACCAAAATCCGAATGGTTTGTAAAGTACACCTTCTTTGATGATATTTTGGAATATCTCGGCCAAAAATTGTCCGATTTTGGAATTTTATACCATTTTGGACTCGTAAGTATCAGTACTATCGATTGGCATCCAAAGATAGAAAACCTAAATTTTGACCCAAATCGTCAAAATGGCAAGGGGTTACATCACGTTTTTTTCTCAAAATCGGGGTCCGTTCGAAAATGGAAGCTATTTTTATGATTATTTTTAATTATCTCGGGTAAATAACGTCTGATTTTTAAATGTTATACCTTATTGAATTCGTACGGAACCCTACTATCAATTGGCATTCAAGCAAATCAAAAATCGGTTGGTTTAAAAAAGTTGTAGACCAAAATCCGAATGGTTTGTAAAGTACACTTTCTTTGATGATTTTTTGGAATATCTCGGCCAAAAATTGTCAGATTTTGGAATTTTATACCATTTTGGACTCGTAAGGATCAGTACTATCGATTGGCATCAAAAGTGTGAAAACCTAAATTTTGACCCAAATCGTCAATATGGCAAAGGGTTACATCACGTTTTTGATCAAAATCGAGGGTCGGTTCGAAAATCAAAACTTTTTTGATGATTTTTTTTGAATATCTCGGGTAAATAACGTCTGATTTTTAAATGTTATACCTTTTTGAATTCGTACGGAACCCTACTATCAATTGCCATTCAAACAAATCAAAAATCGGTTGGTTCAAAAAAATTGTAGACCAAAATGCAAATGGTTTGTAAAGTAAACCTTCTTTGATGATTTTTTGGAATATCTCGGCCAAAAATTGTCCGATTTTTTAATTTTATATCCATTTGGACTCGTAAGGATCAGTACTATCGATTGGCATCAAAGGTGTGAAAACCTAAATTTTGACCCAAATCGTCAATATGGCAAGGGGTTACATCACGTTTTTGATCAAAATCGAGGGTCGGTTCGAAAATCAAAACTTTTTTGATGATTTTTTTTGAATATCTCGGGTAAATAACGTCTGATTTTTAAATGTTATACCTTATTGAATTCGTACGGAACCCTACTATCAATAAGCATTCAAACAAATCAAAAATCGGTTGGTTCAAAAAAGTTGTAGACCAAAATCCGGGTGGTTTGTAAAGTACACCTTCTTTGATGATATTTTGGAATATCTCGGCCAAAAATTGTCAGATTTTGGAATTTTATACCATTTTGGACTCGTAAGGATCAGTACTATCGATTGGCATAAAAGGTGTGTAAACCTAAATTTTGACACAAATCGTCAAAATGGCAAGGGGTTACATCACGTTTTTTTCTCAAAATCGGGGTCCGTTCGAAAATGGAAGCTATTTTTATGATTATTTTTAATTATCTCGGGTAAATAACGTCTGATTTTTAAATGTTATACCTTATTAAATTCGTACGGAACCCTACTATCAATTGGCATTCAAACAAATCAAAAATCGGTTGGTTCAAAAAAGTTGTAGACCAAAATCCGAATGGTTTGTAAAGTACACCTTCTTTGATGATATTTTGGAATATCTCGGCCAAAAATTGTCAGATTTTGGAATTTTATACCATTTTGGACTCGTAAGGATCAGTACAATCGATTGGCATCAAAGGTGTGAAAACCTAAATTTTGACCCAAATCGTCAAAATGGCAAGGGGTTACAACACGTTTTTTTTCTCAAAATCGGGGTCCGTTCGAAAATGGAAGCTTTTTTATGATTATTTTTTAATATCTCGGGTAAATAACGTCTGATTTTTAAATGTTATACCTTATTGAATTCGTACGAAACCCTACTATCAATTGGCATTCAAACAAATCAAAAATCGGTTGGTTCAAAAAAGTTGTAGACCAAAATCCGAATGGTTTGTAAAGTAAACCTTCTTTGATGATATTTTGGAATATCTCGGCCAAAAATTGTCAGATTTTGGAATTTTATACCATTTTGGACTCGTAAGGATCAGTACTATCGATTGCCATCAAAAGTGTGAAAACCTAAATTTTGACCCAAATCGTAAAAATGGCAAGGGGTTACATCACGTTTTTTTCTCAAAATCGGGGTCCGTTCGAAAATGGAAGCTATTTTTATGATTATTTTTAATTATCTCGGGTAAATAACGTCTGATTTTTAAATGTTATACCTTATTAAATTCGTACGGAACCCTACTATCAATTGGCATTCAAACAAATCAAAAATCGGTTGGTTCAAAAAAGTTGTAGACCAAAATCCGAATGGTTTGTAAAGTACACCTTCTTTGATGATATTTTGGAATATCTCGGCCAAAAATTGTCAGATTTTGGAATTTTATACCATTTTGGACTCGTAAGGATCAGTACAATCGATTGGCATCAAAGGTGTGAAAACCTAAATTTTGACCCAAATCGTCAAAATTGCAAGGGGTTACAACACGTTTTTTTTCTCAAAATCGGGGTCCGTTCGAAAATGGAAGCTTTTTTATGATTATTTTTTAATATCTCGGGTAAAGAACGTCTGATTTTTAAATGTTATACCTTATTGAATTCGTACGAAACCCTACTATCAATTGGCATTCAAACAAATCAAAAATCGGTTGGTTCAAAAAAGTTGTAGACCAAAATCCGAATGGTTTGTAAAGTAAACCTTCTTTGATGATATTTTGGAATATCTCGGCCAAAAATTGTCAGATTTTGGAATTTTATACCATTTTGGACTCGTAAGGATCAGTACTATCGATTGCCATCAAAAGTGTGAAAACCTAAATTTTGACCCAAATCGTAAAAATGGCAAGGGGTTACATCACGTTTTTTCTCAAAATCGGGGTCCGTTCGAAAATGGAAGCTATTTTTATGATTATTTTTAATTATCTCGGGTAAATAACGTCTGATTTTTAAATGTTATACCTTATTGAATTCGTACGGAACCCTACTATCAATAAGAATTCGAACAAATCAAAAATCGGTTGGTTCAAAAAAGTTGTAGACCAACATCCGAATGGTTTGTAAAGTACACCTTCTTTGATGATATTTTGGAATATCTCGGCCAAAAATTGTCCGATTTTTGAATTTTATATCCATTTGGACTCGTAAGGATCAGTACTATCGATTGGCATCAAAGGTGTGAAAACCTAAATTTTGACCCAAATCGTCAAAATGGCAAGGGGTTACATCACGTTTTTTTCTCAAAATCGGGGTCCGTTCGAAAATGGAAGCTTTTTTATGATTATTTTTAATTATCTCGGGTAAATAACGTCTGATTTTTAAATGTTATACCTTATTGAATTCGTACGGAACCCTACTATCAATTGGCATTCAAACAAATCAAAAATCGGTTGGTTCAAAAAAATTGTAGACCAAAATCCGAATGGTTTGTAAAGTACACCTTCTTTGATGATATTTTGGAATATCTCGGCCAAAAATTGTCAGATTTTGGAATTTTATACCATTTTGGACTCGTAAGTATCAGTACTATCGATTGGCATCCAAAGATAGAAAACCTAAATTTTGACCCAAATCGTCAAAATGGCAAGGGGTTACATCACGTTTTTTTCTCAAAATCGGGGTCCGTTCGAAAATGGAAGCTATTTTTATGATTATTTTTAATTATCTCGGGTAAATAACGTCTGATTTTTAAATGTTATACCTTATTGAATTCGTACGGAACCCTACTATCAATTGGCATTCAAGCAAATCAAAAATCGGTTGGTTTAAAAAAGTTGTAGACCAAAATCCGAATGGTTTGTAAAGTACACTTTCTTTGATGATTTTTTGGAATATCTCGGCCAAAAATTGTCAGATTTTGGAATTTTATACCATTTTGGACTCGTAAGGATCAGTACTATCGATTGGCATCAAAAGTGTGAAAACCTAAATTTTGACCCAAATCGTCAATATGGCAAGGGGTTACATCACGTTTTTGATCAAAATCGAGGGTCGGTTCGAAAATCAAAACTTTTTTGATGATTTTTTTTGAATATCTCGGGTAAATAACGTCTGATTTTTAAATGTTATACCTTTTTGAATTCGTACGGAACCCTACTATCAATTGGCATTCAAACAAATTAAAAATCGGTTGGTTCAAAAAAGTTGTAGACCAAAATGCAAATGGTTTGTAAAGTAAACCTTCTTTGATGATTTTTTGGAATATCTCGGCCAAAAATTGTCCGATTTTTTAATTTTATATCCATTTGGACTCGTAAGGATCAGTACTATCGATTGGCATCAAAGGTGTGAAAACCTAAATTTTGATCCAAATCGTCAATATGGCAAGGGGTTACATCACGTTTTTTTCTCAAAATCGGGGTCCGTTCGAAAATGGAAGCTATTTTTATGATTATTTTTAATTATCTCGGGTAAATAACGTCTGATTTTTAAATGTTATACCTTATTAAATTCGTACGGAACCCTACTATCAATTGGCATTCAAACAAATCAAAAATCGGTTGGTTCAAAAAAGTTGTAGACCAAAATCCGAATGGTTTGTAAAGTACACCTTCTTTGATGATATTTTGGAATATCTCGGCCAAAAATTGTCAGATTTTGGAATTTTATACCATTTTGGACTCGTAAGGATCAGTACAATCGATTGGCATCAAAGGTGTGAAAACCTAAATTTTGACCCAAATCGTCAAAATGGCAAGGGGTTACAACACGTTTTTTTTCTCAAAATCGGGGTCCGTTCGAAAATGGAAGCTTTTTTATGATTATTTTTTAATATCTCGGGTAAATAACGTCTGATTTTTAAATGTTATACCTTATTGAATTCGTACGAAACCCTACTATCAATAAGCATTCGAACAAATCAAAAATCGGTTGGTTCAAAAAAGTTGTAGACCAACATCCGAATGGTTTGTAAAGTACACCTTCTTTGATGATATTTTGGAATATCTCGGCCAAAAATTGTCCGATTTTTGAATTTTATATCCATTTGGACTCGTAAGGATCAGTTCTATCGATTGGCATCAAAGGTGTGAAAACCTAAATTTTGACCCAAATCGTCAAAATGGCAAGGGGTTACATCACGTTTTTTTCTCAAAATCGGGGTCCGTTCGAAAATGGAAGCTTTTTTATGATTATTTTTAATTATCTCGGGTAAATAACGTCTGATTTTTAAATGTTATACCTTATTGAATTCGTACGGAACCCTACTATCAATTGGCATTCAAACAAATCAAAAATCGGTTGGTTCAAAAAAATTGTAGACCAAAATCCGAATGGTTTGTAAAGTACACCTTCTTTGATGATATTTTGGAATATCTCGGCCAAAAATTGTCAGATTTTGGAATTTTATACCATTTTGGACTCGTAAGTATCAGTACTATCGATTGGCATCCAAAGATAGAAAACCTAAATTTTGACCCAAATCGTCAAAATGGCAAGGGGTTACATCACGTTTTTGATCAAAATCGAGGGTCGGTTCGAAAATCAAAACTTTTTTGATGATTTTTTTTGAATATCTCGGGTAAATAACGTCTGATTTTTAAATGTTATACCTTTTTGAATTCGTACGGAACCCTACTATCAATTGGCATTCAAACAAATTAAAAATCGGTTGGTTCAAAAAAGTTGTAGACCAAAATGCAAATGGTTTGTAAAGTAAACCTTCTTTGATGATTTTTTGGAATATCTCGGCCAAAAATTGTCCGATTTTTTAATTTTATATCCATTTGGACTCGTAAGGATCAGTACTATCGATTGGCATCAAAGGTGTGAAAACCTAAATTTTGATCCAAATCGTCAATATGGCAAGGGGTTACATCACGTTTTTTTCTCAAAATCGGGGTCCGTTCGAAAATGGAAGCTATTTTTATGATTATTTTTAATTATCTCGGGTAAATAACGTCTGATTTTTAAATGTTATACCTTATTAAATTCGTACGGAACCCTACTATCAATTGGCATTCAAACAAATCAAAAATCGGTTGGTTCAAAAAAGTTGTAGACCAAAATCCGAATGGTTTGTAAAGTACACCTTCTTTGATGATATTTTGGAATATCTCGGCCAAAAATTGTCAGATTTTGGAATTTTATACCATTTTGGACTCGTAAGGATCAGTACAATCGATTGGCATCAAAGGTGTGAAAACCTAAATTTTGACCCAAATCGTCAAAATGGCAAGGGGTTACAACACGTTTTTTTTCTCAAAATCGGGGTCCGTTCGAAAATGGAAGCTTTTTTATGATTATTTTTTAATATCTCGGGTAAATAACGTCTGATTTTTAAATGTTATACCTTATTGAATTCGTACGAAACCCTACTATCAATAAGCATTCGAACAAATCAAAAATCGGTTGGTTCAAAAAAGTTGTAGACCAACATCCGAATGGTTTGTAAAGTACACCTTCTTTGATGATATTTTGGAATATCTCGGCCAAAAATTGTCCGATTTTTGAATTTTATATCCATTTGGACTCGTAAGGATCAGTTCTATCGATTGGCATCAAAGGTGTGAAAACCTAAATTTTGACCCAAATCGTCAAAATGGCAAGGGGTTACATCACGTTTTTTTCTCAAAATCGGGGTCCGTTCGAAAATGGAAGCTTTTTTATGATTATTTTTAATTATCTCGGGTAAATAACGTCTGATTTTTAAATGTTATACCTTATTGAATTCGTACGGAACCCTACTATCAATTGGCATTCAAACAAATCAAAAATCGGTTGGTTCAAAAAAATTGTAGACCAAAATCCGAATGGTTTGTAAAGTACACCTTCTTTGATGATATTTTGGAATATCTCGGCCAAAAATTGTCAGATTTTGGAATTTTATACCATTTTGGACTCGTAAGTATCAGTACTATCGATTGGCATCCAAAGATAGAAAACCTAAATTTTGACCCAAATCGTCAAAATGGCAAGGGGTTACATCACGTTTTTTTTCTCAAAATCGGGGTCCGTTCGAAAATGGAAGCTATTTTTATGATTATTTTTAATTATCTCGGGTAAATAACGTCTGATTTTTAAATGTTATACCTTATTGAATTCGTACGGAACCCTACTATCAATTGGCATTCAAGCAAATCAAAAATCGGTTGGTTTAAAAAAGTTGTAGACCAAAATCCGAATGGTTTGTAAAGTACACTTTCTTTGATGATTTTTTGGAATATCTCGGCCAAAAATTGTCAGATTTTGGAATTTTATACCATTTTGGACTCGTAATGATCAGTACTATCGATTGGCATCAAAAGTGTGAAAACCTAAATTTTGACCCAAATCGTCAATATGGCAAGGGGTTACATCACGTTTTTGATCAAAATCGAGGGTCGGTTCGAAAATCAAAACTTTTTTGATGATTTTTTTTGAATATCTCGGGTAAATAACGTCTGATTTTTAAATGTTATACCTTTTTGAATTCGTACGGAACCCTACTATCAATTGCCATTCAAACAAATCAAAAATCGGTTGGTTCAAAAAAATTGTAGACCAAAATGCAAATGGTTTGTAAAGTAAACCTTCTTTGATGATTTTTTGGAATATCTCGGCCAAAAATTGTCCGATTTTTGAATTTTATATCCATTTGGACTCGTAAGGATCAGTACTATCGATTGGCATCAAAGGTGTGAAAACCTAAATTTTGACCCAAATCGTCAAAATGGCAAGGGGTTACATCACGTTTTTTTCTCAAAATCGGGGTCCGTTCGAAAATGGAAGCTATTTTTATGATTATTTTTAATTATCTCGGGTAAATAACGTCTGATTTTTAAATGTTATACCTTATTAAATTCGTACGGAACCCTACTATCAATTGGCATTCAAACAAATCAAAAATCGGTTGGTTCAAAAAAGTTGTAGACCAAAATCCGAATGGTTTGTAAAGTACACCTTCTTTGATGATATTTTGGAATATCTCGGCCAAAAATTGTCAGATTTTGGAATTTTATACCATTTTGGACTCGTAAGGATCAGTACAATCGATTGGCATCAAAGGTGTGAAAACCTAAATTTTGACCCAAATCGTCAAAATGGCAAGGGGTTACAACACGTTTTTTTTCTCAAAATCGGGGTCCGTTCGAAAATGGAAGCTTTTTTATGATTATTTTTTAATATCTCGGGTAAATAACGTCTGATTTTTAAATGTTATACCTTATTGAATTCGTACGAAACCCTACTATCAATTGGCATTCAAACAAATCAAAAATCGGTTGGTTCAAAAAAGTTGTAGACCAAAATCCGAATGGTTTGTAAAGTAAACCTTCTTTGATGATATTTTGGAATATCTCGGCCAAAAATTGTCAGATTTTGGAATTTTATACCATTTTGGACTCGTAAGGATCAGTACTATCGATTGCCATCAAAAGTGTGAAAACCTAAATTTTGACCCAAATCGTCAAAATGGCAAGGGGTTACAACACGTTTTTTTTCTCAAAATCGGGGTCCGTTCGAAAATGGAAGCTTTTTTATGATTATTTTTTAATATCTCGGGTAAATAACGTCTGATTTTTAAATGTTATACCTTATTGAATTCGTACGGAACCCTACTATCAATAAGCATTCGAACAAATCAAAAATCGGTTGGTTCAAAAAAGTTGTAGACCAACATCCGAATGGTTTGTAAAGTACACCTTCTTTGATGATATTTTGGAATATCTCGGCCAAAAATTGTCCGATTTTTGAATTTTATATCCATTTGGACTCGTAAGGATCAGTACTATCGATTGGCATCAAAGGTGTGAAAACCTAAATTTTGACCCAAATCGTCAAAATGGCAAGGGGTTACATCACGTTTTTTTCTCAAAATCGGGGTCCGTTCGAAAATGGAAGCTTTTTTATGATTATTTTTAATTATCTCGGGTAAATAACGTCTGCTTTTTAAATGTTATACCTTATTGAATTCGTACGAAACCCTACTATCAATTGGCATTCAAACAAATCAAAAATCGGTTGGTTCAAAAAAATTGTAGACCAAAATCCGAATGGTTTGTAAAGTACACCTTCTTTGATGATATTTTGGAATATCTCGGCCAAAAATTGTCCGATTTTTGAATTTTATATCCATTTGGACTCGTAAGGATCAGTACTATCGATTGGCATCCAAAGATAGAAAACCTAAATTTTGACCCAAATCGTAAAAATGGCAAGGGGTTACATCACGTTTTTTTTCTCAAAATCGGGGTCCGTTCGAAAATGGAAGCTATTTTTGTGATTATTTTTTAATATCTCGGGTAAATAACGTCTGATTTTTAAATGTTATACCTATTTAAATTCGTACGGAACCCTAGTATCAATTGGCATTCAAGCAAATCAAAAATCGGTTGGTTTAAAAAAGTTGTAGACCAAAATCCGAATGGTTTGTAAAGTACACTTTCTTTGATGATTTTTTGGAATATCTCGGCCAAAAATTGTCAGATTTTGGAATTTTATACCATTTTGGACTCGTAAGGATCAGTACTATCGATTGGCATCAAAAGTGTGAAAACCTAAATTTTGACCCAAATCGTCAATATGGCAAGGGGTTACATCACGTTTTTGATCAAAATCGAGGGTCGGTTCGAAAATCAAAACTTTTTTGATGATTTTTTTTGAATATCTCGGGTAAATAACGTCTGATTTTTAAATGTTATACCTTTTTGAATTCGTACGGAACCCTACTATCAATTGGCATTCAAACAAATCAAAAATCGGTTGGTTCAAAAAAGTTGAAGACCAAAATCCGAATGGTTTGTAAAGTACACCTTCTTTGATGATATTTTGGAATATCTCGGCCAAAAATTGTCAGATTTTGGAATTTTATACCATTTTGGACTCGTAAGGATCAGTACTATCGATTGGCATCAAAGGTGTGAAAACCTAAATTTTGACCCAAATCGTCAAAATGGCAAGGGGTTACAACACGTTTTTTTCTCAAAATCGGGGTCCGTTCGAAAATGGAAGCTTTTTTATGATTATTTTTTAATATCTCGGGTAAATAACGTCTGATTTTTAAATGTTATACCTTATTGAATTCGTACGGAACCCTACTATCAATTGGCATTCAAACAAATCAAAAATCGGTTGGTTCAAAAAAGTTGTAGACCAAAATCCGAATGGTTTGTAAAGTACACCTTCTTTGATGATATTTTGGAATATCTCGGCCAAAAATTGTCAGATTTTGGAATTTTATACCATTTTGGACTCGTAAGGATCAGTACTATCGATTGGCATCAAAAGTGTGAAAACCTATATTTTGACCCAAATCGTCAAAATGGCAAGGGGTTACAACACGTTTTTTTCTCAAAATCGGGGTCCGTTCGAAAATGGAAGCTTTTTTATGATTATTTTTTAATATCTCGGGTAAATAACGTCTGATTTTTAAATTTTATACCTTATTGAATTCGTACGGAACCCTACTATCAATTGGCATTCAAACAAATCAAAAATCGGTTGGTTTAAAAAAGTTGTAGACCAAAATCCGAATGGTTTGTAAAGTAAACCTGTTTTGATGATTTTTTGGAATATCTCGGCCAAAAATTGTCAGATTTTGGAATTTTATACCATTTTGTTATTCGTTTTCCTAATTACTATGATGGGGTCTTGTTCCTGGCTAGTTGTAAATTCGTGATAGTATTTTATAAAATGCCTTTAATTGCCTTGATGTAAATCTGCCATTGCAAATGGGATTTTTTGAACCTTTACTTGCATTTTTATTTCTATCGATTTGCACTTGGTTATTTAACTATTTGCAGGTAATTTAGATTGCATTGTTGCCATGCCCACATTTAATAAATCTTTTACATGGTACAACGCGCAAGTAATTTATGATAAACGATACGAGGTATGTTTAAATTTACCTGGTCTAAACGATGTAATTTATGAGAAAATTTGTGAGCTCGTTGAGGTGTAGCACGTGAAAGGAGGGAAACGATAAATGATATAGAAAAAGAGAAAGATGAAGGGTGAAATATAAGTTTGTGATTCCGATTGGGGATTTGATGAATCATGCATAAGCCGTCCGAATAGCAGAAACGGATATAAAATCTTTTATTTGTATATCTAGACATGTCCGTCTGCCCGTATGTATGAACCCGTCGAGCTCAGAACCAATATAAACGAAGATCCTTCTAGGACCGCGCAGTACCCAGTGTAAATCATCAACTTGCCTAGTTTCTCAACACTCGATAACAGTTAATATGAAAATCCCATTTTTATTTCCACATATCTCTAAGATTTCAAAAGTTAGACTTACCAAATTTTAACACAAATCTTCTCTTAAAAAATACAAAATCAAATAAACAAAAATTCCAGCAGAAAACAAACAACAATTTAAGGCACAATTTTAATTTACGAATATTCAGTTGCACAGTAAAATTGAAGATCGAATTAGATACACACAACACGTGAATTTGTGAAATAGGTAAATCGCGTCCCAAATTACATTTCACATACATGTTTGAAAATGAGATTGAAGCTAATCTGACAGTTTTATTTAATTCTCCACATATTTATCTAATGCCTGACAATTTCCTATTGAAGCGAACGCCTTTTCCCTGATTCGACCCGATGTGCTATGTGTGTTTATTTTTTTGTTTAATGTCAACACAGATACGATAATTAAAATCGAAAAGATTGCCTTATATCATAATCGGACTCTGACTTTTTTGTTTAGAGTTTCAATATCGTTTTGCAGTCGTCTTTTTGTTAGAGTTGTTGTTGTGTTCACATAAAGGCCGCTGGCCAATGCAGTGATTTTGAAATGTTTTCTTTAAATGTTGCGTTTGTTGTTTACAATTTAAGGCACTTGTTTTTGTCTATTTTGCACCAACATAACACGTAGTGTTTATCAGTTAAAGCCATGTTTTTATGGTGGTATGTAACTCGAGGCTGCGATGAGTCTTGTAAATTACTTTGAAGGCCATATATTATTATGCTTTAATGTTTGTGGCCCTAACAAGGTGTGGGGCTCTTCGACTCTTCGGTTCTCTCTGGTTCCGTTCTAGTTGTTTGTCTCAGAGTCACGCTGACTTTTTATGGTATCTACAGTTGGCAACTTGTTCATGAACTTTTATGGTGATTTCTGTCCAAAGCAAGTCAGACGGAAGCTGAAGATGATTCCAGGCCATGTATGTATTATGTATAAAGTCCGTTTGTATGAATGCTATTGATGTAGTCTATCTCCTACTCGGAGTGATAAAGTGTGTTCATTTTGGGTTTATTTAACGCAATCGCTTAACGCAACATATTTTTATATAATCAATATTTAAGTTTTGTGACCTATACGAATACCTTTGCTTAGAGCGCTCTTGTTGCTATTGAAATTTGTTATTGTTGTTGCTTTAACTTATTGCTAGGCTGTCCGTGAGGCGTCAACGCGTTTTGTATAACAATTTGCAGCACTTTCTCTCCATGCTATGGGTCTGTGTGCCGCTAGCGTCTCCGCCTCAGGCGATCGCAGTGCTCCACTGAGCTAGCCGCGGCGGGAACAGATGGAACTAATGGCTTCCGTTTGAAATGGTTTACCTTCGTTTTTAAGATAAGGCAAGTCAAGACAAAAGAGCTAAACAAAAACAAAAACTAATAAATGCCATTTTTGGAGCACCATATAATGTGGCAATTCTTTTGAGTCTGTTTGCTTTGCTTTGCGGTTGAATGACCGTCGGGCGCAGTTTTGTTCAACTGTATGCAGAAATTTAATTTTTTGTTGTTTTGTTTTGTTTTGCAGAAATTTGCATTTACACAAAAAATACACAAAATGCTTGGGCCGGCGGTTGGTTGATTGGCTAACAGCAAAAATACAAAAAGACAACTACAACGAATTCGACGCTCTCCACGCTTGAGTGCGAGTAGGAGGGATAGCAGTTGCCACCATCACGTGGGCCACCACCTGGGATGTTAAAGGTGTCTAGTGTTATTTGCTGTTAGTTGTTGGGTATATTCAAAACCAGAGTCAACTCCAAAGCTACCACCACAACAAACACCAGGACAAAGGAACTTGTAAAAAAAACGGTGAGTTTTCTATATGCATGACTAGAGATCACCTGGGATATACCTTTTCGAGTTGGGTACATGGCATTCCCTGGGAGAGAAGAAGTAAATCAATTAAATTTGATCTGATTTAATTTTCAAGCCTGACAAGTCTGTTTACTCCTTGACACTAGACTATGTATCGTTTATCTCTTACTGGGCACTTGTAAGGTTGAGCTCGTAGACTTTGTTTAATATGCCAAGCCCAATCCTTTTGCCTCCGCTTGGGAGGCCCCTTCTGGGCATGGCGATTGCTTGGCAATTGCAGACCTTTTTAATTTATTGGGAGTATCTAGGCAGGCGTTAGCTAAGAGTGAAAAGCAGTCAACAATTAAAACGTAACAAGAGAATAGACATTAAGGCAAACGGAACAGCAACATGGAAACAACAACAAAAACAATCAGCATCGAAAAAGAGCCAGAGAACAGAGTGTGGTGCTGTGCATGGGGCCTCCTCATGCCAGAACAGAATGACAATAGCTCAGAGGATGACGAACTCTCGTTAGGCAAGCTGAGGCCAAAGGAGTTTGTTATTACCGGCGGCATCAAGCCGCAGCTAAATATCGTCCACATATCGCCCAGCGAGGAGAATGAGTTCCCACATGAATACAGCCACCAGCTGCCTGGCCTTGGAGTACACAATGTGGCGCTCAGTCCGGACAGCAGCTGCATAGCAGCCGTGTCCATGGATGGCACTTTGATGCTGCTTAACATTAAGGGGGGCGTGCGTTTGCCCAGGGTTAGTCACAGTCAAGTCAGCAACATTTGGTCAACGGCTTTTGGTCGGACCAACGATTGTGTCTATGCGGGCTCCGGCAGTGGACACATTTACAAGTACGACACGTCCGACGGGAAGCTGCAGCATAATTATGACACCCATCGCTGCGAAAACGTGTTGGGCCTGGCCATTAGCGGGGATCAGCGTTTAGTTGGCGCCACCGATTACGCAGGGAACTTCACATTGCTCGATGGCGCCACCGGGCAGATATTGCGTCGCAGGAATTATAAGAAGCCCATGCGAAGGCTGGTGTATGATCCGTGCATGCGACATGCTTTGGCTGCCTGCGATGACAAGACCATCAAACTCATTGATTTACCCAGCGGAAGATTGCGTGAAAGCCTCGCCGGTCACGACGCCTTCGTCATGTCCGTGGCTGTGTCGCCAGACGGTTTGCGGTTTGTCAGCGGCGCCTCCGATGGTTCCATCAAGGTGTGGGACGTCCGAACAACAAAGAGCTCGCTGTCCTTTGTGTGCGCCACCAATACGAACCTGTGGGACGTGGCCTTCAATAGGCTGAGCAACAAGATCAGCTTTGTCGGCGACGGCAAGGGCCTTAACATATACTACTGCCTAGGTAATAGGGAAATGATGCTAGTTTAGACATGTGTTTTATTATCAAATTATAGATGTAGAATAGTTTGTATGAGTTGAAAAAATGCACGCTTCAAGTTTTTGTTTTCTGCTAGGTCCCACCATTAGCCTTTTCCTGGTTAATTAACTAAAAAGTTGATATAGGGTACTCTGCCTTGCTTTGTTGTAGAGTGTAAGTTGAGTTGCTGTGGTAAAACAATTTCCAGTTTCATAATTCAGGATTTGGCACAATGTTCAACTGGAGATATCTTGCGCATCTTCTATACGGACCTGATTGCTTCAGTTATTTCAATTAAGCGTCGCATCCTTTGATGCCTTTGCCATGACTCGTTCGATTTGCTTTCACATATATGATATTGCCCTGGCTGTCGGCCCGGCAGCCGACGCACGTGATATTAATGACTTCAATTGGCAAGTCAGCCAGTGACTGCATCCTTGACTCGTATTATATTCAGCATTGAACGTTTTCCTGTCTCCCCACACTCAGCCACTCAACCCACAAAGTAGAACCCACTTGAGGCGGCGACCAGCGTGCAGACTTGCCAACTCGTTTTCCCACCGTTTAATTGGCATAATTTGTCTAATAAGAACAACCAACGGCGGCGACTTGTTTTGCGTTCATTTGCAGTTGTTAGTTTGTCGTCTATCAAAACATCTTGAGTAGTGAAATCTGTGAACTGCTGTTGTTGTTGTTGTCTACTCAGAAAGTTGTCACGGGTCAGAGCATGCATAGTTTTCTTGACCGGATATCTGTAAAGTCAAATAGAATAGTAACATAATGAAACGACTGAAAAGAAATGGAGCCTGTATTATATTCACCCTATATATTCCGATTTTTATGAGATCTGGGTCTTTTTTAAGTAGAAATTCATGTCAAAATCTTACCCTTGTATTATACAGCACAAGACGCAATTATCATACATTAAAATGTTTAAATTTAAAAGTGCTTTAGCATAATATTGGTTAATAGCTAGAAAGTCATTTCGATTTATATTTTGATTCTAAATTAATTTTACTTAATTATTATTCAGTAGTTACATTGCTAATCATACATTTTACAGATTACTTCTTCTCTTATAAATATTGATTTGAACAAAAAGTTTTCTTTAGTTTGGCTTATTTTTAAACATGCGGCAAGTACTTGACTAAATTCTTTTTGCTACCTCCGTAATTGTTGTTGTCCGTCAATCGCTGTGATAACCATTTACCTGAGGCTTGGGAGTTCTTCAATCTATCGCCAATCTGACAATCAGCGGCCTGTGAGCTATTGTTCATTGTTCACATTATTTTGTTTTTCCCAGGCGAAGCGTCGACACAATTATATCACACGACTTTGTTATTGTTTTCATTATTATTGACATGATTGCTGACCCGTACACATCGGGAAGGACGTGTGCGCTTTCCTTTCCTTGTGCCTTGTATCCTTGGATGCCGTCTGCTTATAACGCATTTAACGAGCGCAATTTAACAATTCCTTGTTGACAATAAACATCTCAACAAATAAACACCCAGTACTGGGAGGGGCCGTTTGTCAAGGAGAATTGGTGCAAGTGCATTACAATGCATTACGTTCCTAACCCTTTAAAATACCTGGCACTTCTTTGGATCCTCTTCCTCCGACTGCCACTTGAATATATCATTTACCGTGAGGAAGGGCGTTAAAATAAAACTTTTCATTAACTCATTGACAATGCTAATGCCAGCCAAATATGTACATTCGATCTTTGAATATTTGGTAGACACAGATCAACCAAATTGCAGCATTTCGCATTCGACATCATTTGCGGTGTATACGTGATATTAGAAATGCAGCTACCGCAGCACGTTTATCACTTTGCTTATCGCACATTGCTTATCTGTAACGCTCCTGCAGTGCTCGACAATAGTTCGTATGCCAGATCACAGATAATTTTTATCACAGCTCTGATAAGTTTATCTTATTCATGGTCGCCAGTCTTTAATAGTTTTGTTGAGATTAGATAAACGTTGTGCTTGTGTAAATCAGAACTTGTTTTGGTCTATATTTAGTTATATTTTTCTTTGTTCTCGTTTGCATTGTAAAATGTGCCCACACACAGTCGAATCTGTCGCATACCCAATTTTAATTTTTGAGTCTCTCTATAAAGTGCATAGTTCTGTGTGTGTGGGGTGTTATCTGTGTCATTTGTTTACTTCCCCGCTATTTATTGTTGTTTAGTTGTGAGTACGCAGTCTATTGTCTTTGCGATAATTTTGTCATAAACAAAATACACAACTCACACACAACGGACATTTCTGTTTCTACCCACAATTCGAAGAGCCTATTTGTTGAATGCTATCTATTTTATACACATATAGTAATAAGCTTGTGTAACTTCGCTAAGAAGAATTTAACTTATCTCATATATTGGAAAGCAATCATAAATTTTTACTTGTGACTCCCTCCAATCCTTAAAATACTGTTGGTGTCTGTATGTATATGCGAATTACTTAGAATTGATCGATAATCACAATTTATTCACCCTCTCAACTGAGCATTTTTTTTTACTATTTGAAAGCTTTTTCACATTGGCAATCGCTGTAGCGCACTCCAAAACTCACCTGGGCCCTACCTGATATCAGTGGAAGCAAAAAAACAGCAAATAGCTTTCAAAGTCGTTGCAAAAGCGTTTTGTTCGCCTCTGCCTCTCTCTCTCTCTCTCCCTCTCTCTCTCTCTCTCTCTCTCTCTCTGTCTCTCTGTCTTCCTTAGTCTCATTCTCTCTTTCTTTCCATTCATATCTCCCACTAGCTAAATTATTTCCACCCTCATAGCTGGCAACGCCTTTTTTAAAAGTCTTCGAATCGTTGGGCTTATTTTGCTGTTAAACGTTGCCGGGCTTCCATTGAGAGCTGACCCATTAATAGAAACTGCATTTGTTCGAAAACAATAATAAATAAAGCATTATTTTATTTCGAAAGCAATCAAATAGAAGCGTTGCAAAAGTCAAAGCAGATGACAAAGATGGCACGGGTAAAAACACGATTTTGTCATTTGAGGCGCGATACTCCGTGCTATCAGACAATTAGTCATAGTCCAAAACGATATATTGAATAATTTCTAGCGTTATATAATTTTCTGTTATTCTTTTCCTACTTTTTTTCTAGCTCCGAAATGGAGAAGCCCATGCAGCATGCGCCCGCTCCCGTTGGGAAAGTCTCTCAAATTGCCAACATCTTCCAGCGGAAACCCATTGAAATTCAGCCGGTCGAGCAACTGAGCGCCGTGGCCGCAGCTCACGCTGCCGCCGCCGCTGCGGCTGCAGCTCATCAGCCAGTTCGCACCGAATCCCATTCGGCAAGATTTAACAACGCACGAGCACTTTTCGAAAAACTAGGAGTGGAGTCCAACTCGAATGTGAGCGCACGCTTAATGCGCAGCGGTTCACGTGAGGATAACCTGTACGAAGGTTCCGATCGCTCCTCATCGCGCTCCTCGGATCGCTCGCAATCTCCGCCGAAGCGGCGTATGCCCTTCCCGTCCGGTGCGTCCCTCACTCAGAGTAACAACATTTCAGGCGATCGTCTCAATACCAAATTTATTGTGGATCCAACGGCAGCTGCTAAATATCCACAGCAAAATTTATCGCGACTGAAGTTGGAAGAGTTGAACCAGATTGCAGCGGCGCCGCCGCCATCGAGCGGATCAGTCAGTGCGCTTTTTGCCGGTGGCGACAAGCCTGAGAAACCCGAGCGTAAATTCAATTCTCGCGAGCTCATTGAGAAGCAAAAGAAGTGGACCTCGCACTTCACCAAGACAAAGACCACACGGACTCACAGCGATCTCAATCGTTGCGATATCATACGCACCGTGCCCGGCACGGGCCTCATTATGGATGGGGAGAAAACGCCAAAAACGATGCCTGTAGCCGTGACGGCAAGCCCGGAGCTGCCAAGTGCGCCCATACGCCAGACTGCGTCCGTTCCTCCACCTACAGCTATTCCACCGGAGATAAAGCCGCGCAGTGGCAAAATTGGCAGTCCTGTGAAATCGCCTCCCTTGCCACCTATTCCAGCCACAAAGCCAAAGAATCTTAGTCCCGTCAAATTTACTACGGAGCGCGTGCGTTCGCCCACCAAATGCTCTGAGGCGGCGGCGCCACCACCACCGCCAGCCAAATCCGCAGCCGTTACGGCGGCCATGCAACGCTCAGCGCTGTTGCAACAGGAGCAGCAGCAGCAGCAGCAGCAAGTAATTGCCCCTGTGCCGCCTGAGAAGCCGCGCAAAAAGTCCATCGATCTTGTAGACGATGCAACGCCTACCACTTGCTCCTCGCCCGTGTCCTGTGCCTCACCCACCAGCTCGATTCAGGCAACCAAGCGAGGTTCTATTGATGCGGCTGTCCCCGAACCATCATATACAGGCAATGTCAATGGCCTCAGTGGAAGCACCACTTCGGCAACATCTGGTTCACCGATGGCCAGCGCATCATCGGGCCCATCATCGCCCGTGCATACTGAGGATGAGAAACAAGAGAATGAGTCCACAGAGAAGTCTGATACTGAGGCTTATCCCAACAGCTACAACAGTGTGCCACGACGACGACGACGGAGTGAAAACGAAGGTAAGTTACTGTTCTTAAACGACCTTCAGAGGCCGAGTAATTTATAAAAATATGTAACATGCCGGATCAAACATTTCCCACCCCAAAATGGATATTTCATGAATCCTTTTTTACGGGCTTGCTGCTTCTCAGTCGCTGTCCAAGTCAGTGTCTTGCTAAGTTCATTTCTATTGATTTTTTCAACTCTTTCTTTTTATACCCTGTATCCGTTGCATGAGCAAAAATGTATATTGATTTTGTTTAAACGAAGGTTAGAGGCAGATGTACCGTGTCCTCATGACCCCCTGATTTGGCTATGTTCGTCTGTATGAATATTCCATTTATAAAATATCGATTTCAGTCGATTTTGAGTCTGTGTTTTTAGAGCAACAATCAAAAACTATAAGATCTAGGTACACCAGATGTTTAGGGTTTACAATATACACATATTAAGAATAATTTCCTTTTTGAATGCCTACATCAACTCGAGAAATTAAGCTTAATTATGCTTAAGTATTTGATGTTGCTCTACCATATAAGAGCCAAGATAATAGTGATAGGAAATGTGAATAGCGAAAATGAGAAGAACAATTAACGAGAAACATATAAAGAAAGAAATTTGCACTATATATGTACACATTTAGAATTTTTTCTGATAGAATGTTAAAAACTGTCAAAGATATCTTGTTTCTCCTCACTCTAACTATTTATTTAACTACAGGGTATTTGCTAGTCGAGCCGTCTTTAGTAGTTTTCTTAATAGGGTCCTTTTTTGATTCAGTAAAATAATTCCTAAAATGAATGTACACCAGAATACACTGTGATTTAGCGTACTTTGTGTCCCTGGGTTCAAGCACCTTAGCTGACATGTTCTGTGTGTGTAGGTGTATGTGTGTGTGTGTGTGTGTGTGTTGAAAACCCCTAGGCATAGACAAGGAGACTCAGAGTTCGAAGCAAGTCGACGTTAGGTTCTGCGCACATTGCTTCCCTTCTATGCCCATCCCATCGTTTATTATAGCATTTTTTTTAAACTGCACACAATTCGTGACTTCGAATGCCCTCTCCTCTTCTCCGCCCTGTTCAAGTTGCTGCAGTTTGTTTTGCTTGGCTCTCGGAGGCACATTCCAATATGGGTCAAATACACCAGGCATATCAAATGCAGCCCCCATGGCGCAAGCGGCAACAACAGCATTCCAAGCTTTGTGTACATCCTCCTCCTCTCGTTGCCAGAGTCTTCATTCGTCTAAATGCAACACTCGCAATCTGTTGTTGACCATCTCCATGCGACGAAGACGGCGACGTTGCGGATTTTGTTGGGATTCTCTTGGCCAGCAATCTGCTCTAACGTCTCGCCTATTCATCCTCCCGCCGCTCCTCCGTTGAGGCTCTATACATAAAATTGTATTAATGCCAGATTAAGAATTCAGAGATGCGTTGCTCTTCTTTCCTCCTTTTTGCGCCTTCTGCGTTTTTATACCCTGAACCCATTGAAAATGTGTAAAAAGGGTATATTGTATCTGTGCAAATGTATGTAAGAGGCACGTGTCACCAAGCTTGTCATGTAGCTTTTAGAATAGTATATACAGATGAAGTATCTTTCAATGAAGGAGATGGTTCAGGGTATTCCCTAGTCGTGCACTCCCGACTAGAGCATTCGTACTTGTTTCTGCTGCTGATTACAAAATTGAAACTTGCACGCTGCGCTTCCGCCAGATATTGTGCTAGACTCCGACTGGCGCGAGGTGCCCCTCTGCACCATCGTCGAGGAAAGGGTGAGGCGTGAGCGGGCGAGCGGTGAGGGGAAATCAAATGGACTGCAGTCGAGCCTGTCACTTTTTAATTCATAATTCTTGAATGCTCAGTGCTGTGGGCGTGGCCCTACCTTGATTATCGATCACGTTGTTGCTGTTAAGACAATGCCACATTCTGAAAGCAACGCCAGAGTCATTATCACTTGCATTGACCGTCTCTCCGTGCCTCTTGTTTTTGTAATGTATAATGTTCGCAAATACCATACTTACATGAAGTTTATTTTAGTGTTGACATAACTGAAATAAATCAATTTCTAACTCCATTTATAGGTACAAAAGTCGAAGTATAGTCAGTTTGTAATCGCGTACAAGTTGTTTTACTAGTCTCTTCTTCTATTTTGAATTCAATGTATAATAATACTAGCTAAAGAACGAACTTTCGATTATTAAACCTTTACCATTACCCATTATTTTCTACAAAGGGGATTTACGAATTATATATATTTATATATGTATATGTGTGTGTGTGTGAGTGTGTGTGTTAGTGTATGCATGCATGAATGTATATATGTGTGCATGCATGTCTGTTTTTTAATACCAAACGCATACCAAGCTTATTTGACGATCTGCTTCAAATTTAAATAATACGAATTTCTACCAAGTGCTCTACTCCTCGATTCCGAATAATTTAAGACGGCTTTGCAGGCTTTCATGCTTAGCTAGTAGTGAAGTTCTTTTGTTCGTAGTATTTTTTGTTGTTTCTTAGTTGTTCAATATCAATTTGGCATATAAAAGTAGCAACATTATTTTTGATCAGAATTCATTAAAAATTGGTACCCTTAAATATCCTAAATATGTTAGACATACATAGGTAAAAATTTTCTACACTATTACTCGGTGAAGTCTCATCCTGCGTGGGCATCGCGTGAAGCTATCTGTCTCCTAGGGGGGACAAGCTCAAACCGAACGCGACTAAGTTGGAATGCTTTAACTTTGAGAGTGATTGTGGAAGTGGCTAAGTGGAATCTGGGGATTACCGAGCTTTTAGCGCCAACTGTGCTAAAGCTTTCGTAGGCTAGGGGCTTAGTTGGTGCAGCAACCAGTTGAGAGCTTTCGCCGTTTGCCACTAGATGGCAGCAGCTGATACTTTTTATTGCCTCGTAGAGGGTATTATTATTTGTCACTCACTCGATTTGACCCAGTCTTAACTGGGAAGTTATTGAAGAATACATCTATGTTTACTACTGCAGAACTTAATACTAGCTATTTTTATAATATTCGAGCATGTTCCCTACACACGTGCTCTTGTATTATTTATTGTATACCCCTTGAGTTCAACGCACTCCCAGTGCGTGGGTTTGGGACAGGCACTTTTCTTATTTTCCGCTGCCGTAGCTAACGTGTCGCTGATTTTGTTCTTGCACAAATTTTTTCGAAAAATATTGTCTGGCGTTGGCTTTGGTAAATTGTGCATGGGAATGTGACTCGTTTTAGCTTTTCACAGCGTTTAGAATGGAATAATCTCAATAGTGGTAATTTTACCAGCTAAATTAATAAACAATTACAAATTTTCTAAATAAGTGCGATTTTGTATAAGTTCTAGAAACATAATACAGATAGTAGATTCTATGAACATTTCTGGCCTTTCCCAACAGACGCTGCTTGTGCAATCTGGCAGTGTGGCAAGTGACAACCCTTCGGCCTCAGAGTCTAATTCGCTAAAGAAATATGTAAGGGATAAGTTTCGCCCACATGGGTCACCCTGTGCTTGTCTGACAGTCCACCAGCAATGGGCAATTTGCCAAAAAGTGCGAACAGTGCGCGAAAATGAGCGGCAGAGAGACAGGGACAGAGACAGAGACTGCGTGAGAGAGAATACGAATCTTGCGCTCTTCTTAGCAGCTGTAGACGATCAAAAATTCTTTCAATCTTACAAAATGTTGCGCTTGATCTTTTAGTTAATGTCGCGTTTCCGTGGCGTCTCCATTGATAAAGCGTCAATAATTATTTTGTTTAATTCACGCAGAATTTTTTAACGCTACGTGCGAGTTCTAATTGCCTCGACTCAAATTATATTTAACTAAGGCCAAACAAACAAAATATTAAAAACACTGGAATTTTTTGAGATTCTACGGAACTCTGATAAATGGAGTGAAAGCCTTGCGCGTTTTTGAATCTTTGCTAGAACCGAAGCAAATACGATTAATCACAATCATTATCTCAATCATAAGCATGTAGTCAAGGCGTGATTGAACACAAACCTTATTATTACAAAACATATATTTTTTATGTCATCGGCATTAGGGGGACTGTTGATGTTCGATGTCCATTTAGTTTTCTACAAAAAAGAAGCTTTCGTTCACATGCAGTTTGATTGGATCTAAATATTTCAGGCTGTATAAAATTTAAACTTAAATTCGATATTCGGGGCGATCGGCCAAATATACATATAGCTAGACTACCGAAATATTGTTTACCTAGAGATTATTGAATCACAATGTGCCGTCAGCATTGTTTTAAACAAAGGCTTCGACAAGTAGGGAGAGAAACTTTTTTTTTTTTGTAATTATATTGCAACATAGCAACAAGCACAAAAATAATATACAACCAAAACAATGAATACAATTTTCGATGCTTACAATTTTAGAAACTCATTCTAAATTTGTCTGACGACTGAAAAGAAAAAATGTATTCGGTCAACGGGAGGGATTTGTTCACAATTGTTCAATGGATAACATTTTTCTTAAGAAACTCGTAATCTCTCAATATTAACCCTCTCTAGTCAGTAATATAATTTTTAAACTAGGGTAGGTTGTGTTTTATTATTTATTATTTTTGGCGAGACCCAACATTTTTTTTTTAAATGATTCTTAATCGTTCAAGAAACACACAACAGAAATGTTCTGTTTTGTTTAGAATTTGAACATTGACCTTCGCTATGCCTTAAAATTTCTATCAAGTTTATTTACTTGAATTGGTATTGGTGTAACCCTCAAAGCGATGTGCATTCAAACTCGACCTCATTACGTTTATTGGCACGCACTCGCCCCGCTCTCCCTTGTGTCATTGTGACATTAAGTATTCTTGCTTGTTTTAATCGAGGCATGGCTAACGTTTAATTGGCGTTAAGTATACGCAAGGGTCAAGCAAAGTGTGGAAATTTTATAGGGCGCTTTTAATTTGAAGATCATTGGCCTCTTTCTAATCTTCTTCGGTTTACTACTGGACGAGGAACATTTTCGCGGGCACAGTTCAAAACGTACACATAAAAACATATTTTGATTTCATTACCGAATCTCGGAAATATTCTTTTGTTGTAGGCCTAAAAAAATGTCCAATCAAATTGTAACAGACTTTTAATCGCGTCGTGCATTATCTTGAAATAAGTGAAAAAGAAAATGTGTCTCAGCCTGCGTAACTTATTTAAGGTCTGTCGAGGTTAGTAAAGAAATATTAGACCCAAAACTGTATATGTAAATTAATAAGAATGTGTGCAAACTACGTTTATCTTTATCAGTACAATTTTCAGCTAAAGGTTAAAGACCATCTAACCATAGCTATTCGGTATAACTAAATTAATATCTAAGTTGGGGCTGTTTGTGTCTCTTGGGCCCGTTTGGGTACTGTTGACCTAGCACATAAAGGGATGTTAAATAAATTTTATTTTGTTTATACTACCGTTGGTTTTTATGAACTCATTATTGTTATACCCTTAAAAAGGGTATTTTAATTTGATCAAAAAAAGTGTAAGACATCAAAGGAAACAACGCAGACTAATTTCAGGATATAAACTTGTATATATTCATTATCTGGAAAAGTTTAGTATATTGCAAAATTTGAGAAATACTTATTAACATCGGACCACTTTTTATTATTTGTAAAAACATTCAGCAGAAAATTCATTAGTATGAAAAAAGTTGTGTCGTAGTAATAAAATATAAAACACGAGTATTTTTTATGAAGAGATATAAATTATATATATATATATATATATGTGTGTGTGTGTGTGTGTGTGCGTGTGTGTGTGTGTGTGTGCGTGCGTGTGTGTGGGTGTGTGTGTTTTCTAACACCAAGCTTATTTTAAGCTATGCTGCAAATTTAAAATCAATACCAAGTGGCCTCCTCCTCGATTCTCAAGAATTCAAGTAGGCTCTGCAGTTTTTCGTGCTTAGCTAGTAATGTAGTGTTTTATTTTTGGTATTTTTTTTTTTTGGATGTGCGTACAAATCGGTGTATGTATATAAGAATGTGTGTTCGTGTGTATGTATGTATGTTTGTACATATGTATGTATGTTTGCATGTATGCAAACAATCATGCATTCATATATATACAAGCATGCATACATGTATATGCAGACATGCACCCAAAGAAAAGTATTATAGTAACGTTTTTCAATTTTCTACGGTGCATCTTAATGACAGCAGGGCAAACAGTTTTGTAGATAGATATAATATGTAATATAAATATATAATTTCTCTACCAAGCCACGACATTTTATCATACTATTGTAGCTTGTCTACAAGGGTATTTAATAGTTGACATCCTGAATATAAACGTTCTTTCGTGTTTTTAATTAAAACAACACGCATGTTTATTTGAAGTTAAGCCAAGTGTTCAAAGCTGATCCGTTGTTAGCCAGCTCAAATGGCGTTAGTCAGTCAGCATTGGCAAAATGTGGGCTCTACTTGGTATTCTGGTCGGCGTGTTTAACAGCACATCCACAACAACAACTGCTTTGGAAGCTTCTCTGGATCTGGCAGATATCAGCTGCCGGATCGCCACAACGGAATCCGCTCAGACCACCTTTATATATCGATGTTTTAGCTGCCCTGCAGCTAATTCGGTTACTTACCTGACTCTGGAGCAGAATCTGTATCGTTGTGTGGCTTCGCGATTGCCCAGTTGTATACGCAGTATAGAAGCTCACGAGATCGAGCCAATTCGTCAGACAAGTAGCATGAATATATTTCACATACCCGCTGGCGACTCTGGACAGCCTTTGGTGCGCCGAATCTTGGATATGCTGAATCCTCGACAGCCGAGGCGACATTTCCATAAATATCTGTTCGTGTGGCCAGAAGCAAGTGAGCAACAGCTGAGGCAGCTGTTTGAAGAATGTTGGCGAAAGCAGTTGCTCTTCGCTCTTGCAATAACCCAACCGGAGGCTATATACGATTTCCAACCGTTTGGTGAAGAGGGACTGGAGCTGGAATTGAAAAAGGTATCCACTGATGTCTTTTACATTGACAAGTTGAGGAATTTGCATGGTTATGAGCTCCGGTTTTCGATGTTCACCCATCCGCTGCGGGCCCTGCCGCTTAATCCTGTGGAGAGCGCAGGCTATGAAGCTATTGATGGGTCCGTTGCACGACTTTTGGCTAAAAGACTAAATGCCACGGCTCGCTATGTGGTGCCACGTGATGGTGAAGCCTACGGGCGCTGCCTGGAGAACGGCAGTTTCACGGGCGTCGTGCAGGACTTGGTAAATGGAGAAACGCATATTGCACTCAACATTCGCTTTGTCTTGGAATGCATGATGCCGTTGCTAGAATCGCTATATCCATACACCCGAACCGTTCTCTGCTTGGTGGTTCCTGCGGCGGGACTGCAGCCGGAGTATCTTATCTTTGTGACCGCTTTTCGGAATTCCGTTTGGCACCTGCTACTGGCCAATTTCCTGATTGCCTTTGTCCTTTTCCTCATGTTACAGTGGCTGCTAGAGAGCATTGTCGGAGATGCTGGCTCCCACTGGTACGATATTTTTGAAATGCTCTTCAAGACGCATTTGGGCCAACCCGTAGATCGTTTCTCGCGCATCAGCTCTCTACGAGCATTTCTCATAGGATGGATTCTATTCAGCTATGTGTTGACATCCATTTACTTTGGCAAGTTGGAAAGCAGCTTTGTCCAGCCAACTTATGAGGCACAGATAGATACGCTGGATCAGCTGATACCACATGGTCTGCGTGTGCACGGAATAGATACCATGTTTGAGGCTGTGAACTTATCACTTTCGGAGCGACATTACCGTCTGCTAACAGCCAATCATCGAGTGCATCCTCTTAAGGACAGTGAACAATTCTTTGAGCTGTTGGTCAGCCGTCGTTATAAAAAAGACGTCTTTATTATGCGTGATGATAAAGCCAGAGAATTCCTGGCACTCACCTACAATGCAGAAGCCGAGCGCCCCGCCTATCACATTGTGAAGCAATATCTGAGATCTATGCCGAGCACCTATGTGCTGCCGCTGGGTTCACCATTTTTATACAAGTTTCAGCGAATGTTGAGTGATTTCTATGAGCACGGCTTTTTCGAGCACTGGTTGCGCCGGGATGTTGTGCAACGGAGTCGATCCTCTCAATCAGATGAGTTTTTCGAGGATCTTGGAGAGCAGACAGACCTGGAAGCAGAGGATGCCGATTCCGAAGAGTGGCGCCAAAAACGTGTGGTTCTTACTTTGGACATTCTACAGGGCGCATTTTATTTGTGGATCATTGGCATTATTCTGAGCATGTTTGGTTTTCTATTGGAACATGGCTATTTCCACTGGGCGCATTTGATTTGGAAACTTAGTTAATTGTAACATCGAATCATAATAATTAAAGCACTTCAAATAATTTAGCTTCTTCTATAACACTGATATATTAATAGCTTATATTTCACGGCCAATCGCATGGCAAAGAAAAAGGTTCATCCATATGTTTGCCGTGATTATTTCATTTTTTCAATTTACCTTTTTCACATGAGATAACTAGCGGATAAAACTATAATGGAAATTACATTCTTTGTAGTCGACTTGTGTGTCAATTGGCTAGAGACCAAGCTTCTTTCCATTTTCTATCCAATACAACTTGGAGCTATTCACGTTCACGTTCCTTCATGCGATAGTAGTGAGAAGTGTGTCGCATTACCTCTTCTTGGCTCTCAAAACCCTTTGCATGTATTATCATTTAACAAGACAGAGAATTGACAGAAATTTGAAAATTTTGCCCAAAATTAAACAACAAAATTGAAACACGCTGTGTACACAACTAAAAGGGGATTTCATTCCGTTCATATCAATTGGTTTGGTTGTAGCTTGTTCTGCTAAAAATGGCCACAGGCTACAGTTTAACGCAATTGCAGACATCTCGCAGCGATGAAAGGACAAAGCCGAAGCGTGGAACAGATAGGCGCAGCGACGAGCATCAAGACTGGAACGCTCGTCGAAATCAGTCCAGGTCGCTAAATGAGAAAAGCAGTCAGACGAGTCTTAAGCGAAATACCAGGCTGCAATCTCAGAGTCCTTTTTGTGTTCAATATAGCGATGATGATTCGAATGAAACTGTCGAAGAGTTGCTGAACACAGACTTCAGGTTGATGCTCGCAGTGACGCCCAGGCCTGAGGAATTATTTTGTCCAAAGTCGTCGGATTACCAACTGGCCATGCATTGGTACAAAAAACTAAACACCTGGAAGTGTGAGACATTAAACGATCTTCGCTTGCGCCAGGTATACATGAGTCACCTCAGCGTTTGTTTTAATCAAAAGCGTCTTCGCGGCATATTTATGCAAGTACCACCGAATGAACTGATTTTGGTGGACTTCATGGAAACGAGCGAATCGCTAGCGTGTTGCACGTCCACGTCAATGGTCAACACCAGTGCCTGGCAGGCCATGGCCACCATGATGCAGCAACAGCCGGAAAGAGCACCAGGTAGTTGCTGCAATCAGGCAACCAAACCTGATGATTCCCATGCAATGTCAGTGGGTGCTGGCTCCCGCTCTGCTGGTGGCAGCAACAAGCGCAGGTGCGCGCTCAGACCCGCACACAAGATCACCTGCAAATCGAGGCCCAAACTCGTGCCTAGGTATTTTTCCGATGCAAAGGAAGGTCTATATTCCAGCAGCGGCACAAGTGTAAGTTGTGTGGAGCATACTTCACCTACGGCGACGGCACGATTAAATAGCATTGGGTACAGTAGTCACAGTTGGCCGATAGACGAGCCGGCACGGAAGGATATGAACTACCTGTTGGAAGCCATCAAAAGCGAACTACGCGGCCAGGAGAACCAGAACACAAACGAATATCTAGAATTGGAACTGAAGCGCTATCGCGATTTTTATGCACGGCATCGGAACAATGACCCCGATTTTAAGGTCAACGTGGCTACGGGTCCCGAAAAAGAGCGCATCTTCATGCTCCTGAATATGCAAAACGATTTGGTCAAGTTGTTGTCTGAATGAAAGCCAATATAACCCAATTTTTCTATATTTTGTACATTTTGTAACAGACAAAAATAAACTAAGTCATAAAGCATAAAGTTGTTTCTTTTCATCTTTTAAGTCAGTTTGTGTGGGGTTAAAGCAACGTTTTATTGAAAGAAATTTATTTTAATAATATTCGGGATGGATTTAAAATTATTTGCAATATTTAAATTGAAGTTTTTTCAACGATTTGCTTTGCATTGCAGGTCAAAAATCAATGGACGAAACAGGAGCCCAGCAACAGCAGCAGCAAGAACATCAATATTCAAGCTCGAACTCCATCAATGGCTCCCCGCAGCGAGTGGCCCATAAGCGCAGCAGCATCACGGTGAACATGCCAGCAGCCGGACTGGGTCAGCGACCACCTAGCATCATTTCGACGGCCGCCCAGGATGAGCCAGGTCCCTGTACTGAGACAGCGCCCGAGTTGAAGATCAAGCTGCAGTCGCCATGTGATGGCACCGCGGAACAGCTGCACAGCCTCAACTATGTGGATGTCGGCTATCGCCTCAATCCCGATGGAAGCGAGGCCCGTGATGTCTTCAGCAGCGAAGCGGATCTCTATGTTACGGCCAAGGTGAGCGACATGCAGCGCAAGTTCCACGGCGCCAACGGCTTCTCGCACGAGTCGAGCACAGTGTATGCGATAATCGTGCCAGAGCAGCAAGAGCCACAGGTGGGCACATCCTCACGTGCTCTTCTCCAGTCTCCCACATCGAGTCTCGATGGATCGCCGCTATATCGCGGCGCCTTCAATTCGCCGCCCGTAGGCGTGGTTTCGCCTATAAGGCGCCGCAACAATGGGCAGCATTGTGAACAGAATGGTGAAGGAAGCGAAACGTGCAGCACCAAATCTACTCCGCCAATGTCACCAGCTCGAGCTGGGCTAGTCAAGGGTGTTGCGCCCATTGCGTCCATAGATCCGCATGAGGCGGAGCTCAACCTGGAGGAGGAAGAAGAGGAAGAGGACGAGGAATTGGCTGTGGAGTATGTCAAGGTGATGAAAGGGGAGGCGCCTGTTTTGCCTGAACGGCGTGCGCCTGCACTTGAACTCCAAGATCTGGAATATGCGGACACTAGCGCTGGCGAGGATGAGGAGGACATATTACAACATTTAAATACTGATGTCATCGATGAGATGACCAAGGTGCATGTAACTTCTGCTTCTGCTTCAGCGTCCGCTTCTGCTCCTGCTGCCGCCGCGGCCATGCCACGTGATGACAGCTTACCGGACGCCATGACAGCCGCCGAAGCCGAGCGATTGTTGAGTTCAAGGTGAGAACTTCTGCGACATATGGTACTTCAAATGCATGCTGCTCCTTATATATGTTTTAGTTAGTTAGAGTGTTTAGTGATAGTGAAGCATGTGGAATGAGAATAGATATCATGGATAATCTTTTTATAAAAACTTGCTTCAGTAAGCAGCACTCAATTATATTCCTTAATATACATATAGACATACGTATATATACGTATATATATATATATATATATATATATATATATATATATATATATATTTTTTTTTTGAGTTCCAATTGCTTACGTTGGTCTTAAGCATTTTTAAACAGCTCGCAGCCAGAGTTCAAGCAGTTAGTCCAGGCTTCTTAAGTATATCCTCTTCGTTTTGTGTTATTTTCTTGATGTAATCCTGCTTCCTGTTTCATACATTCGCAACTAGTGTAAACATTTATCTTAACCTCCCAAGTCGGGCTTTGTTTGTCCGCCTTAAGTGGCCACTGTGTCTATTCAAGTTTTTTGATGATGGTCACACCTCCGACTTCATCAACATTGTAATTTGAAGCTTTTCTATAGTAAGTCGTTCATTCATTCACTCTTACGCAGGGTTCTAGTTTCACATGTGCCACCATCCGTGCTTTGCTTAAACATTGAATTGAAACCCTGGAAAGGTCCTGGCCATGCACCAATTTGTTTAATAACGCGTACAAACTACATTTTGCCTGTTTGGTAGGCAATAAATGTTTAACTATCCAAATTTCGGATTAGTTATTAGTCAGAGTTCCCAGGTGTGGCATAAAATTGTGGCAGCTGTTGCCCATGTCTAGACTATCTATGTGGAGACATATGTGTCCAGAAGTTCTTGCAGATGTTTACAATCCTTTATTTCGATTCCTGGTCTGCTTTTGCTTCTGCCCTAGCACCTGCTACTGATAAAAATGTTAAACTGAAAAGTACATCAAGTTTTATTCATTTATTCTGTAAGTGCAGACTTTCTTTAGCCTTTAATCACGCAAATAATCAATTTTATTTATATAAATTTGTACCTTAAAGTGTTAGTAGTATTAAAAGGTTTCCTGGAGTAACGTAGGTATTTATATTTATTACTCACTAGGCAAATATTGTCCGAGCTCCTGCTATCTACCCTAACGGACCAATATACCCTTGTTACTCATTTCAATTTGTCTCAACAAATTCAACTCAATAGCACCCCCCGTGAGAGAAGTGGAAAGCGAGTTGAGTTCAGTTTACTCTCTGTTGGCTGTTGAATGAGTTGGGTTTCTCTTTACTCTCTCTCTCACTCTGTTTTTTCGCTCGGTTTTTGCCCGATTCTCTGGCAACTTTGCCTTTCTTGACTCGTTTCGATTTGCGTTTGCAGTTTTTGAGCGCCAGCCGTGCAGCTTGCAGCATAAACAGACTCTGTTGTTGCAATTCCCAGAAAGCAATCACATGGCAGCCAGAAAGCCATCCGTTCGCCTGTCGCATTGCTGTTGTGGTCCTTCAGTTGTTTCAAATTTCTGTGGCAGTCGGCATTTATTTGTCGTCAGCGTCGTTTTAATTAACATATTGTGCATGAACGAAAAAAATTTAACAAGGCGTAAACTAGAAAAAAACATATAACAAAGTAAATCTAAATCGTTTCGAAGGAAAGTTTAACTGAAACGCATTCGCTGCGTTTTACAGTATGCCAACGGGCTGTTAAACTCGCAAAAAAGGCTCGAATTAAAGTGAGGATAAGCCCCATAGAAAAAACTTTTAAATTATATTTCCTAGGGTAGGTGCACAGTGTGATGGGATAACTTTAATATTAAATGGACGGCAATTCCGTCCATTGTAAGCATAAATGCATTTAAATCAAGTTACTTTTGGCAATTGCTCTTTAAAAGCTGATTCGATTTTAAACGCTGACAAAAGCTATTGCAGGCAACAAAAATGAATACGACTTGTTTTTTAAGGGGTCAAAGTTCCTCGTTTTTTCTAAAGTATTGAATGATTGAATGAGCACCCAACTAATATTCCATTTGGCAGTTTTCGAGAGTTAAATTTATAATACAAAATTACACATACGCCTCGTAGTTGTCACTGCAGTGGGGTCTGGCTAAAGTGCCATGAACTTTAACTCAACTTGGAATTCATAACTGGACCGAAATATGATAAATCTTCGTCTTGATGACGTTGTCTTCCATCGTCCTCTCAGCTTGGGCCATGTGTTGATGGTGTCCTTGGCCAAAAGTCGCCCCACAACTGCCCTTTGTGTGAAACCCACAAATCTGCTCATTTAACTGTGAGCCTTTCGTTTGGTGAACATTAAAGCGAGTTGGGCAATATGCCAAGTTGTGAGGTCCAAATGCGTTTGTCCTTGACACACGTCGCACGCCGAAATTGTTGCGGGCTTCCATTTTCACTTTGAGGCCCTCTTTGCTGGCCAATCGTGGACAACTTCTGAACGTAATAGGGCAATTAAACTTTAGCTGCATTTCACTTTAGCCATTGCACTCATAGAACCAAGGAAAGTTCAACTTTTTTTATAAAGGTTGTCAGACGAAGTAAGTTTTCTATTTAACCAATATTCCCGTGAGTCTGGAGCATATATCAGAATATAATTTTTTGTGTGCCATTAAGAATATAGTAATAACTATATAAATAAATATAAATAACTAGAGGTAATATTGGTTAAAGTGTAAGGAGGCTAAAAGATAAACAGCACCCCAAAAGTAGATTAACCCTAGCTTATCCCCCTCTTCACTTTTGTTTAAATTTTATTTTCTGAAAAGCTAAAGCCACATTTATTGCCTGCAACTTGACTCAGGTACACTTGAATGTTTTATTTAGCTAAACACTTCATTTTTGCAATTCATTTATCTCCCTTCCCTAATATAAATGGCTATAATAAATGGTAAAGTTGCGAAACGTTTGTAAAAGGCAACAGAAGGCAAATCCGACCTTTAAATTGTACTCTTGACTAGCATCAGATAATCAAAGCCATTAAAAATATTATTTTTTTTGTAATGTCTCTCCTTTGTGATCATATGTACCATATATGTAGTTTGTTAGAGTTGTTACCAACTTCCTCTGGACTCATGTAAGCTCTTCTTTTCTCCTATTTCCTTTCTTCTCCGAGTGTCGTGGCATTTATAAACCTCACCTTGACTCACTTTATTGAGGGGTCCGAACTGAAAATAGGTCCACAGAAGACAATTACAGACTACATTTAAATATCTGACAATAATAAAAGAAGCTAAACCGGCGAACACCCTGTTCCTTATTGTTTTATATTTACTATTTCTATTATATATTTAACCCAACGACTGCGAGCCTTATTTATGACGTCATTCTGTGCAATGCCACTCAAAAGAAAAACTCCACTCGGCAGCGACAGATTGAGAGATTGAGTGAGTGTTCGCAGTGAGTGAGAGACAGAGAGCTTGAAGGACTTTCGTTGGTTTCCCGCTATTGTGGTTGCTCTTTCATGGGACAAAGCTACGTTCGTACCCTTAGTGGTGTTGTTTTTTAAATTAATTAAAATCGTATGACAAAACAACAAGCGTTGACCTTGTTTTACCAAGCATAGCATATATACCCCGACACACACGTACGCACAAACCTGTTTGTTTAACTTTAAGGTGTGTCCTTATGTAAGAACTTCTTTCTTGTGGCTTTTCCTAATGATGATGGTGAATGAGCAATGCCGCGCTCTGCTCTGCATTGTATTCAACAACAAAAAATGCACCTGCAATAACACCTTTACCGCACCGTATGGCGGTAGCCATCAGTTTTTCTCAACTTTCACCTTTTGGAAAATTGTATTTGACTTTCTCGTTCTGAACATCCGAATATTAAGCAAAATGATTTCGGCTCTTCACTTCCCATTGGGCATATTAACTCTGCCGGCACTTTAAGAAGTTAGAAAATATACAAACTATGAAGGCTGCTTTTAAAGTTAAAGCACAGCAATACGGAAATGGCGTTTTAGCGGCTTAGCTGTTTAATAATGGTTTATGCTTTGTTTTTAAAGTTAATTCCAATAATTTTTTTATAAGGTTTGTGTTTTTTAGAACTGGCATTTTATACATTGCAAGGGAAAAAGTATAACACAGAAATTACAACCCGTTGTGTTATTTTTATTTGAAGTATAAAACTTTCATTCTAAGCTAACTAGGTTAGCTTATATTTTCTTAGTTTAAAAATACTAGAACTACTGTCGGATGCTTTAATGAGCAGCAAATGTTCGTTTATTTTTTAATTGCATTTTATTGGCTGTCGGTATACAAAGCTCCGAAATGAATGAATTTGTGTGTGGTTGGGCAAAGTTGATTTGGCATTCTAATTATAATTTCAAATATACCATACACGCAGCTGGGTACAGACAATTGCAATACGCATTGTTTCGGTTCACATTCACCAGAAGCTAATTAACAAAATGACAAATAAATCGACAGTAAATATTTAGTTAAGAGTACTTGACAAAAAACGCAACATAAATAAAATAGAGAGTTAAAAGTGTAAGTTAAACTCAAATATCCTAATATAATGAAGATATTGTAAGGAGGAGGGCAAGAGGGGGAGGGCAGGAGGAAGAGACGGAATAATAGAAGTACTAACAAGTATTACAAAACTCCTGTCTTCCATGTGCGCAGCTTCATGTGTTGTTTTCTGTAGCAGCCTGCCTCATTATCAACAACATAATCAAGCACTTATGACATGCAGCAACAGCAACCTGAGTACCAAACGAGAGGTTGTGCATATGTGCGTATATATACACATATGTGGGTGTTGGGTAGTGTGTATATTTTAGCTTATTAGCAAGAAGAGCAGCCGCCAGCAAATTTTCCATTTGTTGGAAGTAATTACCAAGCACAGACAGAGAAGATCAAACGCACACACACACACACACCTGGAATGAGAGCTGAGTTATGCTAACACGACGTGACGTCACGCACTAACGAGAGTGACGCAACACTTAACCGTTAAATGCACCCAACATACTCGCATATGCCTATTCTCTTGGTCTCGTCCTGCTGCCAACTGCTGCTCAGGTGCAACGTGGCGTATGCGCATTAAATTCTCTTCATATAGGTTCTTCACTCGTACTTTGCCGCCTCGTATTGTGTTTAAAGTCCTTCTCTGAGGACCTAACTTTAATAAAATTGAAAATGTATCAAATTCTCAACATTGCGGTTAAATGAGGCTTGGAATTGACCGATTAATCGGATTTGTCAGCTCACTTTAATATTTTATTATAAGGTTATTAATTTGTAGATTATCTATCAGTTTTAATCATCTTAGTTGCATGTGAATTAAATGACTATATATTTTTTATTTTAAAAAGGCATGGTTTTTATATTTAATTTTAGTTTTAATTTGAATGTACGTATATATTACTATTACATTTATATATATCATTTTAAATTATTCTTTCCCTTTCTTTTATGTATTGATCTTGCATTTATTTCCCGTATTTGACTGTTATTGTTGCTTTTGTCCATTGTCCTACAATGTTAACTTTGCTATGTATATGCTATGTGTATGTTTGCGTCTCATGCCGTAGCATTTTGGAAAACAAAATCAGGTTCGTAGTGCCCGAAATGCATAACGTAACCCCTTTCAACTCTCTTCTCCAACCAACTTATTACTAATTACAGTCTTTAATATTGCTTTCAATTGACAGACAACAGTCGCTGCTATCCGACGAGCAGGCAAAAGAAGTTGAGCAGATACTCAACGTGTCGCCTAACGTGGGCGTGGCTGTTGCTGCCGTTGTTGCCACAGCAACATCGCCGACCACCATCAAGAATCTCATCGAGGAGTCTACAGCGACAGTCCCGGCCCAAGTCGGCCAAGCTCAGCAGGACACTCAAATTTCAACTGCTCCTGTGGCTGTTGTGGAGGAGGAAGGGTCGGATGAAGAGGAAGACCAGCAGGTCGCCGAAGACTTTGATTCGGATGACGTTGAAGCTGTTAACATTGTCGGCATTGGACATGCAGTACCCACAACTGCTGCGTTGAATGCGACATTCGTAAAGGCGGATAGTACAGAGACGGACACTACTACAACGACACCATCGACAGCAACAGCATCAACCACACGGCACGACGACGACGAGCCGGAGTGGCTGCGTGATGTGCTTGAGGCGCCAACGCGTAGTTTAGAAAATCTGCTAATAAACACAACGCCACGTCATACGGAACTTGAGAATGGCTACGACGCCGCGGAGGCAGGAACCGAGGAAAAACATTCCGACTTAAATCAGACCTATGTGACCGGCGAGTCACTGCACGAATCAATTGTGTCCGTAGAGTCCACACAGTCGGATGCGACTTTCAATCAGACGACCACCATCGACGACAGCATCATCTCCAGCAAGCACAACTCCACATATTCGTTGGCGGATATTGAGCAAGCAACTAGTTCGACGGTTTTGAGCACTGGTATTACTGAGTTGGACGATAGCCAGTATTATATACCGGAATATCCGCCAGTGAGGAGCAAGGAGGTTCTTGTGGAGGCGGGCGTGCATTATTTTGAGGATGGCAATTTTTGGATGGAAGTGCCAGGTAGGTCGAGGAGGCTGGGTCTACATTTTTTTAACCGATGCACTAAGCTCGCCACTTTGAAAATTCTAAAAGGTCTGCTAGACTTTGACGACGACGACTGCTCCTATCCTCCGATCACAGTACGAAAGAATCCAAAGGTCCGCTTCAGCTCCGGCCCCATACACGTATATTCCACATTCTCTGTGACAGACTACGATCGCCGCAATGAAGATGTCGATCCGGTGGCCGCGTCGGCCGAATATGAACTGGAGAAGCGTGTCGAAAAGATGCACGTCTTTCCAGTTGAATTAATGAAAGGTCCCGAGGGTTTAGGTCTCAGTATTATTGGCATGGGCGTTGGCGCCGACGCTGGATTAGAAAAACTAGGCATATTCGTCAAAACAATCACAGACAACGGCGCCGCAGCCCGCGACGGCCGCATACAAGTAAGTAACGTCAAGCCTTTACAATCTCCATGACATTTTTATAATGTTTTTGTTTTTATCCCTGCAGGTCAACGATCAGATAATCGAAGTAGACGGTAAAAGTCTGGTGGGCGTTACGCAAGCCTATGCAGCTTCGGTGCTGCGCAATACATCCGGTCTAGTCAAATTCCAAATCGGACGCGAACGTGATCCCGAAAACTCCGAGGTTGCCCAGCTCATACGTCTGAGTCTGCAGGCTGATCGCGAAAAAGAGGAGCGCATTAAACGGTAATCCATCATATCTATCAATCTGATCTGTTCAGTCGATTACTTTTAATTTCTACCTTTTGCTTTCTCAGTCAACAAGAAGAGTATCTGCGCCGCACACTCGACTACTCCGAGGATTCGACGCAGCCAGTTTCAGCTAATTCAAGTGTCTGCGAGGGACCATCCAGTCCCGTACAGGTCGAGCATCCAATGGAGGTCGAGGCCACACACTCACAGGAGGTTGAGTCGCTCAAGCGTCTTCTGCAGGAGGTAATTCTTGTGCGCAAATTCTGTACCCAAGCTCTGTTTGCAGTTGTGCTAAAATCGTGTTCTTTTTCTCTCCTTTTGCTGAATTTCAAAATTGGTTTGTACTACGCGGAATTTGAAACGCAGCATAAAGCGGTAATTGGTTATAAGAAACAAATCGTCTCTTAAAGAAATACAAATCATAGTTAGACCTCATATCGCCCGATATTTAAGTTTTCAAAAATTTTGATTTTAATTTCAATTATTAAAACTTAACTTAGAGAATGTTTATTCTTTTAAAAATTAGTCTTGGAGCTAGTTGCTTCTTTGCTCCGTATATAAAAATTGTCCAGATTGTATAACACAATAGGAATGATCAGTTAAAAATATAAAGCGGAAAGTTTTGCTTTTGAAAATATTGTAACCAAACATTCAAATGGAAAACGAATTGAGCTCTTTATCAAATCGAATTTTTACCCCAACAAATATTTACTGTTCTCCTTTTTGCTTATAATTTATGTTGTGTTTGTTTTATATTTTTCATTCAGAGCGAAATGGGTTGCATGGTTAAGGAAGAAATTATTCAAAATCTTAAACGAAAGGTTTGTTTGAAATTTGTTTTATTTTATTGTTTGGTTATCAATCTCATATCATCTCATAAATTGCACAATGCAAAAGTTCAACTAAAACTAATGCGTTTCCAATTTCCTCCTCCATCTCTAGTTGGTAAAGCTCGAGACAACAGGCAATGAGAACGAACTGCTGAGCGAACGACTGCGCCAGAGCGAGCGTGAGCTGGGCAATATTAAGAAGGAGGCGGCCAATCTTCAAAATATGCTGCAACAGTCGCAGGCGCAGTATATGGCACTGGACAAAAAGTACAACAAAGCAAAGAGACTGGTTCGCGAGTATCAGCAGCGTGAGCTGGATATGTGCCATCGCGAGGAGTTCTATCAGCAGTTACTGCAGGAGAAGGACACTGAGTACAATGCGTTAGTCAAAAAGCTTAAGGATCGTGTTATCAATCTGGAGCATGAACTTCAGGAAACACAGCGAAAGGCTGGCTTCCCGGTGGGGCTGCCCTACGATAGCGCCACGCTAAAGTTAACGCCCCAAATGATGCGTAAGACGCCTCCAAAGCCTCTCTTCCATAAGCTGGAAACGGAACTATCCGACACGGAAATCTCCGATTTGTCACCCGATGGTGACGGCGTCAAAACGGCAACCGTGGAGCGCAAAGTTCCCGTAAAGGACGAACTGGACGCGGCCGTGCCGCAGCACGAGCTGCTGGACAATTCTGTCAATAAAACCAAGATCGAGCTGGGTGAGTACTTGGCCCAGCAATTTACTTCAGCTTCTGGCACTTCATTAATTTGATTTTAATTTTGATTGTGTGTGAAAAGTAATGATTAAGTTTTGTATCGTTTTCTGATGAAATTTGTACGCTTTCTGTCTGTGTGCTAAATGTTTTGTAATTCTTCTTTTCATTCTATCTCCTATCTCTCGTTGTATTTTGTGCGCATTGTTGCTGCCGCTCAATTTGATTGATTTGTGATTTGCTCCTCCACGTGCTCGTGTGCGTTTCATATTTGTTTGTTCGTTTGATTTGAAATTATCACGCCCACACTGCTGCGCCTTCTCACTACCATACTACATAAAAAAATCGATTAAATATATGATAAAATACCAAAAATGAAACAACAAAAAATAATAAAAAAAAAATCATCGAATTAAAAAATAACTAAACAAAAGCCTCCCGTGGTGGTCTAGCCAATCGCCAGCTGCCCTCGACGAACGTATCTAATGGTAGCAACAACAATGCCAACGGAGCCAGCGATTTGCTGCTTAATGGCAATCTATGCAAGCGCAGCAGAAGCAACAGCCGTAGCTCGGATTGCACTCTGGATGACAGTGAGGAGGAGGTGGAAATGGAGCAGACTGCACTCAATTTGGCAACGAGTGTGTCTTCCGGCCACGATGGCCTCAATCTATCCAATGGTAACTCGCACCTGCTGGCCAACGTCAACAACTTGCTGCAGAATCATCCGCCTGCGACAAATACGCCTATTGGCAGCAGCATTTTGCCAGCCTCCAATGGACATGTGGGGACTACAACGGCCATACTGCTTAACTCGACGTCGTCGGCTTCGTCCAGCTCATCGAATCAGTCCACGGCTCGCGAGGCTCAAATCAATCAGCTCTACGCTCAAGTGCACAAGGATCCCAGCAAGCAACAAACACAACAACAGCATCAGGCAACCAGTTTGTTTAAGAATGCGCTGGGCTCGCCGGCGGAGACTGGAGGTGGATTGAACGACTTTCATCGCGGTAGCATGACCACCTTTGGAACTGCCAGTGGCGGCAGTACTAGTAATCGCGATCTCAACAGCTCTTACGACTCTATAGTGGGCTCTAATGATAAGCTAGCGGAAAACGATCAGGGCGAGAACTGGATGTATCCGAGCCGACGTCGTGTGGCGCCCAATGGCAGCAAGCTACCGGGTTCCACTTTCACTGAGCAGCTCAATCAAGCACTGTCCGATCGGGAGAGGTGGGTGATATCTCACACACACACACATACACACACACACACAGCACACAGCTAAACAAAATGTTATACGTTCGGAATTTTGCAGGCGTCTTGGGGACGGCTCCTCGCGCCATTCTAGCGACGATTACACGGAGATCAACAAGAGCCAAAGTGCCGCAGCGATTAACTGCAAGACGCTAATCAACGAGATTCGCCAGGCGGTCAATGAAGCACAGCCAAAAGGTGAACTATTAAAAAAAAAAAGACTTGTAACCGGTTTCAACAACGAATCGTTGCTTATCCTCTAAAAGACTAACTTAAATTCTCTCTACCCGTTATCAAATACTTCTTTCATAAGCGCCATCGATTCATGTGCATAAAAAGACATTATAAGTTTATTGTCATACATACCAAACTGTTATGATAACCAACTACTGTTGTATTGAACGTTAATACGTGTGCCACTCCATTTACTGAATCGCTTAGATTACTAATTTGTTACACGTCGTGTTATAGCCATATATCTAATTCACGCTCTCTTTTTGTCACTCTGTTCATATGGTGCATACAACAAATGGCATCAAATGAGTAATAACACAACAATGTTTATTCTTTATATTTCTCTCTCCCCTTCTTTCTTCATTGCTCTCTTCTTGCTGCTACGACTAACAATTAACACTGTAATTCCTCTAAAGTAAAACAAGTTGTTCCGCAATCGCTCTCCCCGCCCGGCACAGTGCCCTGGCAACAGCAGCATCATCAGCAGCAGCATCAACAGCAGCTAACCCAGTCAGCACATGTCACAGGACCGCCGTCACCGACTAGCATGTCCTCGGGCTGCTCCTCGCCCGGCTACTCGCCCAGCCGTACCTTGGATCTGTCCGGCTCTAGTTCTAGTTTCTCGGATCGAAAAGCGGCTGTCGCCTGCTACAATTATAAAGGAGGCCCCGTACACGAATGGACCAAGGAGCAGGTAAACCTCTAACCGAGAGAATCAACAAGTTTTGTCAAATATATGAACCAAATAAACAACAAATTGGACTGCACAGGTGGGACACTGGTTGATGGGCATTGAGCTGGAGCGCTATATACCTGTCTTCAAAGAGCACAACGTGGAAGGCGGCGCTTTGCTTACTCTGGACTCGAAGGACTTTAAAACTTTGGGCGTAAGCGGTGATGACAAGAATCGTTTAAAGAAACGCTTAAAGGACCTGAAGGCCAGCATCGAAAAGGAGCGCAAGGACATGGAGCGCGAACGTCGCGAACGCGAAAAGGCCATACGCAAGGCTGAAAAGAAGGCAGCCAAAAAAAAGTAGTTGAATTCTAGATTTTAAGCAACAAAGTAGCCAAAAACCAAAACCATATATGCATACGCATGCTTAGCACTCATAAGATCTATGCATACCACATCAAATGCGTTTAAATATATATTGATAGAAATATATCTTACTATATATGAGTATATAATAGTTATTTATCTTATAACCTAACTTATAAGAGTAAACATAATTTATTTGTACAACAAACATCTATAATACGTACTAAATTTTAACTTATTGAAACTAATGCAGCATAGACGTATTTATGAACTATTCAAATAATTAAAAGCAAGCAAGATGTGGTCAGGGTCGGTAAATGCCTATATAGAAAGTTGCTTCACTTGACCAATCTCTACATTTAAACCCTATAAGCTGAAAAACACACAATTTAAATTATCCAAATCAAAACATAAGCATACACCAACACCAAACACAGAGAAGAAAAACAAAGCTAACAAGAGAAAGCGTTGGACTGACTGATTTTTATGAATTATTAATAGAAAAAACAGAGAAATTCTTTATGCAATTAAAAGTAAAGGAAAACGATAAGAAAGAGTTTAAAGTAAAACCCCATGAAACAATTGAATTGAGAATGAAACACGAAAAGTCTTACGAGTAGTACACTTAAGGAATTAGCTGAACAGACTTGGAGCGGCCTTCAACAGCTGCTTTAACTAAATATAAAAGTACATACGTTTAACATTAAAAATACTAATTATATATCTAAATATATATATGTAATATTTAAGTTAATTGCAAAAGGCAACACAATATATCTCGTGTTTCTTTGTTTTCTATAACCTTGTGCAATTTTAAGATTAGCTTACAATATTGTAATCACTGCAATTGCATTGTATTTGCCAAGATAGAGCGTGTAATTAGTCTCAAAGTTTTCTAAAGTATTTGTATTTGCTTAATAATATGTTTTGCAAGCCACTTAAGTACTTAAGTCTCAAGATATAATCGATGTGGTTAACAGATAATATAATTGATCGTGGATAGATCAATAAAATCATAAGATCGAACATGCAAGTATGCCAGGATAAACATAGAGAGCAAAGATCTTACCCTAGCTAGTATATACATATGTCCCTACATATGTATGTGTGTGTGTTCTTCTGCGTGTGTCTAGCTTTATGTTTTAGCGTGACTGCACTTTATTTTTACTTTACTTTTGTAACATACATCTAGCTGATATCTTAAATATATGTATAACATAATACTTATTAAAATGTTATTCTTAGTTCTAATGTTTGTCTCTTTCTCGTACTTTTGCTCAATGTCTATTTTTGTTGACCAAGTTCTTATCGTTTTTTTCCCCCCAATATCACGCAACAAATTTCAATTGGACTATGATTGTTTTATGAAAACAAAGTATCCATTCCTTTTTAATTCCCTAACATGTTCGCCCAGCTAAATTATCTGGTTAAATCATTTTTTCAACACACCTAATTATGATGTCTTTAACCCGTTTGCCTACCCTATTTATTTTGTTGGGCAGGATCTCCAAATATCTTGCCAATCAAGACTCTATGTGAATGTTACTTTGATAATTTAATCAATTGGATTTTAACTTTTTGAATTATTTTTATGTTTCTTAATCAAAAGGAAATTGAAACCTTGAAAGAGTTTGGCCTAGCCCTGTATCGTAAAATATTACAAAACACATTCGTGCCTTTTTCATTGCAAAAGACCGTCCCACAAACAAAAATGATTTTGTTTTATTTTTTGATATCGTTAAGGAATTTGTCCGAATCGCGTCCAATAGTTCCGCCTTTTGACCTCAAATCAAATACCAATATGTCGAACTATTTAAGTTTCGCATATGCCTCAAATAAGAAATTTGTTTGAGTACGTGATTAACGTGTTGAATTTCCTTGTATTAGTTTAAATAGGTATTTACGTTTCTTAGTAAAACATATTTGCAACATGTTGTTTTTCTAGTTGTGGCTTAGTCTGGGTCTGGATTGGGGCTGCGATAGTAAATTCTTTCTCATCTGTTTTTTTAACAAACAAATATTTACTTAGATCGCTTTGTTTTTTTTTTAATCTGATTTAAACTATGAATGAGCTTAAGTTTGTGAGTTTACGTTCAAGTCTTTGGGTGTGTGAAGGGAAGATCTATTTTTTTTTTTTTTACCAATTTCTTACTTCTCTGTAAGGCTCAGCAGGTGACGAATTGAAATCAGACTTATCAGTGTAAATCAATGAAATCATTCACCATACGAAAATGGACATAGTTTGTGTAATACCCTTGCAGAGGGTTATATAATTTGGTTTCAAAATATGCAACTGAACTGTTTTTACTTTCATTTTTCGCTGAACTCAGCCAGTGTAGGTTTCAAAACGTTCTGTTCTGTTCTGTCATTTTATTGAATGGATTAATAATTGTTTCACAAAAATTTCCATTTTGTAAGAACAATTTCGAAATATCAAAAAAAAAGAATAAAAAAAATAGTCAATGCACAACAATATAAACAATAGCAATGCAATCAACTTGGCTACTCCAATAAAACTATATATTTAATCAAAAGAGTTAAAAATCATTAAAAATTAAATATAATATAATATATATGTCTTGCTAATGAGCTAACGATTTATACCGAAAACTGAAAATAAAATAAACGTCAAACTAAATAACACAAATGTACATCTCGAGGCAGGCAAAGATGCCAACTGTCAACTCATGATTCTCTTATCAGCTGTTGTTATCTGTCTGCATCTGTTTCTATGTCTGTCTGTCTGACGTGTGAAAAGATTTTTTACATCAATAACAAAAAACAAACAGAAAACAAGAGAAATGCGCAACAATTTTCTTCAACTTTCCTCGTTCTCTTTATCATAGATGCAGTCGTTAGATATATGTACCTAAAAACACTCTGCTTCTTGAATATTCCATGTGGACGGAATTTTTTCTTATCAACTGGAAATTTTCCATGCTCATCCACTGACTACTACCTGCTGCTTATTCAAAGATCAGATTTTAGTTTGTGCAGGAAATTCAAAGGGAATCAGATTGAAATTGAATGACATGCATTCTTTTGTTTTTAACTATCAGTAGTAGTTGATTTAAATTTAGAACTTAACTGGAAAAATGATAATATTTACATAAAGAATTAATAGCATTTTTTTCTGAATACATAGTTTTTAAAAAGAAATTTACTTGAATCTAATGAGGTCTGCACAAAGGAAAATAAAGTTGTTTACTTGAGTAGTCAATCGCTTGGGACATAAAAATATATTAATCTCGCTGACGTAAACCCCCCTCGAACTGGTCCTGATAAGCCAGATAATTTAAGTCAGTATTTGTCATTGTAATATTATTAATATTGCAGTTTTCTTAATGCCAGACAGTTTCTGAGTTTCTGAGCTTCTGAGTCCGAAATGTACGTGCAAATATTTCGCTAACAGTTGTTGCCAGGTAATATAAATTGCAGTCGCGATTACATGTGGGCTTTCACTGTTCGTTCGGGCTTATCAACGAATCGAATGATTTGAGAACTCAGTAAAAATATTCGTCTTGTTTTGAAGCACAGCTTTTGATAAGCTCAACAATAATAACAAGAATATATTCAACGTGCGGCATGTTAAAAAAAATGTTTGCAAATAACGAGAATCACGCAATATGTATTTTGCTTATAGAATTCTTGTAATAAGCTTTGACAAAGTCTGGACTTCTCATAGTTTTTTTTTGCTAAGGACAGGGTAATGCGTCGGCATTGCCCTGTTTCATTTTATTAAAAATAAAGTGTTAAAAACTGAGTATATTGCCAAGTTCAAATGTTGCAATAAGTAATACAATTCAATCTTATCATTGGATAACACAATCTTTGTCTAATAGTGAGCACACATGTGGGCAACTTTTAATTGGTGATATTAGGGAAGCAATTTCAGGGAATTAATTACGCTTATTGTGTTTGTTATCAAATCGGAGGCGTGTTTTAGCTCTTTTTTTTTTATTTTAATTTTAAATTTAGTTTATTTTGTGTATTTGTTTGTTTGTTTCTTTTTTGTTATAAATGTATTAAATTTAGCTCAATTGAATCAGTTAAGAGCTTCGATTCCGGTTTGTATGGCTGACGTCGATGGAACGACAAAAACAACAACAACAAACGCAGCTCGGATCCTAAATTGAATATTGAACAATCAACGCTGGCTGAGTCGCACGCAGAAGCAGAGGCAGCGCACCGCTGTGACGTCGCGGTCAGCGTCAACGTCAGCGACACGCCAGCTGCCTGCGTGCTGTTTAAAAGTGGAAGCGACGCTGACGACGCGGCTCAATCATCAAAGTACACTCGAGGAGGCAACTGGAAAGCTAGTACTAAATTGAAACGCGAAACAAGTAATCACAATAAAGGAGAACTAAAAAGCGAAGCGCGACAATAACGAGATAATAAAAGAAATTCCAGACTGTTGGACTTAAACTAGCTTTGATTTGTTTATAATCAAATCTGCGAACTGATTAGTAAGCAAAACCATTGTGAAAGTTCATCTCGACATTTACATATAGTTTGTGAACACGACACAACCTGTGCAAAGTTATATAACATTTCCAATTGGCAATTAACTGGCAATTAATTAAAGGAAGTGAAATACGATATGACAGGCTACAATTCCAAAGGCGACGTTGCCACCAGCAATGGAAATCACAACAACGGCTCACAACAAAGCAATGGACACAAGGCCGCCGAATATACCGCGCAGGAGAACCACACGTAAGTTACCCCGCCTCAGGCTGTAGAACGAAAAAAAAGTAAAAAAGAAAACAAAATACAAGAACAATCAATCGATAAAAAAACAACAATAGACCGCTGGGTTATTTAAGTAACCTGCTAATCAAGAATGCATAGTAATTGATAGCTTTTTATACTTATACTTTTTGGCATTGTGGTAGTGGGTATTTATTATTTCTTGTCATAGTCACCTTTTACAAAATCGATTCAGTTTACGGCCCTTGTGATTGTGTTAGTTAGTTAGTAAGTAGGCCTTGCCTTATATGTGTCCTGGTTAATCAGTTTAAAATGCGGCCCTTATACAAAATTGTTTTTCATCGCATAACCATTCGGGTAAAACATTTTAGCAAAAATTTTATGAATCTCAGTCTGACTATATCTCGGCCCATCTAGTTTCTCAACAGCAGAATGTGCTCTCGTGATTGTTGCTCGGGCAAGGGTGGTCCCAGCCATGGCAGAGGCGGTACTGGTACCTGTGTTGACAAGAAGAATGGCAAAACAGATGTCGAGATAATAATACCCACGCCTCAAAGTTTGCTGTAAGTTTATTAACGAACGGACAGAAAGTATCCTCGAAAGTATCTAGTTGCATTTGCTAGAGTCAGAAGTTAGCAGTAAAGCATGCATTTTCTCAACTAAATTGAAACTCAATTTTCCAATTCGTCTAAATTTTCACAATGTGTAGTCGCGATTGCTGCTCAAATCCCAAGGGCAAGGCTGGTGATAAATCGGCTATTAATAATCCAGCTATCTCGAAAATTGTACCAACAGCTCAGAGCCAGCTGTAAGTGTATATATTCATAAAGGTTTGCTTCTTGTGTATATTTGAATACATCTACTGAACTGTCCTTGATCTTGCCGCTGATATTGGTCGTCGACAGCCAAACATAAATATGAGACATTCCAAAATACCCAATAAGTTTATCAATTTGCGTAGCGCGCGATCGCTCATTAAATCAAAATGTTCCATAAAAAGCCGTCGTGACATTTTCTAGTTGCTTGGGAGATTACGAGAGCTACTTGACGCTGATAATTCTTACGGCGAGAAATGCTAATGCCCCCAGGCGATCCGCTCGGATCCCTAACTATAGCCGCAGCTTCAAGTATCTGCTGATAAACACGCTTTGCGTGTGTTTGTTTGTTGTTTGTTTGCCAATTGCGCATGTAACGTGTGTTGACCCAGTTAACTTAGTTTACTTAGTCGCTCTCGATTGGCTAACCAAAATGGGCGTGTTCCGCGATCTTGACATAGGCCTTTATCTGGAATTACTCATTTTTATTCGGTTAGTTAGGCATAAAACAGCTGAGCAGCAAACTTGTAGTTACAAATTGGCATCTGCTGATAATGCCATGTCGTTTCTTTTTGGATTCAGTTTTCAAACTGGTTAGTGCAAAGTTTTTTTTGCTTCTATGATTTCAAACAATTAACTTAAGCATTTGAACATATCGCCTGGATATTCTAATGTATTCGACACTTTTGCATAGCCGGTTTCAAAATCTTTATTAAAGAATTTCAGCTTCAACGAACCATCAAATTAAGTATTATAATTTTTTTCTTATTGAAATTTTACATGCATACTCTCTTATTCGTAGATCTTGTTTTCGTATAATCAATATTCGCCCAGCGCCTCACAATGGTGATAAAAGATCTGTCTAGATTTTAGTATATTAATGCTTGATTGGGAGATAATCTCATTACGTCAATTAGAATATTTGCGGTGACTTTTGAGGAAGTAAATCACTTTATTTTACACTATTTCATATTCAGAACATTTAATTAACTATCCTAACAAAATTTACAAATACATTCTACAATTTTCAAACATTTACAGCAGGAGCGACAACCGTATCCAATGCTCCCTTACACCCGAAGAGTTTCGGGCTGTGCGCGTCATGAATGAAGACACGTTTGTAGACCATGTTATTTTTAATGGGTTCTCGTTTGTCTGTATGTCTGTGCACCAACCGGGCGTAGATTCGTTCTTGTAATTGTACTTATCGTACTCGCACTATCACACCGTGTTTCACTTCACAAACTTGTGTTCCATCAAAGCTATTTTAATTTGTATTTTTATCGATGAGTTATATGCTAACTTGAAAACACGTTCTAGTTCACCGACTCTCACTGTGCCAAATAGACATATTTAAATGTACTGTCCTGTTACTATAATAATTCATATTAAATATTTGTCATTCTAATATAATCGTTATACCATTTTCAGGTATCCATATGAGGTCATTCAGGAGATTGCCGATTTCATTGTGAAGGGCTCAGGCATTAGACCAAAGATTGGCATCATTTGCGGATCTGGGCTCGGTTCCCTTGCCGATATTATTCAGGATGCCAAGGTCTTCGAGTACGAGAAGATACCAAACTTCCCCGTATCGACAGTCGAGGGACATGCAGGCAAACTAGTCGTCGGTACGCTGGAGGGCGCAAATGTCATGGCCATGCAGGGCCGCTTTCATTTCTACGAGGGCTACCCCCTGGCCAAATGCTCGATGCCGGTGCGCGTGATGAAGCTCTGTGGCGTAGAGTATCTTTTCGCTACAAATGCGGCGGGCGGTATAAATCCCAAATACGCGGTTGGCGACATTATGCTCATGCATGATCATGTCAATATGCTGGGCTTCGCTGGCAATTCTCCTCTGCAGGGTCCCAACGATCCTCGCTTTGGGCCCCGTTTTCCAGCTCTGGTCAACTCGTATAACAGGGATCTTATCAACAAGGCGATTGAGATTGGTAAAGCAATGGGAATTGAGTCAAATATACATGTTGGTGTTTACTCTTGCCTTGGAGGACCAACCTACGAGACCATTGCCGAATTAAAAGCACTCCGCATGATGGGTGTTGATGCAGTCGGCATGTCCACGGTGCACGAGGTCATTACAGCTCGACACTGCGATATGAAAGTGTTCGCTTTCAGTTTAATAACCAACAAGTGTTCCATCGAGTACAGCGACAAGAAGGACGAGGAGGCCAACCACGAGGAAGTCATGGCTGTAGCCAAAAACAGGCAGAAGGCATGCTGCGAGCTGGTTTCCCGACTTATAGCTGAAATCCAAAAGGGGTCGTAGACCAGCAGTCACCTAAACGAGGAGACTTCACGGCTGCGTTCGTCTGGTTAATTTTAAAATTATTTTTAACCCTAAATCATGTTTTAAAATTTACAGTATAAGCTAAAATATAGATATTTAGATATAAGCATATGCGTAATGAATGAAGCCTACAAGTGTGCCGCACATTCGGTCAAGCAGGTGAATTCAATTTTGTTGATCGTCCAATGTCCATTTTAAAATTAAGCTTTTCTGCAAATCTGTTCATCTGCCAAAATACCAGGCAAACAGAAATGCCCAGAAGGTCGAGAAAATATTGTTTGTTGATTTTTTTTTTTCTAATATCGGGTAAATACCGTCCTGGCGAGTCCGGTGTCAAACACCTCGTATGGACAATGACTATTATCTGCCCAAGGGACATCAAAATCGTCCATACGGTTTCATTGTCTATTGTCTTTTTAAAGGACATTAAATTGGTCACCCTGAGGACCTTTCTGATGTCCTTTGGATAACATGTAGTCCTTGGCCTGGCAACTTAGAAAACGTAATAAAAAAGATGGAAACCCTTCAAGGAGCTGAGGACAAGAGATTTTTATTTGTAGAGATAAAGCGGTGTAGATCGGACTTATCCTTGAGGATCATAATGTGCATTTGCCAACCGTAAGTCCTTATTTTCCCAATTCAGAATATATATTTAAAAGGACGAAAGTCCTTAAGCCTTGATATGGTTTCAATTATTTCGTAAATTAATAAAGCCATAACTCGGCCGTATCCTTGCAGATGCTGCCAGTTGTGTGTCAAACAAATCGTATGAATGAGGACCATAAACTGTTCAAAGGACAACAAAATCGTCCTTGCCGTTTTCGTAATATGGCCAATTTTCTAAAAGGGACATTTTTAACTAGCCATAACTCGGCCAAATCTTTAATATCAGAAGGATATGCCGTTTTAAACTCGTGGTGAGTAGGACTATCGTTTGGCATTCAAGGATTTCCAGAATTCGACAAAAAATTTCGTCAAAATTTATCCTAGGGGGTTAGTCGCAAAATTGCCCAAAATCGATAATATTCGGGCTAACTTTGCCATTTGAAGGACTATCGAGATGTCCTTTGGTCAACAGATAGTCGTCACCCTCCATTTGAAGAATTTACAGCCCAAAGGACGAAAGTCCTTCAGACAAAAATGTTTTAAGGACAATTTTGATAATAAAAAATTGTATTAGCCAGGACTAGCAACTGGCCAAATTTCATTAAGATCGTCCTTGTAGTTTAGGAGATATGTAAAGATTTGTGTATTCACTCTGATTTTTAAATGTTATACCTTTTTGAATTTGTACGGAACCCTACTATCAATTGGCATTCAAACAAATCAAAAATCGGTTGGTTCAAAAAAGTTGTAGACCAAAATCCGAATGGTTTGTAAAGTACACCTTCTTTGATGATTTGGAATATCTCGGAATATCTCGGCCAAAAATTGTCCGATTTTAAATTTTTATACCATTTTGGACTCGTAAGAATCAGTACTATCGATTGGCATCAAAAGTGTGAAAACCTAAAATTTGACCCAAATCGTCAAAATGGCACGAGATACTAAGAAAAAATGATCAAAAAAGTTTTCATTTTGAATCATCAAAAAAGGTTGACTTCGCTTTTTGAACCATAAGTTTTGTAATTCCATCGATATTTGAAATGTTGGAATGCGAATTTACAGTAGGGATCCGTACGAATTAAAAATGGTATAACATTTCAAAATCGGAAATTTTTTGGCCGAGATATTAACAAAAAATTATCAAAAAAGTTTTCATTTTGAATCATCAAAAAAGGTTGACTTCGCTTTTTGAACCATAAGTTTTGTAAATCCATCGATATTTGAAATGTTGGAATGCGAATTTACAGTAGGGATCCGTACGAATTAAAAATGGTATAAGATTTAAAAATCGGACATTTTTTGGCCGAGATACTAAGAAAAAATGATCAAAAAAGTTTTCATTTTGAATCATCAAAAAAGGTTGACTTCGCTTTTTGAATCATAAGTTGTGTAAATCCATCGATATTTGAAATGTTGGAATGCGAATTTACAGTAGGGATCCGTACGAATTAAAAATGGTATAACATTTAAAAATCGGACATTTTTTGGCCGAGATATTAAGAAAAAATGATCAAAAAATGGTATAAAATTCTAAAATCGGACGTTTTTTGGGCGAGATATTCCAAAAAAACATCAAAAAAGGTTGACTTCAGAATCGAATCGGCTTTTGAACCATAAGTTTTGTAAATCCATCGATATTCGAAATGTTGGAATGCGAACTTACAGTAGGGATCCATACGAATTAAAAATGGTATAACATTTAAAAATCGGACATTTTTTGGCCGAGATATTTTGAAAAAATGATCAAAAAAGTTTTCATTTTGAATCATCAAAGAAGGTTGTCTTCGCTTTTTGAACCATAACTTTTGTAAATCCATCGATATTCGAAATATTGGAATGCGAACTTACAGTAGGGATCCGTACAAAATAAAAATGGTATAACATTTCAAAATCGGACATTTTATGGCCGAGATATTAAGAAAAAATGATCAAAAAAGGTTGACTTCAGAATCGAATCGCTTTTTGAACCATAAGTTTTGTAAATCCATCGATATTCGAAATGTGGGAATGCGAATTTACGGTAGGGATCCGTACGAATTAAAAATGGTATAACATTTAAAAATCGGAAATTTTTTGGCCGAGATACTAAGAAAAAATGATCAAAAAAGTGTTGATTTTCGAGCCGACCCCGATTTTGACAAAAAACGTGATGTAACCCCTTGCCATTTTGGTCGATTTTGGTCAAAATTTAGATTTTCTATCTTTGGATGCCAATCGATAGTACTGATACTTACGAGTCCAAAATGGTATAAAATTCTAAAATCGGACGTTTTTTGGGCGAGATATTCCAAAAAATTATCAAAAAAGGTTGACTTCAGAATCGAATCGCTTTTTGAACAATAAGTTTTGTAAATCCATCGATATTCGAAATGTGGGAATGCGAATTTACAGTAGGGATCCGTACGAATTAAAAATGGTATAACATTTCAACATCGGACATTTTTTGGCCGAGATATTAAGAAAAAATGATAAAAAAAGTTTTCATTTTGAATCATCAAAAAAGGTTGACTTCGCTTTTTGAACCATAAGTTTTGTAAATCCATCGATATTTGAAATGTTGGAATGCAAATTTACAGTAGGGATCCGTACGAATTAAAAATGGTATAACATTTCAAAATCGGACATTTTTTGGCCGAGATACTAAGTAAAAATGATCAAAAATGTGTTGATTTTCGAGCCGACCCCTTGCCATTTTGGTCGATTTTGGTCAAAATTTAGATTTTCTATCTTTGGATGCCAATCGATAGTACTGATACTTACGAGTCCAAAATGGTATAAAATTCTAAAATCTGACGTTTTTTGGGCGAGATATTCCAAAAAATCATCAAAAAAGGTTGATTTCAGAATCGAATCGCTTTTTGAACCATAAGTTTTGTAAATCCATCGATATTCGAAATGTTGGAATGCGAATTTACAGTAGGGATCCGTACGAATTAAAAATGGTATAACATTTCAACATCGGACATTTTTTGGCCGAGATATTAAGAAAAAATGATCAAAAAGTGTTGATTTTCGAGCCGACCCCGATTTTGACAAAAACGTGATGTAACCCCTTGCCATTTTGGTCGATTTTGGTCAAAATTTAGATTTTCTATCTTTGGATGCCAATCGATAGTACTGATACTTACGAGTCCAAAATGGTATAAAATTCTAAAATCGGACGTTTTTTGGGCGAGATATTCCGAAAAATCATCAAAAAAGGTTGACTTCAGAATCGAATCGCTTTTTGAACCATAAGTTTTGTAAATCCATCGATATTCGAAATGTTGGAATGCGAATTTACAGTAGGGATCCGTACGAATTAAAAATGGTATAACATTTCAAAATCGGACATTTTTTGGCCGAGATATTAAGAAAAAATGATCAAAAAAGTGTTGATTTTCGAGCCGACCCCGATTTTGACAAAAAACGTGATGTAACCCCTTGCCATTTTGGTCGATTTTGGTCAAAATTTAGATTTTCTATCTTTGGATGCCAATCGATAGTACTGATACTTACGAGTCCAAAATGGTATAAAATTCTAAATTCGGACTTTTTTTGGGCGAGATATTCCAAAAAATCATCAAAAAAGGTTGATTTCAGAATCGAATCGCTTTTTGAACCATAAGTTTTGTAAATCCATCGATATTCAAAATGTTGGAATGCGAATTAACAGTAGGGATCCGTACGAATTAAAAATGGTATAACATTTCAAAATCGGACATTTTTCGGCCGAGATATTAAGAAAAAATGATCAAAAAAGTGTTGATTTTTCAAACGACCCCGATTTTGACAAAAAACGTGATGTAACCCCTTGCCATTTTGGTCGATTTTGGTCAAAATTTAGATTTTCTATCTTTGGATGCCAATCGATAGTACTGGATACTTACGAGTCCAAAATGGTATAAAATTCTAAAATCGGACGTTTTTTGGGCGAGATATTCACAAAAAATCATCAAAAAAGCGTTTTGATTCTCAGAAAGGTCGAATCGCTTTTTGAACCATAAGTTTTGTAAATCCATCGATATTCGAAATGTTGGAATGCGAATTTACAGTAGGGATCCGTACGAATTAAAAATGGTATAACATTTCAAAATCGGACATTTTTTGGCCGAGATATTAAGAAAAAATGATCAAAAAAGTGTTGATTTTCGAGCCGACCCCGATTTTGACAAAAAACGTGATGTAACCCCTTGCCATTTTGGTCGATTTTGGTCAAAATTTAGATTTTCTATCTTTGGATGCCAATCGATAGTACTGATACTTACGAGTCCAAAATGGTATAAAATTCTAAATTCGGACTTTTTTTGGGCGAGATATTCCAAAAAATCATCAAAAAAGGTTGATTTCAGAATCGAATCGCTTTTTGAACCATAAGTTTTGTAAATCCATCGATATTCGAAATGTTGGAATGCGAATTTACAGTAGGGATCCGTACGAATTAAAAATGGTATAACATTTCAAAATCGGACATTTTTTGGCCGAGATATTAAGAAAAAATGATCAAAAAAGTGTTGATTTTCGAGCCGACCCCGATTTTGACAAAAAACGTGATGTAACCCCTTGCCATTTTGGTCGATTTTGGTCAAAATTTAGATTTTCTATCTTTGGATGCCAATCGATAGTACTGATACTTACGAGTCCAAAATGGTATAAAATTCTAAATTCGGACTTTTTTTGGGCGAGATATTCCAAAAAATCATCAAAAAAGGTTGATTTCAGAATCGAATCGCTTTTTGAACCATAAGTTTTGTAAATCCATCGATATTCGAAATGTTGGAATGCGAATTTACAGTAGGGATCCGTACGAATTAAAAATGGTATAACATTTCAAAATCGGACATTTTTTGGCCGAGATATTAAGAAAAAATGATCAAAAAAGTTTTGATTTTCCAGACGACCCCGATTTTCACAAAAAACGTGATGTAACCCTTCGCCTTTTTGGATCGATTTTGGTCAAAATTTATGATTTTCTATCTTTGGATGCCAATCGATAGTACGGATCTTACGAGTTCAAAATGGTATAACATTTCTAAAATCGGACATTTTTTGGCCGAGATATTCCGAAAAAATGATCAAAAAAGTTTTCATTTTGAATCATCAAAAAAGGTTGACTTCGCTTTTTGAACCATAACTTTTGTAAATCCATCGATATTCGAAATGTTGGAATGCGAATTTACAGTAGGGATCCGTACGAATTAAAAATGGTATAACATTTCAAAATCGGACATTTTTTGGCCGAGATATTAAGAAAAAATGATCAAAAAAGTGTTGATTTTCGAGCCGACCCCGATTTTGACAAAAAACGTGATGTAACCCCTTGCCATTTTGGTCGATTTTGGTCAAAATTTAGATTTTCTATCTTTGGATGCCAATCGATAGTACTGATACTTACGAGTCCAAAATGGTATAAAATTCTAAAATCGGACGTTTTTTGGGCGAGATATTCCAAAAAATCATCAAAAAAGGTTGACTTCAGAATCGAATCGCTTTTTGAACCATAAGTTTTGTAAATCCATCGATATTCGAAATGTTGGAATGCGAATTTACAGTAGGGATCCGTACGAATTAAAAATGGTATAACATTTCAAAATCGGACATTTTTTGGCCGAGATATTAAGAAAAAATGATCAAAAAAGTGTTGATTTTCCAGACGACCCCGATTTTGACAAAAAACGTGATGTAACCCCTTGCCATTTTGGTCGATTTTGGTCAAAATTTAGATTTTCTATCTTTGGATGCCAATCGATAGTACTGATACTTACGAGTCCAAAATGGTATAAAATTCTAAATTCGGACTTTTTTTGGGCGAGATATTCCAAAAAATCATCAAAAAAGGTTGATTTCAGAATCGAATCGCTTTTTGAACCATAAGTTTTGTAAATCCATCGATATTCGAAATGTTGGAATGCGAATTTACAGTAGGGATCCGTACGAATTAAAAATGGTATAACATTTCAAAATCGGACATTTTTTGGCCGAGATATTAAGAAAAAATGATCAAAAAAGTGTTGATTTTCGAGCCGACCCCGATTTTGACAAAAAACGTGATGTAACCCCTTGCCATTTTGGTCGATTTTGGTCAAAATTTAGATTTTCTATCTTTGGATGCCAATCGATAGTACTGATACTTACGAGTCCAAAATGGTATAAAATTCTAAATTCGGACTTTTTTTGGGCGAGATATTCCAAAAAATCATCTAAAAAGGTTGACTTCAGAATCGAATCGCTTTTTGAACCATAAGTTTTGTAAATCCATCGATATTCGAAATGTTGGAATGCGAATTTACAGTAGGGATCCGTACGAATTAAAAATGGTATAACATTTCAAAATCGGACATTTTTTGGCCGAGATATTAAGAAAAAATGATCAAAAAAGTGTTGATTTTCGAGCCGACCCCGATTTTGACAAAAAACGTGATGTAACCCCTTGCCATTTTGGTCGATTTTGGTCAAAATTTAGATTTTCTATCTTTGGATGCCAATCGATAGTACTGATACTTACGAGTCCAAAATGGTATAAAATTCTAAAATCTGACGTTTTTTGGGCGAGATATTCCAAAAAATCATCAAAAAAGGTTGATTTCAGAATCGAATCGCTTTTTGAACCATAAGTTTTGTAAATCCATCGATATTCGAAATGTTGGAATGCGAATTTACAGTAGGGATCCGTACGAATTAAAAATGGTATAACATTTCAAAATCGGACATTTTTTGGCCGAGATATTAAGAAAAAATGATCAAAAAAGTTTTCATTTTGAATCATCAAAAAAGGTTGACTTCGCTTTTTGAACCATAACTTTTGTAAATCCATCGATATTCGAAATGTTGGAATGCGAATTTACAGTAGGGATCCGTACGAATTAAAAATGGTATAACATTTCAAAATCGGACATTTTTTGGCCGAGATATTAAGAAAAAATGATCAAAAAAGTTTTCATTTTGAATCATCAAAAAAGGTTGACTTCGCTTTTTGAACCATAACTTTTGTAAATCCATCGATATTCGAAATGTTGGAATGCGAATTTACAGTAGGGATCCGTACGAATTAAAAATGGTATAACATTTCAAAATCGGACATTTTTTGGCCGAGATATTAAGAAAAAATGATCAAAAAAGTGTTGATTTTCGAGCCGACCCCGATTTTGACAAAAAACGTGATGTAACCCCTTGCCATTTTGGTCGATTTTGGTCAAAATTTAGATTTTCTATCTTTGGATGCCAATCGATAGTACTGATACTTACGAGTCCAAAATGGTATAAAATTCTAAAATCGGACGTTTTTTGGGCGAGATATTCCAAAAAATCATCAAAAAAGGTTGATTTCAGAATCGAATCGCTTTTTGAACCATAAGTTTTGTAAATCCATCGATATTCGAAATGTTGGAATGCGAATTTACAGTAGGGATCCGTACGAATTAAAAATGGTATAACATTTCAACATCGGACATTTTTTGGCCGAGATATTAAGAAAAAATGATCAAAAAAGTGTTGATTTTCGAGCCGACCCCGATTTTGACAAAAAACGTGATGTAACCCCTTGCCATTTTGGTCGATTTTGGTCAAAATTTAGATTTTCTATCTTTGGATGCCAATCGATAGTACTGATACTTACGAGTCCAAAATGGTATAAAATTCTAAAATCGGACGTTTTTTGGGCGAGATATTCCAAAAAATCATCAAAAAAGGTTGACTTCAGAATCGAATCGCTTTTTGAACCATAAGTTTTGTAAATCCATCGATATTCGAAATGTTGGAATGCGAATTTACAGTAGGGATCCGTACGAATTAAAAATGGTATAACATTTCAAAATCGGACATTTTTTGGCCGAGATATTAAGAAAAAATGATCAAAAAAGTGTTGATTTTCCAGACGACCCCGATTTTGACAAAAAACGTGATGTAACCCCTTGCCATTTTGGTCGATTTTGGTCAAAATTTAGATTTTCTATCTTTGGATGCCAATCGATAGTACTGATACTTACGAGTCCAAAATGGTATAAAATTCTAAAATCTGACGTTTTTTGGGCGAGATATTCCAAAAAATCATCAAAAAAGGTTGATTTCAGAATCGAATCGCTTTTTGAACCATAAGTTTTGTAAATCCATCGATATTCGAAATGTTGGAATGCGAATTTACAGTAGGGATCCGTACGAATTAAAAATGGTATAACATTTCAACATCGGACATTTTTTGGCCGAGATATTAAGAAAAAATGATCAAAAAAGTGTTGATTTTCCAGACGACCCCGATTTTGACAAAAAAGTGTTGATTTTCCAGACGACCCCGATTTTGACAAAAAACGTGATGTAACCCCTTGCCATTTTGGTCGATTTTGGTCAAAATTTAGATTTTCTATCTTTGGATGCCAATCGATAGTACTGATACTTACGAGTCCAAAATGGTATAAAATTCTAAAATCTGACGTTTTTTGGGCGAGATATTCCAAAAAATCATCAAAAAAGGTTGATTTCAGAATCGAATCGCTTTTTGAACCATAAGTTTTGTAAATCCATCGATATTCGAAATGTTGGAATGCGAATTTACAGTAGGGATCCGTACGAATTAAAAATGGTATAACATTTCAACATCGGACATTTTTTGGCCGAGATATTAAGAAAAAATGATCAAAAAAGTGTTGATTTTCGAGCCGACCCCGATTTTGACAAAAAACGTGATGTAACCCCTTGCCATTTTGGTCGATTTTGGTCAAAATTTAGATTTTCTATCTTTGGATGCCAATCGATAGTACTGATACTTACGAGTCCAAAATGGTATAAAATTCTAAATTCGGACTTTTTTTGGGCGAGATATTCCAAAAAATCATCTAAAAAGGTTGACTTCAGAATCGAATCGCTTTTTGAACCATAAGTTTTGTAAATCCATCGATATTCGAAATGTTGGAATGCGAATTTACAGTAGGGATCCGTACGAATTAAAAATGGTATAACATTTCAAAATCGGACATTTTTTGGCCGAGATATTAAGAAAAAATGATCAAAAAAGTGTTGATTTTCGAGCCGACCCCGATTTTGACAAAAAACGTGATGTAACCCCTTGCCATTTTGGTCGATTTTGGTCAAAATTTAGATTTTCTATCTTTGGATGCCAATCGATAGTACTGATACTTACGAGTCCAAAATGGTATAAAATTCTAAATTCGGACTTTTTTTGGGCGAGATATTCCAAAAAATCATCTAAAAAGGTTGACTTCAGAAATGGATTGGCTTTTGAACCATAAGTTTTGTAAATCCATCGATATTCGAAATGTTGGAATGCGAATTTACAGTAGGGATCCGTACGAATTAAAAATGGTATAACATTTCAAAATCGGACATTTTTTGGCCGAGATATTAAGAAAAAATGATCAAAAAAGTGTTGATTTTCCAGCCGACCCCGATTTTGACAAAAAACGTGATGTAACCCCTTGCCATTTTGGTCGATTTTGGTCAAAATTTAGATTTTCTATCTTTGGATGGCAATCGATAGAACTGATACTTACGAGTCCAAAATGGTATAAAATTCTAAAATCGGACGTTTTTTGGGCGAGATATTCCGAAAAATCATCAAAAAAGGTTGACTTCAGAATCGAATCGCTTTTTGAACCATAAGTTATGTAAGTCCATCGATATTCGAAATGTTGGAATGCGAATTTACAGTAGGGATCCGTACGAATTAAAAATGGTATAACATTTCAAAATCGGACATTTTTTGGCCGAGATATTAAGAAAAAATGGTCAAAAAAGTGTTGATTTTCGAGCCGACCCCGATTTTGACAAAAAACGTGATGTAACCCCTTGCCATTTTGGTCGATTTTGGTCAAAATTTAGATTTTCTATCTTTGGATGGCAATCGATAGAACTGATACTTACGAGTCCAAAATGGTAACCCCTTGCCATTTTGGTCGATTTTGGTCAAAATTTAGATTTTCTATCTTTGGATGGCAATCGATAGAACTGATACTTACGAGTCCAAAATGGTATAAAATTCTAAAATCGGACGTTTTTTGGGCGAGATATTCCGAAAAATCATCAAAAAAGGTTGACTTCAGAATCGAATCGCTTTTTGAACCATAAGTTATGTAAGTCCATCGATATTCGAAATGTTGGAATGCGAATTTACAGTAGGGATCCGTACGAATTAAAAATGGTATAACATTTCAAAATCGGACATTTTTTGGCCGAGATATTAAGAAAAAATGATCAAAAAAGTGTTGATTTTCGAGCCGACCCCGATTTTGACAAAAAACGTGATGTAACCCCTTGCCATTTTGGTCGATTTTGGTCAAAATTTAGATTTTCTATCTTTGGATGCCAATCGATAGTACTGATACTTACGAGTCCAAAATGGTATAAAATTCTAAAATCGGACTTTTTTTGGGCGAGATATTCCAAAAAATCATCTAAAAAGGTTGACTTCAGAATTGGATTGGCTTTTGAACCATAAGTTTTGTAAATCCATCGATATTCGAAATGTTGGAATGCGAATTTACAGTAGGGATCCGTACGAATTAAAAATGGTATAACATTTCAAAATCGGACATTTTTTGGCCGAGATATTAAGAAAAAATGATCAAAAAAGTGTTGATTTTCGAGCCGACCCCGATTTTGACAAAAAACGTGATGTAACCCCTTGCCATTTTGGTCGATTTTGGTCAAAATTTAGATTTTCTATCTTTGGATGCCAATCGATAGTACTGATACTTACGAGTCCAAAATGGTATAAAATTCTAAAATCGGACGTTTTTTGGGCGAGATATTCCGAAAAATCATCAAAAAAGGTTGACTTCAGAGTCGAATCGCTTTTTGAACCATAAGTTTTGTAAATCCATCGATATTCGAAATGTTGGAATGCGAATTTACAGTAGGGATCCGTACGAATTAAAAATGGTATAACATTTCAAAATCGGACATTTTTTGGCCGAGATATTAAGAAAAAATGATCAAAAAAGTGTTGATTTTCGAGCCGACCCCCATTTTGACAAAAAACGTGATGTAACCCCTTGCCATTTTGGTCGATTTTGGTCAAAATTTAGATTTTCTATCTTTGGATGCCAATCGATAGTACTGATACTTACGAGTCCAAAATGGTATAAAATTCTAAAATCGGACGTTTTTTGGGCGAGATATTCCGAAAAATCATCAAAAAAGGTTGACTTCAGAATCGAATCGCTTTTTGAACCATAAGTTTTGTAAATCCATCGATATTCGAAATGTTGGAATGCGAATTTACAGTAGGGATCCGTACGAATTAAAAATGGTATAACATTTCAAAATCGGACATTTTTTGGCCGAGATATTAAGAAAAAATGATCAAAAAAGTGTTGATTTTCGAGCCGACCCCGATTTTGACAAAAAACGTGATGTAACCCCTTGCCATTTTGGTCGATTTTGGTCAAAATTTAGATTTTCTATCTTTGGATGCCAATCGATAGTACTGATACTTACGAGTCCAAAATGGTATAAAATTCTAAAATCGGACGTTTTTTGGGCGAGATATTCCGAAAAATCATCAAAAAAGGTTGACTTCAGAATCGAATCGCTTTTTGAACCATAAGTTTTGTAAATCCATCGATATTCGAAATGTTGGAATGCGAATTTACAGTAGGGATCCGTACGAATTAAAAATGGTATAACATTTAAAAATCGGAAATTTTTTGGCCGAGATATTAAGAAAAAATGATCAAAAAAGTTTTCATTTTGAATCATCAAAAAAGGTTGACTTCGCTTTTTGAACCATAACTTTTGTAAATCCATCGATATTCAAAATGTTGGAATGCGAATTTACAGTGGGGATCCGTACAAATTAAAAATGGTATAACATTTCAAAATCGGACATTTTTTGGCCGAGATATTAAGAAAAAATGATCAAAAAAGTGTTGATTTTCCAGCCGACCCCGATTTTGACAAAAAACGTGATGTAACCCCTTGCCATTTTGGTCGATTTTGGTCAAAATTTAGATTTTCTATCTTTGGATGCCAATCGATAGTACTGATACTTACGAGTCCAAAATGGTATAAAATTCTAAAATCGGACGTTTTTTGGGCGAGATATTCCGAAAAATCATCAAAAAAGGTTGACTTCAGAATCGAATCGCTTTTTGAACCATAAGATTTGTAAATCCATCGATATTCGAAATGTTGGAATGCGAATTTACAGTAGGGATCCGTTCGAATTAAAAGTGGTATAACATTTCAAAATCGGAAATTTTTTGGCCGAGATATTAAGAAAAAATGATCAAAAAAGTGTTGATTTTCGAGCCGACCCCGATTTTGACAAAAAACGTGATGTAACCCCTTGCCATTTTGGTCGATTTTGGTCAAAATTTAGATTTTCTATCTTTGGATGCCAATCGATAGTACTGATACTTACGAGTCCAAAATGGTATAAAATTCTAAAATCGGACGTTTTTTGGGCGAGATATTCCGAAAAATCATCAAAAAAGGTTGACTTCAGAATCGAATCGCTTTTTGAACCATAAGTTTTGTAAATCCATCGATATTCGAAATGTTGGAATGCGAATTTACAGTAGGGATCCGTACGAATTAAAAATGGTATAACATTTCAAAATCGGACATTTTTTGGCCGAGATATTAAGAAAAAATGATCAAAAAAGTGTTGATTTTCGAGCCGACCCCGATTTTGACAAAAAACGTGATGTAACCCCTTGCCATTTTGGTCGATTTTGGTCAAAATTTAGATTTTCTATCTTTGGATGCCAATCGATAGTACTGATACTTACGAGTCCAAAATGGTATAAAATTCTAAAATCGGACGTTTTTTGGGCGAGATATTCCAAAAATCATCAAAATAGGTTGACTTCAGAATCGAATCGCTTTTTGAACCATAAGTTTTGTAAATCCATCGATATTCAAAATGTTGGAATGCGAATTTACAGTAGGGATCCGTACGAATTAAAAATGGTATAACATTTCAAAATCGGACATTTTTTGGCCGAGATATTAAGAAAAAATGATCAAAAAAGTGTTGATTTTCCAGCCGACCCCGATTTTGACAAAAAACGTGATGTAACCCCTTGCCATTTTGGTCGATTTTGGTCAAAATTTAGATTTTCTATCTTTGGATGGCAATCGATAGTACTGATACTTACGAGTCCAAAATGGTATAAAATTCTAAAATCGGACGTTTTTTGGGCGAGATATTCCGAAAAATCATCAAAAAAGGTTGACTTCAGAATCGAATCGCTTTTTGAACCATAAGTTTTGTAAATCCATCGATATTCGAAATGTTGGAATGCGAATTTACAGTAGGGATCCGTACGAATTAAAAATGGTATAACATTTCAAAATCGGACATTTTTTGGCCGAGATATTAAGAAAAAATGATCAAAAAAGTGTTGATTTTCCAGCCGACCCCGATTTTGACAAAAAACGTGATGTAACCCCTTGCCATTTTTGTCGATTTTGGTCAAAATTTAGATTTTCTATCTTTGGATGCCAATCGATAGTACTGATACTTACGAGTCCAAAATGGTATAAAATTCTAAAATCGGACGTTTTTTGGGCGAGATATTCCAAAAATCATCAAAAAAGGTTGACTTCAGAATCGAATCGCTTTTTGAACCATAAGTTTTGTAAATCCATCGATATTCAAAATGTTGGAATGCGAATTTACAGTAGGGATCCGTACGAATTAAAAATGGTATAACATTTCAAAATCGGACATTTTTTGGCCGAGATATTAAGAAAAAATGATCAAAAAAGTGTTGATTTTCCAGCCGACCCCGATTTTGACAAAAAACGTGACGTAACCCCTTGCCATTTTGGTCGATTTTGGTCAAAATTTAGATTCTCTATCTTTGGATGGCAATCGATAGTACTGATACTTACGAGTCCAAAATGGTATAAAATTCTAAAATCGGACGTTTTTTGGGCGAGATATTCCGAAAAATCATCAAAAAAGGTTGACTTCAGAATCGAATCGCTTTTTGAACCATAAGTTTTGTAAATCCATCGATATTCGAAATGTTGGAATGCGAATTTACAGTAGGGATCCGTACGAATTAAAAATGGTATAACATTTCAAAATCGGACATTTTTTTGGCCGAGATATTAAGAAAAAATGATCAAAAAAGTGTTGATTTTCCAGCCGACCCCGATTTTGACAAAAAACGTGATGTAACCCCTTGCCATTTTGGTCGATTTTGGTCAAAATTTAGATTTTCTATCTTTGGATGGCAATCGATAGTACTGATACTTACGAGTCCAAAATGGTATAAAATTCTAAAATCGGACGTTTTTTGGGCGAGATATTCCGAAAAATCATCAAAAAAGGTTGACTTCAGAATCGAATCGCTTTTTGAACCATAAGTTTTGTAAATCCATCGATATTCGAAATGTTGGAATGCGAATTTACAGTAGGGATCCGTACGAATTAAAAATGGTATAACATTTCAAAATCGGACATTTTTTTGGCCGAGATATTAAGAAAAAATGATCAAAAAAGTGTTGATTTTCCAGCCGACCCCGATTTTGACAAAAAACGTGATGTAACCCCTTGCCATTTTGGTCGATTTTGGTCAAAATTTAGATTTTCTATCTTTGGATGCCAATCGATAGTACTGATACTTACGAGTCCAAAATGGTATAAAATTCTAAAATCGGACGTTTTTTGGGCTCCAGGTACCCGAGCAAAGCAGCTTTAGCAGTTTGATATGACAGTTTTAGGCACTAGAATTTAGGTGATGCGATTTATTTACCAGTTGTTAGACTGAAATTTTACAAGTGAAAATACAAGTCCTGGGATTCTTAGATGAACCCATATATTTATGATGCAGATCGATGCAAGGGAACAATACGATCCTAACGCACCATGTCCTTTAAAAATCTGCAAGGACATGCCCGAGTTATGGCCTATTTTCCCTACATAAAATACTTTTATTTATTTACTTGTTTAATTTAAATGTGTTCATATCTTTTCAGACTGATAAATTAAGGACTACAATGAGCTCAAAGGACCCCAACGACTGTCAAAGCCTATTTTTCCAGGATTGGACTTTAATTAAGCTAGATATAGTTTTTTTAAAGTTAAAATAAGCAAAAATTATGCTTTATTATCGTTTTGAATCATTTTAAAAGAAATAATAAAAATGAGCAGAAAATCAACATTGTACATTTTTATTCAAAATTGAATAGCTGTGAGGGGCGTTTGTTGGCAATCGTTAGCTGCCGAGATTTTTCTTAAAATCTGCCAAAATACCAGGCGAACAGAAATGCCCAGAAGGTTGACGTCTAATATTTTTGCGGCCGAAAAATGACGTCATAGCAAGGGCCACCCTCGTGCCGGTCCCAAATTTAAACTAAAATTCCACTCAAATACCAGGCGAACATAAATGCCCAGAAGGTCGACGAGTGCTTCGTACTAAATTTTTCATTGCATACCATTAAGGGGCAAAAATGTAACTCATTTATATTGAGCACTGTTAAATAGCAGTTCATGTAAAATGAGTGATGTAAGGCGGCTGTGAAATAACAGCTGCAGCTTCAGCTCCAGTTGCATCTAGATAAAGTAAAGTTGTTTTTTTTTTATTTTCATTTTGTTTTATTTTTTTAATAAAAACTACACAATACGAAATAAAACCAAAACATAATAGAATACAAATACTAAAATGAGCAAATAAATTTAAATATACGTAAATAGAACTTGAGTACATGAAAAGTATGAAATAAAGAGAGCAATGGTATTTTACCCTAAGTTTTTCTGTGCTGTATACAAATTAACAATGGCAATTTTGTCAATTTGTTAGAAACAAAGCACATCAAATTAATATGTACATACATGTAATTAAATTCTACGTTTTTTTGATAGATCAGTGCAATTTCGTGATAATCTTTGTGTCGTCTGAATACACATTAAGCTGCTATCATAGGATATAAATCGGTGTAAAAAGATATAGGTTGCATATGTATATAAATATGTATATACGGTTAGTGTATAAAGTACGAGAGTATATGATAAGATATGCTCACAGGTGTGCCGTGTGGTACTTGTAAATAGTTTTGGTAGAATACATAAGTATGTACGTTTTTTAAGATTTTTAGAAAATATTTGGTTACAAAAGTATTTTGTGATTGCGTTCACGTGTAAGTCTATATGGTCACATTTTAGTGGTTGTTTAGAAAAGACCCCGGTCCTTCTTCAGCTTCGTTTGCTTCCACACGGGCAACTGATCGAATTCCAAGCGGCTGACGCCGAGTGCGCGTTGAAAGTCATTTGTGTTCAGGTAGAGTTCCAGACGTGTGGGCTCAACGCCCTCTGGCAACGGACGCGCCTTCAGCACGTCAAGCGGGTATTCGGTTTGAGTCATTTGAGCGAGCATTTCACTGATGGACGTGGGTTCATAAGTCCGACCATCCTGTAATACCAAGGGACATAAAAAGTATATAAACGAAATGTCGAAGCTGTGAATCGATTTACCTCGAGGTTGATTTCTCGAATATCGTCGCGCTCAGACCAATCAGGAAAGAAAGCTTTGAAGGCCAACGGCTCCAGTCCTGCCCAAACAACGTAGCCCTTGATGCCATGGAAGGAAACCGCCTCATTATCGCCGTGCTTTGCACGCCAATAGTCGACGGCCGTTTCTAGAGCGGCTCGTCGCTCTGAGATCCAACGGTTCACACCCGCACGATTGTCATTGGTGGGGCTGCTGCGATCCTCGAGGTTGACTATAATTGGAGAATCGGAGTATTAGCAATGGATTTAAGGGTTTAGCTCATTTACAAGCTTACTCTTGATGTCCTCCAGTGGCCACCAGCCCATCCAGAGCCACAGTTCATCGCCATCGTCTAGCAGGAAAATAGTAGGCTGGCGAGCATTGTACAGCTGCGACTGTAAAAACGGATAAGGGGAATGCAGATCCCGGCAACGAAGTGGATCGATCAGCTCGTGAGCCTGAAATACGCCTTGTGTGCTCGACAGGTTAAAGATCCTTAGTGTGTAGTCATAGCATTTGGTCGACTTTAGCAGACTACCATAATTGCGCTCCTCGCCAAGGCCAAGGGCCGTCTTGCAGACATCGCACTCGGAGCCCTCCTCCAGTTCTTGGACTGTGGTACTTGCGCAGCTGAACAAATCCTCCGGCAACTGATCTGCTACGTGGTGGGCTGCAGCTAAGGCGACGGCACGAGTATGAGCTCCGCTCTTGCAGCCATGCCAAACGAGTACGCGTCCCTCAGCGCCGTGTATGAGAAGCATGGAGCTACGCGAACGCAGCTGTCGGGCATCGCAGTGGACTTCCTTTATAAGCGATTCCTCAGGCAGATTCCCTTGTATCTGGTAGAGACGCCACTCGGCTCGCCTGGCCAGGCATTGCGCTTTGCGACCACAATGCTGCCAAAGTTGGCGGAAAAGTCGCACAAAGGCGGGCGACTCGTCGCCTTGCGCCACACGGATCTGGGCGCCTTTTTCCTTATCCAGTTCGACGGTGAGCAGAGCAGCGGCGCCCTTCTCATTGGCACTCGAGTCCTGACCCTGCCAGGTGAAATAGACGCAACGATCGCGGCCGACAGTGCTGCGATTAGACACCTTGCCACTCAGTTCCCGAACTGTAACTGAAATCTGGTAAATCCATCGCACAATGTAGCTCTCCGCGGAATAGAAATGTCCGTAGTTCTTGTGCGCCTCGGCCGCATCAAAGTTAAATTCGTGTATCTGCCATTTGTCCGTCGATTTGGTGATGATATCAAAGTGGCGCATGGTGTCGTTGTCGTAGTAGAAGTTGCCACGACCCAAGTTAGCCTGCTCCAGCACAAGATTGGGTTCTTGGTAGGGCTCGCCCTTCTGCAGAGCTGCGCCGTTGAGTGCGCGCACAACATGGACACCATTTGCCAAATAGTCCTTCTCGAGATCCTCGCGCTCCAGCTCCGGCCAGTCGCTGAACTTCTCCTTGAACAGCACCGTCTCCATGTTCTGCGTTATTTTCCCCAGAACGCACCACTCTGGCCGTTGAGTGCAGCGCTTGGCGTACGTGGTACTCTCGCGCCTGCCCACAATAGCCGCATAGTTGATTGGATTCAGATAGCACTGGGCGTAGTCTGCGGCATCCGCGGCGTCAAAGTGCTCCTGTGCGAGTCGCATGGCCGCCCGCTTGTCATCTGTGGGCGCGTTCTTGCCGTTCCACACATACAGCTCGCTGCCAAAGTCGAAGACAAGCACCTTACGTGTATCCAGCATTTCCACCTTTGGTATGCAGCCCCAGTACTTGGCCAGGGGCACCAGGCCATCGTCATGGAACTCGTAGATCTTGTTTGTCTCAATCAGACTGCTCTCGAACACGTCATCCTCATCCGCATGGCCGCAGTCAGCGATGGCCAACTGCCGCTGCTGCTGCTCCTCTGATTCGCCCAGAAGCGACCAGAACTGACGCCATTGACGCTCGTTGACGTATTTGCCATCGGTGAGTATTAGCTCCTGGGTGGCTGTGCAGCCCAGATCCTTATTCTCTACAATGGCAGCGCAGATCTTCTTGCTGCGCGAGATCTCAATTACGTTGGCAAAGGAGCCCACATAGCGGAAAAGTTGTGCTCCAGCGACCAGAATGAAACAATCGCCACGATTCATGGATGCTGGCACGGGCGCCACCAGACGCGTCTGGACATGAGTGCGTCCCTTGACGTGCAGCAGCATCACGCGCTTGTAGGGCAACCACATTTGCTGCAACGGCAACGATGAGGACTTCAGCGCCACTGACTTGAAATCTTCGACGGATGCCAGGCCTGCGATAGCTTCTGCTGCCAAGTTTCCGCGTTGTCCAACTGTTAAAGCAGAAAAGCAAATTAATTATAAGCCTACGGAAGATGTATCCAAAAATATGCGTGACTTACATGATTCCAGCTTGAGACGACGCACCTCGCGCTCGGCAACGCCGGTATTGAGTTCCGTGTACTCCGAGCAGATGTCGCTGCGGGCTGCCAAAGTCTTTAGAGGATTGCGTGCGGCTCGCCGCCCCTTGGGACCCTGGATGTTGCGCTTGCTAACCAGGCTGTGGGAGAATATGCAACTGAAAAGATTGTCATTCAAGTGATATCTCGGCATGACTTACCGCTCTGTGGGCTTTATATCATCGAAGGCGCTTATGTCCAGCGGGGAGTGCTCTGCTGTTTTGCTCTTTGGCTGGACGACAAAGAAGTTCTCGAAGGTCTCCTCGTCGTCGAGACGCGGCACTTGGATTCGGGCGCCCACATTTGTGGCTGCGGCGGCGCTCTTGTTGTTAGCTAGCTCCTTGCTCTGCTTGGCATTGTGGGGCGAGCAGCGTTCCCTCTCCGACCCGGAACTGCTGCTGCTGTTGCTGCGACTCAGGGGCAAAGTCTCCTCAGCATTGACGCTCAAGCTGCGCTGTGTTGGAGTCGGTTTCGTAAGGGTCGTCACCATCATGGAGGGGCTCTTGGCCAAACCCAGCTGCGGCTGATTGGCACTGCGCACCTCCAGCATTGGGCACTTCTTGGCCGCATCATTGGGCAGGCGCTCGAACTGCAGCTCAGCTGGCGATTGAGCCTTCTTCTGCAGTCGTCCAGCGACTGTGAACTTCTTGGCATCGGTTTGCTCTGAAAGCGATGTTTGCAATCAGATATCAGATCAGATGTTGGTCTCCGTGGCTTAGCTGTACTTACCTATGCGTTGCTTCCAGTTCTCCGAGTTTGACTTGAGTTTACCCAGGCGCTCCGAGACTTTGCCGCCTTCGAGACTGGACACAATTAGAGGCGATGGCGGCAACGGCTTGTCCGATATGGAGTGGGCCAGAGAAAGTGATTCCTGTGCGAATGAAAGGAGGTGAAGAGTGGAATTGTGAGCAACGAGTGGACGTCAAATGTTTAATTCGAAACGTAACACATAATAAAAGTTAAGTTAAGATGAAACGCGCACATTCGCTACAAAAGTGGTCATCAATCAAATCAGTTTTTGGTTGCTTCGATTGTTTATTGTTGTTCCACGTTATAAAGCAGGTTATTAAGCTGGGTTATTCCCAGTTTATAGCATGACTCACGAGCGCCCCTTATAAGTTAGTTGGTTAGCTAATCACTTTAAGGGTCTGTCAACAGCTGTAAATTAGTTAAAAGCCATTTACCAGTTTTACTTTTTGCATTATGTACGCCTTAAAAACAAAACACACACAACACAGGCGCGGCACACCTCAGAGCCAAGTGCGCAGCCCTTGGCCACAGGTAGAGAATTGGCTAAATTCAACAATTGAAAGCGCAATCGTATCTGGAGTTGTGCTCAGCACACCAGGGGATCAGTGACTGACCTAAAAGAGTAGTGCGAGCAACTGCGCAGCGCAAGGTAAGACTCAGGCAATGATAACCGCACAGAGAGAGATAGGGAGAGAGCGAGTAGCGTGCAATTTGAGATAAGATAAGAGGCACCTCTCATATAATAGATACACTTGAAGAGAGAGTGAAAAACGTAGTTAGGGGTTAGACGGCAAAAACATATTGTTTAGATTTGTTTAGCTTAGAATCTTAGCCGCAAATTAAGTGTAAATATGTACACATCATTTAAGTGCATTTGTACTACAGTGAAGAGACTCTATTAGCCAGACCTTGGCCCTTTTAATTGCAGTTACCAATCATTCGGTAAAGGCTATCACATATTTGTCGCTTTATTTGCAGCACAGTTGAGAAACTCTGCTAATTACTTGTGATTAAATTAACAACTGCTCTGTTATTGTCAGATATCAGCAAATTCTCTTGAGTATTCGTTTGAATTCTCCTCAAATCGGTAACATGCGTCATCAGCAAAGTGCTCGGGCCCTGCCACACACTCTTTCCCTACATAATTATGCCCATAATATACAGTCTACGAATTATCATGGGCATTCGATTTGATAAGCCATTTGCATGGTAAATGGGTTAAATCTACCTAAGCAGTAAATAAATAAAAACAAAGGCGAACATTTCTTTTTGGGAAGCCGCACGTTAACGTTCGACTCTTGTCAACTGGAAAGTAGCAATAGGAAATTTCGCTTAATTAATTTGAAAATTTTACATATTTGTCATTTTTGCCAAGACATCTTCCAAACTGAGGGTCCAGTTGACATTGAAATGTGCCACCCACCTGCCCACTTTGGATGCTTCGCGCAAAAACACAAATAACATTTTCAATTATTAACATCTGCATTTTTGGCTATTTCCCAAATTTGGTCAAATATTTTGGCAACCTGTTGGAACCAGCTCAAGTATCGCTCGGCGTGGGTTACTCTACCAGGTCAACACATGAAATCATGGACAGCAATTGGACAACAATGAAAGCGCAATTGAACATTTTCAATTACAATTGGTTTTTGTCGTTGTCATGATTAATGAATTTACCCGACCATCCATCCATCCATCTATTTTTGACGAGCATTTGCCCTTTGTGCATTCATTTAGTTCAGCGTTGCGCCCCATTGAAAAGTTGGTTGTACTTGCAGCTAGTCTAAGTTTATTGGATCTATCATAAAGCTATGTGTGACAATGGAGAAGGCGCACTTAAAGCGATTATACAGCATTCACCTAGAGGACATGGCCTATCGCAGAGCTCGCTTCATATACCCTATAAAAATACGTATGTTTCGTTGGATAAGAAACATTTGCTATTACATTATTTTCGCTAGAACTCGGGCATTGATGGAAAATTAATGATTTGCCTCAATTTGTTGGCAAATATATAGTAAAGAAAGAGCACATCGGTAAGTCGCGCCGAAGATTGAATACCCTTATGTAAGTGCTAAATGAACTCAAAGAAATACTTTCATCAGCCAGATGTTCTGCCTGAATAAGCTTAAGGAAACATTAGTTCCATCTGTTATTCTCGGTAGGGGTAAAAACATTCTTAAAGCATTTAGTATTTTATATTAGAAAAAAATGTTTAAACAAATTGATAAAACAGCTGCACACAGAAACGTAAAAGGCAAATGTAAAGCTAAAATTAAATTTTATATACCATATTCTGTTGCACTTTCTTGCCAGCTGTCAAATAGAAATTAAACAAATTTTTGGTCGTGTTGTAGACAATTTATTAATAAGTTTATAATACGTCTATTTTGTAGTCTGTAGTCTACAAAACATTTTAAATAATTATACTGTAAGTACTTTAAATATATATATATTAGTACTTTGCTGTTTTAGGGTTCATTTAAGACTCTAATATTACATTTGCTGGGCTTGTGTCATTAAATAACTTTTATTACTATACAACTGAGAACTGAGAAAGGGGTTAGAACCAGCTTAAAGTCCAAAAGGATAACTAAGTTAGCTCATTTGTAATTTTAAGCGATATTCACTAATAATATTTTTATTGATAACGAGACCAACAAATGTTATGCAAGTGCTTTTAATCTGTTTAAGTTTTCATCAATTAAACAAACAAAATGCAAATTGGAAAAGGGCGGGTCAGTCAGTAGAGACGCGTAGCATATCGCATAATGATAACAACTACGAAGCTAGCTTGAGTCGGACTCGGATCTGTGAGTCACTCGAAACAAAGGCAAGTGTTGTGTGGGGTAAGATAATGGGGGGAGGAGGAGAGGTAATCTGGCTGGAAGACTTCGGAGTTCGTAGATGGCACGATTAACCGACCAAGTGAACCGCTTATTGGATGTCAGTTCATGCATTCACTCGGATCTCTCGGAGACCGCTGCTCAACTGTTGCCCAGCTGGAGGAGGGTCGTGTCGTTCACAAAGGGCGCCTCATGCTCCTCGTTGAGCAGATCTGTAATGGAGTAGGCGGACAGAGGCCGCGAGAACCTGCGCTCCGAGAGTATATCGTCGATGCAAGTAATGGGCGCCAGGCTGTTGTAGTCCACAGGCTCCTCAGCGCTGCGTGCTATGGCCTGGAAGATGTCCTCCATGCTGGACTTGAGCCAAAGTGCGGGCGGCTGGCGCAGGAGTACCGGCGACGTGGGCTCCGGTGAGCTGGACAACGGTGATGCAGTCGAAGGCGTGGCTGAGGTGCCACACGTGCGTCTTATGGCGGGCAGAGGCACCGCCATGGGCTCCCAATCGCTGATCCTTGGTGGGGGCTTCTGTTCAGCTTGTTGCTGCTCCTCCTCCAAGTCCTGCCAGAGTTGCATGGCCTGCTCGATGTGCTGCAGCTGCGCCGTCAGCTGTGTGGCAATGCTGCTTTTGCGCGAGGCGCACGGCGTCGACTCGCCGGAGTCCTCGCTAGCGCCAAACATCCGTATCTCCGGCGTGACACGGCTCACCTGCCGCGTCGCAGTGCCCGACTCGAACATGCGCGCAATCTTGGTCACATTGTTGCGCTTCACAGTGGACGCTGCCGCCGCCTGTTCCTTTGCCGGCGGCTGATGACGCTTCGGATAGACGCGCGTTACGGGCTTACGCTGCTTTTGCTTGACGGGCGGCTCCTGGGCATGGACGTGGCAGCACAGCTCGGGGCCATAGCAGCGATGGAATCTGTGCCGATTCGCCTCGAAGTCAGCGTCCGCATAGCGCTTTATCCGCATCAGCGACTTGGGCAGCAGCGTGAGCAGCACATAGGCCACGAGCAGGTAGGGCAGGTAGGACAGGTGACTCAACCATTGCCCGGCTGTCTCCAGATACAACTGGTAGTCCGTCATTGTTGTTGTTATAGCTGCAATTGGCTTTCGATTTTGCGGGTGTTTCCGTCCGCAAAAGTTTGTTTTATACGCTTTACTGATATCGTTTTTCAGTTTTCGATAAGATTTACCATGACATCACGGAGCACTGTATAAAGGATTGCGGGAAAGAAATGATATACGATTTTTTATATTTTTAATGGGTTTGACATTTACGCAACTGAAAAATATTGCAAATTGTTTGGATGATATTTTCTACATTTCGCAATATTTTTGTTGCACGGACATGTCCTTTCTCTTTCGCACATACAACTCGCACACACACCTTTCGTTAAGTGCTTTCAGTTCTGACTCGCAATGAGCCGCACAGCCGCACAGCTTGTTCCAATATTTATGCACATATAAAAAACATATTCCAACGGTTGCTAGCGTATTTTTATCTTTGACTGTCATTTGATATCCCAACAAGGCTGTGTTTTATTTACTTTTTGCAATTTTTTAAATTCTATTTTGTTGATTTCGTCTTTATTTTGATTTTGTTTTCAGGCGCGTTTAGCATTCCGACGCGCCCAGCGGTCGATCTCTTCGGCTCCTCGTCTTAAACTTAACTGAACGACGATGAGCGCGATTTCCACTAAATTGTGCGGCTCTCAGCGGACTTTGCTACCTCTCCATTCGCTTGGCGCTCCCGCTCTCCCACTCTCCCGTTCTTTCGCTCTCTTGCTTTTGTGCTTTACGCGTCGATGTACGCGTTCGAAGAGTGACTAAGGCGAGGCGTCGGTTGCACTTGCGCACTTAGGGTAAATTATAATTATAATTGTTGTTGTTGTTTTCGAACAACTAGTTGCGATCAAATTGGAGCATATTTTTTATTTGCACTTTATAGGGCACAGCGCGATTGCATATTGTATGTCCAATTAGAGTGTAATATTAGATAAGGCAGTTTTAGATCAGTTCCTTTATATGCTGCTTCCTGCGCAGCTTAAAATCCAGACAGTGCATTTACTGCACTTATGATATATCATTGAACATTTTTGTAATCTTTCTGCGTTTTTATGTATGTGCTTTGTGCACAGCATTTGCGATGAGAAATCTTGTATTTATTTTTAAAAACATTACGCGGGTTCCTATTTGTAATAGTCACAGACTGCGGCCAGGCGTGAATTTTCTAAATAAGAAAGTTCTCAAAGGTGAGTGTGTGTACGTGTGTGTACGTGAGCGCAACGATTCGCCTTGAAACACATTTTTCTTGAATATACATATATTTTAAAATTTGGCGTAAAATGTGTCATCTTTATCGCTGTTGAAAATTGCAAATACCAGAAAGCATAAAAATATATGTATATTTGGTTTTATGTAACTAGCTTCCTGCTGCGCCGCATTTGACAGTTTATGCAACTTATTTGAGCAGTCAGGAAACTAACTACTTCGCATTACTTTTTATGCAATCGGAGCGAATAAAGCGTGTGAGAAAGAGAGAAGTAGAGAGAGGTACACACACGTCAATTTTGATTTGCTGCTTATCAAATTGAATGTCAATGAAAACGGGCGGCAAAAGAGTGCATACCAATAACAATAACAATCGCGAAACTAAGTTTACACAGTAAGGCAAAAAGAAGCAAATAATGCGAGCTTGCGAAGCGCTCGTCTTGTAGTCGCGACTCGTACTGCGGCAACGGGTTGATTAGCAAACCATAAATGCCAATTGGAGACTATCAAAGCCGGCTCTGGAGAGAGCGACAGCAGCGACGACGACAACATCGAGTGAGATCGAAAAGAGGCAATTTAATATAAAGGGAGAGCAAGAGAGAGCTTCATGGAGAGTGGCAGACTTTCGAGAGAGTGAGAGTGAGAGATCAGCCTCCAACTAGCAGATTAAGTGGGAAGGGCTGATGCATTCCAATTTTGGGTATGTGATGAGTTTAATGATCATTAATGAAGGAAAATGTACTAAATGTTGGCATCTTTTTTTTCAGACTGCCTGCACATAAATGTAAAAACTTATCAAAGATGATGCAAGTGGCCAAAAGTACAATAAATAAAGACAAGAAAGCTCAAAGTAAAAATACGAATAAAGAGTCACGTTATCTTTGTCCCACAACGGACAGGCCAGAAATGTTGAAAAGAAAATAATGAATCACATAAAGGCAATAAAAATAATCAGCAATAAGCAGCAGTCGCAGCCGCCGCAGCAGCCGTTGGCATATTTGCAGCTTGTAAAGATACAGATAAAAAGGCGACAAGCGCTGCGCAGGAGATATGAAGTCGAGTACGAACAGTTTGTCAGAGCGTCTTCTAGTTAGAACTTTTTGTATATAGGCAACATCTACTGGGTACTGTCATTGCGATTCTCCGTCTCGGGGAGGCATGGACTAATGAACAAGTACAGCAGAGCTGAAAGAAAAAAAACAACAACATAATCGCAACAGCAAGCGAACAATACGTGGAGCATAATAAACTACACAGAAGACTCTGGCATCAGGGCATGGGGGGATATGGGTAGGGCAAATAAAGCTGCAAGTATATCAAATTCACAAAACAATTTACAATGGCCAGAGGATGGCAAAGGCAAATGCGAGGCGAGGCGAGGCGAGGCCAACTCGAGTTGGTTGGAGGGGGGTGTAACTGCGCGGCAGATGAGCACGTTCAAGATCAAGCCACAGATCAAATGCATCCACAGTTGGACCCAGCAGCAGCTCCACCATCAACAACAACAACAACAACTAAAAGAAGCAGCTACAACAAAAGCGAAAGAAAATGGACTGGAAGCTACAGCCCAGTCGAAACCCAGCCCAACCCAATCCGACTTGTGTTCCATCCTTTTTTATTTGATAATTGTTGTTGTGGCGGTTGCTGCCTCTGCCTTAGTTGCTGTTGCCCACAAGCCAGTTTAGAAGAGAGGAAAATTATGGGCAGATGTAAGTTGGCAGGCAGCTGCTGCAGAGCAGGCCTCTATATATACATATACAACCACAAGCCCTTGTTCTCTTAGATGATACACGCGTGGTTTGGTGGCCATGACCTGATCAATTGCGCTATGTTATTTAGTTTCTGTTTCGCTTCAATTTTCAGCAGCATCAAAATAGGTTGACTTTAGTTTTTTTGGTCAACAACTTTTTTAAACCCATCGACTTGGTGCAACCACAGCCTTTTACGTCCAATTTGTTACATTTTGTTGTTTTAATGCCAATCAATAGTACTGATCCTTACGAGTCCAAAATCATATCATACCGGAATCGGACTCTGGATTCGAACTTATGAAATCCGAATTTGGCCATGAGCATCAATGCCGTAGTAAAGCGTCATATCTCCGCGGAAAAGCATGTGCTTTTACATCGGCGGAGTTATGTCGCTTTAAAACTATTTTATCTCGGCATGATCAAGAATGTATATATAGTACTTTATGGGGTCGAAGATGCTGCCAGTTGCCTATTTGGACAAAAACAACCTATCAAATTTTAAGGGGTTCAGGGTATGAAAAGTGTGATTTAAAACTTATTCACCTACCGCCCACTAACCTGCGTTAGATAGCTGGATCTGTTTGAAATTTCTCCCAAAACCCGCTACCATATACAGAGAGTCAACGGAGGTTGCTACTGGCGATGATTATGATGATGCCCAAAAAGGCGTGGCTTTGTAATTAAGTGTGATTGCTTGTACATTAAAGTACAGCAGACTAGAAGGCAGAGGGGGAATATGAGCATACATTATAAATATCGTACCCATCGTACCCGCATAATTACAGGCCCAGCGTAAGCGCTCTTAATAAGGCAAACAGAGAAAAGAGGCAAGAGAAAAAGTTCAGTCAACTTCGTCGAACTTGATTTAAAGCTCAATTTAATTTTGCAAGTGTTTGGACGCAATGTCACTTGTCCATAAAAGAATGGCAACTGATTGATATTTAAGACATGGGCTACTCTCAGCCGCAAATCGAAAGTTATTTATGACAAAATGACCACCAAAATTGTGTTAACCGAATTCAGTACACAAACGGGACTTAAGCAGAAAAATGTCGCTTTCATGAGAGTCTATGGAACGTAAATATTGTAGTCTATATAATTTCTTGATATTATTAAGATCACATATTTCTATACATATATACAATATATATATAGTAAAATAAACACTTTAAAAAGACAATTAAAGAATAGCGCGATACAAAGTCGACAAAATAAATACAGAGATAAAAAAATTATAGTAGACAACACAAAATAGATGCATACTTCTAGGCATATTTTTGGCAGCGCCACCTAGCGTTAGGTAGTCAGTTGGTTTAATAGAGTAGATGTACATTTAAACATTAGATGTCTATATGGAGACCATTATCTTCTGATACTATTCGACTTATGCTTAATTTAGGTTAAATTTTCGGTTATGCAATTTTAGATTAGCTTTCTTTTTGGGGATTTTGGTATATTTTATCTATGTATATTTCGACTAGCTTCTATCTAATGCTCGGTTAGCAGGCAAGAGAAACAAAACTAAAGCTTTTCACGACAGTTTGAATGGAATTCAAATCGCATTCGAGATGAAAAGCGGAAAAGTTGCCAAAAGTAGCGTGGGGAACTTAACCTACTACGTGGGCTTGTAAATGAATATAAATGGAGTATGCACTTACATTGACAAAGTTTTCGCGTCGAATATCATCGACCTCATCGCGCTTGTTGACGCGTCTTTTCCAGTCATCCTCGCCGCTCTTCTGCAGTGCTGCCAGTCGCTCGGCAATGGAGCCAGTCTTGGCAATGTTGCGCTGATCGGGGCCCATATTCTGGCGATATGGGAATGATTGGAATGAGCATATATAAAAATGTGCAGTGTGTCGAGTTTATACTCACATCTGTGGCTTGGTCTGCTGTGGAGTCTTTGTTGGGTGGTGTGTCTTCTTGGTTATCTGGTTGCGATTGCGTTGATTCCTCGGTTGATGTGCTCGGCTTATCGGCATCTACATGACGCAACTTGACAAAGCCACGGACGCCAGCTGGAGGCAGTTGGGGGCCTGTGCCACTCGGTGCTGCTGCTATGCCCGAGTAACTTTTGCTTTTTGCAATGAGATTGCTGCAAAGACAACCGCGAAGATAAACTGTTAAAGTGTGCATAATGTGTGGCGACTCGAAACGCGTATCTTACAACTACTAGCAAACACTTTCATCCACAAAGGCAACCAGCTGAGATTTTCAGCTACCTTTTCTGTCAATGGTTACTTTCCTTCCCCGCCCGGCATTATTCTTTCCATTCAATTAATAGCAAAATCGTGACGCAGCGTTTTCCGTGCCACTAATGAGCACTGCAATGCACCCAGCGACCCAGAGCTGACATGTCTTATTTTTGAAAATTATCCATAACATTCTTACGGACAGGAAGCAATTGCCGCTAGATATTACAGAAAACTTTCTCCTTTTAGAGTATGGTGAATAATTTATGAATATCAGGATGTTATTTTAGTGGAACACGTCGATTTTTGGTTTGGTAAAGTTGTTATATTCAAGGTTTCTTTTATTTTTGACAATTAATTAGCAGAATGGCTTTCAGATTTAGCCCCTTGTACACAGAGCTTGACTCGTCCGGAGTACAACTCGAGAATAAAATCCTTAAATTTCGATTGATTCACTTATATTTTTTGGCTTGTTTTTGCGAATGGCCATTTATTATTCAGAGTTTTTCAAACAATAGTCACCTGGCAAACAAACGGCTGAGTTTTTCGTAGATTATAATGTTTTAAGCACTATGTCAGAAAGAGACATGTTCTTTGATCTTCGTTAGCACCTGAGAGTTTGTGAGGGTCACTGATAAACACTCAACTGCACCGGGTGAGAGGTGTGCAATCCGCAGATACAAGAGCGAGAGTGTGAACTTAACGTGGCGAATGCCTTCGGACGAATGAGCGTTGCATGCAACTTATGGCAGCTGTAAAATGCTCGAAACTCAACACCTGGCTGGTGGCTGGCGCTGATTTAACCACAGGTAAACATAGAAAAACAAAACGTTGACAGTTAAATTGCATATTAATTTGGAAATTGACAGGCACTCAAACTGGGCGAAGCAGGTCAAAAGGTGTGGACACTCGGGCCTCTAAGTTTGCCAGGTGCAAATACAGGCCAGCTACCTGAAGTCAACATGTCATATTGTCACACATAGCCCCCCCCTTGCTAGCCAAAACTCCCCCACTCCCCCCCCCCTCTTGCGGTTGTAGGCCACAATAAAAACCGCAACCGTTTCGGGCCGTAGATTTTAAATACATTTGAATGAATCGCAGTCAAACGAACATCCAAAATGACGAAAGTGGCGCTCAGCAAAGCGTCTCAAATTCAACTCAACATGTAAACTTACATGGAAAATGCATTACAAATCCCAACTAAAATGGTTTCCACCTCGTAAATCGAATTTGGAAATTTCTTGCAACAAAATTTACAGGTGTCGATAAAATAATATATACATATATCTAGTTATTATAGATATAAATATCTCGTTATTTGGCGAGAGGTTAAGCGACCTTTTCATATTTTAACTATTTTCTTGGCTGGCTCGAGGTCTTATCCAGTTATAACATAAATTGGAAAATAACGTGTTGAAATCAATAATCAAAGGTTTTTTTGTTGCAGTGTAAATCAAAGTAAAAGCGTAGATAATGTTTAAATTGCATGCAGACAGGCCACAGGCGAAGGGCCTTATTCATAGATAGATAGGCAGCCAATCAATGGAGTCATAGGTCAGAGTTCGCAGCACACGAAGGTCTTTAGGGGTGTTCCTCTTTTAGCTTAGAGACCTTCCTTTGTTGATACACTTAATGCACGAATTGCTATTGAAACAATTTGCTGTTCAATTAGTTTGAGTGCTGAGCCAAGGTGTGGCCCGCTTAGCCCGTCATATTACACAGCCAAACACGTTTAAATTCCCTTTCCGATGTGGAAAAACTGTGAAAACGGGCAGCAACAGCTAAATGCTATAAATTGCTTCATTTGTTCGCATTTACCCAGCGATCTGCTCGTGCAGCTAGCGAGTCTGTGGCTCTGGCATTTTGTAATTGAAAAATGCGCATTTCTCGTTCGTTGGTAATTAAAATTTTTGTACAACACGCGATCAACTTGCACCGCTGACTCGGAATGATATAACAAAGTGAATTGTTTTATGAACTGTTTAGCGCGGCATAAATAATTAGATGCGATAAACTCATCGCTGAGCGGCTTTCAAGCTCTATGAGCATTGGGCACGACATCCTAGCCAATGTAATCGAGGCAACCCTCCCACAAAGGCAGGCATTCAAGACTTTATTCGTAGACTGATATCGAACTTTAAAGAGCACTTGTCAAATGCTTGAATGCGAACTTGAAACTGTGCTGGCGGTTTGCAACAAGGTGAAACTAAAGTGAAGCGACTCAGCTAGGCTCCCTCTTCTTAAATTCAAATATGTTAATACTGGGATACATTACCGGCATAACCGCAAGCGAACCGATCCGATCAAATTGCAGCTCAGGTTAATAATGCAGCTCAGCGATAATAATGATAAAAATGAAAAAATAACAAGTAAATGAAACTTATGCTACATGAACCCAAAAAAAATATTGTAAAAGATTCGCAAACTTTGCGATCTGCTCAGGTGCCAGCACAAGCTCGACTCGCATCGCAGTTAAGGTGACAATTACTCACGGAGCTGGGCTCAGGGCAAGGGGAGCGATGATTACCTTAGACAATGGCGGGCTACTTAAGACTTAGGCAAAACCAAGAGATAGCCGTAAGTTAAAGATCTCAGACCAACATTTTCCCACGCAGCATTTCATTTGTGCCAGCGTGCAACCCTTCCACCCGGGCTAGAAAATTGTTTGCTCGTAATTATGTAAAATTACAACGTCAACGCGATCTTTGATGAGCCCCCCCCCCCTCTCTCTCAATCTTTTACTCAATTTAGCGTTCGCTTTTGTCCGAATATTTGCGCATTTAACGTTTCATTAGACTGACCTTCTCTGAACGCTCTGACTAAGCTACCAAGCTCTTAGCTATTTGTTTTGTTCACGTTTTGAGTTTTTAACAATGTTGGCAACTTTTTTATTAAAATTAATTATTTTCAAGGTCGAGATAGTTATACTAAGTTCAAGGACTATGTTCCCTGATGTATCTAGCTAGAATTGAGTCAAACATTTTGGATTTCATTCCGAAATGATTAAAGTATCCTTTCATCTATTCGCATTTTCGTATATACATATATATATTTATATGAGTCACAGCAACCTTTGAACAGCTGATTGTGTGCATTGTTGCGGACAGGCGCAGAGCTGCCAGCACGTGCTGCAACCCCCACAAAAGTGGACAAACCCAACCTAGTGCCTCCCAACTCCACTCTGAACAAGCCCAGACATGTTTTTCTACCGTTTGCCAGTTGCCGGGGTAACAACAACAACAACAAACCGTCAAAACAAACTCCATTCTTTGTTTGTTGTCGATAACATTGGATCTCCAGGGGAAGCGGGGCGGGACTTGGGAACGGGAAAGGGAGTCTGTTTAATGGGGGTAACGCAGATGACGCACTCCCACCAAATGCTAGACTAGAAGGCAGGAGAAATGCACTTTTGGCAACCGTGGTAAATTCTGAACAGGCAACGCCCAAATTCAGCGTCTGACTTCCGCACGAAGTGAGAGATTCCTTTCCAGTGTAGCTCTTAAATGAAATGCATATTTGGGGTTCCTCGATTTGGTTGGGTTGGGTTTGGGTTTGTTTCTGCAGACGTGCCTGACGTGCTATTTCAGTTCCACTCCAGATGAGTCTAGCTTCCAGCTTATTGATTGTAAGCCGCCGCTATACACAGGTTTTTCGATTTTACCATCATATGCACGAAGTCGAAATCTTGCGCGTCGGTTTCATGGGAAAATCGTGAGTCAACGAATTTACTTCGTTGACGGGGTTTCTTTAATGACGCTCCCGTTTACCGTTTTGGCTGTCTGAAACTGGACGACTTGGACTTGGACTGGCAGACACTTTGATAACTTGTTTGATTCGCTGACACGGCCCACGCAGCGTACATATCCGGTGCGCTCTGGTCTTGTCTTTGCAGTGACTTCATTGGTCGCCAACTAACTAAACAAGTACTCGAGTGTCTGCCCCTAACTCTCGCTCTCTTCACACTCCATACTCCAATTTCCAGCACAAATGAACTCTGCGTCAAGTTCAACACGGCAACAACAACAACAGCAGCAACAACTTCAAAAACTAAAACAACGTTTGTTGTCGCAGTCGCAGCTACAGTCCATTCAACTGTAGCCCCAGCCACAGCTGTTTTCAGCTATTTTCCGCTGCCGGGTTGACAAAACCTTAACCTCATAATTTGTGGCAAGTGTACTCTGAATTTTGTACTACCCCACATAAATGTCAAATAGCATTTACTCGACCCTGTCTAAAATAGAAAAAGCTTTCGTATATTAAAAACAAAAGAAGCTTTTCTTCTAATGCATTAACTAGTTCAAGCTCAATTATTCCATGTGTTTTATATTTATAAATTCATTTACATTCTAGTTTAATTTATTTACCCCGTTGCGTCTATTTGTAATCGCTGTGCGCAATGTGAACAGCTCGAGCTGATCGGCATTTTAATCATATTCTAAATGCTCGAGAGTACACTATAAATATACTCTGGGAGAAAAGCATGAAATTTGTACACAACTTAAATCCAAAAATTGAGAAAATAAATTTCTTTACTTAAGTAAAAAATTGTTTTAGTTTCCTTCTGGTTATAATAGAGACCAACAGAGTGTTATATCCTTTGTTTATATATATACTAAACCCTACTATCACGTAACTTCTACATTGAAAAGCTCAGGTAATTGTCTGACTTATCTGATGTCAATTAAGCCGCTCGAAACTGACTACGCAATGTGGAGAACAACGGTTGAAAACCAGTTCCAGGTAAGCAAATATGAGTCTAAAAACGTAGCACATTCCGCTTGACCAAAGCTGGCCAGGGTTAGGGCTAGCCCGGTTAGCCCCTAGATAGCACAGTCGAGCCGCGGACGCTGCGCTGACAACAACTTGAAAGCGAAACTGTTGCTTAATAGAAATTCGTAATCTCGAGCAGTTCCTTACTCGCGGAACATGTGGCTGACCTTGCTGGTTGGCGCTCTGACCCTGCTGCTGACCTGGGACTATGTACGCAAGCGGCACAGCTACGCCACATTGGAGAGATCGGGCATTACGGGTCCCCTGTCGCTGCCATTGTTGGGCTGCGGGATTCAAGCACTGCAGCTGGGTGCAGAAAGTAAGTCTTGGAGTAGAAACCCTTGGGGCAGCTTCACTTTCTCTTGGTCTTGCAGATATCATCGACTATGTTGGCGCTTGTTTTGATAAATATGGCGCGACCTTTCGCCTCTGGATACTCGACGAGTCGCTGGTCTACACGAAGGATCTCGGTCATTTTGAGGCCATTTTAAGCAGCACTACGCTGTTGGAGAAGGGTCAGCTGTACCAGTTCCTGCGCCCCTTTCTCAACGACGGACTCTTGATGAGCGTGGGCCGAAAGTGGCACTCCAGGCGCAAAGTCTTTTCCAATGTGTTCCACTTTAAGATATTGGAGCACTACGTGGGCATTATGGACTCCCAAAGCGCCGTCTTGGTGGAGAAACTACAGCCCTTAGCCGATGGGAAGCAAGTTGTGGATATGCTGAAGTACGTGTCGCTGGCAGCTCTGGATGTCATTACGGGTTTGTGTTTAAGACTATATGACTAGGTTGAGGAATTAATATATAATATCGTTTGCCTAGAGACGGCCATGGGCGTGCAGGTGAATGCACAAAGTGATCCCGAATTTCCATATATAAAAGCGCTAAAGAGGTAAGCCCTAGACAACTATTCGCTCGAATGCAATGACAAATCCAATTAATTTGTAGAGCAAGTTTACACGTACGTCTAATGTAAACACTTACAACGTAATAATTTCGCTCGCTTTCAGCGTCGTCAACATTCAACCGGATCGCATGTTTAAGTTCTCGCAGCGTTACGAGTGGCTCTTTAGACTAACGGCTCCATTGTTGCACATGAAACTAGTGCGAGATATTCGCATCATGCATGACTTCACCGACAAGGTCATCCGAGAGCGGAGGGAGGCGGTCGAGCGAGCCAAGGCCGACGGCAGCTACCGACCGTTGTGTAAGCCGATAGAGATAATTTTCCATTAGTAGGAATAATCATCCAATTTGTCGCAGGTCTGGGCGATGAGGAAATAGGCAGACGGCCGCAGATGGCACTGCTCGATATTCTGCTGCAGTCTTCCATCCAGGGCAGCCCGCTAACCGACTCGGACATACGCGAGGAGGTGGACACCTTCATGTTCGAGGGCGATGATACCACCAGCAGCGGAGTCTCGCATGCTCTATACTGCCTCGCCAGACACCCCGAGGTGCAGGCGAAGCTATACGACGAGCTGATCCAGGTGCTGGGCAAGAATCGAATGGCGCCAATCAACCAAGCTCAACTGCACCAGCTCAAGTATTTGGAGTGTGTCATCAAGGAGACAATGCGACTCTATCCACCAGTGCCAGCAATTGGCAGACATACCAGAAAGGATCTCCAGATTGGCGAACAGACTATACCGGCAAACACCAGCATCTATTTGGTACTATACTTTGCGCATCGCGATCCCAAATATTTTCCCGATCCGTTGAGCTTTAAGCCCGAACGCTTTCTAGACGATACATGGGAGGCGGAGGGCAAGCGACAGACATTTGCATATTTGCCATTCAGTGCAGGTCCCAAAAACTGCATTGGCCAAAAGTTTGCGATGCTCGAAATGAAAACGTTGATTAGCAAGGTGATCCGATATTACGAGCTGCTACCCGAAGGACCAAAAGTTAGTCCCATGATGAACTTCATATTGCGCTCACCAACGGGCATGAATGTAGCTTTAAGGCCGAGATTGGAATAGGAATGGAAAGTACGATGTCTTAGGGGATTCGATTGAATGCCTCAGCTAGATGTATCTTAAAGATTTATATGGGATCGGGAATGTTTGGAGTATTCAAAGATTGATTACCTACGTTTAAGGCAACTTCAATTAAGGGCACCTCTTATTAATACGGCATAAACTGCATTCGATTGATTCCTTAGATAGATGTATCTTAAAGATTCATATGGGATCGGGGAAATTTCGGGTATTTTTTGTATAGAGTATTCAACTATTCAAGGTAACTATTTTGAATACTGTATAAAATGCATTCGATTTTACAGATTACAACTCATCGCAATGCGTAAACCACATGCATTCCATTATCTATGTTAGATGTTTTGAGTCACAGAACTAACATTTGCCAGATTATAAAATTAGGCGTCACTGGACAAGGCGAGCGGGATCCAGTTATGTGTTTGTGTAGCAAATCAGCGCAGAAGTCATAAATTATAGTTTATCTTTTCAAGAAGAGTGCAAATAAATGATGCATCTATGCAATTTAAAAGGCGTTATTTTCAGGGACTTGCTGCGGTAAATTATAAATGCAATAAACGAAAATAAAAGTGCAATTTTAATATTCTTGGAAGTCAGAAAGTAGATTAAATCGGATTTAGTTTCCACACCATTTCTATGCCTCTGTGTAATGACGCGTTGCGAACATGTGAGTAAATAAACAAGCCAACGGATGGGGCTATATTTATCTAGCATCATTTCAAAATTCGCAAGACGATAAGCCAGGAAATCTTATCAGCTGCCTGGCAGAAGACGTCTGGGGTCTGCGTATAAAAGCTGACCAAAACAGACGCACTGCGCCAAAAGCAACTCACCTGCTCTGCTAACCACCTGCTCCGGAGATATGTCGCTCGGATCTGTTCACTTGATGCTATTCCTGGCCCTGATTCTGGCCGCCTCTGCAGAGGGCGTGATCAGGCCACTGCCGCCCTATGTGGGCCTGCCCACTCAGGATGGTCTAACCCGGCTGTTCTTTAACTCTCGGGTGACACGACGCGATCCCAAGACCTCGGTGTCCTGCTTCGCCGGCTATATTGGTGAGTCGAATCTTATTGCGGAGCAGTACAGTGGAGCCTACAGTGGATGCCTGCACGAGGCGCAGAATTCACGGCGCGGCATCGACAGAGACTTTCTAGCTACGCGCAGGAGAATTGAGCAGTCGGCGGAAGCAGTTTGTGGAACCCTAAGGGTCTGCAGTAAGATTAACGGCACACTTGACTCCTTCAATTGCCATGCCGCGGCGGTGAGTAGTTTCCCCTTCCACTTCCCCTTCCTCTTTCTGGTGCTAAATTTCAATCTGCATTCAGGGTTCGAACAACACCATCTCCACATACGGCATCTCGGGCAATGCCTCGGAGTCGGCTACGCTGTTGCAGGAACGCTATCGCCTGATCGATCTGCATCATGAACAATGCAACCACAAGGCGGAGCGGACTTACGTCGAGTCAACGGCCAGCAACTACAACTACCTGCAGGCCTGCCTCGACGGACGCATCAAGCCAAAGCCATTGCCCAGTAGCACCAGCTCCACCTCTACGACCACCACAACCACAACGACCACGACTACAACAGAGGCGCCAACAACAACCACACCGGAGCCACCGACAACGGAAAGCCCAACCAATCTGGAGGATCAGTTTAAGCAGCTTTTAAACTTGTTGAACTAATGTCACAGCGCGTCAAGAATGTTTTTAGCAAGCTATTTAAATCCTAAACTCAGCTGTGAGTTCTTTAACACTAAATTTTAGAAATCAGATAGTCGCTCAACTAAAGAAGATCAACCTTGTAACAGCAATAATAACTATCGCCTTGATACGCCCACTCTCAAATATGTAAAAGGTAATTTACGATTCTTATACCGTGAACCCATTCAAAATAGGTAAAGAGTGTATAATGTATTTCTGCAAATATATGCAACAGGCAGATGGAAGCATCTCCGACCACATAAAGTATATATATTCTTGATCAGCATCATGTCAAGGATCTCAGACCCCATAAGAGCTAGAGACTTGAAAATTATAACCTAGCTGCAACCGATAATAGGCAATTTGCCCCGTTTCAAAGTTACCGATAAAAATCGCGACGAAATCCTGTTTTTTGAGCAAATCTCTTAGGTTCTAATGGCTAGAGTTAACAAATTTGGCATGTAGCTTATTTGAATAGTATAAATTTATCAAGTATCTCTCGTTTTATAACCATAGCCAAGCGCGAGCAGCATTTGGTGTTAGTAGAAGAGGGTTTAGGGTTTCCCCTAGTCGGGAACTCCCGACCAGAACCTCTTACTTGTCTTATTTATATACTTATTTTACTACAAAGTTAAAACAAAAACATAACTCAGCGAAAATAGCTGGGGGCTCTTCCGCCTTTATTGGCACTCGAAGAGCAATAATCATTAGAATTATTACCGAAATGGAGAGTCAAGAATTATGCTGCTTATAATAGAATCTTTAAAGCACATTTTCAAAGCCGCAACTTCAAGGAGTTTCCTAACAGTCTTAGCCAGAAAATTATGCGCGTTGTTAAAAAGTGATCTGCTATATAAGAGCATCAAGGTAAAAAACCAGACCCACGCCAAGTCACAGTTGGAAGCACGAATTGCCTTTTATTGTGGTGAGTCGTTGCCTTTTATGTTCGATTGCCGAGGCGGCGTCATCTCAAAGTTGTTGATTTCTATTGAATTTGGTTGTGTAGGGCTCGGGAGACTTGAACACAGACAGAGACACACACACAGACACACACACCTGTTTCCCCAAAGCAAGTGGCTTGTTTATTGGCACAATTGGCTTTTATGGCCCGACAAGATCGAATGGAACGCATAGTTCCAGTTTAAGCACGTGAATGTGAATGTGTGTTATTCTTGGTATCCGACAATTGCACCAAATTCTTCTATGCGTTTTATTGGAAACGTTGCACGGCAATCGAGTCAGCCTTGGTGAAGCAGGTTCTTGGGCCTGGCTCTATGCAGTTAATAGCAAAAAGAAAAGGAAACTAAAAACCAGTTGGTTTAAGGTGTTTTAAACGTGAGTGCAAGACTGCCATAGCAATAAAATAGACGCTATAATCATTAGGCCTTGGATGCACTGAATATCGTACAGGTGATAATTAATAGAAAGCCAAGTGCCACATGCACAGAAATGAGAGAAATACATAAATTCACACTTTATAACGCGAGGGAAGTCCAAAGATGTTGTACTCAGAATTAAGTATTAATTTGAGGTTTTTATTTCAGGAAATTTTTCTTTCTAAAATGCATTTCTGGACAAAACTCCAACAAATTAAAAGACTTACTCATCAGCATGAAAGCGAAATGAGTTGTTTATGGGCATTTATATTATATGATTTCTGTTTATTTTAATGTGGCTACGACTATAACCAAGTACGCACACTTTTCCCCTCGATTCTTAACGCTTATGTAAGCAAACACCTCAGCTGTCGATGATGAAACTTGAGGCGGCATCAGAGCAGCCCACCTGGGCGAATGCACGGATTATACGCTCCATTATTGCGAGCTGAGTTTCTGTTTGAATTCTAAGTATACAGCATTAATTTGAAATGCAAGAAATTGAACAAAAATACAAATATGCTAAGCATAATAAATACGTGCCGCAAATCTGCTGCACGCTTTCCATAAATAGTTGTGTGTGTGAGTGTGGACAACTGGCCAACTGCAGGTGCAGCTAGTTGTCCCCAAAACCAGAAAACAAAATAAAAAAATTAATGTAAAAAACTAGTTTTGCTGCAACAGCAACAACAAGCTGCACAGAAAAGGAAATCGTCGGCGTTGCTGCCTTTTAAGGCATTTGCTTGCCGCTTGCCTCTTACCCCTTGCCCCTTGCTGCGTGTTGCGCATGCGCCCCGTGCTATCTGTTTCAGGTGTGTGTGTGTGCGAGTGTGAGTGTATGTGTGTGTCACACGTCTGTGTATTCAGGTCATTCGCATTTTCACATTTTAAGGCGTGAGTATGTTTGCATGTTTTCTTTTCGGCTTGTGGCTGCAACTTTTACTTGCCCCGCCTCCAGGACAGCCCGTTGCACTGGCCGTCGCCAGGTTTTGCTTTTGCCTTGCTTGTTACTTAATTGCGCCAAAGTCATTAATAATCGATTAGCCATATGCGCCAACATGTTTTTTATGATCACACGCAGGATGCTGCGAGGCGTCGAACCACCGCCAAGGAAATCGCAGCAATTATGTTAACTCTGCTTTGATGGGTGTACATGCTGCCTGTTTGCATTTCCGGCCCGATTCCCTATTGAACACCTTCATTTAAATATAATTTTTTTTTTAATATTTCTAGAGCTGAGCGACACAATTAAACCCTTCCGTTAACAGTGCAAGATCTTGAGGGTTACAAAAAGAAAGGTCGGGCAATGCATATAAGCTATATAAGTTTGAAGGTAAGTAGGGTTTTTTCTAGTAGCTGGACACGGTTAAGCGAAAAGGTGACCCTTTAGAGGTTACTTATTTTACAGCACTAATTGATTTAAAATCAACTTAGTATATGACAGAAGGATGTTCCTAATCATAGGACAGCAGGGCTAAGGGAGAGTCGTGCCTTGCTCTCGTATGCAAACCAGCTCAATTGATTAAGTAAATATATATATATATATACTCAAAAGGACGTAGCAAGGAGGCTGGCTCCCAAGTGTTTGGAGTGGCAGACAACACAAAGGAAACTCAATAGCACACAGCACAGATGCAGAAGATCCAATGAACCAGAGATATGAAGAGACTGGGCGACAATGCTGAAATAGTAAATGCCCCATGATGATGATAACAACGCGGCCGAGACAAAGCAATGCCCCAGACAAAGAGTTTGCTTTGAGCTGACAGCAAAGTCGGAGCTGGAATTATTCTACACTTTGCACTCGCTCCAAGCGATTCGAATAGTTGATTTGCCTCCACACGGCCAGCTGCAGATTTATGAGCAGTTGTCAGACAGCGTGCAACGTGCAACGTGCGGCATAAAGTAGCTGAGACTTGGGCAATTCAGTTCTTGGCCAAGCTCAGACAGGGCAATAATCTTGCACGCCAGGTTCATTGTGCCAGGTCACGCATGCTGACTCCTTTTCCTTTCAGTCCATATTTTGGCTAGCTTCTTCTTCCTCGTGGAGGTTGACAGCTGACTTAATATCGATATAGTATCTAGTAGAAACACTTCCATTAGTCAAGCTAGACCAATTGCTATATGTGAGCGTTACCCAACTGTTTGCTATTAATTCGCATTAAAAAGTAATTAAATGCGCACAGTTGATAATCAGAATGATATTTAAACAACATTTCCTGCCCAACTCAATTCCATTAAATTAATGGAATGAAACCAGCAATTTAATTATATTTCTATTCTAGCAAAACAATAGATCGTTCGAAGAAAATGGAATTTGAAACTTGTTTTTCTTTTCTGCTTGGAATGGGAAACAAATAAACCCAAGCTCGAGTTGATTTCAAGCATAATTTGATTTAGCTTCTTGTTAAACTTATACAAACAAATATAAACGAATTAGAGAAAATGGCTGTGGGGTCGGAAATGCCTCTGCTGCCTGTTACAAAATTTGCAAATCACCATAGATACCCTTTTCAAAGTTTCTCGCAGCTTACAGGGTATGCTTACTCATAACAAGCAAAACAGCAGCAGCATGCGTAAACATCTAACAAGAACAGAAACATAGACACAATACAACAAAAGAGTCAACGTACTGTGCATCAGCTTGTGTAATACTTAAGAAGTAAGAAAAACGTCAACATCTGGCCATAAAATGAGTTCAGGTTTGGCCTAAAAACTATTTTGTAGATAGAGCACAAAACAAACTTAAAGTTCGAGTTCGATTGGAAGTGAATAGTTGGGCAAACTTCAAACAACTTCATCCATTTCGATTACTCTGCCGCAAGATTACCCAACAAAAGTATTTATAGCTCTGTCCAGAGAACTTTATGCTCCAATGCATCGGGTTCTGTTTTTGGGGGGGAACGTATAATTTATAGCCTGTTTGTTTCTCCGTTCGCCTGCATCTCCATTTTCCATTTTCTAGCTGTGCCTCGCATGGTTTACCATTTATAGAAATGTACTCCTCTATCGATAGATCACAGGTCACGACCGAAAGCGTTGATAATTCATCATCGCATTCGATGGAGTTCTGGAGATCAGTCGGTCTATCTATTCAATTAGAAGAGCAGCGGGGTCACATATGTATGTGGAGTATGTGGAGCCGTAACAAGAAAATATATTGCCAGGGCAACGAAGCTGTAATGCCCTTACACATTGTTCACATAAATTGCAATAATTGCGTTTTGACAGATCATTAAACGCGGTCATATAAGAAACTGCTCTAAAAAGTCGTATAGATCTTTTAAAACTATGAATGTTGAACAGCTGTAGATAACATATTTAATCATATATTTCAAAAGACCATTTCAGATTAAAAGCTGCACGCCCCGGTCTGGCAAATTCCTTAAGTTTTCTACATTCGTATACATATAAATATATCAATATCATCTTTATATGTCTACTGAATACTAATACGCAGTATATGTAGTTACGTCTCGCTTACATCAGATGATTAACCCGAAGAGTATTTCACTATTTTCATTGCTCATTGCTAATGCATTTGTCGGCGTGCTTCATTTGCGTTGAGCTCACGTTTACTACATAGACATGGAAAGGTCAGCTTATAGAAGGAACAGATGTTTACGGGGTGCATTTGAGTAAATGTTGCGCCATTTAAATGTTTAGAGTTAACCGCAATATTTAGAATTATCAACGAATGCCTTTCAGACTAGTCTTGCTTATCGAAAAGAAGTCGCTTTTTGTCTATTTATGGACAATCGATCCGCAATCAATAATAATAATGCATATCAAACTGATTATAGACAACTTATCTAACATTATATATACATAAGTAAGTAGCTGGCCCATAAGTCAAAGAAGTGGGCATACCCAAAGTTTTCTTATTTATTTTGTACGTTTTTTTCGCGGCAACCACAAATTATGCAAATTCAATGAAAGCGAAAAGGCATAGTTTTTACAGTCTTTATTTGCTTTTTGACTCTTCTTTTGTTTATTTAATTTGCCTGGAGGTTGGTTCAAACAAAATATTACGAAACACAACAAACAAAGTAATAATGATAGGTCTGATAAGAAGGCGGTGGAGCAATATCCGATAATTCCAACCAATATTTGAATGTTTTGTAATGTGCAGATATAATAAGAGTGTGATTGATTGATTGAAGAAATTAATATCTATGCTTAAAACGGAGCGACCTTGAGCCAAAATATATATAATAACAATAGAAACAGAGATTTCATCTTAGGGGCGTCGACGTTGAAATACCCTTGACAGACAGACGAACGGACATGGCTGCGTCGATCAGTAATATAATTAATTGTCTACTTCTATGCATTTCACATTCATAAATTAATATTCTCTTCGGAAACGTTGTCACAGGGTAATTCTGCAACAAAGTCGGGCAGCTATAGTTATATATATAAATACACGTTGTTTACTTTAACCAAAACACAGAAGATATTATTTAGAATCAACATACTCTTCCTTAATATAACAGGGTATTTACTGCAACCAAGCAGCAGCTAAAATGTAAGCAACAACAAAATACGCAAAAAGCAATAGACCACAAATGTCCAAGTGCAAATAAACGGGCAACAACAACAAAAACAAGGGAAAAGGCAACAGCCGCATAAAGCATAAAGTAAGTAAAACAATAAGAATATATAAACAACAAAAATCTGAGTCGCGGCTGCTGCTGAATCAGCAAATTTTTCAATGGAAGCGAGCAAGGCGATTTACAGTTTTTGGTTATTTTCTTGTTGTTGTACTTGGTTTTTATCATCATTACTGTTGTTGCTGGCTGCTTGTGTAGCTCGGTGCAGCAGGTAACGAAGAAGGGCGCAAAAGGGGACGAAGCGACAAACGGTCTGTGCAAAACTGGTCAGCTTCGAATAGTATTTGCTCTTTTTTTTCTGTCTCGCTCTTGCAAGTACTAAAAACTACCCATAACGAGAAGACGATTGCTTCAGACTGAGCTGTTGTTACAAACCTGTGTTAATAGTGATGCAGCCCACGAGATTCTCACGATTTTGCGCTAAGCAGACGACGGCTGTCTTGCTGCCATTATACTTGCGCTTTCAATTGAAGCCAATCATTGGATGCAATTAAATTGAGAACTGATCACAAAAGCGAATAGCGAAAATGCAGCCGAAAATGACGCTTGCAGCTGGCTTTTGTTGCTGCACTTTTTAGTTATGCATTCGGTTGCAGCACACAGAAACACAGTTATACACACGCACAAACACACACTGATGCTTAATAACGTTTTCAAACAATATTAAATTTGCATAATTCAATTGCAATTCGCGACCGGCACAAAAAACGCGCGCGAACCGAAAAGCAAACACGAAAATAAGAGCGTCGTCCGCGACGCGTCCACTCCCACCGAATGTACAAGCAAAACTGGCCTGCTAATGCAATGTTAACATTCTGCAACTCCTCTATTATAAATTTACTCAAGCATGAATATCACATTCGCCCGGCGAACTCCATGTTAACCGCGGCGAAGTAGTGTACGTGAGTATGTACGCATTTCGTGCATGGAGCAAAGCAACAGCTGTTAATAGTTCAGAATTTTACCTCTCTACTGCAAACAGTGAAGATTTTTTTGCATATTTTCACTTAATTAAAAGCAATAAATTCTAGTAAAAATTAATAATTATTTGATTATTTATTTATGTTACTTTGTGTACAGAACTGGCTTCATCAGTCGAGCTTAAACTGGACACTGTGCTTTTCAAACTGTAGCAGAGTCTTGAGCTAGTACAATTGATGACAATAATGAGGAGTAATTCTGTTAAGCGTGGACACAAACCCTCCCGGTTAACCCAACCGAACGAGTGTTGCCACCTCGCTTTTTCCGACCGTTTGGCAGATCAGCCGTATCACTAGGCGGCAAATTTGAATTTAAGCTTAACCAAACATGCAGGCATTTATTTATTAGTATTACAGAAGGATAAGTGGCAAACTACAGTTAATTGGGATTTTATCAACTTTATTATTAATAATAATTATTTGTATTAATTTTAGTGTGTCACGCAAAAATATGTGGCAATTGGTTGTGTTTTCATTTTAAATAAATTGTCTATAAAATAAATAGATATTTTTGCAATATGTATTTGTATATTATTTAGTAAGCAATGCAAATTGAACTTATGATAAACATTTCCATTTATGCATTTTTACAAAGTATATTCTATCGCATTTGTTTTTGTTGCACAACATTTGGTATCTGTTGTTTTTGTAGTTGTAGTTGTAGTTGTAGTTGTTGTTGTTGTTGTTGTGGGTACAGCATCTGCAGTTGACGTTGTTGTTGTTGTGTCTGTTGAGGCGGTTGAACGGGACGCCAATAATAGCATCTGGCAACTGGTTTCACTTTGGCAAGGAAACTTTTGCTGGTTCATTGTTTTTGGGGAATTTTGCATTGAATTATTGTTTGAATCAATAAAGAAAACTGTTGTTTAACACTAACATAAAATGTGTGTTGAAATATGAAACATAAACCAAATTTAACAGAATCTGCTGTATACAGGGTATACCAAAATCAAGCAGTTCTTTTCACTTGGTTTTCTTGCAAATGTTGCTTAGGTGTAAAAAGTTTTGTAGTTTATGAATTACACAATTGGGGAACCAGTCTTGAGAAGCACTCACACACTGTCTGTCTGTGTTTATGTGTGTGTGTGCGTTAGGTATTTACAGTTCAGGCACCAACTCTAAAACTGTTAGATTACAGAGGTGTGTTGAAATATGAAACATAAACCAAATTTAACAGAATCCAACTGTGAATTCAGCCAGAACTGAATAAAGGGTATGCCCAAATCAGGCAGCTCTCTTGGGTCTCTTGTATAATTGCAAATGTAAAGTTTTGTAGTTTATAAATTACACATTCGTGGAACCAGTCTTGAGGAGCACACACACACATTGATGCACTGTCTGTCTGTTTGCCTGTTGTGTGAGTGTGTGTGTGTGTGTGGTATTTACAGCTCACCCGTAAAACTGTTAGTCAACAGCAGTTAGTAGCAAGTGGTTAATACATTAACAGCGCACAGCACAGGAGGAAGCAGTTGACGATGGACTCGACCTGGGATGTGGACTCACCCATCTGGCTGCTGTTGCTGCTGCTGGCGTCGGCGTCGGGCAACGGCGCTGTTCTTGATGATGGCCTCGATCTCGCGACCGCCGGAGCTTTCGCCTTCGGAGGCGGAGGCACAGTTATTGTGGCCGGCAGCCGCATCGGCGGCGGCGGCGGCGACACGCTGCGAGCCTATAGATGAAAGGTTGCGCACCAGACTGACTGCATCATCGTGCTGCGCAGCATTCTCTTTGGGCACACTACGCAGTATCTGGGCCAGGTTGCGTTGCGGATTCGTTGAGCTGTTGTCGGTTTCGTCCGAGCCGGCGGCTCTCGTCGCATTTGCTGTGGTCGCCGACTTGCGCAGATTGGAGACAGTCGCGTGAGTGGAGCGCTGCAATCGACTCTTGAGCTCTGCATTGAGATCGATGGGCATGAGGCCGCGACCCATGCCGCCCAAGGGCTTACCACTCTTCAATATGCCCTTTATACCCTCGGCGGGTTTACCTGTACGATTAGAGAAATATGTTATAGATAGCCTCGAAAGTACATGCGTAATGTGGAAAGGTTCCACAAAAAAAAAACTCAGGCAAAAATAAATTGCATGCATGAACGTTAGATTGCCAAACTGAGAAGCGCATAGAAGGGCGTGCAGTGCGCGGATAAGTGTTGAATACAGATGAACTTCCTCGAAGCAGAAATATTGATTAACTGTTCGATTCATATTATTAAATATTACAATAAAAAGAAAAATTGCATGCTTGAACGGACAGTTAGATTGCCAAAATGAGAAGCGCACAGAAGGGCGTGCAGTGCGCGGATATGCGATGAGTACGGATTGAACTTGAAGCACAAATATTGATTTATTTACTGTTCAACGATTCGTATTATTAAATATTACAATAATAACTTTAATGTTTAATAATAATTTAATAATATATTATTAATGCCATTTAAGGTACAATTCGTTTATGATTAAATAATTAATAAAAAAAATAGGGCATAAATAAGCACACAAGTTGTTGCACACTATTTAAATTATAATAAACATAGTATTTCATAATTAATAGCTCTTTACTGGAAGTTCTTAAACTTTATGTTATAGTCACATTTTGATTTGCCCTAATTAAGTGGAATTAACTGCGGGAATTAAAACATATGGGGATTACGATGCATATATGTATAAAACTTTTGTCGTTTCGCTGTAGGGATTTTGTTTTTATTGTAATTCGATTCGTTTTGAGGAGGAGGAGTATCTATCACACAAATCACATGGGTCGCCTTTTTCCGTTTTCTTTTTTGGGGGTATAAAAAGAGCGCTCCGGACGCCGAGAGTGAGCACATCAATTTACAAAATGCTTATCGAAAAGGGGAAGTATTTGTAGTTTTTGAGGGGGGTTTGAAACAATTCGAAAAATTTGTGAAATTTTAATAGGTTAGCCAAAAATTTACAATTTTTCATGTGCCCAAAATCTCGCCACACAATCGCCTAAACTCCTGCCCGGCCGCATGTAGTTCATCCGCCGTGATCACAATATCCTCATAGCTGGCAATTTTCAGCCCTCCTCTCGATGGGTTGCCGCCGCCGCCGCCCACTGGCGAATGGGCCCGCTTCGGGCTGGGCATGGCCGTGGGGCTGACACAGCCATTGCAGGCGGACGTTTCGAAGGACATGGCGCGCGTGCGCTTGAGCAGCTCGCGACGCCGCTGGACAATGTTGATGCCCAGGCCAAAGCTGGCGCCGCCGCCCTGCAGAGGCGGCAGACGCACATGCTCATTGAGCGCCTCCTGAGGCTGCGTTTTATTGGGCATAGATCGCGTCTTGAGCAGCGTTGTGGTCGAGTTGTAGCTCTCGTCGAGTCCGAAGTACCTGGCGAAGCGCTCGTCCACCTGCGAGCGGTTCGCCGAGCGATTATTGCCGGCAGCCTGACTTCCGCCAAGCTCTGTCGTGTGGCGGCGATTAATTTGCGGCGCTTTCTGCTGCACCGTGATCTGGGCCAGATGCGTCAGCTTGCGATGCAGCTCCGGTATATGCTGTGTCGTTGTCTGTGACGCCTGCTGCTCCTCTTCTCGCTTTTGTTGGTTGGCGGCACAGTTCTCCTTGCCGGAATCCGAGCCGTGCGCATCGTCGCCACTGTCATTGTGCTCCAGCTTGGCCGATTTGCTCTGGGATGTGTCCGTGGGCGTGGACTGATTGTGGTGGTGGTGATGGTGGTGCTGCTGCTGCTGCTCGATGAACGGCGACTTGATCTTGCCAATGGTGCGTACGCCCATCGAGATGTGTATGTCCTCCAATGTTTGCATGCGACCCAGGCAGCTGTTGCGATGCCCGTTGTTGTTGTTCCTGTTGCGATCCGTGAGGAAGGTGTCTGGCAGCACCAGTTTACCCACCGTGCGCAGTATCAGGCGCCGCGGTGCCGTGGGCGCTGCATCGAGTAGGGGCGTGGTTATTGACGCTGTTGTCGGCGCCGTTGCCGAGCGACTGAGCTCATGGAAGCTATTCCCTTGGCTTTGACTTCTGCTCAACTGCTGCTCCTCATCCGGCTCCGGGAGCTTGAGGTCATGTATGATGGGTGAGCATTCCATGGGCGTGGGAGTGGGCGTGACGCTGGCGCTGCTGCCCGCCGTGCTACTGCGCGGCGAACGATCCATCATGGAGGCGTACGGCGGACTGCGCGAGGATGTGCTGGTCAGCCGGGCGCCGCCCGTGGAAACCGTGTTGCCCCCGCTGCCACATGCGGCGCCCTCGCACAGGCTGCTGAAGAAGGCGAGCCGTTCGGCCAGCGACAACGATGATGGTTCTGTTGGCATAAGGGGGGGAAGGGGAGGAAGAAGGACAAGTTGTTGATGAGTGACAAATTTTCTTTTAATAGGTTATTTAATTGACGAAGGGGAGCGGGGGACGTGGCTGCGGCACCACTTACGCATCCTTTGACTCTCTCTTTAGCACTACGCCAAGTTCTTGTTGTTCTTGTTGACAAGGTGTTTCCTATGAGGATTTTTTAACTGAAGTTACAAGTTGCAAGTTGTTGTTGCTTTTGCTGTTGCTGTTGTTGATGTTGTTGCGATGAGTATCCGACGGTTGCGTTTTACGTTCGTATCTATTTGTCGCCCGTTAAATACTGACCGCGACTTTTCCATGGGACTCTTTGGTTCGCTCTGGTTTCTTCATAGAAAGTTTTATAAATTGTCTACTTTTTTTTATGATTTGTTTGTCTGGTTGGCGATTTGTTATGTGCCTTTGTCCGCGCACATCAGCAGCTGATTCGCTCTTTGTTCTCTTCGATGCTGCTTTTGTTAGGTTTTCATTTTCAGCGCAGCTTTCGATTTTTTCCTCTTTCTTCTCGCGCGCTTTGTGCACAACTAGAAATACCAAAACTGAATACTCGGTCGAAAACGGAGTGAGTCGAACGGGTAAACCACAAAATGACTCAAAATGAATCGGTTAGAAATAAGCTAATTATGTTGGGGTCGGTGAGTGTATCCAGGCTGTTTCTATAACCTTGCAGAGGGTATTTAAATTCTGTCTTGGATTGTGTAGCATTGCTGGCTCGGAACATATATAGCTGCCATAGGAATGATCGGTCGAAAATTAGGTTCTTGTATGAAAAACCATTTGTTTTTCAAGATATCTTAACCATACCTTGGCATTTACTAATTTCCCTGTGCTTCTTAGATACGCACTTAGCATTACGAGCATTATGAAAAGGTTTGGGCTGCAAGGGTATTGAATCTTCAGCTGGCCGAAGATAGGCCTTTTTTCTCGTTTCTATTCGATTTGTGCTATATGCTTTCTTGAATGCATTCAACTTCGCTCCATGTTACTTGAAATAAAGGTACCGTGCCGTAACTGCCACTAACTTATTTCTCCATGCTCCTCTTATTTGCATTTAAATATATCGCATTGTTATCGACATGTTTGTTTATTTATGGCTTTCTTATTATCGCCACAGTTATGGAACACGCCTCTTCTTGACTGTTTATTGAGTTGCCCAGTTTCTCAAAATACAAAAGCCCGGGTTCGTATATTCGAAAATAGAGGCTCACTCGAATATAGGGGTTCACGCACAATATCTTTAGCCCGACTAGAAGGAAGCCAAACTCGCCCAGAAAAAAGTTGCTAAAATTTTGGCACTACAATTATGAACGCTTAATTAAATGTACTAAAAGGTATCGGAATAGTTTATGCAACTAAAAATCAAAAACCAAACCGTAAAAATTAGCCGAATGAACGAGCAAATCCAACTGTAAATCAAAATCGAAGCTCAATTACATAAAACATGTGTAAAAAAAAATAAATAAAAAATGAATTAGTTATTTGTTGTTCATGCAGCAACAACAGCAACAACAACAGCAACAACAATTATTTTGTTAGAAAACTTAAAATCCGAATGCATGCCAAGAAAATTATTAGAAAAATGCATTAGTATATATTTTCGCCTCTGATTTACTTGTTTGTTTTTTGTTGTTCATGTTTTATTCTCTCTGTTCGCATTGCGCAATTTGACGCTGGTTGCGTTTTTAATTATTCAATTTTGGTTTTTCCTTCTTGCCGATTGTTTACTTGAACCAGGCAAAACATTTGGCTGATTGCATCATTTTTGGAGCAAAGCGAATGCAATTAGTTAGGCGCGATCAAATCATGAAACAGCAACAACAACAAAACAAGTAAAATATTTAACTTACACTTGGGACAGTCACAACAACAAGAACAACATTCAATATGCAGTTATTTGTATTATTTTTTGCTTTTCTTTTCTTTTCTTTATGTTCGCATTCAAGGCTGTGCTGCGTGCATGTCAGGCACGCAAAACAAAAGAGAGAACAAATGAAACGTAAACATGTATAGAGGGCGGCACAAGCAAAAGAGAGCTCGGCTCTCTCGCTCTCTTGGCTTAGCTTTGCTCTCTGCACTTACCGAACTCGGGATCGGTTGCATCCTGCGTTGTATTTGGCGAACTCGTTTCTTCGTTTAATACCGAAGTGTGCAGAGCAACAGCGTCGACTGTTGCTGACGGCGGCGGCGAGTGGTGAGAAGTTGCTGCGGGACAGAGAAATGGAAAGACAGACAGTTAGAATAAATCTACACAAATCTACATATATTGATTGTTATGAACTGTTATTATGTGTTTATGTATACCTAATCTGATTTTTGTAGCTAATTCTTAGCCTTCACTCAAGTACTTACTTTGCGTACAATCTAAATCCATTGTAACGTTGATCACAATTTTGAACTTTAAATTTTCATTAAAACTAGATTGTGCACCTGCTAACGGGTCCATTTTTAAATATATTTCTTGTGTAAATGACTAATATGCATAAAAATGTTTTGAAGTAACACTCTGAGCCCTGTTGCTTGACATACTAATGAAAATATTAAGATATGATCTGGAGTTTTGAAGCTAGTACATTTTCTTTGCCTTTCCCCTCAGCCCCCCACCTCATTCGAGTATGTTACTCAACCAAAAAATATAACAACCTCAATTAGTGGCTGATTGCCAGACGGGAGGGAGGGGAATATTAGGCAAGTGACACACATTTTACAGCTTATTAACTTGGACAACAACCATGCCGGCCATAATGGAACCAACAATACAACATCAACAAACACTATTGCAACAACAAAATGCTTGCGAAATAAATAAAGTGTCGCCCATAGAGCGTTCACTGACGTGGCGTGATGACCAGACCGAGACCCATTGCAATCCACAAAAACGGAGCATTCTTTATAAAGTGTACTCCATGAACGTGTTCAAGAGAGTGAACTCTTTCAACAAAGTGAGCTTTTCTTTAAAGTTGTCTACTCCTAAAATAATGCAATCTACAAACATACATACATACATACATATTTTCATGATAAGTATGTATATAGGGATATGCTCTAAAGGATGAGCGTATTTTATCAATAACATGTTCATAAGGAACTATAAATATTCAAAATGTTAATAGTTTAGATAAGTTTTCCTATTCAATTCCAAGAATATAGGAATTCGTAAAAGCTTGGTTCTCTTTTCACTAGTTCTTTTTCACTAGTTCACTTCGAACCATACCAGCGCAGACAACAGTTACTTGGAACTAGCGCAGAACATATCTGTCTCTTGCTGGTATTTTCAATGAAACTGTTGTTGCTTTACGCATCGCTGCTCGACTGGGGAAAAAAGTTCCCAGTTCTCCCCGTTCTTTCGCTTAATGGACTAATGCTAATTTCTGTGATGATGTTACTGATGGGATATTTTCGCTGTTTTCGTTCACACTTACCTTGACTGTTGACCAGTGAGCGCGACTGCGACGGCAACTGCTCTCTACCGGCCGCTTCCCGGCGGCTGCGCGATTGCTCCTGCAACTGCTGGAACATGTTGGCACGCGCGCGGACGCTGCTGCTGCGTGCCACGCCCACGCCGCTCGATTGGGTGGCTGTGGATGCATCCTCCCCCAATGCCGAGTCATTGTCCAAGCCGGACATCTCGAAGATGTGATCGCTGTCGTTGCCCACGGACAGAGTCAGCTGTTCGCTGAGGCTGACGCTGTCGTTGACGCTGGCAGAGTGCTGGTGCAGCAGAGACTGTGGCGAATTTGTCAAGCTGGACGTTGATGGCGAAGTGCCAGCGCCCTGGGCGGCGAGATGAACGACGCGCGGCGACTGCAGCGGCTGAGTTGAGCTGCGCGCCAAACGGTACGAGCTGCCGGCGGCCGAAAGCGTCGACGAGGAGAGCAGCAGGGGGGCCGGCACGTGGCTTAACGGTTGTCCGGTGATGGGCGAAATTAACGGCTGTTGTTGTTGCTGCTGCTGCTGCTGCTGCTGAAGCTGCGCCCCGATGCGAATGTCCAGCGGCTTGGTGGGCTTAAAGGCCGACGTCGCCGAGATGTCAAATGGCGCGGAGTTCGCTTTAAAGCTGCAGGCAAATTGAATAAGTTAGGCGATTATATTTGAGATAAGTTCGGGTACAGTATAAATCTCTCTTTCTCGGCCTCTCTCTCTCTCTCTCTCTCTCTCAGTTAGAGGCCATCATAATTATAGACAAACATTTTTTCCCTACGCTAATTACACGCATTTTTATACTCTTGCAGAGGGTATTATAATTTTTACTCGAAATGTGTAACGCATAGAAGACATCTTTGTCCCCATAAAGTATATAAATTCTTGATTCATGTCCGTCCATCCGCCCGTCCATCTGTCTGTCCGTCTGTTTCAGTCCGAACTAGTCTCTCAGTTTTAAAGCTATCGTCATGAAGCTTTGCATAAGTTTCTCTGCCTGTTGTGCGCAGTAAATATGTCGTAACCGCCTGGATCGAACCACTATATCATATAGCTGCCATGGGGACAATCGGTCAAAAAGTAGGTTTCTGTATTTTTTGTTCTTCAAGGTACCCTAATTATACAGGGTATTAACTATTTTCCCTGCGCTTCGTAGAAACGGGCTATGCATTATGAAAAGGTATGGTCTGCAGGGGTATTGAATCTTCGGCATGCCGAAGATAGCCGCTCTTTCTCATTAATGGTGAAATTTGAATGTCGCGCTTCTTTGATTGGCAACCCACAGGTAAAAGTTGAGGTGGCCAATTAACTCCATAGATTAGCTGCGAATGTGCTTTTGCTGAGAGCAAAAAGTGTGTCTAATTTTATGCTCTGGCCGAGGGTATGTATTGTAACGCATCATAGAAAATGTTTTCGAAGTCAGGAGGAGATATCTAACGAACTATATTTAGAAGTTCATCTGCAACTTGTTCAGATCAGATCTCCATTGTGCGAGAGTTTATCAACCAAACAAAACATTAGCCGCATTTTTTATGCAGTGTACAGAAAAAATAAGAACTATAAATAAACAAAATAAAAAACCAAAAAAAAAAGAAACAGAAACGTTCTAATTAGATTTGAAAAGTGGGCATGGCGAGAGCAATAATTCCCGAGAGAGTAAAAAAAAGCAAATGTGAAAAATGGGAATAATACAAATTGTGATTAAACGCGAACAGTTGGCCCGAAACTTGTTGGGCTTATAATCGATAGACGTGGAGCACATGAATTTATTTGTGACATAAAATTTGATTCGTTTTTTAAGCACTGAAAATCTATTGAATTTGGCACTTTTGTTGAAGTTAATAAATTATTCCTTTTTTAAGATACATATTTTTGTATATTATTTTTTGCAAATTTAACAAAATTTGTTGACGTTTTGAACGGCAATTGAAAAGAAATTTGTGTGTATTTCCATCTGAGTGCACATTTCCATGGATCTATTTTTAGAAGCATTACGAAATGCTGCTTGTGGCAAAGCTTTTCGATGGGTTATGTGTGTAACTACCTATGGCCAAGATTAACACGCGTTTTGGGCCCTCCGGCAAAAACGGCGAGTGCCTCTTTCTGTGGTTACCGCCCGATAACCGGTGCACAAAGCAACTGGCGACACCTTCGACACCTTTTTCTTTTCAACTATGCCTTGTTCTTGAGGTGGGCTGATAAGGGCCGACGGTGCCGATAGATTTGATAGTTTTTATCAGTTTTTTATTACCGATTTGCTTTTATTACCATTTACTATTTATTTTCTTTTGTGGCGTTGTTAACGGCGACAAGCACTTGACACACACACATTTCACACACAATTTTCCCCCGATATGAAAAACGAATTTTCAGCGGATGCGTACGTGAAAATTGAAAAGGCGATCGCGAGCAACTGAGCGCAAAATTCGTACAAACAAAGCGCCCAAAGCGGAGCCGACGATCAACGGCGCCGCTGCCTCAGTCGCAGTCGCAGTCGCAGTCGCGGTAGCCGTCGCAGTCGGCTGCTCTGCCGTTGCGGCCACAGCAAAATTTAAATTATTTTCAGCTTTGTTTTCTTTTTATTGCCCATGGTCTGCATATACATATGTATACGTACACGATACAAACGTATATTTATTTTCGTACGCTATTTTTCCCCTTATTTTCCACAATTTTCAAATGTCGCTGTAAGCTTTTCATTTGGTTTCTTGGATTTTCTCTTCTGCACGCCAAAAGAGAACTTCAAGCGAAGAGTTCGTTTTTAGGAATGTGTATTATCATGTATTACTTTACTCAAACTGTTAAGGCCTAATTATTTCAAATAAATTCCTATTTCGATATTTTTCAAATGTCGCTATAAGCTTTTCATTTGGTTTTCTCCGATTTTCTCTTTCGTCCGCCAAAGAGAACAGCGTATAAGAAACCAATTTCGGAATAATCGTATATAGGAATAATCATAACAAATTACTTTTTGTTTGAAGTTCATAGGCTTTGGCTATTGTTGCTTGGCTTTTTTAAATCAGTCTGTAAGTTTTACTATTTTGCGTTAAAATAAATAAAAGTACGACTTTTCACCTCCAAATACCCAAGTATTAGCAGAGCCCATTCAGCAATCTAATCTTGGAGTTTCAAAATCCATCAGCTCGCATACTTTTGTTACCCAACCGTGTAGATAATAATGTTAACTATTAGACAACACATGTTCACTTGTAGTAAATCGGCCCTTGGCAGCGTTAACGTTATCTGTCCAATTTCTGCTAAAGTATTGGCCATTAAAACGCGACTCATCCTCACACCTTTGTATAACCCACTCAATGACGCACTTATCGACGTGTCGATGACTTTTTATGGCTTGCATTTCCATTTCACATTTCGCAATTCGCTTTTCCATTTTCCGTTTTCTGATATACGCCTCAAACATTCTCTCGCTAGGTCGACGTTGGAACAACATGAAAACAAGAGAGCTCAACCACCGTCCGAACCAGGTGAAACGTATCTCTGGATGCGTCCAAGTGCGGCAGACAACTGAATGCAACGTCTACCGCGACGACACGTCCACAATTCAAAACCCAAGAACCTTGAGAGACCCCATCAGGAGGGATTGCAAATACGGATAGCATAAATTACGCGTCACAATGGTTCGCCAAGCTATTCACAATACATCGGATCAGATCGGCACATGCAAATGTGGCAGAGTGCGAAAAGTATTCACAATAAAAGAGTCATATCTTGTTAGCCGAAGCTTAAATACCCTACTCATAAATGTTGCAAGCCTCATAACACCTAAAGGTGGTTTAAACCGATAAAAAAAGGGACCTAGAAATATGATATTTCAATATGAAAACATTCAAAATTAGAAACTTGTTTTGAAGCCAAGTCATGTGTTCCAGCTTCTACAGATCTACGTCCCAATAAACTCCGAAAAAAGCAACAAAAAAGAGTACGTCTATTCAACCTTCGTATACCCTCGCGTTTTTTATGGGCATAGAACAATATGAATACTGCTGGAAATAACCAGAATCAGCTTTTGTTTTGTTCGTCAGAAAAAAAGGGGTGTGGCAGCGGAACAAAAGCCAAAGCACATTAAATACTGACACGAAAACCCCGTTAAAAGAATTGGCCACTCACCAGAAGGTGCCGGGTGCCGGGTGCCGGCTCGACTCCAGTCGTAACTAGTCTAAAATAGTTATCTGGAAACTGGGTTTACGAACGTGCCATCAACGTAAATTTGACAAAAATTCGCCGAAACAGTCAAGTTGAAAAAAGGGCGTGATGAGAGGTTCTAGGTAAGAGCGTGTACATACTAATTGCCGAATAAAGATAACGTGACCTTGGGTCAGGCTAATTGCGCCCCCTCACACGAAAAGTCAATTATTGTTTCAAAGAAATGCGGGGAATCTGTTCGAAATGTTATCGAAGTTATCTGAGAATAGCCCTCAACTGCAACCCACTCGAACCCCTTCAAGTGACTCTCAGCAAACGACCTTCTTTTTTTCAGGCTTTGCTGAAGCACTGCAACCCAGTTGGCAGTTGGCAGTTGGCAGTTGGCCTCTGTGGTCAGTCAGGTAATTAGGCAAGCTATAAGCTGCTTAAAGTGACAACAAAAACAAATGAACGCGCAGCAGCAAAATGAGGCTAATAAAAACGAGAAAGAAAGGCTATTTTCGGCACGTCGAAGATTTAATACCCTTGCAGAGCCAATCTTTTCAAAATGCTCATAGTACTTTGCCCGTATCTAAGAAGAAGGGACAATAGTTATTGCCGGGTATGGTTATCTTGAAGAACGAAAGAGATTTCCATGCAACTACTTAATTTTCGACCGATCGTTCCAATGGCAGATATTAGATATAGTTGTCCGATGTAAGGATTTTGCATAAGATATCTTGATAAACAAGAAAGTTATTCATACAAGAACCTACTTTCCGACCGATTATATGGCTACCCCTCTGCAAGGGGATAAAGGAAAGTAAAATACAATTTGTGATAGGCCAATAGAACCTCGATAACCTCGACGGAAATAAAAGTTGACATTTTCGGTTTGTCAACAGTCTCGCGATCTAGGTTCTAGGTAGGCATAATCAAATTGTTCGCAACTTACAAGCTCTTCTCCTCGCTGGTTACGGGCTGCGTCTTGAAGCGATCCTTGTAGAGATCGCGGCGCAGGACGCTGGGCTTCAGCAGCTTTGGCGTGAGGCTCGAGTCGTGCTGCAGTGGGGATTCCCAGCTGCTGTTCATGCCACCAGCTGCTCCAGTTGACTGGGCATTGGGAGTCGAGAGCATTTCCATGTGCTTAATGCGATCGGCGACCGAGATGTTAGACGGTGTCGCGACAATGTCAACGGGCGTCGAGGGTGAGATGGGTGCCGCCTGCGAGTTGGTTATGGCATCCAAGGCGGCAGCCAGATCCATGCGGGGCGGCGCATCTTGGCGCTCCAGCGAGCGTGTGCGTCGCTTGAGCAGACTTGCCGAGCTCTCCGCGACCGTGGCCTGCATGGAGCAGAGCGAGCGACGCTTGGAAGGCGAATCCGCTTTCAATATGGGACGCATGCCGGTTGTCTCATTGGCAGCTGGGTCATAACCAGCTTCCTGGTTGACATCACTGAGGTCAAACTCCTCGCGGCTGCTTTTGCGACTGCTCTTGAGTATGGGCCGAATCTCGTGCTCGTCCGCCTCGCCGAATGATTTCTTCTTGAGAATGGGCTTCGGCGGGCGCGTCGCCTCCTCGCTGGAGGTGCTCTCCTGCTTGAGTATGGGTCGTATTTCATGCTCCTCCCCATCCTCGTGGCCCGTAATCACGCTGTCATGGGCGGCCAGCTCGGCGGCGGCCAACGTAACCGCCTGCGAGATGGAAACATGCTTGGATATGTGCGCACCGCCATCCGAGGGCGTCGACAGCGAGTCCTTCTTCTTCAGTATGCTATGCGGCTGGCATTCATTTGCCGAGGGGCAGCCCTCGCTCTTGGTGCTTTCGTAGCTGCTCTGCTTTAGGATGCCGTGTGCCTGGCCGGGACTCAGAGCGCTGCCCGCCTCTTCCAGTGAATTGCGCCGCGCCGACTTGATGAGAATGCTACGCTCATCCGGCGAATGGGAGCGTGAATAGTAGCGCGACTCGTCCAGGCTGGATCGCTTCTTCAGTATGCCCTGGCGCTTGCTGCGGCTGCTCGCCAGCGGCGTGTCCAGCACCGTGGCGGAGAAGGTTACCGGCGAGGCATTGCTGGAGGCGCTCGAATTGCACTCGCCGAACGCGTGCTCCTTCTTTTTCAATATTGAGACAATCTGATTGGGTGCGGGCGGTGAATTTTGCGTGGTTGTTGCCGAAGCAGCCAGCTCATCGGTGCTCTTGCGACGCAGTATAGGCGACATTTTTAGATCCTGCGGCTGCTGCTGCTGCTGGTCATTTAATGTCCTACCCGCCTCCTCCGCCTGTTCGGCAATCTTTTTTATCTCGGCTAGCTCCGTTTTGATGCGCTCGTTAAACTTCTGGCTAATGCCGCGTGCCTGGCGCAGCGACTCCGACTTGGAGGTCGACTCACTGCAGGAACTCTTCTGTGGCGACTGCAGCAATTCGCGCAGCGACTCGTCATCCCCCGGCAGCAGCGGACGCGCCATGCCCAGTTCGCGACGTCGTCGACGACGCACAGACGCAGCCTCATCTGTAAGCAAAATAGGAAAAGGATTAGATGAAGCACCTGAAATGCCGGAGACAAGCATCAATTGGCTGGGACATGCATGACAGTGGGAGCACGTGGACAGGAAGCTTTCGTGGAACACAAATTGATGCAGATGCAAGAACTGAATGTGTAAACGAATAATCCAGTTCGATTAGCTCCAAGCTCCAATCCATTGAATGAACCCTCCTCACTAGTTGCCTCTCTGCCCGGTTGCCAGCTGCCGACGAGCTCGGTGGCCCACTTACCGCTATCCTTGGTGGCTTCCTCGTTGTGGGATCGGTTCAGGTTCGATTTACGTTTGGCGGATTTGTCGCGATCGCCGCCGCGACGTGGCAGGGGCGAGGCCTCCGGCTAAAATTAATTGCGATTACTTTTGAGCTATACATATTCTAGGACGAACTACTCACGGTTCGCTTGTGCTTTTGCACGGGACTCAGCTTGGAGTTGGTCAGATTATCACGTGGCCTGCTAGCCGCAGCACCTCCGCTCTCGTGCTCCGTCTCGTCGCATAGTGTGGAGCTCCGGGGGCGCATGCGCAGCGTGCACTCCACCTTGGGCGGACTGAGTATGCCGCCCGTGAAGTGCAGCTCGCACAGATTCTGCTTCATGGTCACGTTGTTGGCCGTGGCCACCAGCGGGCGGCGTTCGAGGGGCTCCGCCGGCTGTGAGGCGGACCGAGCCGGCGGCTGCAAGCGGGCGGCACTGCCGCCGGGCTCGGAGCTGAATCCGCTGCACTTGGGCGATAGCTCCGAGCTGCTCAGGCGTCGAGCCGGCGGCGTGGAGTTCGTTCGCAGCGAGCTGGGAGAACTGAAACGTGTACGCTGCTGCTGCTGCTGCTGATCCTCCTCCTTTTTGCGGTCTGCGTGTTGTGTGTGTATGTTGCAATGGTTGGGAAGACAGCATGAAATGGCGGTTAGTTGGAATCTTTAGCTTCACTAGGTTAACAACTACTACAACAAAGGGGGAGAGGAAACCAACACCAAATGGGGAGAATCATGTGTGCGTATGTGCAGTGAGAAGGAGAGAGGAGCTGAGGCAAATGTGACTTGTGGGTGACTCACCGAGCGCTGCGGCACGCAGTCGACTGGCTTTGGTGGTGCGCACCGCTGGCGAGGATTGGGGCGAGGATGAGGAACTGCTCAAGAGTGGACTGCCCTGCGGGGGCGTGGCTGCGGACGTGGACGTGGACGTGTGCGTGCTGCTGCCCGCGCCCACAATACGCAGCGGCGACAGCAAATTTTTGCGCCGCTTCGAAGGCGACGCTGCTGTCGGCGTCGCTGCCGGCGTCGATGCTGGAACAGCTGTTAATGCTGCTGCTTTGAGCACAATTAATGGCGTGGCGAGAGGCGGCATGGGCGTGGCCTGGCTAACAATGTGGCAATGTTGCAGTTGACTGTTATTGTTGCTGCGACTGAAGCGACTGCGGCTGCTGCTGCTGTTACTGCTGCTGCTGTTACTGCTGCTGCTGATGTTGTTGTTGTTGTTGTTGCAGGTGAAATGAATGCTGCGTTTGTTGTTGGCGCTTCCAGAGGAAACTGTGTTGTGGCTCGCTGTGTCGCAGCAGTTGACATGTTTTCAAGGATATGCATGAATGTATGTTTGGAAGACATTAAAGCAATTGATATCTGGTTATTTGCTGTTGTGTCGCGAGTGTGTAGTGTGTGCGAAAGATGTAGACTAAGGTTGTGTCGTTTAGCTGAGACCAATATCGATTGAACGGAACACTAAAATGAACTAATGAACTAAATCGGTAAATTAGTTCACAATTGAACGCGTCACTAAAATAACCTACTGAACGAACTAATGGATTAGTGAACTAAATCGGTAATTTAGATCACAATTGAAGGGGTCATTATTGAACTTGAAAAAAACTGAACAAAAAATATAGTTCGCGTGCAACTGCAAAGCTAAGCAAATCGAATCGAATAACTGAACTTAACGAATAGTTCATTACCGACTCAATAGCTGAACTTAACGAATAGCTCCTGATCGACTGAATAACTGAACGAGTAAACTAACTGATCCGACTTAGTTCACGAGTAAACTTATTCGGCAAATTGAACTCCATTCCCCACTTTAATGTAAGCAATTCAAGCGCCAAATTGCAAAATATGCAATTTAGGTAGCAACAGGGCGTGGCACAAGGTGATTGATTGACGGATTGATCGATTGATCGATGCGGTCTGCTGGCAGCTGGCTTTTATTTTCGTTCAAACGAAAAGATGTCATAACTGGCGAAAGCTGTGAATATTTTAAGTGCTGATGAACTCAGCATTTAGCCATGGCCAAAACTGCAAATATTAACAATATATCATTGTTTTTCCCTGTAGTTTTTTCCCTGCCCTATCACCTCTCAGATCATCTGCCCATTTGACTTGGGTAAACTTCTAAATGAAGAGAAACAAGCTGACGAACAGCTTCGGTTCATTGCCACTTCTGGCTGTCCGTCAGTCAGAGATCAGTAAACTTTTTGGCTCGAACATTGCCCTGAACACAATTCCCGAAAAAAAACCTGCCACAGATTTCATGTGGCAACAGCGACCACAGTCAAAATAAACAAAGAAATGAAATTAATATCGGATAAGTCCAAACAATAAAGTTGAAATGGGCAACAGGCCCCAAGACCCAAATAAAAAAATGTATAAAAAAAATAGTGTTGCAAAATGGATAAATAATAATAAAAAAAAAACAGGAATGGAAAATTTAGCTGGTAACCTTTCTGAAGCTTGAACTCTGTCAGTTTATTTATTTATTATGTAGAACTTTTCTTGGCGTGGCAAATACAATTTTTTTCATCTATCAAATCTATCAAATAAAGTTCCCATAAGATTGATTATGTAAATTGATCAATCTGTGAAATTTCCAGACACTTTCTCAAGCTGCGCCCTGTTGTGAGAGTTGTCAAAATGTAATTTATGAAATCTTTTACAAATTGATAATAAAATGCAGATGGCAGAGCTTTGAATGAATATGACGTTCGTTTGTTTAAAATGAAATATTAATTAAATTGGGCAAAGCTTGTCGTAAGCTTCATTATAAACATATTTTATAGTTTTATGAGGTCTTTCATTTGCCTAAGTTGTGCCAAGTCTGGCTTTGTTTATTATTGAAGGATCCCCCTCTCCGCGATTCAAATTTTATAATGCCAAAAATATTCAATATTGCAAAACTAATTTTTAGATCTATAGATAAAAGGCGATCAAAGCCGGAATTGCTTAAATTGCAATATCAACAAAAATGTGTTTTGAAATTGTTTAAAAATTGGGCAAATTATTTTATATAATTTTCGGACATTAAGCCGATACGAATCGATTGAAAGTTGTGCAGGTGTATAGATTACTTATTTTTATTTTTATATATTTTTAGCTTTTAGTTCGAAGGTCTTTGCGAGTTTCTGTGTGGCAAACATTTTCGCTTGATTGGCAAAAGCTGCACAAGATCTAATTTGGTTCAAATTACGTTTAAGTGCTCGAAAGAAACGTGGTAACATATCCAAGTAGAGTTCAGCTAAAAGTTTAGTTTAAAATGTTGACAGCGCAACTTTACGGCTAATTATGGTGTTTATTGTTTAGTGGGAAAGTTTTTTTTTTACAGCAACTAATGAATCAGAGTATAGATGAAGAGCTGCAGAGGGGCAAGATGCGAATAGGCAGATGATACAAGATATTTATAGAAGGGATAATGGAGAGACCTTTAAAGACAGCTATTGGCAAACTTGACCTGAGATGAGAGAAAGGATACGCTGGGCAATGGAGAGATCTATTGGAAACCCCTTAAGTTACCGACTGAAAGTAGAGAATACTTTAAAATGCCTAAAAATAAGACCTATATAAAAAAGATCAATGAGGAGGGAAGGAGAAGGCATAAAATAGCTGCAGCCTAGACAAAGATGCATTTAAAGCTGGTTAAAGGAAGTTATACTATGATAGATAATATGCAAAAGTTAATAAATAGAAAATGCAACAGAAAAAGAAACAAATTACAAACAAGGGAGACAACAAAAGGACGAACACAAACACGGACACAAAGCAAATACTTATATCTATAGAGTATGGAATATGCTCCACCTGACAAACTCACCTGAGTTGATGATGGATGCGGGCCGTGCGCTGACGATGGACGTGGACGTGTTTGTCTGAGACGCTGGCGATGTGGTCTTAGGAACTTCAATGTGCTCCGGCTGCAACTGATCTGTCGGCGCCGGCGGCTTGGCATGTGTCATCACAGAGGTGGCTGCCGTCTCATAAGCGGAGCTGTTGCCGTTCGCCGAGGATTGCGGATCGGTTGCAATTACCTCTATAGCAGGTGTTGCACCTGGGTGGTGTCGACGTGTGGGTGATGGCGAGCTGTAGGATGAGTCGCTGTGATAGCCGGCTGGCGGTGGCGGCGGCGACGAGTGGCCAGCACTTTGACGGCTGCCGGAGCGCGGCGTCCGAGTTATGAATCTGCCGGAGATAGAGAGAAAAATTATAATATAAGAAAAATTGTGCAAGAGCAACGCAATTTGGGCATTTACATGCTGCCCAGCTGGCGAATGTATCTGTATCTGTCAGATATCAAGCTGAGTTATCGGTTGGCTAAAAATTGCAGAGTTTTTTGGGTTTTATGTTCAGCTAGATGCGGCACACAGCTAGACGCCTTCAAACACGCTCAACAACTGCCGACGGCCAAACCGAAAGTATCTCTGCTAACCCAAGCTCGCAAGCGATCGGAACAACAACAACAACAACGACAATAACAACAAACAACAACAACAACAAGCGGCAAGCGAAGCTAATAACAAGAGGTTTTTTGGGTTTTTGCCGCCGCATGTTGTGTGTATCTTGCAGATACACTCAGACAGCCGAGCTACAAATTAACTCAAAAACAAAAAAAGAAAACACACTCAAAGCGAAAAGAGCGAAAATTCGCACATACAAAATATGCTTGTACTGGGGACCAGGTAGCTGAGTTTCGATTCATGTCGTGTTGTTCCCGTTGTGTATCTTTTATCTTTGAGTCTGCGTCGCAGCAACACATCAAGAACAAAGCGCAACAAGCTATTTACTCTTGGGCAGGTAGTCGAAAGAAAAAGATACAAGAAGTATCTCAATGTCGACTGTTTGCTGTCTGTCATGTAAATGATATCCATTTGGCTGAAACTACGCTGCAAATGGTCAGCATTTGATTTCCGGAATGTGCTGCAAATCACGCAGTCAGTCAGTCGGTCGGTCGGTCAATAAACTGATTGTTTAAATCAACAAGCAGCTCATTAAAATGTCGAGACAGTCAGGTTCATTAACTGAAGAAGCAGCCAGGATAGTTTTCAGAAATAATTGAGCAGGATTTTGATTTAGTTAACTGCATTGTCTTAAGATACTTTTCATAAGATGTCCAGATGTTTGGGTATAGGTTCATTAACTGGAGAAGCTAGGATACATTTTGGAACAGGAATTGGATTTAGTAAACTGTCTTGAGATACTTTTAACAAGCCCTTGAAAATCTCATAATCCCCGCTCAATCGCAAACAACATCTAGATGTAAGGGTATAGACTAATTAACTGAAGCAGCTAGGATTCATTTCAGAAACAATTGAGAAAAGGAACTTGATTTAGTTAACTGTCGAAAAATACTTTTCGGATATTAGAGTATAATTTCATAGGGTATTCGAATCTAGAGAGCCAGCCACAGCTCCATCATTATTATCGTACGTTTTTAGACAACTGCCAAACGGAAATGTCCAAGACTTAAATACTTGCAGGCAATAAGATTTGACAGCCAGCTGCTGAATGCATTTGGCAAAAGAACTTTCCAACTAGTTGACTGAGAGAGCCAAGGAAAAGCTTTTGGGAAAAAAGGAAAAGTGATGCAGCAACCGGTTGGCCACATTTTCGGCTGCACAGCTGCAGCTGCCAGAAAGCGAAATCAGGACCAGAAGAAGCCGCCAGACGACAAGACGCAATACCTGGGCCAGGCCCGACTTGGTCTCGACTTGGCCATAAAATCAATGGTCGAGTAGAGATGGCTAAGACTGTTGCCTGAGCACCGCAGGTGGCTTTCAGAGACTGGGCCGGGACGGGCTCCATAAATTCCAAGCTTAATTGAACGCATTCAAATTTTCTTACCTCAAATTCTACGCTGAATGCATTTGATTTTTTTTTTTTTGACAATTTTCCACTCTTTCTTTTGCTTATTTTTTTTTTGTATTTTATATATATAGATTTTTTGTCGTCGCGTTTATGAGGCATTTTTGTAGCGAAAGCCGGCGGACGGCCTATGGAAAACTTGTCGCCCGGTTTTCGGTTTGTCGCTTTGTCGGTTTTTCGCTTTGTCGGTTTGTCAGCTTCAGTCTTGGGTGTACAACAGGTGCTTTCTAATGCCGCGTTCCGGGGTTGGGTGTCGGGGTCAGTGGCTGACAGCGTCAATGCGCCATTCGTTTTGATTTATCCCATTATAATTGATGGAGACGTCGAATCGCACTCGCCGCGGCAAAGATGTCCGATAGATTCAAACGTGGAAATCTCAAAACAACACAATGGACCACATAAAAGCGCATTATTACCAACAAATTGAACAATACACAGCTTTGGCTTGTTAACAAGAGCTAAGTTGTTATTGTTGTTGTTGTTGTTGTTTTTGGACTCTGACGATTTGTTTCAAATTGTGTAACAATGTCTGGTGAAGATTTGTGACTGAGCTCCAAGCACAATTGAATACAATTTATTGCAGCGATTAAGGATTAGGGGAGAAAGGGGAGAGTCAAACACTGGCTCTTAGCTTAGCAGGGCGACGGATGATAATTTCACTTTTATTCGAAATAATAAACATAAAAAAAAAGAAATGAAACTACGAAAAACAGACTTTTGATCAGGAGCGTTTACATTAATGCATTCCACTTTTCGTGACAAAGTTCTAATACCCTCGCAAAAGAATATTTCACAAAAAAAATGATTTTTCATAAATCCTTGAAAATGAATTTGAGCGCGAAAAGTAACTCGACAAATCGTTGACTTCCATATCCAGCAAGGGGAAATACATTTTTAAAGTGCGGGCGATCAGATGTATCATACAAACGTTTTTCGCGAAATTTCCACGCATGCGAGTGGAATTTCCCGTAACCCCGTCTAAGCGTGCAGCCTCATCACATAAGGTAATTACAGTGAAAATTTCAGCTTCCTAGCTCTTACGGTTTAGGCTGTGCGTTGATCATTAATCAGTCAATCAGTCAATCAGTCAATCAGTCAGTCAATCAGTCAGTCAGTCTGTCAGTCAGTAGAAATGTAAATGTAGATAAATATGGAAGGTGACACTTACCTGCGCGCGTTGGTCGCCTGGTGATAATGATGATTGGATTGCGACTGAGGCTGAGACTGAGACTGGGTCTGGGTCTGTTGAGGTTCTTCTAGTGCCGCGGGATGCAGATGGTCAGATGGTACGGGAGATGCGGACAGTTCATGATAATGATGATGATTATAACCATTAGCACCGTTTAAAAACTGCGCGGACTTGTCATTGGTGGAGCTCAGCTCCTGTTGCCAGCGAGCGAGCGTCTCCAAGACCTCGCCCTCCTTGTACGTGCTTGAATTCAATTCCTGCTGCTCGTCCGCGTCCAACTGCTTCTTGCTGCTAACGCGACGGTTGAGCTCCGGCAGCGACAGCTTCGGTGGCTCGACAAACATGCGTTCCGTATTAAACGGCTGGCCGTCCATGTAGCTCATCACCAGCTGCGAGGACGAAGACGGTATCCTTGCAGCTGGCTCCAGGCTCTTGGCCGCCCGCTCATGCGTCAAATGGGGTTCCTCCTGGGGGTTCTGGGGCTGCGCTGACTGGAGCTGGGGCAGCGTCTGCTGCTTGAGGTAGCTCGACATTGACTCTGCGGGCGGCAGCGAGTTGGCCTTGCTGAGACCCAGATTGGTCGTCTTTTGACTAGAGTGCAGCGCATAGGGCGATTCATCGTCGTTGTCATCCGTGGAGTCGGCGGCATCGGCCAAGGCGCGAATGCGCTTCTGCTTGGTCAGCTGCTGGCGCTTATCCGACTGCTCCGATTTCGGGTTTCTGTTAACGCTGCTCATTGAAGGTCTGTGGAATTGGTGATGCAAGGGCCAAAAGGTCGCCAGCGTGTCGCTTTTGTTCAACTCCTTTTGCTTCGGTTGCTGCTCCGGCTGCTCCGGTTGCTGCTCCTCCGGTTGCTCCTCGTTGCTGCTGCTGCTGCTGGTCGTGGTCGAATCGCCTACGTCGAGGCCCTTCTCCTTGCATATTATGTCGTAAAGCGCGCTAATTGGACGCGACTCGCTGCGCACACGCACGGCCCGCTTGGAGCGCTGCTGGAAGCGATGCGTGTGGCGACTGTTCCGGCCGGACACACCAGCTACTACTACTACGGGGCTAGCCAGGGGGGCGGCTACGGGTGATCTATGACAACTACTATTGCTGGCAATAATCGGGTTTTGGGGATAGGATTCTTCTTCTTCACCTTTTGTAGGGTTCACAGAGGGCGGCAAGGATTTGGCGCAGCGTTCCTTGCGGCTTCCGTTGTTTTTCTCTGTGGCCACAGAGTCGCCAAGTCGAAAAAACGTAGCTCGTTGATTTGCTGAGACCGCACTTGTCTTGGGAAAGCTGCGCTGCTCCACCAGCTGAGTACTGGGCGTGCTGTAGACACTCTGATAATTCTCATTCAGCGCACCAACATCCGACGCATTCGGCGTATGGATGCGCAGCTGCAGATCCGTGTAATAGGCGGGCGTTGTATGATGATGAAAGTGCGGATGCTGTCCCCGATACGAGACTCGAGCTGAGGAACCAACTGATTCGTCCGATGGTTGTTGCTGTTGTTCCTCTAGTTGTTGTTGCTGGCAGCTGGTTTTGGCAGTGGCGGATGCTGTGGATAAGTCACTTGAGGCCGCAAAAGTTTCTGTGAAAACAAAAAAAAAAAACAGAAAACTGTCAAAGGAGCTCTAAGTAAATGTAATAAAATCTTAATTTGACTAAATACCGCCCCGGGTCCATGTACAACACACAGATCCCCCCTGCGATTCACCTTTAATATTACAAATTCCCTTCTCCCCCCTTTTGCTAAGTAAATCTTGGCAGCAATTAAATTGCACCTGGGCACTCGTATTAATATGGCGACGTCCCCGACAACCATGTCAAGGTGAGGTGAGGGTTGCACGCTTTTTATAGCGAAAACCGCCCACCTACGCCCACAGCCACAACCACGCCCACACAGGCACGAGTCTGAGAAATTACTAATACAGCATTCTGTTGAATGAAACACATTGTGAAATTCTCTGCAAAATGGCGCAAACCTTTTCAGGTGCCTCGGCAAAACTGATTAGTAATAATATATAGTTACATATAATTAAGTTTAAGTGCGCTAATTGGAAAGGTATATATATTACCTAAGAATGAGTTTTCCGATAAAAAAGAGAAACCACAATGCAATTAAAGTATAGAGAATTTTCATTCAATTATTTGTTAATGCAATTAAATAAGAAACAGAGCATATTAATTGAAGGCAGGTGTGGAGTGAATCAAGGCAACAACTGTTTAATGTTTTAATTGTTTAAATTATTTACTTTGTACATTCTTTGTTAAATTTTGTTAAAATTTGAGGTCACATTTGGTCTGCAAAAGGCTGGCAGGGCTCTCTCGATATGTGGGAGCTTTTGAACTTTTCATTGAAGTTGCAGACCGACAAGCCCTTGATTGTTTTTTGGCAAGAAAGCAATGTAGGCGTTGGCAATACACATTTGTCTATTGTTTATAAAATTGTAAGCTACACAATTGTGGCTAATATTTATTAAATTGTAAGCTATGACAAGTGCTCGCCCACGATATGCCCTTAATACACATAAGAGACTTAATTGAATTTTATGTCATACTGTATATCCCCTACTGTGCACAGTTGCTTAATATTAATTTTATAGGGTATATCACGAGCTGTTCATGCTGATCGTTTATGCATTAACGTAATCGCTATATTTGTAATAATTTGTTTAAAATTCCGCCCAGCGCGGAATTCTCCACTGCAATTTGCTTGCCAAAATCTAAAACCAGAAAAAATAGATATAGATATGTATGCATATATATATATATATATATATATATCGTAATAAATAAACGAATCCACAAGAAATGCATTTGCCACATTTCTTGGCAGCTTGCCGTTTGGGTTTATTAAACAAACTATTTTGTTTTTGTTTTGTTGCATGTTAACGATTCGATTTGGCTGTGTGCGGAAAAGTCGGCTAACTAATTGTTGGCAGAAAAAAAAACCGAAAAACCGAGAGTTGATTTCGCGTTACTAAACTGCAAAACAACAACAACAACTGCAAACAACAACTGCAACAACAAGTGCAACAACAACTGCAACAACCGCAGCTACAATCGGCTGTGCAACATTTTTGTGGCTTCGACTTATTACCAAACGCTTCTGCCGCTTGTTGCTGCCGCATGTGGCAAGCTGATTGATCGATTGCCTCGCTTTGCCACGGGTTGCATAATTAATATGGAAAGTGAAGAGAGAAACACAGACACACAGAAGCTGAAACCTAGTCTCAAAGAAACTTAAACTTGCCTCAAATTGTCAGGCTGGGGAGAAGAAAACTTGCCTCGCGCACATTTTGTGGCCGCAAAAAGTTGCATTTATTTCTTGCTCGTCTCAACTTGCCCCTGTTTGCAGTTGCAGTCTTATTTTTAAACGCAAGGGCAAACTGCCCACGTCGCCGTCAAGTGGCAGACAGACCGACAGACAGACAGACAGACTGTGCCTCCAACAGCCTCTGCCTTGATGCCTCCCCCCTTGCCACCCACCCTCCTGCTCGACTCTAAAAATAACATTCAAGTTTTTTATGCCGCCTGCCAATATATTACACAAATTTAATTATCAACAACTCGCAGAGAGTGGCCCATCATACCCACATCCATATCGATGTCTATTGAATGCAACCTCTTCGGAAGTGGGTTATCTTCTTAAATATGTGGCCCGAGGTATCAAAATGTGTTAAAGCTCTCGACTGTCGACTCCTCGTATATACTTAATATATTTAACGCAAGTGCCTTACACTAACAAAAAGCGATTTAGTTGCAATCATTAAAATCATTTCCGTTTGGCGCCTTTACTAGGCACAGAGTCCTCGCTTCCAAGTCAAAATTTCTCATTTTTGACATGAGTTTGACAGACAAATTGAGCTCAATTCAAAGACAATATTTATGCCAATTTAATTAGATTTTGTAAGAAGAACCCGGCAAACCTAAACGTTGACTAGCTTCAAGCTTCAAGTTCTTCACATTTTGTTGTTTACTACGGAAGATGGAAAGAATAATCTAAGTTAATGACTAACCTATGAATTAAGTTAACGTTGTTGTTGTTGTTAAAAATGATAAATGAACTAATCGCTCAATCATTAATTTGAATTCTTACGATATTCAACAATCAATGTGAGCATAAAATTTACAGAAATATGCTGTTTGATTGTTGTGTTATGTTCAAACTATTTATTTGCTATTCTTTTTTGGAACTTAAATAGAATTTGCAAATGACCTTTGATTGGAACATTGTTTAGTCGGTCTCTTAAGTCGCTTAAGGCCCTTACAACAATATAAAATGGACATACATCAAGGTTTTAATACCATCAAGGAATGTCCAAAAACAATCAAAATTGAATAACAACCAACAAAAACAATAAAAGGCAGCAATAACAACAAACAAATGACACAAACTCCGTTTGGGCCTGAACCAAAGTGACTTTTGAACCTTGTTAACAAGGTCCACAAAAAAACAAACGATTTTCCAGACAAACACGTGGGTAGAAAGGCTGCGAACAGGTCGAAAGTCTATATAACAACAATTTGTAGGTAAAAACAAAGGCAATACAAATCATTAACAATTATTAAACAAAAGAATTTCCATAGGAAATCGCTGAGATAGCTGGACGACAGTGGACGACGCAATGCCGGAATCTAAAAATATCAAGTGATATACCACATACAGTAGATAGAGGTGATATACGACTGGGGAATACCCTCGAATTAATGGGATTGTTATCAATACAAAAAGTCGGCTATATCAAATATAAACACTTGTTAAACGAACTAATCTTTAAACATGATTAATACCAACTGCATGGATTAGACCAATCGCCAGAATCTAAAAATATCAAGTGATATGGCAGCTAGAGGGACTATACGACTGAGGAATACCCTCGAATTAATTGGATTGCAATCAATACAAATATAATACATTATATAAACATTAAACACTTGTTAAATTAACTAATCTTTAAACAGTAATAAGAGCAACTGCATGGAGAAAAACAAAACCTAATCTACTTGGATATTGAACTATTTCAACGGAATTCGCGATATGGCACACCTGCTGTTTACACAAAATATATGGTTATTGGATATTGTCCCCATCCCCATCACCACCCCACCCCACCCAATACTCAATTACAGGGCATCTGGGTAAACAAAGCGAAGCATATGTGTGTACAAATTGCAAATGTACAACTCGTATCTGAGCGATACGAAAGTATCTGTATCTGTATCTGTATCTGTGTCTGTGTAAATATGTATGAAGTGCTACTAACTGCGATAGCGAGGCATATCCATATTGCCGCTGCTTTTGCTCGACTGCAACTGAAAGTGGCACTGGCCGGAGGAGCCGTGCCTGGGACTGTCCAGATTGAGGACGCCTTCGCGAATGAGGCACTCCTTGATGGCTAGCATATTGTACACTGCGCTACAAGAGCTGACTAAAATTGGCTGCGGCAGCAAGACGAAATATATTTTGTTTGATTTTATTTTATTTTAGAAAGTAAGACAACACACACGCGTCAAGTGTTTATATATTTTCAGATTTCTGCGTCTTTTCTTTATTTATTTATTTTCTTTTCTTGTAGGATTTTGCGCAGAGACTGGGGCTGCACTTGAGGCGAAAATAGAAAAGCGTTGCGCACTCGCGTCTGCTTTACAATAAACTCGACAACTCGACGTCTCGACGCCTTTTCCTCAGCCGCCGCTGCTGCTGCTGCTGCTGCTGTTGTAATTTTCCAACAGCTTTTCTGCCGTCCGACTCGGCGCTGAACGTATCTGCGACTGAGCGCTAGCCGAAAGTATCTAGAACTGGCAGCATTTGTTCAGTTCAGTTGCCGTTTCATACAACACGATTTTCATTCTTTATCTTTGGACTCGACGAAGCAAAAGAATGAAAACAAAACAAAAACGAATAACGAAATGCGAACAAGCGGCAGCCGACTCGAGTATCTATGTGAGCTAGCGCTAACAAAGTGCGCGTGTGTGTGTGTGCGCGTATGTGTGTGTGTGTGGGTAGAAGCAGCAAAATCAAAACAAAACGAAAAACATGCAACGGTAACAGCTAAAACAGACGTGAAAACCCCACGAGACGGCGACTTGCTATATACGGATTACGCTCAGCTGTTGGATGCACGCGCGGAGGGGGAGCGAAAACGGTGTGGGGGAGGGGGGATTGCATCGGATGGGTCAGCTTTTAGTTGATTGGTTTAAGCTAGTTCCATGGCTTATCGATTGAGAACTAGTTAATTTTCTAGATTGAGCAAAAATGTTAGGGTTTTAAATATTTCAAAGAGAATATTTTTGTTTACTTTCCTAGCTTGAGCATGGACAATACAAGTTTATTCGCTTGAGGCTAGGATAACAATAATGTACATATTTACAGAGTTGATTTACAATTCTACTGCACGGAACTAGTTCATTTGGTTAGTGTTCTTGGTTAGCGGACTTTCTCAAACTATTAAGTCCACTGTGTCAATTGAGCATGTGTGTCTGCAGATGGGTACAACACGTCTCCATCATGGCCAGAGCATCACATCATATCGACCGGCAAGAACCAACATTATCTCTACGGGTACACAGCATGTGCTTCGCATGTGCAAAAAGAGGAACTAGAAACAAAACTCATTAAATGCCAACAGAGCTGCGGTATTGGATGAACGCAATCTGGTTTTTGAGGTTGGTCAACGGTAAGCGTTGCAGTAGGAGGAATCTCAGCTACGCACGTCTAATGATTGCAGCCCATAACCGACTTGGCCAAGAGCAGAAAAATATACAAAATGGAGTAGACCTTTATTGGAAACTATGTGAACTTATCCTTGTACTTGCGAACTTTTTGGCAAGCATTTTATAGTTTCATTTAATAAAGTTTCTCAGTTTCTTTCTAGAGTTTCTTTGTTCTAAGAAGTCTCACAGTTTCTTTCTAGAGTTTCTTCTAAGAAAATACAGAGAGGAGTATACTTTTATGGAGTAAATCACTTATCCTTGCACTTTCGAACTTTTTGGTAAGCATTTTAGAGTTTTATTTTAAGGTAAGCATTTTATAGTTTCATTTCATAGATTCACAGTTTCTTTCCAGAAGTCATAGGAACATTTCCAGCTGGAGCAGCAGATAAGATTTTGAAATTATATATTCCATCTGTGGGCGGCTCCGTATCTGTGTGTGTGAGAGTGTCTGTGGGTGTGTTCACAGTTGAAGGTCACAAAGTGATGGGCAAAGCATCAAAGTGTAAGCTAATTGAGTTTAATTCTTTTGTTGAGTTGCTGTCCGGCTGTTTCCGTTGTGGGCGTCAACTTGATTGATGGAGATTCTAGAAATGGGCCTACATGCTCATTTCTGTAAACAGAGCTAATTGAAGCCCCAAGGCGCCATCTAGCGGTAGTTTAAGTGCAGATTATTGAGCAGTTTCTATCTGTATCTGGTTAGGTTCCGATTCTCGTTCGTATCTGTCCGCTCTTCAGGGAATTTTTCGCATTTTATATGCCCTGTATTTAAGTTGGTAAAAACTATAAATTGCAGCTGTATTCCGTCTTACCCTTAAATATCATATGCAGACATAGGTCCAAATTTCCCACCCCCATAACTCGGCCAAATCTCATTCGATTTTCACGAGCTTTGGCTTTTTGTGCAAGGTTTTTCCTCTAGAATAATGTGGCATTCAAATCTGGCTACGTAAATTTTAGTCGAAATTCATGTCCAAATCTTACCCCTAGATTCGTAATACAGACATAGGTCCAAATTTCCCACCCCCATAACTCGGCCAAATCTCATTCGATTTTCACGAGCTTTGGCTTTTTGTGCAAGGTTTTCCCTTCAGAATAAAATGGCATCCAAATCTGACTACGTAAATTTTAGTCGAAATTCATGTCCAAATCTTACCCCTAGATTCGTAATACAGACATAGGTCCAAATTTCCCACCCCCATAACTCGGCCAAATCTCATTCGATTTTCACGAACTTTGGCTTTTTGTGCAAGGTTTTTCCTCTAGAATAATGTGGCATTCAAATCTGGCTAAGTAAATTTTAGTCGAAATTCATGTCCAAATCTTACCCCTAGATTCGTAATACAGACATAGGTCCAAATTTCCCACCCCCATAACTCGGCCAAATCTCATTCGATTTTCACGAGCTTTGGCTTTTTGTGCAAGGTTTTTCCTCTAGAATAATGTGGCATTCAAATCTGGCTACGTAAATTTTAGTCGAAATTCATGTCCAAATCTTACCCCTAGATTCGTAATACAGACATAGGTCCAAATTTCCCACCCCCATAACTCGGCCAAATCTCATTCGATTTTCACGAGCTTTGGCTTTTTGTGCAAGGTTTTTCCTCTAGAATAATGTGGCATTCAAATCTGGCTACGTAAATTTTAGTCGAAATTCATGTCCAAATCTTACCCCTAGATTCGTATACAGACATAGGTCCAAATTTCCCACCCCCATAACTCAGCCAAATCTCATTCGATTTTCATGAGCTTTGGCTTTTTGTGCAAGGTTTTTCCTCTAGAATAATCTGGCATTCAAATCTGACATCGTAAATTTTAGTCGAAATTCATGTCCAAAACTTACCGCTAGATTCGTAATACAGACATAGGTCCAAATTTCCCACCCCCATAACTCGGCCAAATCTCATTCGATTTTCACGAGCTTTGGCTTTTTGTGCAAGGTTTTCCCTTCAGAATAATCTGGCATCCAAATCTGACTACATAAATTTTAGTCGAAATTCATGTCCAAATCTTACCCCTAGATTCGTAATACAGACATAGGTCCAAATTTCCCACCCCCATAACTCGGCCAAATCTCATTCGATTTTCACGAGCTTTGGCTTTTTGTGCAAGGTTTTCCCTTCAGAATAAAATGGCATCCAAATCTGACTACGTAAATTTTAGTCGAAATTCATGTCCAAATCTTACCCCTAGATTCGTAATACAGACATAAGTCCAAATTTCCCACCCCCATAACTCGGCCAAATCTCATTCGATTTTCACGAGCTTTGGCTTTTTGTGCAAGGTTTTTCCTCTAGAATGATCTGGCATTCAAATCTGACAGCGTAAATTTTAGTCGAAATTCATGTCCAAATCTTACCCCTAGATTCGTAATACAGACATAGGTCCAAATTTCCCACCCCCATAACTCGGCCAAATCTCATTCGATTTTCACGAGCTTTGGCTTTTTGTGCAAGGTTTTTCCTCTAGAATGATCTGGCATTCAAATCTGACAGCGTAAATTTTAGTCGAAATTCATGTCCAAATCTTACCCCTAGATTCGTAATACAGACATAGGTGCAAATTTCCCACCCCCATAACTCGGCCAAATCTCATTCGATTTTCACGAGCTTTGGCTTTTTGTGCAAGGTTTTCCCTTCAGAATAATATGGCATCCAAATCTGACTACGTAAATTTTAGTCGAAATTCATGTCCAAATCTTACCCCTAGATTCGTAATACAGACATAGGTCCAAATTTCCCACCCCCATAACTCGGCCAAATCTCATTCGATTTTCACGAGCTTTGGCTTTTTGTGCAAGGTTTTTCCTCTAGAATGATCTGGCATTCAAATCTGACAGCGTAAATTTTAGTCGAAATTCATGTCCAAATCTTACCCCTAGATTCGTAATACAGACATAGGTCCAAATTTCCCACCCTCATAACTCGGCCAAATCTCATTCGATTTTCACGAGCTTTGGCTTTTTGTGCAAGGTTTTCCCTTCAGAATAATATGGCATCCAAATCTGACTACGTAAATTTTAGTCGAAATTCATGTCCAAATCTTACCCCTAGATTCGTAATACAGACATAGGTCCAAATTTCTCACCCCCATAACTCGGCCAAATCTCATTCGATTTTCACGAGCTTTGGCTTTTTGTGCAAGGTTTTTCCTCTAGAATGATCTGGCATTCAAATCTGACAGCGTAAATTTTAGTCGAAATTCATGTCCAAATCTTACCCCTAGATTCGTAATACAGACATAGGTCCAAATTTCCCACCCCCATAACTCGGCCAAATCTCATTCGATTTTCACGAACTTTGGCTTTTTGTGCAAGGTTTTTCCTCTAGAATAATGTGGCATTCAAATCTGGCTACGTAAATTTTAGTCGAAATTCATGTCCAAATCTTACCCCTAGATTCGTAATACAGACATAGGTGCAAATTTCCCACCCCCATAACTCGGCCAAATCTCATTCGATTTTCACGAGCTTTGGCTTTTTGTGCAAGGTTTTCCCTTCAGAATAATATGGCATCCAAATCTGACTACGTAAATTTTAGTCGAAATTCATGTCCAAATCTTACCCCTAGATTCGTAATACAGACATAGTTGCAAATTTCCCACTCCCATAACTCGGCCAAATCTCATTCGATTTTCACGAGCTTTGGCTTTTTGTGCAAGGTTTTCCCTTCAGAATAAAATGGCATCCAAATCTGACTACGTAAATTTTAGTCGAAATTCATGTCCAAATCTTACCCCTAGATTCGTAATACAGACATAAGTCCAAATTTCCCACCCCCATAACTCGGCCAAATCTCATTCGATTTTCACGAGCTTTGGCTTTTTGTGCAAGGTTTTTCCTCTAGAATGATCTGGCATTCAAATCTGACAGCGTAAATTTTAGTCGAAATTCATGTCCAAATCTTACCCCTAGATTCGTAATACAGACATAGGTCCAAATTTCCCACCCCCATAACTCGGCCAAATCTCATTCGATTTTCACGAGCTTTGGCTTTTTGTGCAAGGTTTTTCCTCTAGAATGATCTGGCATTCAAATCTGACAGCGTAAATTTTAGTCGAAATTCATGTCCAAATCTTACCCCTAGATTCGTAATACAGACATAGGTGCAAATTTCCCACCCCCATAACTCGGCCAAATCTCATTCGATTTTCACGAGCTTTGGCTTTTTGTGCAAGGTTTTCCCTTCAGAATAATATGGCATCCAAATCTGACTACGTAAATTTTAGTCGAAATTCATGTCCAAATCTTACCCCTAGATTCGTAATACAGACATAGGTCCAAATTTCCCACCCCCATAACTCGGCCAAATCTCATTCGATTTTCACGAGCTTTGGCTTTTTGTGCAAGGTTTTTCCTCTAGAATGATCTGGCATTCAAATCTGACAGCGTAAATTTTAGTCGAAATTCATGTCCAAATCTTACCCCTAGATTCGTAATACAGACATAGGTCCAAATTTCCCACCCTCATAACTCGGCCAAATCTCATTCGATTTTCACGAGCTTTGGCTTTTTGTGCAAGGTTTTCCCTTCAGAATAATATGGCATCCAAATCTGACTACGTAAATTTTAGTCGAAATTCATGTCCAAATCTTACCCCTAGATTCGTAATACAGACATAGGTCCAAATTTCCCACCCCCATAACTCGGCCAAATCTCATTCGATTTTCACGAGCTTTGGCTTTTTGTGCAAGGTTTTTCCTCTAGAATGATCTGGCATTCAAATCTGACAGCGTAAATTTTAGTCGAAATTCATGTCCAAATCTTACCCCTAGATTCGTAATACAGACATAGGTCCAAATTTCCCACCCCCATAACTCGGCCAAATCTCATTCGATTTTCACGAACTTTGGCTTTTTGTGCAAGGTTTTTCCTCTAGAATAATGTGGCATTCAAATCTGGCTACGTAAATTTTAGTCGAAATTCATGTCCAAATCTTACCCCTAGATTCGTAATACAGACATAGGTGCAAATTTCCCACCCCCATAACTCGGCCAAATCTCATTCGATTTTCACGAGCTTTGGCTTTTTGTGCAAGGTTTTCCCTTCAGAATAATATGGCATCCAAATCTGACTACGTAAATTTTAGTCGAAATTCATGTCCAAATCTTACCCCTAGATTCGTAATACAGACATAGTTGCAAATTTCCCACTCCCATAACTCGGCCAAATCTCATTCGATTTTCACGAGCTTTGGCTTTTTGTGCAAGGTTTTCCCTTTAGAATAATCTGGCATTCAAATCCGACTACGTAAATTTTAGTCGAAATTCATGTCCAAATCTTACCCCTAGATTCGTAATACAGACATAGGTCCAAATTTCCCACCCTCATAACTCGGCCAAATCTCATTCGATTTTCACGAGCTTTGGCTTTTTGTGCAAGGTTTTTCCTCTGGCATTCAAATCTGACGCCGTAAATTTTAGTCGAAATTCATGTCCAAATCTTACCCCTAGATTCGTAATACAGACATAGGTCCAAATTTCCCAACCTCATAACTCGGCCAGATCTCATTCGATTTTCACGAGCTTTGGCTTTTTGTGCAAGGTTTTTCCTCTAGAATAATCTGGCATTCAAATCTGGCTACGTAAATTTTAGTCGAAATTCATGTCCAAATCTTACCCCAGATTCGTATATAGACATACATAGGTACACATTTCTTACCAATCTATGCTGACTGAATTCTAATTTCATTTAATGTTTTTATGTGAATATTGCGGGCATCAGATTGAGTACAGAGTATCTCGTAGTCGACTAATACTTAACTGTTGTTTCGTTCTTATATTAAGTAACTCTCCATCGCGCTCTCTACCTCTCCTCTCCCCCCTCTCCCTCTCTCTCTCTTTGAGCTTGTGCGTCATTTTGTTATAAAAATAACAATAATCGTGTAAACGCTAAAAGAATGGAGGTGAGTGCGGGTGTATTAGCCGAGGGCTTCTACATAAATATTATATTTGATATTTGCTCGGGCATTTCGTTGGCCTTTTGTGTGTTAAGTAATCATTATTGTGCAGCTGTCGCTCCACGTCAACCTGGCGACTGCTTCATTCAATGATTTATGTCATAATTACTTTAATCAATATGCAGGATATGCGGCGTATGATTGATGCGAATGTCCGACCATCTCATATTGTCCATACGTCAGGTATGCATTATTAATGCGCATCTTTTGGCCATGAGAACAAGTGAACAAAAGAACACAAACAAAAATCTGAAGAGAACTAATACATTTGGCCAAAGACTATTTCTCTACAGGCTCAGTCCCAAATGTAACAAAATATATTCTAGTGCAAACCAAAAGAGGGTCGGACATTTGTCTACTAAATCTACTCTACTAATCTATATCTTCCTAGTTCGAAATTTATTCTTAATACGGTAAAAAGCTCTCTCAATCTTATCCTCCACCCGTTCTTACATTGATTTATTTTTCACCTTAACTGAAACCTCATCCTAAATCTTGATTACACACGTACTAAGAGTCTTAAGTACCATGCATTCATGAGAATCGCATAGAAAGGTGATGTATTCAAAGTGGAACACAGCTGCCAAGAATAATATGAAATATGCGATCGAATGTTCCTTGTAGACTTTATTGAAACCTCTTCAAGACTTTTTGCTAGGAACTGGAAGAAAAATACATTTGTCGCCTCATTTTATGACCTGCATTTAATAAGAACGAATTGCAAACAATTCAAAGCCATAAAAGTGTTTTTGGCTTTTATAAAGCGGCCTTTGAGTTTTGTGTGAGGCATTCGCCAAAATGTATTTGTTGCGTGGCCTGGGCTCATAATACTATCAATGAAAGTGGATTAAGCCCAGGCACAGGCACTCACCTCACACACCTGATATACTCAAATGCAACCTACTTTCATTCACATTTCATTCACAACGACAGCTGGAAAACAACTGGCAAACTAAATGCAACGCTTGAAACCATGCCAATATTAGTAACGGCCACTTAACCAATCTAAAATGTGTGGCCTGCACAAAAATGTTTTGACGAGGATGCGTAATTTTGTTGCAAGGCTGCGGCTAAATAACAATGCTAACAACAGCTATTGTAAAAGCTTTACAATACAGAGTACGTTGTTTCCTGGCAGCTTTGTAATTTAATTGGCAATTGTGGCCAATAAAATGCCGGTTAATGGAATGGGAACGGCACGGGAAGCTATCGGGACTGGGGTGGGCGAAGGAGCGAAGGGAGAACTCTAGTTGATATGCCAAATTTGGCCTAAAGCAAAAACCTGGCATCTTCTTGTTGTTGTTGTTGCTGTTGCAACACGCGTCGCAATTAGCGATGACAATTAAGACAGCAATCAGATTAAGGTGTATCAGGAGAGGGGGCGAACAGGTGAACAAAAACAGGTAAAACTGACACAAATGGCAATGAGAATGACGAACAAGACGTTGAATGTTGACTAAGGCAACTAGAATAGAAAATTAGGAACAGACACGCAGTCAGTCAGATAGACAAATGGACAGCCCGAGAAGAGCAGCGAGTAAGGTTGAGTTAACTAAATAAATAACTTAATCAGCGGTGCAGCAAGCACAATTAGAATTATATCAGATTTAATTTGTGGCGTATGGCCAACAGCAAGTAGGGAGCAGATGGCAAAAAAGGGGGATTTGTGTGTTGCAAGTGCCACACAATTTAGTTAACCAAACTGCATTCGCAGAAGTCGAACTAGACGAGGAAACAGAAACTATTATGATTTAAAGCTAAACAATATTCAATCAATATTCAACAAACCCAGCTGATAATCAAGGCCTGCTGTTAAAACGTAATTGATTTAAGCTACGATAATTACAGTTAATGAGAATTGCCGAGAGTGGCGCTTTTGTCACCAAAGCCAAATTGAATGAAAAATCGCAAAGAGCGAACGCACAATAGCTGATTGTATAATTACGCAGAAAAAATGGAAAAACAACAAGTATTAGCTAAAAACAAGAACTGCTTTCTTCCGATTAATACCCTTTCATAATTATGGTCTTTGGTTTCACTGAAATACGGGAGAAGAGCGAAGCGCATAACTGCTAAGTTTGTTGCAGATATCTTGCATATATATTATAACAGCAGCCTCAATAAGAGTATAACGAGTATAAAGAGTATGCATTTTTGCCACATTCCAGGCCAGTGACAGCAGATAAGAAAGAGTTCTCGACATTAATGTCGTCGACCGATCATCTCACAATAACGTTTTTGAGGTCATTCAGCTGACATTTAGCTACAGAAAGCAGACTACAAAAGCCTATTTGCAATGCGAGAGACTTCTACGAATTTATTGAAAATAATTGAGCCATAAAATAATGCAAAACAAACCAAACAATTCAATATTTTCTGTGGGCAGGCAAATGTCATGCGGAAACCAATTGCGAGTTTTTGTTGTTTAAATTGATTTCAAGAAAAAAACATGCTGCATTGTAGGCAGCTTGTAATTTGCATAATCCTAAGTGTTATATGACAAAATACTTACGCACAATAATATTAAAATAAATCAAAATCAAAGCTGGCCATATTTGATGACGACCAAAACCTGATATCTCAGGATCTACGCGAACACGGAAATTACTTTAATGCAAAACAATATAAATCTTTAGATCTGTTTAGATGGTCACACTGAACAGCAACATACTGGTCACACAGCTATCGTTATATGTGCTTTTTATGTGCAAGCACAGCTAATGAGAATTGCCGAGAGAGGCAGTATTGTGACCCTAACGCTGCAAACTTCGCGTCGTATTAAGGGCAAGCTAACACACATACGTATACGTATCTTAAGTGTATTCATATCTATATATGGTTAAAATGTACATTTAGCAGCCGTTAATAGAGGGTAATTTTATTTGACATATTTGTATTTACGAACTTATTGGCTTTTGCCCACTTTAGATTTAGCTAAAGGGAATCTCATAGTCGAGTGGAGTATTGTGTTTACTTTTCTACATGCTTTCATTGCGCTTTGTTGTTGGTGCGTTCAATTTAAGCTTTGGCGTCAAAGCACGTTGCAAATTACGTGGCCCTTGAAGGTGACAGCGTCAAGAGAATTGCATATTATGATGACTTGGCATCATGATGCGAAACCTCGTTAGCTGCCCCCAAAGCTGTCAACGGGGTGTGCGAGTGCGTGTGTGTGGAGAGAGGGAGTTGGGGAATTGAAGGTTGGCCTGCGAACAGCTAAGCTGAGCATAAAAGCATGTCAATTTAAAACCTCTATCAATATATGTAGCAACAAACTATATAAAAATTGTTCTTATTGTAAGAGAAGCCTTTTTAAGACACATTCGAACTTTGGAATTGTTTGAACCCGAATCATTATTTGTGTATCTTAAGGCCGAATTTCAAACTTGGCTTGGCTAGGAAGCTTCTCAGTGATCGAATCGCCATCAATTATTGATTCATAATCATTAAATATCGTTTACATGCAAATCGATCCAATTACAAAGCGTCGGAGCCACAGAAAACAAATATTTTAATTCCAAATCTCTTGTCATTCGTTATGCAAGCCACAAAGATGATGTGAAAAAAATATAAAAAAAAAGACAGACTGGGAGAAAAAGAAACAACAAATGGAAATTTGTAAACTTGTCGATGCAACTGACGTTTGAATAATTGTGATGCAAATGCGAAAGAAATGCATAATGCAACATAAGGAAAAAAACATAAACAAAAGATGAAACAATTGACAATGGGAGACGGATTGGGCGATGGGCATCTTTATAAATTAATTAAAAAGGCGTGACATAATAATCTGCCAGGCCGCATTTGCATAATTACCTGCCAGTAAAAAACGAGCACACAACAAAAGAGAGAAAGATAAGGAGATGGAGAGTTGAGCAGGGGAAAAAACACATTAGCTTTGGCATTACAATAATCTTTATTGCAATTGCGCTCAGTCTAACGATTTGCCACCTGAATTTATGTTGGAAAAACTGGAAAACTCGGCCAAGCGAGAAACTTGGATAATGCGCCCAGCCTATAAAGCATACAAATAGCCTGACTTTCGATTCGATACGGAAATCGCTGAAAGAGTGGAAGTGGAAGTTCTTTAACTTTTGTTGCTAATGGATATAGATTTCTCATAGTTGTTTTACCTGACGACAGTTTGGTTGTTTTTGCTGCCCTTTGACAAGGTTGAAAGTTTGCCAACTGGCCAAAGGGCTTCGGGCAACATACGAGAGTTATGTCAGAAATGCATTTGGCAAATGGAAAAGCGATGGGGAGGAAATGGGTCAAATAGAGTGGAAAGTGGAAGAGACGTGGGGAAAATGGGTCAAGAAGAGTGGAAAATGTAGGAGAAGGGGATGAAATGGGTCAAATAGAGTGCGGCATGTCAGAAAAATACAAGCATGTATATTGCAGTGGAGCGAAGCCGACTGTGGAATACACTTTATGCGTTAATTTTGAGGCTGTTAAACTAGAAAATCACAAACTTTAGCAAACACAAGGTTGACAGAACTCAGAAGTCTGATATTTCTGGGCTTTACACTTTTTACCAACTTGTTATTTCATATTCAATGTCAATTATCGACTTATTTAAATTCAACCGTTTCACTTCTATATACAAAGCAATAATTCATGACAACATTTAGAAAGGCTGTCAAAAAAGTATCTCCTTCTCGGCAGCGCTGCGGCCTCATCTCCCAGTAGCAAAACCAAGCTGAAAAGTATCTCAGTACAAAGTTACAACAGCGAGTGACAAAAATGCAGCAGCTGCCACGCCTCACTGCACCCGAAAGCCCAACTCCCCAACTGCCTGGTTAACAACAATGTGGCGGTGGGGCATCAGAAAAGTTGGGTTCGACAGCTGCCGCAGAAAGTTTGATTGCCTGACTTGTGTATACCCTGTACCTATTGTTGGCAGGAAGGTATATATAAACAGAATAGACAAACAATTTGTTATAGGTTTATTAATCAACACAATTGCGGATGAAGGCAGCTCTGAACTGTTTATAGGGTATGTACCAGTCGATCCCTTTTCTTTCAGCTTCCTTCGTAATCATTGCGAGTGCTGCGCAGCACCTGACGTGCGTCCGCTCCATCAATTCTCAATGTGCTCAAAGTGCTCAAAATGCTTATGGCACACTTTTCGGCACATTTTCGGATACCCTTTGTGCACTTTGGCCTGTCTGGATAGACAAGACTTAAGCTTAAGCTCTTCAGATGCCCTTCTTTGTTGTTGTTGTTGTTTTTGTTTCTATTGTTGCCGATGCTAATGTTGTTATTGACAGCCAACAAACAAGAAGCACAGCGAGGAGGAGAAGGAGGAGGTTCTGACATTTTGTGGCAATTCGCGTAGGTTCAACTACGTCAACCACTCGACTGCCCTAAACAAATGCTTTGGATACGACTCGACAGACATACAGACGCAGGCGGGGGGCATTCGAGGGAGGGAGACCCAGGCACAAGGAAGGAAGCGACTGACGCGACAATTTTCAATTGCATGGAACGGCCGAAGAGCTGACAGCTGACAAAAGACGTCGAAAAGTCGCACGTTTCGTTATTTAAAGGCTATTTTCGGATTTATCGATTAAATGAACACTTAGACTGACAGACAATAAGTAGAATGGGCGCAGGAATAAATTATTAATAAAATCGGATCGAATCGATAAGAGATTTTGAATATGAAATATGGCAAACAAGTGCCCAAGCACATCGCTCATACGCCACCTAGCGTTAAACATATAAAACAAATTGACGACAATTGTGAATCATTTCGATGAAAAGCAATTTCGGGGAAATAGTCAACAGTAAAAAGTAAGATAAGGAGAAAAATAAAATGCTAGCAGAAAAGTGAAAGAAATTACAGCGAAAATAAAAAATATTAAAACAAGAAGAGATTTATGAAGCGTGAGCCAAAAAAGGAAAAGCATAAATTTGCCGTGCTTTGCTTAAGGGGGGATAGGGGGAAGGTGTTGGGGGTGGGGCTGAGTGTAGTTAAGCGAAAAAGTACTTTATTCAGGGCCAGTTGCCTTGGCAATGGGGCAAAAGCAAGATAAACCTTGTGGGCGTAGTTGCACTTGAAGGTTCGTCGGGAGAAACTAAAAAAGCTTCTAGAACTTTTCACGTTTCGAATGTCGCAACGGAAATTGACTTTAAATGCAAGTCGCATGACCTTTTGCCTGGCGAATGCAAAGTGACAAACTTCAGTCACATACACAATTGAATATTGATATTCCGTGATAGCCAAGTGCCAAAAATGAGCGACATTTTAAAAAAGCACCGATCTGTAACGGTCTACAAAAAATAGTATCCATATAAACGAGCACAGCTATAATTAAAAGGAGAGAGAGAGAGAGAGGGACAAGCTATAACGGTTAATTACGCTCTCTGCTGCGGTTGGTGTAATTAAGCAGCGCAGCGCTGCGATTCCAGATGGAAGATAAAATCTTAAATCATTATTTGTTTTTGTAATTTCACTGTATTTAATTACACTAAATACTTTTATACTCATTCCTTTCACAACAATTAGTAGCAATTATCAAATATTTAATATCTAATTAGTATTCTTCGAAGCATTTGCATTTCCAATTGGATAACATAAAAGTGATAACTGGCAAAAACAAATTGCAAGCGAAGCCAAAATGCAGTTTCCAGTTAGAAGTTGGAGCATGGCATTGTCATGGAAACAACAGCAACAACAACAACAACAACAGTAGAATAAAAGCAAGGGCGTGCAAACAAAACGCACGGCTGACTGAGCCAACAACAAAAGTACGAAAGCACGAAGAGCAGACAGAACAACAGCTAGTGTTGCCAATTCAGACATTTTCCCGACAGATCTAGCTTTTTTGAGAGTTTGTATGAAGCGGCTTTATTTCTATTAGATATGAATTGCAACGCCATGGAGTGTTGCTTTGACTACAACTTACGAATATCGATGGGAATGAAAATGTAGATGACATCATTGAGATTTTATAATTTTAACATTTTTTTATATAATGACCCTATAACTTTAATTGAAAATATTAAACATAAACAGCTACAATTTTTTTGGATGAAATTTGACTTTTTTCCTTATTTTCTTATGCAGATCTAGCTTTTTTGGTTGCTTGATAAATGGCAGCCCTGTCCACAGCAAGTCTCGCTCTCTTTATCTGACATTTCTGTACTTTGACTCTCGCTCTTGCCATCTCTCTCTCTCTCTCACTCTCTTAATGATGCTGAGCAAGTTCAACCAGCTGCTACAACAACAGCAAAAACAACACTCGCAGACAGCGCGACGTTGTCACGTTAAACGATTGAATTAAATTAAGGCAAATTCGCACAATAAATTTAATACAAAGCACTTACTGGCGAAGCGAACAAGAAATTTTTTAAGGCAAATTCTAAAAATAAAACTTTTGATAAGCCGGCCGAATGTGACGTTAGTCGCAGTGTCGCAGCGGCGCAGCGGCGCCGACGCAATAAGCTAAAAATAACGCAAAAACCTGCGACTGCGTGTCTGAAGAGAGTGAGAGGAAGGGGGGCGAGGGCTACTGGTCTACTGGGCAGCACTTGTGTCCGCAAGCCAAAAATGAGTATCGAGTACATTGTGTATAGAGGTATGCACTCATACATACAAACATTTGAAAAGTAGAGCGCGCCAGTATTTACCGTTGCTGTGAAAAGCTAAAAGCGGTTGACATGACATGCTGAAAACTAAAACTGAACGAAAACTAAGCAGCTGCATCGTCATTTGCTTTTATCAGCTTTTCACACAGAAATTAACACCAAGCAGAGAAACAGAGACAAAGTCTGTACTCAAATGGAGGAGGATCTTGTGCTCATTTTTAGTTACACAGCAAATTATCAGTTGGGTAAATTGTTTACCATTTAGTGAATGCAGTTTATTTGCTGGACTTGTGTACTTACGAGTGCGGTTTAAGTTGTTTTGCAATGATTTATAAACTTTTGTCAATTACACGATATCACTGTAGCGTTACGCCTGTGATTCAATCGAAGCGAAGCAAATTATGTACAGCCGTGCCTCAGCGGTACATTTGAACACGCATTGGTGAGCTTTTTTTCACTGGCACTAACACAGACGCAGCAACAATAACAAAATGCGGCGGAAACGCAATGCAAGCCGAAAACAAAAGCTCAGCTTAACGCTAACAACTGTGACGCGACGCGACGCAGCAGCCAGAACTTTCATTTACCAACATGAACCGACGTCGAGCAGCGCAGACAAAAGACTGAGCTGAAGTTGCGCCAATGCCGAAGCCGAAGCCACAAGCCACAAGAGACGAACGATAACAATCGAGTGCGAGTGCGAGTGCGAGTGCGAGTGCTCGAGCTGCTCTCCGCTTTGACCAATGATGAATGCGGGTGTGTGGGCGGGCGGGTGCTGCTGTAAGTGCAGTCGGGAGAGCAGCAAGAAACAATCGCGTAAAAGGGAAAGGATCGCAGTTAGTCAAAAATTGTAATGCAAACTTGTCAATTTCATACGAAAGCTCAAGCAAAAGACTACCAAGAGAAAGAGAGACAGGTGAGCGTAGATGAAATTCTTTAATGAGAGTTTTATATAGCTCCAATTGCTGAAGTAATGTCTAACATTTGCAGACCAATGTCACAGAGAGACATTAACATTGATGAGCTGAAATTGAATAGATCTGTCAAGACTGGATTCTAGTGCTAATAAGGTGGTTGGCAATGCGGGCACCGTTAGACGCCAATGGCTGGCTGGATGTACAGATTATTGGCTCGATGGACGCGGAAATGTGAATAGCCATAGAAAATTGCTTTATGCACCGTTTTCACGTTTGCTCCAAATGCCAATCTCTTGGCGGTTCTCTTGCCAACCAGTCGGCAGTCCGCAAGTTCAATGCCATTCTACGACTGCAGCCAACAGCACTTACTACTAGTATTTACTTAACTTGACGGAAATTTGGAATGCAAGTTGTAAGATAAACATTAACAAGGCGCGTGGCAGCTATAAATGCAAAGCACAAACAAACACACACTCACGTATTTATTGCGTAGGATGTAAAGACTGCAGAAAGAGAGCAGGCAGAATTTTGTAAAGCTTTGCGCAAATTTAAGTTTGACCTGCGAGGGATTGCACTCAATCGATAGATTGCAATGGACAAAGGGACAGGTGAGGGGGCAGAAGTTGGTTGAGCAGCTGCCTAAGTGGCAGAAAAGAAGATAACAAAACCTGAGTATTTATTGACTGATCTGAGCGTTTTGGGATAGCAGCTCGTTGAGTTTTTATTTTATAACTTACCCGAGTTTCCCCTTCATATTGTTTTTTTTAGCACATGACTCACCTGTAAAGAAACAGAAAAAGTGAGACAACAAATTAGAAGCATATTTTTTTAGCATGTAAATAAATTAAGTCTTAACACAAAATGTCACTTAAAAATGTCGCAGCAAATAAAACAAATCAAATTCAAGCCTTTTATCAAGTCAATGTCGACGCGGCGCACGTGCTGCCCGAGAAAACGACAAACAAAATTAACTAATTAATTAGAGCAGCAGCGTTGATAAGAGCCAAAGGCAAAGGCAAAACAAAACAAAAGCAAAGTGAATAAAAAGGGCTTGCTGTAACGGAAACTTTAGCAAAAACTAACTTCAAAGCTCTGCCCGTCACTCAAAAGATGCATGACTGAAGGGGCGGGGGTGCGGCGAGAGCAGCGATTGTACAGGGTGGAGAAGAGAAACGCTTTTATTTGCGGGGGGTGCTAGCGAGTGTTCAGTGCGAAGAGGAGAAACATTTTTATCTGCGTGTGGGCGAGTAGGGTATTTAATCGTCTCTTTTGTGGTTCCGACTTATGAGACCTGACAAAGGAGCTACATTTTGGATGTTTCTGTGTTTTTTAAATGCTCCTTCGCAAAGTGAAAAGTATATTAGTTTAGCAATATGCTTTGTGCAAAACTAAAAATCTGTATAAAATGGGGGCTTGATATATGTATCTTTTTAGGCCCACATTTCTTCCTCAAAGCCCATATATCGATTGCAAACTATCGAAATCGAGAAAATGAATATCCTTCAATAAAGTTTGCGGCAGCCCTTTTAAAACTTGTGCCGCAGTCAGCTGTACAGAACCGCAACATTGAAACCTGTTTTATTTACGTCGGCAGAAAGGTTATAAATATTAAAGCGGACTTTAGCGCAGTTTTCCGTTCTTATATTAAAGGTTTAAGCTATTTCGGCATCACCTTGTCCGTAACTCAGACGAATTTCATGCGGAAGCGCATATTGAACAGGGTCGATACGAGCTTTAAAACGTTGACAACCTCTTTCGGCTATTATACTTTGCTTATCAAAAAGTCGTCTGGGTTTTCATGTTACATGCAAATTGCGAAAAACCGGGAACAACTTTTATATAACAATTTAAGCACGAGCCAAAAACTTTGAGCCCTGTGACGGTTCGAAGAATGTAATTATGCAGATTTATTACGCACCAAAAAAGCCTTGTTTTTGCACTAAGAAAATGTAACAACCTGTTTGTGGGCGCTTACCTCAATAGGGATTTCCTTAACAAAATCAACTTGCTGAACAAATGCTGCTTTCAAAGGACAACTGGACTTTTCGAGATTTACTATATGGTTCTTGGACTTCAAAATTTCCGTACAGGTTATGCGAAAAAAAAAATGTTCGACCTTTTCTATTGTGTTTGTGTGTTTTCTTCTTTTTTTTTGGTGTGTTTATGTGTATGCGCCAAGCAGCAAGAAACGTTAAACAATTGTCGGGCTAGGGTAATTTAATAAAAGACTGAGTCTATTTAAAGCTAATTTTGAAACTCTAACCGTTGGCCTACTCAATCGGAATATCTATATCTCATTTGTCAGCTCTGCTGCCTGGTCAGGTGTTCTCGAGCACCAATCTAATTTATCTTTAGGGTATTCATATTGTTTCTCCGCAGGCACCGGGCCGCGGATTAACGAGAGACCAAGAGTGCGCCCCGCGGATGCAGCGACGCCAACGCTAGCGGCGACGGCGACAGCGACGCCGACGTTGTTTGCGGCCTACGTGTTGCAATCGAAGAACCAATGCAAAACGAACGATCAAAAAATAAACGAAACAGACAGGCACTGATCGAATACGAAATACCACGCAAGAGAATTTAGCGAATATATTACATTTGAAAAAAAAAAAACAGTTTTATAAATGGTACAATACTATACAATGCCATTAGATATTAAGATTATTAGAGACAGTGATCGAATATGAAATACCCTTTAAAATAAAATAAGGAATTCTATAAATAAATATTTTATAAGAAATAAATAGAATAGCCTTCATGTTATTTGAAAACTGCTTTTTCTCTTTGTTATAAATGGATCACACATGAAATACTCCGCATTTCAAGATTGGTTGCTTCTAAAAGAAAGTGAAATACGAAATTCACATTTCATATATCCCTTCAACTATTATTAGTAGTATATCCCATTCATTCGACGCTTATACAGGGTATTTACATGCAAACCTTATTTGTTGTCAGTTGCCTCTTGCCAGCATTCAGTCAATCAGTCACTCACTCAGTCAGTCAGTCAGACGTATTTACTGTCTCTATGTCCCTGTCTGCCTCCTTCGCCCCTTCCCCTTCTCAGTTAATGGCTGCAGCAGAAACCACCAAACAATCAGTTGGCAATTTTCTTTTACATATATCCAAATGAATGTTGAAATACTTTAACTGTTATTTCGTGCATACGTGCATATAACGGTTATAATACGGTTAAAAGGCAATGCTCTGACAGGGTGTTCAGGCATGGACCACAGTAGGGGCGGGGGCAGCGGGGAGGCTTATGGAAACACAATTATGTTGGATCACTCACGTTTGTGAAGGATATGCAGAGAAACATAAGCCAAAACCAGCCACAGCTAAATGCCAAAGTGTGTTCTCATGTATGCGTGGGTGTCGAATTTGTTGTGTATGTGTGTGTGTGTGTGTATATGCGTGGTGTTTGGTGCTGTCAGAATGGATCCACAATTGGATATAGCGAAAAATGAGTCGCGTTTTTCGAAAGTATCACAAGAAAGCTGTCAGGCAGCTACCAGAACCATTCCCAGACTATTCCTAGTATTTAACATACGACATATTTTACATTAATGTTACGTTACACTGATATCGATAACATATTAATAGACAGCTGTTAACAGAGGGAAAAAACTGAATAAATTCAATTGTAGATGATGCGTAAATAAAGGTAGCTCACAATATTATTTGGTAAACCTTTTCTATATTATATTGAGGTCCGATATGATGCTTTGACATTGATCAAGAATATACATACATATGTACATACTCTATTGGATCGTTAGACATTTAAACTAGGGTCTATTTAAGCACAGTAAAAATTACTTTTTGCCAGTATTGAATCAGGCTATTCCAAGAAACAGCTCATTTTGCATTCAACGCAATTTCCAGACGAAAACTTCACTTGTCATACTCGAAAAAACTTGAGAGCACACTCGAGGGCAACAAACTAGACACAAACCTGTGGGCCACACAATGACTTGGAACTTGAAACTACCGAAAAACCACTAGAAATTCAAGTAAATGTAAATACGTAAGCTCCTATAGAGAAGAAGAAAGAAAAACACAAGCAGGCTGAAGCAGAGGATGGAGTCTCTCAAAATGTGGATGCAGCAGGACAAGAATGAAGCTTAACAAAAAATGCGTTAAAAGCTGCTGCTGCTGCTCGTGCGTTGAACTTGGCCAACAACAGCAGCAACAACAACAGGAACAACAAACATTGACATTGAGCGGAGGGCTGTAGGCGTGGCGCCTTTAAGTGAAATGAATGGCAAGAAAAATTAGCCAAACAAATGAATTTACCTGACAAACAATCTGAGCTGAGCGAAAATTAAACATTAGAACAAAAAAGCAAAACTATTGTTGACAGTAGAAAAGGGCGTTAGTACGGGCAACATACTATTTCAGCCCGACTTGAACTTAATCTGATTTAATTACATTCCGGAAAATGCATTAAAAATAACTGTTGCCTGAAATTTATATATACATATGCATATATATACATATATATATATGTACATATATACACTCACTTAGATGCAACTTTATGCACCTTTTGCCTCTGTTTTTTGCTTAGAGTAATTTATCGGAGTTGTTTTTTTTTTTATCTGCACTTTTGTTTTTAAGTTTTCGCTAATTTTTCTACGAGAACTTTTCGACAAACGAAGCGATCCGCCGACGCGAGCACTGCGAACTGCTGGATATTCCTGTGCGTACTGCGCGAGATGTGGCTTGATGTGGCCAGATTCAGACTGGGGCCAAAGCACAGGCAACACCCAGCACTGAGCAACACTCGCCACCAGTTGGAGCTGGAGCTGCAGCTGGGGCTGGAGTACGGGCAACAGCTGATATTGTAGCCGGTTTTTCTATTTTTCAACTTAAAACCAACGGCGAATTGGCAACTCGCTCTAACTGCTGCTCTCTTTAACTCGTGAGAGTTGTGCACTGAGAAAAAAAAGTTAATTTGTGGCAAAATTTAGTTCGATATATATAACTTGGCATATATTTAAGCTTGGTTTGGTTAACTAATGTATTTAAAATAATAGCTAGATTTTTGCTATTCCTTTATCATTATTAATTTGTGCATCTGGCAATGCTGTCTACAACTCTCTTGCTCTCTTTGGCCCTTTGCATTCACTCTCGCGCTCTCCGCGCCTTGCGAATTCGCCGCGACCACTAAACCAAGCGAAAAGGCGAACCAATACAACAACAAAACGGCTGCAACCCTTAGAATTGGGGCCAGTGGCATTTTGTTTGTACCTGCGCAGTGCGAGCCCCCGCTCCCCTCTCTACCACTCACAAAAAAAGAACGATTTACACGCGTTTCGCTTGCAACGGCGACCACAGCACATTGAACGGCTACAAATATGTTTGCGTGGCATGCAAACAGTTCAAGAGAAGGGGCGCGGAGGGGGGAGAAAATGGGTTCTCTAGTGCAACCGCAAACGAGCGGCGCAACAGTAGCCAGATCCAAAGAGCGGGCCACACTTGACCGCACGACTGTAGGCAGCATTTGATACAGTTTATGTTAGTATGCGTAACAATGGGTGTGTGTGTGTGTGTGTGTGTGTGTGTGTGCGGCACACACTGCGTATGAGTAATTTGTCGTGCAATCTTGGCGAAGGCGCATTGCGTCTGCTTTTGGCTGTGATAATTATTATCACTGAAAGGATATTTCGACGCGCATAATTAGGTGCGAGTTGTGCAACAGCTACAAAACGCCCACTTGGACACGCCCACAGCGTGTGGCAATAGCTACAAATAAAACTTAGACGAGGGGCAATTCACCTAGTTCTGCGAAAACATGACACTGTAATATACCCTGTAAGTAAGCCTAAGATGGTGTTCAAAGCTTTTTTGGCTCTAACTAGGACTAAATCCGGCCAAGAATATAACTAGGAATATTTTTATATAAAAGATAAGTCATAAATTTTCCCTAAAGATCTTTAATTAGATCTATTGGTAAAACGATAGAAGATGGCTTCCCATGATAACTAAACAACTCAGTATTGAAATTATAATACCCTCTGCTAGCTAGAAACAGGCTCTGCTTGTCTTTTCCGGTTGTTGTAGGCTGCCAAGGAGCCTTATTTATGACAGCAGGCGAATTGCGGTCGTGTCGAGAGTCCCAGCCAGGCATGCTAAGGGGGGGCATATATGTGTGGCAGAGGGACTTAAACAAATTAGATTTGTGACATTTTTATTGCTATTTAGTTTTGCCAGCTGGGTTCACGGCAGGTGAATGAACTGTCGCTGGGGTCACAGATTAAGGGCCAAAATATTGCAATTCTTAAAGTTTCCATTCGTTCCATTCGATGTTTATGACGTGGAACTTTTCCATAAACTGGAAGTTTCATTACCTATTGAAATTTGTTGTAGACCAAAAAGGTCACAAGCCGCGACCTGCAGTTGAATGTCCTTTTTATATCAAGTCAACAAACGACAACAACAATTGGAGCAGAGGCGCACCACAACGTGGCAAGACTTTCGATTTTTTCTTGCTTTTGTTGCTGACGTCTTTTTGTGCTCAATTCAAAGCGATTTTCGTCTGGCGTGGGAAAATTTTAGGCAAATGCCAGCCGAACTTGTAAACAAGGATAACATATTGTGAAGGGGACGGGGTATAAGAATATCCTAACCTAACATTTCATTCACAAGAAAATTCATAGAATATAGAATAATCTAAAGTCGACTTTCCGACTTTGCCTAACTAAATAATTTCAAAATTTCAATTTAGAAAATAACGTTAAACAATAATAATTTCACAATAGCTTTTAACAGCAAACACTATCCTACAAATCAAAATTCTATTTCGGCTTAGCTGGGTTTCCAACCCACACATAGTCAATGTCGCAACCGTTTTCAAAAAGCTTTCGAATTCGAAAGCAAAGAGCTTCAGTCAAGACTCAAACCACACAAGTGAAATTCACTTTTTTCTTAATATTTAACAATTTTTTCTGATATCTGAAAAGTTGTGAACTTAAATAAACATTTGTTAAATTTATATACAATAATTAAGTTTTGGCTTTTGGCAGCGGCATTTTAGCAACAACTACGTTAAAAAGACACAAACGAAGTGTTTACTTTTTTTATTAGTCAAATAATTTTGGCAATAAGCTGGAAAGAGGAGCGGATTATTTGTACAGATATTTTATTAATGCAGATAAAATTAAAAAAATATGCAACAAAATGAATAAAAATCTACAAAATACAAAATAAAGAAAGCAGACAAAACAATAAAACAAAACATGGACAATAATTGTTGAAGTTTTCCGTTTTGTAGATAACATTTTATTATTAATATTTATGTGTTGGCGTCGTCCGTTTTTGTTTTTGTAAATTTAACATGTTTAGAAAAATTAAAGCAAAAAAGTTCTACTTATATAAACGTAAGGAAAATCGTTATATGAAAACTTAGACTATTAAATTTTGAGCTGAAAATATACAGAGTTTTGGAAATATTTCATGATTAGTCAATATATGAATATAGAATTTGTATTTTTGTTTCAAAACGTTGTTCGTTGTTTTTTCTTTCGATTTTCTTTTTTTTGATCGTGTGCTTAGTATAACAAATATTTATATATTAATTATTAAATAGAACATAATAAAGCGGACATTTAAAAAATCATTGGCACAAGTTGCAGTCAAATTAACAATAAAAAATATGCATTAATTAAATCAAACGAAAATTAGTTAATTAGGTTAGTTTTCGGATGTGGATGAAATGCATTTGCACAGTGGTTCTTAAGCCATAAATATACAACTAAATTATAATATATAAATAAGAATACTTTTGGGCTATATCAATCATTAATAAAAAGTTTCATTTGCCGCGGCAGAAAAATATGAATAAATAATTTATGTCTGGAACAACTTTGCCTCCAATTACAACAATAACAAGAAGTACAACAAACAACTACAAACACATTAAGTTGTGCAATAACAACTAACGTGTGTGTGTGTGTGTGTCGGTGTGTGTGCATGTGCTCAGGCGAGCGCTATTGCCACAATGATAATCACACCAATTACGATCAGGCACAATGTGAGCAAATCATTGGGCGTCACCAGGCCCACGGTGCAGGCAACAAGTACGTGCTCGAGTGTCGTCAAACCGCCTTGCGTCGCGCCACCGAGCCCCGCCCCCGCTCCCGCTCTCCCAGCTGGTCGCACTTCGCCGAACACGGAGAGCGCTTTCGAGCTGGTAGTTGGCCGTTCCTCTGTCAACGCCGGAAGTCCTTGGCGACGGCGCGTTTCAATTTCATTGGCTTCGCCGTCGACGTTGCTGCCGCTACCTCTGCTGCTGCTGTGGCGCTCATTACGTGTTAAAGTATCCTTAATTGGCATATCATCACCCTCTCTCGTTCCCTGTCCCTTTCTATCTTGCTTCCTATCATCGCTGCTTGTCTCGCTCTCCTCTTGCTCTGCTTTAGTATCGTAATTGAGTCTCACCTCAGAAATGCTCAGGTTTATTTGCGGAGTCTCGTAAACGACGCTCTTTTTGCGCTGAACTAGTTCACATTCCGCAGATTCATATAATGCGCTTTCGTCAATTCTGATTTCTTCGAGAAAAGCTTCGTCCAAAGCAATGCCAACTAAATCATTTTCGTCAGGTTCGTTTTCATCGGAACTACTGATTTTAAGGTCTTTTATGAGAGATTCACTTGTTAGGTCATAAACTTCCTGGCTTAACGCGAACGTTTCGTCACGTTTGTGCTCGGAATTAAGTTCACTTGCAATCTTCGCTCCATGTTCGGTTTCGTTATGTGCCGCCTCCTCACGCAAGCTCTCCATCTGCTCTTGCAGCTCGTCCTGAGCAATTGCCAAAAAATCATTTTCGTCAGCTTTGTTTTCATCAAAACTGCTGTCGTTAATTTCTTTTATGAGCGGTTCACCCGTTAGGTCATAAACAGCCTTGCTTATCGCGAGCGTTTCGTCAAGTTTTTGCTCAGGCTTAAGTTCGGTATCGTTAAGTGCCGCCTCCTCACGCAAGCTCTCGAGCAGCTCCTCCTCTGTGGGCAGACGTGGAAACTCTTCGGCCTCCTTTTTAACCCTATCGCACACGGTATCGGTGTCATCATCTGTACTTATCGAAACCTCAGATACGTAGTGCTCCCTAACCTCAAAGCGACTATTGTAGCTGGTTTGCAGCTCAACGGATGCATTTGCGTGGACTGCAAGTGGAAAGTCAGCTAGGCTGGCATTACCCGAGTCCGGATTGGACGATGTTTCCTCCAACTCCGAACTCAACGAATCGAATTGGGTCAGGGCGGGCGCCACCTCAGGCTTATCCATAACAATGTCGATTTTGCTGGCATAGATCCGATTGAAATTGGGCGAAAGCTTCAGGCACGTCTCTGTCGGCGTCTGCTCGAGCTCCGGCTCCAGCTCCAGTTCCGGTATGGTGGCTAACTTATAACTATGACTACAAGAGATACTAGCACTGTCATTAGTGGATGTGGATGCTGATGGGCGGCAGCTGCTGCTGCTTGTAGTATTAACATCGAGTTTGGGGTCAAGTTTAGGGTCAACATTCAAAACTGGATTAGTAGCGGTAGCTTGGAGCGCACAGCGGGGATTAGTAGCGGCATCTGAGGAGCTCGTCGCATTGGCTTGGACTTGTGCTTGGGCGGGGGCAACGCCTTTACCTGTTGGATTAGCCGGCGGCTTCTGGCGACGCAGCTGCTTCGATGGCTTCTCCTCGATACCAAAGATGGCGGCCAGCTCCTCGCTCGAATTGTACTGCGAGGGCGATGAGGAGCGTGCTCGGCGCTCGCCAACCGGCGTTAATTGCAACGGCGGGGATGAGGCGGCGGATGACGACGTGGTCGGCGACGGCGACGCTGCGCTGGCGGTTTGATTCTCAGTGGTTGTGCTGCTCCGTGTGGTGCTGCTCTGTGTGGTGCTCTGTGTGCTCTGTGTGCTGATTGTGGTGTTGTTGGGCGTCGTCTCGGCATCGTAGGACGTGGTGCTGAATGTCTTGATGGGATCGGTGCTGGGTGCATGATAATCGCTGCTCTGCGATTTGATGTAGTCGCTCGAGGAGTACGGATTAAATGAGGTTATGCTCGAGGACATGGGCCGGCTGGCATTCGATGGGCTCGATGACTTGGCCAGACAATCGCTGCTGGAGCTGAACGAGGATGCGGTGGTGCTTACGGTGGTTGCCTGATGACTGCCACGCCCACTTCCACTGCCACTCCCACTCCCGCTGCTCATGCTGGGCGCCGTGGTGCGCTGATCATCCGTGCTGGATGCAGTGGTTGTTGTTGTTGTTGTCCTGCTGCAGCTGCTCCCTGGGCCTGTTTCCCGCGCCTGACGCTCACACTCCTGCATAATGCGATCGATATCGTCAAGCGTTTGGGACTTGGGCTGCGCCCGTGTCCGGGCCTCTGCAATGGGACAAATGAGAGTGGCATCAGCGTGGACTCCAGCTCCGGCTCCAGCTGTGCTCATATTACACGCGGCCAGATTGTCGTAGTCCGGCCCGGGCTCCGGCTCCGGTTCCGGCTCGGGCTCGGCCAGCTCGCTGAGCTGTCGCATGCAGCGCTTGGCAATCGCCTCGATCTTGTCCGATTGGATGGGATCCAGTTTCCTGATGAGATGCGGCATCACCAGCTGCTGCTCCTGCTTAACCTGCAACGCCTCGTGCACAACCACGGGCGGTTCGGTGGTCACAATATCCTTGAGGATCTTCTCGCAAACCGCATTCGCCGCCTCGGACACCTCATCGATGGCGCGGATTAGTTTCCCTTCCTTGTGCAGTTTCCGCTGCTGCGGCTGCTCCGTATCCGGCTCATCCTGGTCGGGCAGCGTGTCGAGCAGCAGCTGGCCACAGCGCTTGGCCGCCTCGGAAACTGCCTCGATTTGCTGCAGCTCCTGCTCCAGTTTCTGCTGCTCCGGATTCAGCTTGGGCCGGGCAGCCGTAATGAGCGCCTCCTTGCGCAGCTCATCCAGCTCCTGGGTTAATTTGATGCTGCTCGCCTGCGCATCCTGCGCAATCTTGTTCAGCGCATCCTCCAGCAGGGGCTCGGGCGTTAGACTCTTGCGAGGCGCCGGCACCGGCGGCATCTTTGCCGTGTCCTCGTGACACAGACGCTCTGGTAGTTGGGCGATGGCGCCACCCTGACTCGGATGCCTGAAGGGTATGTGCGGCTTCCTGTTGAGCTCCTCGTCCTGGGCCTTGAGCTTGCGCAGCAGATCCAGAGTGCCCGGTATATCGCTGGTATTGCTAGCCTCTGGCCCGCCCAGATTGGACATGGAGCCGGCGCGTTCGATGCTGCGCGACAGCTCGATATAGCTGCTCAGATCCCCGCCGGATGGCTTCGCTGCGGCCCGCTGGATCAGATTGTATATGTTGGCGGATTGGGTGCGCGTCGCGCGCTGTTTTTTCTGCATCGGATAGTTGTAGCTGGACTTGGGCCCGGGCGGATCTTTGCGTAGCGCACGCACTGCCAAATCATCCTTGACAATGTCCGGCGAACCGCTATGCTTCTTCTGCTTCTGCTTCTGCACCGGCTCCACATGAAGATAGTCGCTCTGCGGCGCCGGCACAATCGGACCGACGGGTATCCCAAATGGCGGCTGCCTGTCCGCGGCGCGATACTGTAAATTGGCCAGTTGCAGGTTGCGATAGGCGACATCGTCGCGCACCGGATCCGGCTCGCCCGCCGGAGAATCCTCGTCCTCGTAGTCATCGGCATGGGCCAAGGCGAATTTCTCAAAGTCACTCGGCGTGGGCAGACGCGGCTTGGCCTCCGACTTGGACTCCGACTTGGTCTCCGACTTGGGCTCCGGTTTCGTCTCCGGCGGTTCGGTGAGGCCGAGCGACTTGTAAATGGCCTCCAGCTCGTTGATGGCCTCCTCCAGATTGGCGGGCTTCTTGCGCGGAAAATAGATGGGCGCTATGGCTGGTGCGCTGCCCTTGCGTTCGGCAAAGATGGGCGCCGGCGCCTGCTGATGCTGTTCCCGCTTCTCGGCCACGTACTCCTCGTACTTGTTGGGCAAATCCTCGCCGGAACGGCGCTGATAATGATGCGGCATGGAGTTGGTCTTGTGCACATCTCGATGTCGTATCTCCACATAGTTCTGGCTGCCATGTTCGCCGGGCTTGATGTGCAAACTGCCGCAGATCACGTTGTCTGTCTCCGGAGCGGGAACGGGAGCCGGAGCGGCAGCGGGAGCTGTTCGCTTGGGCTTCTGCACCTCAGAGTACATGGGCATGGGATAGCTGCGGAGCTCGCTGATTCGCGAACTGGAAATGGAGCGCGGCTTAGCCAGAGGCTGTCCCTCACTGGAGCTGGGCAATCCGCTCTTCGAGGTGCGCAAAACGCCGCTGGACGCCGGCAGGCCGGGCTTCGGTTCACGCAGTCCGGCGTTGGGGTCCAGCATGTGAATGGGCTTTCTGGAGCGCGGTGTCGCATCGGCCACATAGTGGAAGTCGATGCCATTGGGTAGCGACTTCTTGCCCGGCAGGGCGTTCCGCTCCGAGCGGGTAATGAAGCGACGATTATGTTGATGATGGGCCTGCTCGGGCTGATCGGTGACCGGGGCACTGGCTATGGAACCTCCGCCGGGTTGGGAATTGAGCGAGTGCACGGATTGATAATGCGGTGGCTGCCACATCCGATCGTCGGACACACAGCGACCGCCCTGATCGAAGGCGTACGAGACGGGACGCAAATCGCTGGAACTGTAGCCCGCATGGACGCGACGCAAGGGATCTCTCGGTGGCGGCGGCGGCGGCAGCGGCTTGCTCTGCATCCGTCCATTCGCATTCTGCAAATGCATTTGGCTGTCGTAGCTGATGCTGCGCTTTGCATCGTTCTGCATGGAGTTCTGCAATGGACGTGCCTGCGGCTGCCATTGCACATAGCCGGAGAAGGCGGCGACGGAGGAGCTGGGTGCTGCCTGGTAGATGGACAAGGGCAATGGCTGCGTTTTGTAGCGCTGCGTGGGCACCATCACCGGCTGCTGCTGCTGGACGGGCACACCGCCATGGCTGACCTCGCCGTCGCGAGACAATCTTTTGTAGTAGCGTTCGTTGCGGGCGGCGCGACTGCGTCGACTCTGGCCAGGTGCGCCATATCCCTGCAGCGCCTGGCCGCCGCTGTGTATGCTCTCGTCGCTGCGATACTTGGAGAAAGTGGAGGAGTTTAGCGAAATGATCTCCTCCTCACTGGAGTGGCCCGGCACCTTGCCGCGCTGACCGGAGCGGGATTTAGGTGGAGGCATACTCACGCCCGGCGGCGCCTGCTGCGACAGATAGAGCCGGCGATCCAGGGAATTGCTGGAGCGGCTGTAATAGCCCGGCTGATTTTGATAGTATGGCTCTGGCGGCACCATCTCCACGGGCAGAAAGAACTCGTTGTCTATGTGCTGCGGCTGGGCGGGATGCGCTTGGGACTGGGATTGGGCTGCCGGCATCACGATGTGATCGAAGCCGAGCGCCTTGTTGCTGCTCCTTGTGGATTTGGCGTGATGTTTGGCTTTGGGTTTCGTTGAGCTCTGGCGCTGGGCGGGCACAAAGCCGGCCTTGCGGTCCTCTTCGCTGGAGCTGGCGCTGCAATCGGCCGCATCCTTCTTTTTGCGAAACAATCGACCAAAGGACCATTTCTGTTTATTCGACAGCTGCTGCTGTGAGGAACCGGATCCGGATCCGTTCATGCGCAGACGCTCCATCTCCAGTTCGTGGTTATTGTTGTCGGTTGTTGTTGTTGGGTTTATTGTTGTTGTTGTTGTGGCTTTCGTGTCGTCGTCTTTGGGCAGCGGCAACTGGGGACGCCAAGTTGTTTGAACAGTCTACGGAGAGTGAGAGAGGGGAGAGAAATATAAATTAGTTAGAGTCAATAGCCGGCTAAATCAATATAAGTTTTATTTAAACATTTGTCTTATTTGCACTTAATGGGCCTACAGAGTTGATGTTTTGCCTGTTTAGACAAACGATAAGATTTCATTTTATATTAACTTGGCTCAAAGTGCCGGAGATAAGCACGGTCCAACCCAACCAAGCAACGTCTTCGCTAGTAGATTTAAATGTCTTTTTTTATATTCTTGTCATACACTGGCAGAAAAACTGTGCAACATTTGCTTTCATTCAAAAGCTCTTTCTATCTACACATATTTGTTGTGTTTGTTTAAGTATCTTTAAAGAAACATATGCTATACAAAAAGAAAAACCTTAATTAATTTACAAGAGTATTAAAAAAAATGATTTAAATGCCTTTTTATATGTTTATGCCATACACTGGCAGAAAAGCTGAACACTATTTGCTTTTCGTTGAAAAGCTTTTCGAGTTTCTATCTAGAAATAATTGTTCTTTTTCAATGCACAGAGAGAAAAACTGTCTTTATTTGATTTACAAGAGTACTTAAAACAAAAAGATTTGCTGTTTCTTGTTTTACTTTTGAATAACAACTACACCGATTACTTTATTCGAGAATCAGCTTTTGAAGCTGAAATTTGTTGTGCACTTGGCTCACTTTTGCTTCCAACTTTTTCTTTATCTATCGGGAAGAAATTTGCATTTACAGCTCCCACGCCAGAATCTAAAGAAGAAGACAACGCTTCTGGTTGCATATTCGTTTGCCTTCAAAAAAAAGTCTTTGTGCCGAGCGGAAGCAGCTCATTATCATACAATTCAGATACTTAGCATAATACTAATTGCTTTCGCAGAACCTAAAAGCGAAGCGAAGTTGTAAAGATAGCAAAATGTGTTATCAATCAAGATAAAGATATTTGTTGTATAACAAATGTGATGACAAGTTCTTAAAGCATTAAACATTAAACGAGCTGAACAATGAGAGCTGCTGAACTTGATAGGCATATATTTAATCTAATCTCAAGTTAAGTGAAAAAATAACTATTCATTCTCAATTATTCTTTTGGTTTCCAATGTCCAATTTCCATATGCGAAGCATATACAAAAATAAACGAAATTGCGTGTGAAATTCAATTTCTTTTGGCTGTTTTTAATTATTTGTTTAATTTGGGATTTTTGTTTATAGAAAAAAGCTCGAAAATTGGGCGTGGGATTCATGTATATGAGACATCATTTCCGCTGCTGATGATCTTATATCATGTATATGAAGCAGACGATGCGAAAGGGGCAACAATTGTCTTATTCATAAGGCACATGGTCGAAGGGCTTATTAAAAGCAAATAAACAAGCGTCAAATGTAAACATTATGTGGAATAAAGGCGGCATACGATTCAATTTCGATCAAGTAAAAGGCTTTAGACTGAAATTAAAGTTGCACTAAAGAAATTTCACATCCACTTTAAATGAGATCTGAGGCAAAGTCGCGTAAAACCATAAACTATTCTATTTCAACACGTGTTGTTTGGTTACATGCCCAACATGATTTATGGACTGCGGCATAACGAAACACGATTCTAAAAACCACATAAAAGTCAAAGCTAGTACGTGACTCAGTTTAAAGACAAATATTAATTTTTGTATATTTATGTAAAATAGTATAAGAGAATTTATGCAGAAATTTCAAACAGCTGCGTAATATCGGGCAGACTGCCAAGGCACACATCAAGCATACGCACTGTGTAACGCGTGAAAAACTATAGAAAAGCACACAATGGAATAACGCACACCCTACACACACTGCACACACATCGAGTGTGCGTTGAGTAACTAAAAATAAGCACGCAAAACTTCAGCCGCAAAATTGTACAAAAGATATGTACAATTTTTGCTACAGCCCGCAAAGACAAAAAAAGGCGAATTAGATTCCCAATCGAAATGCCAAATCTGAATTGAAGCTCAACACAACACAAACGGCAACAATTGCGGAAAATGTATGTGAAAATTTATAAATAAATATGTTTCAAGTGGAAAGCAGAAATTTACGCGCGATTCTAATCTATATACAAATGCTTTATGCTGCGATCCGAAAGTGTTCTGGGCCGAACACGCGCGTCCACTCGACTGATAGGACAGGAAAACTGTTCACGATCTCGACGATCAACCAGGCCGAAAGCTTTCCATGTGTAGCTCTTTCGAGCCACAAAGAGAGCAGAGACACACTCTTAAGAGAGCGCGAGAGTGAAGAGAGATCTTGGGGGATACATAATGGGTATTAGAATGGGGCCTCGACAGCAACAATTCAATTAAGTAAATCGTAACTAAATCTAAACGATTTTCCATTTCGTCTTAAGATCAATTGGGAAGTCAATGAACCGCTCCGAAAGTGTTACGTCTCCCCCGTGGCTTTTAATTAACATGAAATTGAGAGCAGAAAATGTTCGTGTGGAAAAGTTCTTTGCCCACCGCCCACTCATATATGTATGGGAAAAGTCAATGTAGATCGGAAAATGTGTCACCTGAAATCAAGGAAAATCTTAAATGCCAAGAATTTTACATGCCAGGCATACGAAATCAAATGAAAATGTGGCCCAAAGTTATGACTATGGAAGTGTGTCTGTTTGAATAGATTGAATAAGGTGGAAAACTTGAAATCTTTTCAATCTTGTTCCAATGATTCACATTAAAGATTTTTGTAAGTTTTCGCTGTCAAGCAAGCACAAATATTTGTACAGCCTTTGAGAAAATGGAACGAATGCGGAAGATATTTGCGCTGTCGAAAAGTAAAACCAAATTACGCCCCGAACTAAATATATAAACTTACTTTCTATATATAGATGCGAGTGTGTGTAGACGGCAAAGTAATGCTAGAATATGGGTCAGTGGGCATTTTTGGCCAAGTTGTTGCGATGCCAAACTAAGTTCTTATATTTAATTGCTTGAAAACTGAGTCATTTTTTTTCGTTTAACAATAAATAAATATCAATGCGAATCTTAATTAAAATGGCAAACGATTTGCAGCTGTTCAATAGAAAGTTAATGAACTGCATCTGCATCTGCGGCCGCGTTCGCCCGTTTTAATTGCACTGAATAATAATTTGAAATAAAAAGTTTAATGACTTTTACCTTATTTCGCTTGATCGAGAATTTCAATTTTTTTATTATATTATATAAACATGTGTGTGGGACTTTAAAGACAGATCACAAAAGGCATAGAAACTGGAATTTTGGTTGTCACTGAGATCAGGAATATGTATATATACTTTATACAACTTTTCAGTTGTTAATTATAAAGAGAATATTATATAATTTAATAATATTAAACCAAACGAAATTAGAAGTAGACAACAAGTGGCATTGGCTGTGTATTCAACGTCTGAAAATGTTTCCATTTAATGGAGAAGGCGTCGAGCCTCGTCACGCCAACTGCTTATAATGAATTAGGGATGCTTCAAGTTGCATTGTGGCAACAAACAACAACAACAACAACAACATTCACAACAACAACAATCATGCATAATCCATACTAATTTCCCCAGACCTCAGCCGTTGTAGGGTCAATGACAGGCTCTAAACGGCGGGGGGGCGATTCCAGAAAGTTGGTCAACTGGAAAAAAGGAGTCAAATGGGAAAAGCTGAAAAACTGAAAATATTTTATCTATGCACAGCACGTGTTGCATTTTGTGCTGGGGCAAGAATAGACCAGAAGAAAAAAACAACAACTAAATGTTACTTGTGGCAAGATATTTGTTTATCCAGCGAAGCGAATAATCAGTGCGTGGTGTTGTTGAGCTGCGGGACCGGGCAACGCCGGGTGTTTTAATGGCACCAGGAAGTCGCATGGTGAGCGCTGTTGTAATTCTAACATACATTTAACATATGCAATTTTCTGCTGGATAATATTATGAAAGGGTTTGAAGAAAAGTGTGAAAAGTGTAGACTAATGACTTTTTGGGCGTATTTGTATTTGTTTATAATATTATTGCGTATATAATATTATTTCGTAAATAACATTGTTTCGTAAACTCTTAAACTACTTTTCGTGACTGTTTATCAGCTTTAAATTTGAATTTTTTTATATTCCCAATTCTGCTCGAGCAAACTTTACTATTTTGCATATATGCATAGCCCAAAAGGCACAAAAAAAAATAAACAACAAATTTGAAATCAGAAACGCGTCGCTTTCATTTTCAAATCGTCGGTCAATGAACTTGAGAGCCGCCAAAAAATTGTCCGAAAAAAGGCAACCAAACATGTTTAATAAAAAAAAAAAATATTTGACACGCATCTGAAGAGGCGTCCGGAGAGATGTGGCAGGGCCAGAGATTGGCCTATTGGTTTACTATATTTCTATTATATTGTGCGTTTAGCTAAACACGAACTTTTCAACTTTCACTGGAGGTCATTAATTTTCACCTGTTTCGGGTGCTAGAGGGAGATAATCAACATGCTCGTAATACTACACACATCTCAACATGTAAATCGATTTTTAATTGCCAAAATGTGTCTTGCTTTGGTTGTTGCCCCTTGAAAGTCGCACAGTCAGGTGGCAGTTGGTTTATTTAAATGTGATACACAAATTAAATGAAGGGCCCGACTAATTTGTAGCATTTATTTATATGAAAAATAACCAAAAAAAAACAAAATTTGCATAATTACGCAAATGTGTTGAAGACTTTTGGGTAGAAGAAAAAGCTTATGATACGTGATACGCGACTGTCGACAAATGTGGGAACATTTCCCAATCAAACGGAGAGACAGGTGAAGCACCAGGCTGATATGTTAAATGAGCACCGTGTGACTTCATTTCATTTATAATTAACACTCTAACACGTTGTGCTATAAATAAAAATGCCACTCCACGCATATAGTAAAAGTATTCACACTCTTCTCTTGGTTTACTTTGCAATAAACTAAATTCTGGATTCTTACAAAGGTTTGGTGGAACACAAATCTATACGAAAAATCATTTGAGAGGCGTTTTACACTTTTCGCAAATCCAAGCTATCTCGGTGGAAATTGCGATTTGAAAAATATTTGGTATAAGTCTTAAGTTTGCATATATATGTATATATGTATGTGTGCCTGTTTGTACACACATGTATGCATGTTTGTTTTGTATATATGCAAACATGCATGTATGCGTACTTGTATGGATACATGTCCGGATACATGCACATATACATACATATAAACATGCTTACATACGTACATAAATATTTATGTAGACACTTACATAAATTCATACATATATATTTATGTACATATGTATATACATATACATTTACTATATACATATATATTCGTCTACAGACATAGGTCCAAATTTCCCACCCCCATAACTCGGTCAAATCTCATCAGATTTTCACGAGCTTTAGCTTTTTGTGGAAGGTTTTCCCTCTAGAATAATCTGGCATTCAAACCTGACAACGTAAATTTTTGTCGAAATTCATGTCCAAATCTTACCCCTAGGTTCATATACAGACATAGGTCCAAATTTCCCACCCCCATAACTCGGTCAAATCTCATTCGATTTTCACGAGCTTTGGCTTTTTGTGCAAGGTTTTCCCTCTAGAATAATCTGGCATTCAAATCTGACTACATAAATTTTAGTCGAAATTCATGTCCAAATTTTACCCCTAATTCATATACAGACATAGGTCCAAATTTCCCAACCCCATAACTCAGCCAAATTTCATTCGATTTTCATGAGCTTTGGCTTTTTGTGCAAGGTTTTCCCTCTAGAATAATCTGGCATTCAAATCTGACTACATAAATTTTAGTCGAAATTCATGTCCAAATCTTACCCCTAGATTTGTATACAGGCATAGGTCAAAATTTCCCACCCCCATAACTCGGCCAAATCTCATTCGATTTTCACGAGCTTTGGCTTTTTGTGGAAGGTTTTCCCTCTAGATTAATCTGGCATTCAAATCTGACTACTTAAATTTTAGTCGAAATTCATGTCAAAATCTTACCCCTAGATTCATATACAGACATAGGTCCAAATTTCCCACCCCCATAACTCGGTCAAATCTCATTCGATTTTCACGAGCTTTGGCTTTTTGTGCAAGGTTTTCCCTCTAGAATAATCTGGCATTCAAATCTGACTACATAAATTTTAGTCGAAATTCATGTCCAAATCTTACCCCTAGATTTGTATACAGACATAGGTCAAAATTTCCCACCCCCATAACTCGGCCAAATCTCATTCGATTTTCACGAGCTTTAGCTTTTTGTGGAAGGTTTTCCCTCTAGATTAATCTGGCATTCAAATCTGACTACTTAAATTTTAGTCGAAATTCATGTCAAAATCTTACCCTTAGATTTGTATACAGACATAGGTCCAAATTTCCCACCCCAATAACTCGGTCAAATCTCATCAGATTTTCACGAGCTTTGTATTTTTCTGCAAGGTTTTTCATTTAGATTAATCTGCCATTCAAATCTGACAGCGTAAATTTTAGTCGAAATTCATGTCAAAATCTTACCCCTAGATTCATATACAGACATAGGTCCAAATTTCCCACCCCCATAACTCGGTCAAATCTCATTCGATTTTCATGAGCTTTGGCTTTTTGTGCAAGGTTTTCCCTCTAGAATAATCTGGCATTCAAATCTGACTACATAAATTTTAGTCGAAATTCATGTCCAAATCTTACCCCTAGATTTGTATACAGACATAGGTCAAAATTTCCCACCCCCATAACTCGGTCAAATCTCATTCGATTTTCACGAGCTTTGGCTTTTTGTGCAAGGTTTTCCCTCTAGAATAACCTGGCATTCAAATCTGACTACATAAATTTTAGTCGAAATTCATGTCCAAATCTTACCCCTAGATTTGTATACAGACATAGGTCAAAATTTCCCACCCCCATAACTCGGCCAAATCTCATTCGATTTTCACGAGCTTTGGCTTTTTGTGGAAGGTTTTCCCTCTAGATTAATCTGGCATTCAAATCTGACTACTTAAATTTTAGTCGAAATTCATGTCAAAATCTTACCCTTAGATTCGTATACAGACATAGGTCCAAATTTCCCACCCCAATAACTCGGTCAAATCTCATCAGATTTTCACGAGCTTTGTATTTTTCTGCAAGGTTTTTTATTTAGATTAATCTGCCATTCAAATCTGACAGCGTAAATTTTAGTCGAAATTCATGTCCAAATCTTACCCCCCGATTCGTATACAACCATAGGTCCAAATTTCCCACCCCCATAACTCGGCCAAATCTCATTCGATTTTCACGAGCTTTGGCTTTTTGTGCAAGGTTTTCCCTCTAGAATAATCTGGCATTCAAACCTGACAACGTAAATTTTAGTCGAAATTCATATCCAAATCTTACCCCTAATTCATATACAGACATAGGTCCAAATTTCCCAACCCCATAACTCAGCCAAATTTCATTCGATTTTCACGAGCTTTGGCTTTTTGTGCAAGGTTTTCCCTCTAGAATAATCTGGCATTCAAACCTGACAACGTAAATTTTAGTCGAAATTCATGTCCAAATCTTACCCCTAATTCATATACAGACATAGGTCCAAATTTCCCACCCCCATAACTCGGTCAAATCTCATTCGATTTTCATGAGCTTTGGCTTTTTGTGCAAGGTTTTTCCTCTAGAATAATCTGGCATTCAAATCTGACTACTTAAATTTTAGTCGAAATTCATGTCAAAATCTTACCCCTAATTCATATACAGACATAGGTCCAAATTTCCCACCCCCATAACTCGGTCAAATCTCATTCGATTTTCATGAGCTTTGGCTTTTTGTGCAAGGTTTTTTATTTAGATTAATCTGCCATTCAAATCTGACAGCGTAAATTTTAGTCGAAATTCATATCCAAATCTTACCCCTAATTCATATACAGACATAGGTCCAAATTTCCCACCCCCATAACTCGGTCAAATCTCATTCGATTTTCATGAGCTTTGGCTTTTTGTGCAAGGTTTTTCCTCTAGAATAATCTGGCATTCAAATCTGACTACTTAAATTTTAGTCGAAATTCATGTCAAAATCTTACCCCTAGATTCATATACAGACATAGGTCCAAATTTCCCACCACCATAACTCGGTCAAATTTCATCAGATTTTCATGAGCTTTGGCTTTTTGTGCAAGGTTTTCCCTCTAGAATAATCTGGCATTCAAATCTGACTACATAAATTTAATCGAAATTCATGTCCAAATCTTACCCCTAGATTCGTATACAGACATAGGTCCAAATTTCCCACCACCATAACTCGGTCAAATTTCATCAGATTTTCACAAGCTTTGGCTTTTTGTGCAAGGTTTTCCCTCTAGAATAATCTGGCATTCAAATCTGACTACTTAAATTTTAGTCGAAATTCATGTCCAAATCTTACCCCTAGATTTGTATACAGACATAGGTCCAAATTTCCCACCCCCATAACTCGGCCAAATCTCATTCGATTTTCACGAGTGTTGGCTTTTTGTGCAAGGTTTTCCCTCTAGAATAATCTGGCATTCAAACCTGGCAACGTAAATTTTTGTCGAAATTCATGTCCAAATCTTACCCCTAGGTTCATATACAGACATAGGTCCAAATTTCCCAACACCATAACTCAGCCAAATTTCATTCGATTTTCATGAGCTTTGGCTTTCTGTGCAAGGTTTTCCCTCTACAATAATCTGGCATTCAAATCTGACTACGTAAATTTTAGTCGAAATTCATGTCCAAATCTTACCCCTAGATTCGTATACAGACATAGGTCCAAATTTCCCACCCCCATAACTCGGTCAAATCTGATCAGATTTTCACGAGCTTTGGCTTTTTGTGCAAGGTTTTCCCTCTAGAATAATCTGGCATTCAAACCTGGCAACGTAAATTTTTGTCGAAATTCATGTCCAAATCTTACCCCTAGGTTCATATACAGACATAGGTCCAAATTTCCCAACACCATAACTCAGCCAAATTTCATTCGATTTTCATGAGCTTTGGCTTTCTGTGCAAGGTTTTCCCTCTACAATAATCTGGCATTCAAATCTGACTACGTAAATTTTAGTCGAAATTCATGTCCAAATCTTACCCCTAGATTCGTATACAGACATAGGTCCAAATTTCCCACCCCCATAACTCGGTCAAATCTGATCAGATTTTCACGAGCTTTGGCTTTTTGTGCAAGGTTTTCCCTCTAGAATAATCTGGCATTCAAACCTGGCAACGTAAATTTTTGTCGAAATTCATGTCCAAATCTTACCCCTAGGTTCATATACAGACATAGGTCCAAATTTCCCACCCCCATAACTCGGTCAAATCTCATTCGATTTTCACGAGCTTTGGCTTTTTGTGCAAGGTTTTCCCTCTAGAATAATCTGGCATTCAAATCTGACTACGTAAATTTTAGTCGAAACTCATGTCCAAATCTTACCCCTGATTCGTATATAGACATAGGTTCAAATTTCCCACCCCCATAACTCGGTCAAAACTCAACCGATTTGCATAAGGCTTGGCTTACTTTGCATAGTTTGTCTCAAGATCATTGGTGTAGTGAGAAATATTTCAGGTGTGCTTGAAACAAATTCTATGTCGTTTATATATGCCTTCAACTACAATGCTTTCTGTGTCTCAGATTTACCAATCAGAGTCTGACTCTAACTGGCAGAGACCTTGACCCGGCTTTACTTATAAATGCCCGTTTACCGGAATTACTTAGTTGTATACTATTTAAAGTAATTGCTTAATAAAATAGTACACAAACAAAGATTATGCCTGAGCCAAAAAATACTCACGCAAATTGTGCAAAATTGTGAGAAACATGCGTCGTCGTTTAGAGTCTCGCAATTTCCGTACTTTTATAGCGTTTGCCATGGCCCCAAAAATTCACATGCACTTGTTTATTTTACACAAAATAAAAAAAGCCCCAAGCATACTACGTAGATTCGGTATAGCATGCATATTATTCTTTCGAGATGTGCGGCCCGAGATGATCAAATAAATAATTTCAGCCCTACGGGTGAGATTTGGTTTAATTTAAATGCTATTCACGAGCATGCCTCGTCGTTATATAGCGTTCAGTTTTAGCACATAGTTTAGCTAGCATAGCTAGCTAGTTTAGCTAGTTTAGCACATAGCTAGAACTATTTGTTCATCATTTTAAATGAAGTACTAAGTTAACTTATTGTGGTGTGTGAGTGTTAGGGTAGAGTTAAGCCACGAAATGTCATACATTGTCATACATACATTGCCATATATGCCACATAATGTCATACATATATTGCCATGTATGCCATATATACCATATATTGTACTAAGTTAATTTATTGTGGTGTGTGAGTGTTGGGGTAGAGTTAAGACACGAAATGGCATACATTGTCATACATATATTGCCATATACACCACATATTGTCATACATATATTACCATGTATGCCATATATTGTATAAATTGTAGTGTCGTGAGAAATGCTTGATACTGTCATACATATATTGTCATATGCATATGCCCTATATGTTGTCATGTATGCCATATATTATCATACATATGTTGTCATATATGTCATATACTTTGTTATACATATATTATCATGTATGCCACACAGTGTCATACATATTCTGTCGTATATGCCATATATTGCCATACATATACTGTCAGATTTTGGCAGATTTGGCAGATTTTGTCATACATTTTAAAATCCTAGTATATTGCTTTGCTGTCAAAGGCTTGTTTAGTTTAACTCTATATTTTTCTATTATTTTCCATTTTCACTTATATTCTTTTTGTTATATTTTCTTTTGCATTTCAAATTCGTTTGCTTTTGATTTTGAATTTTCTTCACCCACTGACAGCAGTCGGAAAACGTTCGGCAAACGTCTTGGCAAAACTTAAGATGAGCAAATTTTCAATAATGTGCGCAAATATTGTGTGAATATATATATATAAGATATGTATGTATATATAATGCAGTTAAAATCGGTCCATTTAAATACACACGAGTTTTATATACCTGGCGAGCTGTTGGCGTTCGAAATAGTGAAAATCAAATGTTTATCGAATGATTCATAAAATCATTCACACACAATCATGTGAATAGATAAATAACATAGTTTACTGAACAATATAAAAGAGAGCATGTTTCAGCCAAACACAAAGTAGGCTAAAACTGCACTGAGCCATAAAAATTGATGCAATGTATGAGCATAGGAGGGAGAGATGGGCTGGCATCCTTTGGGGCTAATAAGAGTTGCCGGATGCAAACGCTTTGCATTTCCGGCATTTGCAGAGCCCAGTTATAATTACGCCGTATAATTGAATAGCCACAGAGCACATATTGCCTGTAATTGCTGAACGACGTATGGAAATATGCCGGTGAAAATGATATAGATGGTCAAAGCGACGATTGAAAATCTTTACAGTTGGCCAACAAACTGTGAACATCAAATGAACACGTGCCCATCCGCTTGCCCACCTGTGCGGCATGTCTGACAGGTGTGCCACATTTTTGACTGTGCTTTTAGAACTGTGTGTGATGTGTGTGTGTGTTATGTGTGTGTGTGATGTGTGTTCTAGTGTGCGTTGCGACTGCCTTTTTTGTGGCCCAAGGTTCGACCCTCGCGCCGCATTAGTTGCAATTATTGTGGCCTCTTGACATTCTTCTTTATATTGAGTGTCCGTCCACATGGCAAGCACTTCTCGGCACTCACGCATTATCGATCCCAGCAATAAGCCTGCTAAAGCCCACTTGACGCGGGCTGAAACTTAAATTGTCATCGATTTTGTTGCGATAAAAAACAGAAACAGAAATGGGAATTCAAATTAGCTGACGAACTTGCCCTTAAGAGGCTTTAGCAGAGGCTTAACTAATTAAAAACCTAGCTTCTCTTCCCTCAGTTTCTCGCTTTATCTGCAATATAATTGCAACTAATTGGATTAAAGATTACATTCACGCACTTTAAGAAACGAATTCGCAGCAAAATTCAATTTCAAATCAAATTCAGATATTATTTGCTTTATGTAATTGCGTGTCGGTTGCATCTGGCTCCGACTTCGACTCCGACTCTGTCTTTGGCCCTGGCATATCAACAATTTCTTTTCTACAGAAATCGTAATTTTATTTACCATTTTATAGTTTACCAGCGCAGTGTGTGGCGTGGAAAATGCAGAAAAAACAACAACTGAATGAATGGAAAAAATCGGAATTAAAAATGCTGTACAAACATTTCATCGCACACGCAGACCACAACAACAGTGAACACTGGCTATGAAGACAACAAGCCGTTGGAGGCGATGCAAGCCCTAAAAGCAACAATTACACAATACTCTATCCCTTGTCTCACCAGAAAAACACATTTGTTTCGTGTTTGCCAATAAATAAAAGGCCATTTCATCAATGTCATGTCATGTTGTACACTTTGTACATGGGGGGGAGGAACCCATAAGAGATTGTTGTCGGAACACGTGCGGCAATTATGTTTGGGGCCCCGATAATTTTCGCTTAATAATGCAGCAATCGAAAAGAAATACAAAGAGCTGGATGGACATGTTAGGCTCAGCCGAAACGATTATGGCCATTAGGTAAATGAATAAATGAAAAGCAAGAGGCAAGCCCTAAATTAACGAATATTAAATACCCTATACCAAGGCAGAAGCTTTTTGTATATATAATCCTAAAACGTAGTTATTTTATTTGCTGCAGTTAAACTCATAAATTGAAAAGTAAATTTGAACTATGTCATATTCAATTAGTTGCATAAATATATATGGACTTTCAATAACATCAGGCCTTGCCTTGCCTTGCCTGATTTCACGTCTAAGTCTCTCGGCTGGAGACCTCAGCCTGGCCTCAGTCAGCCAAGTTGATCAAGAAACAAGTTTCCGATTGGTTTCTTATCGAATTACATTCGCTACGTGTGTTATTGAGAGTTCCGCTTGTATTAAATGTACTCACAGCGAACTGTGGTAAATTATATTAATGAATGCGGCATTTGCCTATATTTAAATTTGTTCGTCGTAGTCGTAAGAAGATGAAGCTGAAAAACAGTCGGACACACCCCAATGACAATGAACTTGAATCCCCCAAAATATATTCAAAACTCGAACTCGGCTTTTACATTATTGATAATGCATGAAATGTGAGTGTCACAGATAAATCATGCAAGGTGCACCTTTAACCAACTAATGGGATTGTCTTATTTTATGGAAAATTTCCAAAAAACAACCTAAACAAAAAACCAGATAGGAACACGACTAGCATGCAGCCAGGTCGCAGCCAGGTCGCAGCCAGATCTTCAACAGGTACAAAATAGATATTTTATTGAAGGAATTATAAAAAATCCTCTTTGCAGCCAGGTAGCCAATTGCTTGAGGTGTGTTTTGTGCCCATTCAAAGGCTGCGGAGTTCAAAGACATTTGATTCTTTTGGGTATTGGAACTTATGTTGCGTGTGCCGCAGCCGTGATTCAGAACATAAAGGACTTCAAGGTAATTAAAATGATACATTTTTTATTCTTCATTTTTAATTGATGCCACACCCAAAAAGAAAAATTCCTTACCCTTAGCTTAAGCTGGATACCTGAGCCAATTACTTAGGATCGGCCAGCTTTGTGGCTCGTTACTTGGCAACTATTGATTTTATGTGCAAGCCAAACAAGTCCGATCCGATCCGATCCAATCAGAACCCAACCCAAAAACCAAACCACAGACAACGCTTGGAACGCAGTGAAATGCAAATGATTGAGCATCAGCTCGTTCGAGTGTGAATCTGGAGCAAATCAATATCAATATCAATTTCAATATCAATATCAATAGCATGCTAGATGGGAAGTTGTTGACCCAGACAATAAAACAGATAAGACCCAGGCCCAATGGCAAATGCAAAACTTGCAAAGTTTGAAATCTGAAATTACCAACATTTCAGTTTCAAGTTGTTGACTCGGACAATCTAATGGATAAGAACATGGCTCAATGAAACAGATAAGACCCAGGCTCAATGACAATTGAAAAACTTGATGTCTGAAATCGGAAATTTTGTAAAAGTTAGTTTATTTTAATAAGAAGAAGAAGATTCTGTTGCATGCCTTTATGCTGCACCTTCGAGTGCGGCAGACTGTCAACTGATTCCATTTGATGTATGGCATTTATTAGGCCCCAACCCGCTGCACCTCCCAATCCCAATCCCAATCCCAGATCATTTGTCAAAGTGTCAAAGATTCGATTGTTGTTGTTGTTGTTTTTTTGATTTTCTGTCATTGGCATTGTTTATAGTTTGGCGTGGCATCTTCTTTTTATTTATGTTTGTTTTTTTTTGTTTTTTGCCGTCGCGTCGTCGAAATCTGAGCAATGTTATTGTCTGAAAATTGAGCAACATGCTCCGGTTCGGCATGCGGGCGAGATGGGTTAGCTGAGATTAGCATTCCAGCAACTCGAATGGAAGAGCATAGAATGCGAATGAGAATAAGTATGTGAATGTGAATGTGTGTATATGTTTCAAATGTAGCAGACAGTGAACAAAAATGAGCAGGTTTCTTAGGATTAACCAATGGGCAATGGGTAGCTAAAGTCAAGGCAGTTGGAAAGATGCGCTCCAAGGATTAAAACAATGATAGGGATTGCGCAATAAAAGGCGGAAAGCCGGTTCGAACCAGGCTTCGGCACAATTTTCATATGAGAATCATCAACTAAAATCCAAACAATTGCAAATACAGACATTACACAACTTCTTTTTAATAAATTTACTGTAAACTTTGATGAATCACGCCAGCAGAAAATGTTAGCCATAAAAGTAATTAAGTAAAAGACGCCGTCAACACCTGTTGCCGCTTTTGGTATTCGAACGAAGCACTTGACACATAAAGTGCCAGCTCTTGTGGATTACTTCAACAACTGCAGCAAATCGAATTCAACTCCTAACTAATAGCTGTCCAATCGGTTGTCATAACAAATTGTTAAAATATTGAAATTTTTAATAGATTTCTGCCAGCCCACATCCAATTGCGGATGGCCCGCAAATTGTTGTCAAACGTTGGCGAAGAAATTGCTTTCATATTGATTTGATTTATGTACAAATTATTTTTGGACAGCCTCTCAACTGCTTGTGTTGAGCAGCATTGATTTTTGCCAACTCACAAACTGAAACTGGGCTAATTGGATTGGCCTCTAACAGTAATAGGGCCTACACAGCATTAATCGAATTTTGGTTTGTGTGGGCATCGAAGCAGGAATCGGGGAGAGCGTGTGCACAATACAAATCGAAAGAAAAACCTTTCTATTAAGACTTGCTGAATATGACAAATATAATATATGGTATATAGAAGGGAGTTAAGAATAATATTTTCAGCTTTAGTTCTTATCCAACTTAATGGCCACATTGTAAAGCACAAGCTAAGCGCAGTTCTTCGTTTTAGTATAATCTCTAATTGGATTCTATTCACATTTCTCAGCTGAAGACACATTTTCCACCCAATTATGTGTGCATTGTGAAAATGTGCCGTTAAATTGTTTTTGGCATTCATTACCGAATGGTATTTTGTGAGTTTGTGGCGTTTGATTAAATGCATTGATCATTAAGAATCTTACGAAAACTAGTTTAGACAAAGGCGGCAGCAGCACAGCCAGCGGCAGCTTCCTGCCCGGTCGTATCGCAGATGAATGCCGAAGGTAAGCCACATTTTCGACACCGAAACCTAAACGAAACAAAGACACCTGCTGCCGCTGCTGGCCAAGTCAAGTTGGCCGAGCAACAATCTGATGCAAGTCCAACAACAAAGTCCAAACAATGAGCCAGCCGCAGCCAGTTGGTCTCTGGCCAAGACTATAGCCGCAAGTGACCCACTTTGTGGCACAAGTTGCAACTAGCTAAGCTTTTGGTAACATGGTAACAATGCATTAGGCTACACTAACAATGCATTATGCTACACTAATAGAGCCTGTTGTTGTTGTTGTTGTTATGGCCACAGTAGCTCAGCCCAAAACAACTGGAAGCCAAATTCTGAGGGCGTTCAAAAGCCCGCATCTGACCAAGCTAGAGAGAGGGAGAGCGGGAGAGTGGGAGGGAACTGTAAAATGCTTTTAAGCCGCACAGCAGATAATACCCTATAATTTATGGGCATGTTCACGAGTCTTTAAAGTTCTTTTGGAAAGTTCTTTTGTTCTCAACAGAAATGGAATCCCAATAGAACACCTTCAGATAAGCTTTGGAAAAACCGAAAAAAAAAAAACTAAAATTCATTTGAATTTTGAATCATTTATCGAAAATCCGTTTGATTTTATTCTTTCGGTTACTTTTAGGAGAAAATAATATATAAATTAATTTGTCCCCCTGATCTAATGGAGAAGCTGCGCGAAAAGCTTGGTCAATTGTTCACTCGCAGGTATGCGGCGGACATGCCCCCTGCGGATGTGGAGGGGGACGAGGAGGCGAGCGAAGAACTGAAAACCAAGAATGTTGTGGATCTTATGCAACAACAGCAACGGGATCAAGAGGGGCCGAATGATGATAAAAACAAGCCAAAAAAAACAAATCCCTATTCGTTGACAACGACAGATGTTCCGGTGGAAGCGAAGCCGATCGCAAATTTTTCGGATGACATTGATTCGAGCATCAACTATGAGATGGAGCTTGTCGACTTTATCGATCGCAATGCACCGCAGGGTTTTTCACAGAAACTGGAGAGCATGTTGCCCTACCTGGGCGTCAGCTTTGTCGCCTGGCCCGGCTATTGGGTGTGGCGCGGTTATCAATGGCAAACAAGGCGCCGAACCGAAAAGATCGGCATGTACATACAAAGGGTAGGTCCAGATTGATATAATTCAAATTTGATTTAATTTAATTTGATTTCCGGCACAGACCTTCCAACACGCCAAGCTGATGCAGATTGCCATTCTGAGCCTCGGCCTGCTGATGGCCACCTCGGCACGCTCCTCGTCGGAGCCCCTCGAAGTTCATGAGGTGTCCTACGAGTCGAAACGGCACTGAAAACACGTGGAGCAGCAGGCTGTGCGCCGAAGGTTGTGGATCACACAAAATTACGGAACATATTTTAGATTATTTCGAGACAGCATCAAAATTTGAAGCAAATTAAAAAAAGAACAAAATTAAATAAAAAATCATGGGCATTACGAACTTCTTCGAGAGCGTTAAAAATTGGGCAGTGGCACGCGTCCAGGGCACGTTATCGCCCAAGGAAGAGGAGTGCGAGGAGGTGAGGCGATTCCCCAATCTGGGCGAGGACATACAACAGGTGGTGCATACGCCGGAATTTGAGCATGTTCTGGACGCCACCTCGCCATTCCTGTTGGCCAGCTTGGGCGCCTGGCCCGGTTATTGGCTATACCGAGGCTTCGACTACCACTCGCACAGGGCGCACGTGCCGCTGCCCGTATACATCCGACAGGTGAGTATACATACATATATCTACCTGCCTAAAGTTAATTCTTATCTTAATGCCACCTTGCTAGACCTTTTACCAAGCCAAACTGCTGCAGCTATTGATTATCATGACGGGCATCATTAGCATGGTCAAGAATCACAACAACTTGCGTATATTTCCACTTAGCAACAAGGACTAATTAAATCGTTCAAATTAAAAAAAGAAAACTCAGAACAAAAAAAGAAAAACTGGTGCATATCTTGAAATCATGAAGTTCGTATATTATTGAAATCCCTTTGAGCGGCCCATTTTGACACTGAAAATTCCTCCCTTTTGATATATCAATAAATGAACACTCTCAAAATGCAATAGACTTTAAATAAAGCGTTTCTTATTTAAAACTAAACTCGGCAAAAACTCATAATTGTTGCTGCTGCTGCTGTTGCTGGTTTTGTTTCTTGGCCTCGGTCTTGAGCATTTTTATTTCCTTGACCAGAGTTTGAGGGTCCATGCCAGCGCCCAAGAGTTCGATGCTTATCCTGATGGCATCCGGATTGAGATCCCCGTTGACCAGCTCAGACATACCATGGATTACCTGGACGATTTTTTCGGTCACCCTGGCACGGCCAAGTGAATTTCTAGATTCCTGGTTGGACATGTTGAAAATTTCGTTAACTGATTTGTTCCGACTTCAAATCAAAGGCCACAAATTTTGCTACTTATGTCACAGACTGCTTTGCGTTCTGACAATAGTTTGAGTAGAGTAGCTAACATAATGAATCAATTGGGATGCATCTTTAAATTTTGAGTAGTTAGCAAATGGGATGAATATCCAATGTCTGAGTAGCTAACAAAATGAATCCATTGGGATGCATCTTTAAATTTAGAGTAGTTAGCAAATGGGATGAATATCCAATGTTTGAGTAGCAAAATGAATCCATTGGGATGCATCATCAAGATTCGCCTTCTATTCAACTCGATTGTCTAGAAATCTGAGTATAAGTATAATGTAACAACGCTTCAAGTTCAAAGTTCACGACCATGAGCCGGCTAATCTAGTTAAATGTAACAAATCAAAATAAACAAAACACAGCACACACAAACACACACCCTACACGCACACACACACATGCTCACACACACAAGAGCAACTGTCGCCCCCGGCCAAGTGGAAAGATAAATTAGCTACAAATTAAACAAATTACTTATGTTTTCAGTTTTGAATTGCAGCACGCAGACGAAAGTGGAAAAACACACACAGAAAATCGCAGTCAGTGAACAATTAACAAGTAAACAATGTTAATTTATGCGAAACGAAACTTGGATACCCTGCAATATATATATGCATTTATATGTAAATATTCGTGAAACGCAACCCAAAAATATAATGTTGTTTAAATATTTTAAAAACTGATTTCATCTAACAGCTTATGTATGACAAATCTTATAACTTATTGAATGTGCCCCAATTATTATTTATTTATACATTTATGTATATCTAATTCTTCAATCTATCTAATTATTTAATTAAACTTTGGTTAGAATACACATATTTCAAATAAAATCACCGACACGATGCAGGTGTTTTAGTTACCCCTGCGGCCAGATATGCTATTGAGTAGTATGATATTGAGTAGTGTATTTCAAGCCTCTTACAAGAAGATCATTTATTAAAGTACAGTTGTTGTTGTTGTTGTTGTTGTTGTTGTGATAAGTAAAAGCGTTTTAGTGATCTATGTGATGACTGAGATCTGTTGTATATCAAGTATCTTTGTTATAGTTGTTGTAGCTTTATTCTCACCTGTATGAGATACATTCTGATGCCGTTGCTGGTGTTGTTGCCCCGGGCTTCGTTTTATACACAAACACAAACACACACAAAACGCAGATGAATATAATTATGCAGCAGCGCCTTAGAGAGGGTTGGGCCAGAGACAGGTATCTCTTGGTATCTGCAACTAGGTATCCGTATCTGTATCTGTATCTGTATCTCTATCTGTACAAGCTGCGCGGTTGTTCTTGTTATTGCTTTGCTCTACTTGGAATGCAGCTCACGTTTTTTATGATGCTGCTGCCAGTCTATTTGCTTTCGAGTTTAAAGCAATTGTTTCAATTAAATGGAAATTTGTTAACTTTCTCACTTAATGAAAATAAATTGAACACAATACAAAAAGTTTTTTTTGTGGCTTGGCAAATGATCAACTTCGTTAGAAAACGAAGCGATTTCCAGCGCGGAGTAAATAAAAATGGACTTCTGCGAAGGAGTTGGAGTTTCTGTATCTAATTGTACACTTTTATATAGTCTGGCTATATAAAGGTAAATAGTCAACAGCTCAAAATCAATTATTGGTAAATAAAAACGGTCGAAAGAGTAGGTTTTATATATTTATAGCCATTTTGTTGATGGGGTTGGTTGGTTAATTGGACAACAGCAGCTGTTTCTTGTATTTGTGTCCACTTTTTGACACCACGAATATTATTTATTTTGTGTGCTTCGGCCTGCGTCACAGGGTTATGGATTGTCGTTGTTTGTACACACGGCTCACTATGGCAATTTTAGCGCTCGAAATGCCTTTACAAGTTGTTCCATCGAATCGACCAAACAAATTTCAAACACGACCGCGAGCTCAATGCATTGGAACTTGAGCAATTCATTAATCCATTGTGTTTTCTAGACTTTATAAGTTATATGTTTTATAAATCCATTTTTTTAGTATTTACAGTTCGTTGGTTTGTTGTTTTTAGACGAGTTAAATGTGATTTTGTACTTTTATTTTTGTTAATATTCGGTTTATATTTATTTCAACACACCTCCGGTGTTTCCTCTGTGGGAGTTGAGCGCGAACTAAACGTTAAAGATCCAAAAGTTCGGTTGCAGACCCCGTAACATAACTGACACGAATGTTATACTCGAAATGGAACTGTTAAACTCAAAATGGCACTGCTGTTGGAACGCGTTTTATGTCTGGTAGAAACGAATACCACACATAACATCATTATGACGTTCGAACGGGCGAGTGTTTGTTGTTGTCCAACCGAATGCCATGGAAATGCGTGCATGAGTTATGTTCGAGTCGAGAAGCCGCGCATTCGATTCAGTTGCGTTGCGCTCAAAATGTGTGGAAAACAAATATTTCCTACGACAGCCGTGGAATTTGTATTATTTTAGAGGGCAACCCAAGGCAGGAATTTAGTTCTTTTGATAGGTAATTTGTATTATGCGGGGGATTGGCTTAATGGGCTTTAAATGGTTCAAATATTGGGAGGGCAAAGTAAAAGATTTTATTCAACTCCAAGCTAAGCTAGTCGATGTGTTTTTCAGGGAACAAACATTTTATGCGCTTGTATTTGTATTTAATTGAATAAAATGAAACCCAAACTGCTTATACTTTCCAACTTTTCTGGAAAAATATGCAATCTTGTGCGAAAATCTCCGGACAGTGGAACGCGTTGCAACAGGTTCCTTTTGGCCTGTAGGCACAAAAAAAAGCGTAAGCATAATAATTATACTGGCCAAGAGACCGACTACCACAAAGTGCGCAACCACAATAAATTTAAGAGAAACAGGAAATCTTTGTACGATAACTTGTAAAACATTTCATAACCTGACACAAATCGCAAATATGACGAACGCACAAAGCAAAGGAGTTAATAAACAACACAAAACAGAGATGAAAAAAAGAAACACTTAAAATGGGCGTGCCAAACAGCTGAGTGCCACAAAGTGACAACCAGCCAAGTGGACATTGTGCAGCGAACACCCTTTTGGTCAGCTGGGGCATTGTACTGCCCGATAGTCCCATACTCCCTACTCCCTACTCCCGTACTCCGAAAGGGGCGACCATTAGCAATTAAGTGAAAATGAAACTTGCAACTCGCGCTCGTTGTTGTTGTTGTCTCTTATGGCTCGAATGTGTGGCAGGCAGCGTGATAAATGCGGTTATAAAAACCTGCAATCAAGCAGCTTACCAAACGAAAGTGAAACAAAAGTGCCGACAAACCAACCCAACCAACAACCAGCCCAACCAAACAACCAACCGACCAACCGACCAAACAACAACAATCCGAACTGAGCCGAGCGTCAAGCGAAAAACTTGCAATTTCCATTTTAATACGCAACAACTTTCGGCTAGAGGCAGGCCAAAGGAATCTCGAATCGCGAGTCGTTTCCACAATCGCTGCAAAACGTGAAGTGGATGCAGCCTCCGCCTCAATGGAATACCAAAGCGCTGAGACGCCCCTGAGATTTAAACGAGCCACAATCCCAGACACAACACACAACCGACAAGAGACAAGCGACAAGAGTTACCCAGCCTCCTAGCCTTCGCTCCGCATCTTCGTTGTCTGATGGATCGGATGGTCTGGTCTGGGCTTGATTGGCGCTACCAAGGAGCACAGCGTCGAGCCAGAGCGGCGGGCGGAACTCTGTTGGGTATGTCATCAGCATAAATTTTAGTTCGCATTCATCATAATTTTCATGCATTTAATTTTTGTGTTATAAATTGTCTGCCGCGTACAATGCATGGTCTTTGGCCAAAAGGGCGGCCCCAAAATTAACTGAGATTCGCTTTTCGTATACCCTGTATCCATTTAGTTGGCCACAAAGGCAATACTAATTTGGGTGAGGCAGAAAAACTAACCGGGCATCCTCTCGTTAAGCAGCAATGACAAGCGGACGACTTCGACATATGTTATATATATTCCTGATCAGCATTAAATATGTGCCACTTTATATAGCTGACATGGTTTTCGGTTTTCGCTTTTTCAAGATATTTTGACTTCTTCACAAAATCTTATCTTGACTTCCATATCATATAACTCTATAGGAAGAATCGGTCCAAATTATTATGTTTTGTTAACTTTTCTGTTTGGTGTTGAATTATTTTCGAAGTTGTGAAAAGATATAAATGGTTATTGGAACAGGAAGTCAGGCATTGGCCCATAGACTTAAGTTTTTAGAGTTGAATGCGTTCACATGCTCCCTTTAAATTTAACTATTAGAAGCTGAAGTGTGCCAAGAGGACAATTCGACCATTGATCAGCTTTGGTAACGAGGCGAGTTAAGCTGAGCAATCAGCTTGTACTTGTGAACCAATCAGATGCACACACAGTGTATCCGCAGGATGCAAAATATGCTTGAATACGGCAAACACGATGTACCATCAATAATTACAACATGGGAGTATATGGCATATAATCAGGCAGCAGACATGGTCTGATATGTCTGTCCGGTCGCCCCGCTGGCTGGAGGTTAAAGATCGTTAGGCGCGACAGCGAATCAGGTAGTTAGCCAGGTAGGCCGCAGTTGAGTATCTGACGGATGCATAGGTATTCGCAATCAACGCGGCCGCCTGCGCAAATGAGGCATTTGCTTATGTTGCAAATGAATGATTTACGAGGCAGAGTGCAGCGACGAGTGGGGCGACTTTTTATGATGTAAAATGGGACCCATCTAATGGGCAGACAGGTAGACATAACCACGATAAGCCCAATCCCGACAGGAACTGGCTGCCTTATATAACCAGGTCCTAAGCAAATAAGCGAATGTTTTTATTAGCTTACCCAACCGTTTCCGTTTTCTATGAGCCCCTTGTGAAACTTACCTGCAAATAGATAAAAAAGTAGAGAAGACAGTTTATTAGTCATGGATGCATTTCACAAGGGGATATTATAACAGGCCCAGGCGAGTGTCTGGCAAAACAAAATATGCGTGGAAATGATTAAGCAATTTCCGTTGACATGCAATTTGCCCCTTAAAACTCCTCACCTCCATCTAACTCGCTTCGCATTCGAAAGTGCAGTGAAAGACAGCCGCAAATTACTTTCGAGCATAAATCAAGTTTATCCATTGAGGTTTTTCTATTGTTTTTCCTGCATACAGTAGCCGCTTGTAATGACCAAAATGTGATATACGCTGCCAATAAAGCCTAATGAGCCGGCCTAATCAGGGTCTGAACGCTGCCATTTGAGATGAAAGTTATGCCACATATCAAAGCGAATGACGTAGCCTGATTCGATTAGCTCTAGAAATAGTAAGTCCACTAAATCTAACAAGTAAGAGGGAGTCGTGAGGGGGATACCATGAACACTCGGGGGGGTGGCAATAGTTATAAAGATAAAGATAATTTCTTAAATAAACTATTCAAGAATATTCATGTCAAATTTTGTGTCTCCAGCTCTTATAATTTACGAGATTTGGATTGGATTGGAAACGGGACAAGTTATCGATTATCGGAAAGAAATTCGTACTGCGCACGCACCCGGCGGACACTTGAGGTCATACATACGGACGGACAGACAGGCGGACAGACAGACGGACATGGCTAGATCGACTCGGCTTGTGATGCTGTTCAAGAGTATATATACTTTATGGGATCGGAGATGCTTCCCTCTGCCTGTTGCATACATTATACCCTCTTTACCCATTCTTAATGGGTTCGGGTTATTACTCGATTATCCTGCCTTTGATTAAGCACAAGCATAAAGAATTATTTCTTTAAAACAAATTAATTTACATTTTCTTTATGTTTCATTGCTTCTGTTAATTAAGCTAATATTATTTAATTTAAGATAAACTGAAAAAAGCATTGGCTAATAAATGAATACAAAAATCTATTAAATTTCCATTATTTTTCTTTTTCAAACTCTTCAAGCAAAGTCGATAAGTCACCTCTTTGGAGGCCGCCCCTCTTAAAATCAAGATATTCGACACCTGCCTGACCTGACTGCGTATTTGATGGATGGCACAGTCCCAGACTTGAGTGAGACTTGAGCAAGAGTCAGGCAACTGGCAAGCGCAAACATATTGGTGTGAAATTATTTGTTTTGCGAACTCAAAGATCTCTCTTTGAGCGGGAGTCTCGAGTCGCCGAGTTCAATGGACGTGGCATTCACACACAGAAGGGTCTTTTATTTCTTCATTTTTATGGATAGTTAAACAATTATATTTGGTATTTACAGCCAGTTGACTGGGCAGGCAGGCAGGCCGGCAGGCAGGCGAAATATGAGCTCTGCGTGAGGCAGATGTAAAGATGATGCAATGCAACAGTCAAGGGGGGGAGGAGAGGGCAAGTGGAAAGGCAACCAAGTGGGTACCAACTGCAATGCCAGGAGCCAACGAGCTGGGCCTGCCACTTGCCACTTGCCACTCGGCACTTTCGTTTTTCGTCTTGGGCATTCGCCACTTTCCAAATATATCAGAGCCAACTATTTATGGGCGTTGTTGCTTCTGGCCGGTCACGTAGTTTTGACCATTAAAAAATTCTCGGGCCCACACTCCCGCACACCCAACAATTCATTTATGAGGCCTGTCCCGGAGTCGGCATAAATCACAAGTGAAAACTGCAGCCGCAATCCTATTGCAGCGTCGTGCATGGATTTAATCAGATTTCTCATATCTGCCAATGCAATATGCACCCCATGCACCCATGCACCCATGCCCAGCGCCTAAATATAGCTCAGAGTTGACGTCAAATGCTTCTCCGGACAGCCAGATGCAATCTAAGCCGGCGGCACGCATCGACAGCTCAGCACACGTCAAGAAATTCCAGCCATGTTGAGAGGAGCATCAGGTTTTAAATGCTGTCATGCCTCCGATTACAGCTGGCGCGATTTGCACCATATTCCAACACACAATTGAATCGAATTTTTGTTTTAGAAACCATGATTTTTGACCGAATAATGAATGCCCTAAGAAAGGACAAACTATTACCCGTATAGCCTCATTCCACTGTCACATTTCTTACATTTTTTTGCGAATGCAAAATATGAAGTCTGTATGTTTTCCCATAGGAAACCACATTTGTCGTATTTGTCAAAAATTGTTGTATTTATCTCGATTAATAGCTTAATTCCACTGTTAACATTTGTGTGAAATGAATGTGAAGTAAATGTAACATATTTTGAGCAAAGTGGAATCAGGCAATAAATGAAATGAAAGCGTTACTTTTGCCATTCACATGTTACCGACAACTTTGGCACTTGCTAATGGAATCGCAGAATGTGAATTGTTGTAAATGTAACATTTTTTGAGCATAGTGGAAACAGGCTATTGGATGCAGAGCATCTGAAAGTCATCGAGTGTCACTTTGCTGTTTTGTTTGTTTCATGGTTTCTAGTAAAATCCAAGCATATAAAAGATAACGACAGGTAATTGGAAAAGTACGCCAGAAATTTGTTTTTTTTTTTTTTCGAAAATACTTTTGCGCCTCTAAAGAGTTGTTTTTGTTTCGTTGCTTTTTATTTTTCTTTATAGTGTCTACTTGTTTATGAAATCTTTGGCGTAGAGCCGGGCTTTGTTTTCTGGCACTCAGCTCATTTGTAAAACACGCACGTGTCACAACTTAGTCCCAAGCATAGAAAACCAAACATGTATAAAAAATGGTAGGAAAAAATGCACAAGAGGCACGTTTCGAATTGTAAGTTGTGGTTGGGATTTAGAAATTGTTTTATACGGGCATTTATGTTTATTTTGCGTTCAAGCTAGCCACGACAATGTCTTTGCGTCTTTGCGTATCAAAGTCAACTCTCGCAATGTTCACTAAGTAAACCTCGCCGAGACTCAATTGTTCCAGGCTTGAGCCAATCCTTCTAGACACATTCGTGTACGTAACGTGAGGTGTGTCATTTTATTTTTATTGCTATTGTTTGTTGTTGTTGCAAATTAATTGCCAACTTATATGCAAATTCTGTAATAAGCATTTTGACATGCCTTGGGGAATAAATGACAGTCCCCTCTAGAGACTGCAAATGTAAATGTTAGGCTTTAAAGCCACACAACAATTTTCCAATGCAGCTCGGCCCACGCACAACAACAACAACAACAATTGCAAACTATAACTAAATGCATTTTGAAGTGAACTTGAAGCAAATGCCAAGCTCAAATTGGGTTACAGACAAACCCAAGCTGCAAGAGACAAACGACAAATATATAGAAATCGGAAACAGATCAGAGATAACCTGTAAAACCCTCTACAAATCTAAGAAAAACAAATGAAGCAACTTATTTCAAACAGATTGAGTTCAAAATAATTATGTTTAACTGAAACTAGATCTATGCTAATCAAGTGGAACTTGTCTTTAAATCAATTGGTCAACGACAGCTGGACAGTGAAAATCATTAATCTTAATTATTATTTACTTTCAAGCCATGTTCCATGTGGTCTACAAAATGTAGAGCCCAAATCTGAAGCGCGAACACTGTTTAGCAGGTTTTCAAGACAAACTTAAACTTTATTTAGGGCCAAAAGGTCATAATTAAACATCTCTGCGGTTTTTTGTAATTAAATTAAATACGCTCAATTTAATTTAGATTTAAGTTTCTGCAGAAATCAATCAAATGGGAGCCGAAAAGAGACTCAAGAAACAATCAACAATTAACGCAAAATAAAGAAAATAAATGAAAAAAATAATAAAAATTAAAGTTAAAGAGATTAATGAAAAGCAATGAAACAGAAACTTAAAATCGATCGGGGCACATGCGAAAATTAACTTTCACTTTCGCCAATAGATAAAACGGACCCTAAAGTATCTCAGAGAGGCCTCAAGGCGGTTCTGCGGGTGGGCGTTCCTCCTCTCTTCCCCGCTCCCTTCCCCTAGCTACAAATTTGGCCCTGGGCAATTGTTTTAATTGGATTGTTTTTCGCTGCAACTGGAAACGGACGGAATGGGTCACGGGGCACGGGGCAGGTGGTTGTCATGCCAGCGGCCTATATCTAATTTTTGTTTGCCTTTGTTGACCTCTAATAAACGCAACATTTGCCACATGCCCCCGTTTTTGATTGACCCAGTTGCAATAACAGATGCCGAAACGCACCTTGGATTAGCTTGAAAGTTAGTTTGCAGTTAAAACTAAAAATATTTTTATGCAAAATCGAGTATATTTTCAAAATAACAATAAATTCTCTGCGTCGTGTTTTATTTTTGTATTCTGAAATGATTTCCATGCTTTTGTTTTTCTTCTTGTCTGCACAAGAAATATTAATGTCTAGCTGGGAATTTGTTTTGCAGCCAGAGACAAATTTCACGAAATTCAAGAAAAGATAATATTTTGAAAGAGACTTATTTTTGCCAAGGAAAAGTTGCGAAAAGCCAGGAACTTATATATTGGAATTCTTTTCAAATAAATACTTATATGCAGCTCTTTCTTTCCATTTGTAACATTGCCAAAATGAATATAGATCGCCCGAGTTAAAAAAAATGTTTTCTTTCGCATTTCTCAATAATCATTTTTCACATTTAACGAGCCATAATTACACGAGACAAGCCAACGGGACGACCCTGATATTAAAAAGCCAGTACCAGACCGAAAGTCCATTATTTTGACTCTTGTCGTCGTCGTACTCTCGAAACAAAAAGAAGAAATACATTTCAGAAAAGACATCAAGATTTTGTACGAAAATACGTATTTTGGTGACGGAAGTGCGCGTGTCGCATGTTCAACAATCCGTTAAATATATATGAGAACTGGAAAATAGCATATAAAAACGATTTCCCAATTGATATTTAAACAATCCGTAAAATATATAAGACTCGGAAAATGGCAAATAATATAAATATCGTATATGAAGAAGGACAAAAAACGATATTCCAATAAAATATCTACGATCTAGAAAATGGTAAATATTATAGACATTGTATATGCAAAAGGGCAAAAACGATCTTCCAATAAAATATCGACGATCTGGAAAATGGCAAATATTATAAACATTGTATATGGAAAAGGGCAAAAAACGATCTTCCAATAAAATATCTACGATCTGGAAAATGGTATAAAGTATACAAATCGCTAAAAACGATCTTCCAATTGTTATTTGTTACGTCTTGGAAAATGACACACAATATAAAAATCGTATATGCAAAAGGGCAAAAAACGATCTTCCAATTGTTATTTTAACTGCGTTTTAGCCAATGTTTTTCGATATTGATGCCAGAGGCTGAGCTGAATACAAATTGCGCGCACATTCAATTTCCTTGTCTACCAATAAAAGGCGAATACTCCCAAGTATTTGGTTGAATTCATGGACAAACAATATGACGTCAATACGAATCGGTTTGAATGAGAAACAAATTGGCAATAGCTGAACTAAAAGCCATATTTGCTTTTTCCGCCATATGCAAATGTGCGTTCGACATAAATAAGAAATAATGAATGATAATATAATAATATACAAATAAATAAGAAGTTGCGAAAAAGTCAAGTAAAGAAAAGTATAAATCCAGCCAAGCTAAGATTCTTAATCTAAAAATGATGCCGATTATCATTTCGTTTAGAAAATATTTTCTCAAATTACATTTTAATCTAGAGATGTTCATCAATTTACTTTATTGATTTAATGGTAACAGAGAATATTTGAATATTATTTTTTAGCTTTAGACAAATTTCTGCTGAAGTAGACTTGGGTAATTGCCAAAACGCAGCTGTTGGCGAATGTCTTTTAAACATTGCACTCAACGCCATTTCAACCCTCGAGAAGAGAAATGACTCAAGCAGCGACTGACAAAAGCGTCAAAGGGCGGCTTTTGGCGGCCAGCAGAGCAGTAAAGGGAAATATGTTGGCTAACAAAAGTCATAAAACCGGCAATGTAAAATGTTAAATACATAGACACATGTGTGTACGTAAATAAAGAGCAAAGAAATATTTAGCCGCTGACCCTTAAAAAGCAATATTTGACATTTGTGCTCAAAAGATACATTTTCAAAGAGTCCAAAGCAGTGTCTGTCGCTGATCAATAGACGAATGCAAATTGTTTCGAGGTTAGAATGCCCTGTAAAGGCAATTGAAAAGTAAACTGGACATCATGAGAATCGCATAGAAGGGTGTATAAATTAAAGTGCACTGATCAAAAATTTATACATTTCATAGATTCGAATATGCAAAGCTCTAAGTATTACATATATAAGCACAACTTTACAGAATGTAGGACATAAGTTGAACAGTAAGTGGACATAACGAGAATCGCATAGAAGGGCGAATGTGTATATAAGAAGTATCGATATTCTGTAAATCGCATTTCAATATGTATATAAAAAAGTGTACTTTTAAATTGAAATAAAAAGATCACTGATCAAGAAATTTTGTAGAGTCGAATCTGCTTACCTCTAACTGTTACACATATTCGCACAACTTTATATGGTATAGGGGAAATGATTTAGTATAGTTTCCAATTGAAATTAGGCATGTGACTGGCCTGCAGACAATTTGAAAGCATTTTCTAATACACATCTCTGTGGGGCTTAATTGCCGACGTATGTGCGTCCAATTTTAGCTCAACAACAACAACAAACAACTATGGGAAAGCGAATTCGGCTATAAGTTGAAAAGAGAACTAACATATAGAAGTATTTTTGTGTAGATACAGTTCTCGACTGATTCATGATGGAAGCGTTGTAAACGATACAAAACTACGGCGGAAATGGCCAAAACTGTTTATAAACATTAATATGGCCGGAATTGGGTCGGGAGATATTGCTTGGGCCACAGGTAACTGCTATACTCACACTTTAGCGCGTACTGTAGGGCATTCAATTGCGGCGTATCCGAAAGTAAGTTAAAAAATGCTGTCAATCGTTGCTTGAATCGGTTTAGTTTGGTTTGTTGTGGCTTTTGATGTCTGTTCACGTTGTCACAGAAACCCACGCGCCGGGCTTAGGGCACGACATAGTCGGGCCAGAGTGAAGCCAACGCGCGAAAACAAAACAAAACAAAAGATACTATTGATTACGGGGGGAAGTTATGCGGAGTCGTCTCTGGAATATGTTGTCACAGTCCAGGGCTGAATTGTTGACAATCCAATTAGCGCTTCGTTGTTTAAAGAAGCCGCCAAATGGATGCCTAACTGGGCGTATACGCGTTTCCGGATATTTCCATCTAACGCAAACTCTACACAAAATACACAAAATGATTCAAAATTCTTGCAACACTCGAAACTGATCAAGAATTTTCTGAAAAATTGGCAGCAACCACGCGACCACGGCGGAAAATGTTACGGAAAACGGGAAAAAACCGCTGAAGCGACGCGCACGAGCACACAACTAACGGAATACTAAACGTAATTGGGAAAAGCAACCGGGCCCTCTTCTTGGCACACTCTCACGCGGAAAATCTAAAACTGAGAGGCGCTAAAGAGGAAAAGCACGGAAAATGCTCTGAGAGCAAAAGAAATATACAGTGCAAGCGTCTTGTTTATAGAAATACAAATAGAGCCCACACGAGCTGCGGTGGTTGGGGGGAGGAAGGGGCTAGCGGGCATTTTTGGTCTAACTAGCTGAGTGAAGGCAAATAAAAGTGAAAGGATTACTTCCGCTAATCACACGATAAGTTAATATGTGTGTGAATGTGTATGTGTGAGTGTTTATGTGTGTGAGTCTGTATTTGTGTGAGTATGTATGCGTGTGTATGTGCAAAGGTACTTGCAGACTGTTTAATGCACGTGTCTGCACGTGGCGCACTTACCTTGACAATGCAGCAGCAGCGGCGGCAACAGAGGGAGCAGCGGCGTCAGCAGAGGGAGCAGCAGCGGCGGCGGCAGCGGCAGCGATGTAAACAGGTTGCAGCGCGGCTTGCAGATTGTCCTTCGGCAGGCGTCAATATCCTTGCACCGCATTCAGCGCGTCCTTGACCGTATTGACCGTTAGTTGCACATTTATTTATTTAACACTACGTTTTGCGCGCACTTTAAACACTTTATACAACTTTTTGGCGCCAGTTAAGGCCCCCGCCGCGTTTCGCGAAAAAAAAGCCGCTTGCCAGCCACTAAAAATATATAGACATAAAAGCACTTACCTGAATTTAAGGGTGGTGGGGGGGCTAACTAGGCGGCGTTGCTGAACTATAAATCACCGAATTTTGCACTTTAACACAATTATTGCTGCAATTGTAGGCGATAAAAACGCGCCGCACTCGAAACAGCTGAGGGCCAGCAATTTGCGCGAAGGGGAGGAGGATTGGGTTGGATACCGTGCACCCTGTGGGATTGCAGCGGCGCCGGAGGAATAATCTGTTGCCAGACGTTGATGTTTATTAGCACGTTTTGCGACAAAGCAAATTTTACGACACGAAATTTAAATTGTTGTATAAATAAACACGGCACAATTAATGCAGATTATTTCTCTCAAGTTAGCAGCAACACAATCAGTGTTGGCACTGTGCAGGGTGCAAATTTGAGTGTTGACTAATGAGCGAATTGCTCCACACTTAACGATTGCTCTTAATTGCGCTTTTATATTTAATAAAAGTTCTGCAGATGGCGCCACGAACACCTGCAAACTCAACGAAATTTCGAATTACCGATTGAGTGTTGTTTTCGGTTAATAGTTTAAGAGTATTAAGCTTCCTTCGATTTCCGTCATGGGCCGCCACAGATGTAACCAAACTTAACGAACGTAAGATAACCGATTGTGCTCTGTTACGGTTGTTTGTTTAAAAGTATTGAGCTTCCTGCGATTTCCGGCAGGGGCCGCCACAAACATATGCAATCTCAACGATAGAAGGTACGAATTACCGATTGATTGAGTGTTCCGTTTCAGTTAATAGTTTGCTTAATAGAGTTGCGCTTCGTCCGATTTCCGGCAGGGGCCGCCACAAATACTTAACGAAATAACGTACTCTACATTTTGCATTGTTTTAATTGTGATTCTATTCCTTGTTTCCCTTTATTGAGACGATGGTGCTGTGGCACAAGGGACAATTTCGGTGCCGTGTTATCTCCATGGGCGAGGCACAGTGATGGCAAGTGGAGCATATCCAAATATTGCTCGTGGGCTGCATTATGGGCTTTCCAGACGCCACACAGCCAGGAAAACGGGCTCCACACTCTATGCACGATGGTACACTGAAAGAAAAAATAAAGATTAACTAAATCTGTTTTATATAGACAGCAATAAACAGCACAGACTTGTCTCGCACTTGGGCAGCGCATCCGTAGCAGGCGACCGTGTCCACCATGAGATCCTTGGGTTCATTCTTTGTGAATATGCTAACGGCCAGCTCCTCGTACTGCTGCCGTGTCTTTTCGGGCAGAGTATCAAGCGACTCCAGCTTCATGAACGCCTTCGAGCACATCTCAAACGATCTGTCCGCACAGCTGGCCAGGGCCAGCAGATTGTAGATGTCCTCCACGGGCAAAACATCGTCGTAGTCGCGCAGGCGCACGGAGGTTACGACAGCGCTGTGCATTATGCCAAAGCGTAGCTGACGCTGGGCGAGCAGCATATAGTGATAGCCCTCGGCGCAGTGCCAGAGACGCTCGACGAGAGCGGCATCCTCGAGGCTAATCGAGTCCAGCAGCCGGTTGCGATCGATGGCATAGTCCAATTGCGGCGTGGCCAGCGACTTGAGATGATCCTCGGCCAGCAGGGCGGCCAGTATGTATATCTTCTTGATGCGCAGCAATGGTGCACGCTTCTCCACCTCCTGCTCGGCCATCTTGCAGAGCAGCCTAGCTGCATCCAAATGCTTGCCGGCCTTGCGCTGCAACTCGATTGCCTCTGGCAGACGTCCCTCGTTTAGCAGCTGTGCCGCGTGCTTGCCGAGGAGCACGTTTACCTCGGGCATTTGATAGCTTTGAGCCAGCTCCACGGCCTGGCCCCATTGGCGCAGATTGACGCACGCATTGACAGCGGCCTTCTGGTCGCCAAACTTCAGGTAAGCCTGCACAGCCTCCGAGCACATGCCTACCATGAATGGAAAGGATTTAGTTCAGTAAAGGCTTCCATATAATGAACGATGGTTTTACCGACGGAGACCAACATTTCGGCTAGTTTGGTCAGCAGCGGACTCTTCTCCGGCAGCTTATCGACACACTTTTCCAGCTCATCGAACTGTTCCAAATGGTAGAGCGCTTCAATGGAGCCCTCCAGATAGTGTGACTTCTCGTAATACTCTTTGGCGCTCTCCCACGACTTGAGATTGGCAAAGTGATGGCCTATTTCCCGCCACGCCGTTTCCATTTGCTGATCCGAGACGCCCGAGCCGCCCATGCGGTAAAGCTGGACCACACGAAACCAATCGCAGAGCGTGATGCGCAACTCAATGGCCAAATCTCTGAGTATTACAAAAATAGAACTTATCCTCAATAGCTTGAAAAGGTGGAAATGTGGTCACCTTCGGTCCGCATCCATGTAGAGTTTCTCGGCCTCATCGAACTCGCCATAGAAGGCGGCAATTTCCGCCCGCTGAAGAATCTGTGAGCTAATATTGCGCAGCCGCTTGATCAGCTTGATGCCGGGATAATTAGCACAGCGCACAAACGCATTTTCGGCTGTGTCCAGCTCAAGCTGCTTCAGCGCCGACTCGGCCAGCAGGCGCCACAGGCGCGGATGGGGATTGTCCTCTATGAACTGCTTGGCATCCTCTAGGCCCACATGCTCCAGCAGATCATCCGTGTCGCGCAACGACTTGACGCGCAGCTGTATCAGATGCGACGCGTTCTGCAGCTCGCCAATGCTGATGATGTCGTCCAGCAAAACGCTGGTTATTTCCAGATCCTCGAAAGTGCATATGTAGCCGGAGCACGAGATCGGCTCCTCGGGATCGTTACCGCGAAAGATATACATGCGCGTCTTCTCCATCAGGGCCAGCAACAAGGGATTGTCCTTTGCCCAGCTAACGGCCCAAACATCCTTGCGCTCCACCCGACTAAAGTTCAGCTGCGTCTCTCGATTGTCATCCAGCTCCAGCAGTGTCATCACACCCATCTGATCGATAATGGCGGCGCGCCTGCAAGAGCAACAATTAGTAAATCCCGACGAGGAGGAGGAAGCATGTACAACTTACGTGGAGTTGCAGTTGATGGCCATCTTGTTTATCTTGGTGTGCAACGTATGCCGGTTCCTCAGCGATACGTTGCCCACGCTGTACTCGTTGATGACGCCCGATTCCCGGGCCACCAGCAACAGCTTGTCGGACAGTGCGAGCGCACAAATTGGATCCTTGACGCTTCGTTGCGTGCCCTGCATCAAATCCTTGGCCAATTCCACGCCCGTGGGCGTGTCATCAATGTGAAAGCGCCTTTCCTTGCGCGCCTTGACGCCATGCAGATTCGAAGAGCTCTGCAACAGAAAGAACAACAGTCATGGAAAATAGACAAAAATACTGTTAATTAATAAAAAAATAAATAAAAGCAGTATTAAAAATAATATTTAAATAACAATAACAATAAATGAATACCTTTGGCGTATAATAGTGCCAAATGAGAATCTCATCATAAGAGGCAATCGCCACATAACCAGAGTTAATGCCCACAAAACGTGGTTTAATGTCCGTGTATTTTGCTGTAAGAGAAAACAAGGAATCAATTGCAGCTGAAGAACTTTACAAGCTTTACTTACAGTCCACGGTAGTCCCTATGGAGTTGCACAGCAGCAGCTGATAGACCCTGCCATCCGGCGCCGAGCTGCTGCCTCCTTCCAGCGTACTGAGCGCAATCTCCTTTATGTTGCTGCTGACACACTCGACGCCCAGAACGCAATGCTCGCTGCTGGCCGCCAGGCACAGTGTAGGCTCGACCTCCTTGAGGAAGCTCTGGTTGGAGACCGTGTTCCAAAACGTGATCACATTCATGGACGCGCCGCCGCTGTTGTTGTTGCTGCTACTGCGGCTATTGAGAAAGACGACTGTCTTCTCAAAGTAGCACCAAATATACTCGGGCCGGATGTTCGCAAAATAGATGAAGGAGTCCACGGCCATGGCAATACGTAGAGATTTACCCTCCCAGCTGACCGAGGTGATGTCGCTGCCCGGCACCTTTAACGTGCGATGCAGGCGGCCCATCGGCGAGTAGAAGCACACCTGGTTGGTGTCGCGCAACGGACTAACTGCCTCCAGAGATGTGCCGCAAATGGCCAGCACGCTGCCATCGTGATTCCACTTTGCGTCCACATTACGCATCCCAGTGTCAAAGATCGCGGGCGCTAAGGAAGAATTATTTTAATTAATATATTTATCTTCAATCTAGATTGTTGTGCCTCACCGTCGTCGTTTTCGTTGCGCATAATCTGCACCTTTCCGTTCTCATAGCAGATGGCCAGCACAGGTTGATTCCGGCTGCTGGGCAGGCTGCCGCTAAACCAACTGATGCTCCCGATGCGATGTACACGGCCCGTAGAGGTGCCCAGGGTAATGCATTTAATGTTGAGCTTCATCTGAGGGTCAAACCAATTGTTATTATATAGATATTCCTTATATAGATATTCATATCTCTGCCCACCGCAAAGTTGCCCTGGTTGTCATATAGATGACACTCGCCATTGGCCAGGGCGAAGAGGATTAGTCGACTGTCGGGGCTCCATTGAACTCCGGTTAGATGTGTATTCTTGAGCTCCTTGCCGAAAATGCGATTGCCATCAACGGAGCCAACAATTATGGCCCCATCCTCGTAAACAATGCAGATTTTGGTGCCATCCGAGGTCCAGCTCATGCCGGCCACCGTCGATTTCTTGCGATCGTTGGTCATCTCCTCGTACCAGGCGCCTTTGTACAGCATCCAGACCATTATAACGCCGTCCACATCCGAGGATGTTAGCTTATGCTGTGCATCATTCCACGTAACCACCTTGACGGACTCCTTGTGGCCATCCAAAGTCTGATTCATCGACAGATTAGATACCGCGGCCAATCCACCCTTGGTCTGGCCATTGTTGGCAGCTACAATTAAATTTGTATATTATATATTAATTTATGCATGGTTTGTTTATGTTACCCTGGTCCAGTTTGAGCACCTTGAGCAGTCCCTCTGTACCCGCAACTGCTATGTATCCCTCCTCCTTGTTCCATGCAATGCAATTAAGCTTCACATTGTTCGGGATCGCGATCTATACATATAATACATAAATAAATATTGTTCTCTTCAATTTTGTTAAGTAAAATCATGTTAATTTACCTTTTTACTCAAATAGACAAACATTTCTGGTTTTTCGTGTTATTTACGCTATTTTGCTGGCCAATTTTTTTACCGCTGCTTTTGTTGTGCACCAGTTAATAAACAGTTATGTTAAATTTGGTTGCCATGGAAACTCTTTGCAGGCAAATACTTTGCGTTTGATTGCGAATGGGCATCTTTCTGCTGCGCATGTTCCGTGTACTTGATTTCGGCGTCGCACATTTTATATATGTTTTCTAACACACAATTAAACAAATTCAATTATTTATGCTAACATTTCACTACAGTTTTTTCACTTGCGAATGGAGAGAAAAATGCAGAAGCTTAAATGAACTAGTTAGTCCTTATGAACCAAATAATGTTGGGCTAAAAACGGAACTGGGTTTTCTTATCTAAGCCGTTCCTTCAATTATGCTAACATTTCACCTCAGTGGCTTTTACAATCTAATGGAGCGAAATAGAGAGAGAGGTTTAAATGAACTACTGAGCGGTTATGAACCGAACTGAACTGGTTTTTTTTCCGATATTAGCCGTTCTTTACTCCAAACGTTAAGTTTGAAATTACAAAATTCTTTTTATGTGTAGGCTCTAGTTACAAAGCAAATATAATTTAGGTTAAACCTGTTTTTAACGGTCTGTTAAGCAGGATTTACTCCAAGAAAACTTTCTTAAAAAGATCGTAGAATTAGTTTTAATAACAAAAATCGATGTAAATATATACCAGTATTAATTATTGTAGAATTAAGTATCATAAAAAGTATGATCTAAATAAATATTATTATTAGTTAATGTACAGAAATATTTTGTTAAGGTGAACGTTTCGTACTTTTATAAACTCCGATTTATTCGTATATGGACTTTGGTCACGATTACTTTATCACCAACTAGATAATAGAAACAAACAAAATTTGATGGGACCTGTAAACTATCGGTAGGCAGGTCTTATCACAGTAGAGAAAACACAGATAATTGGTCTAGGCAATCCGAATATTCCTCTTATACAATAGATGAGCCACACTTGTCACAACCAACATATAAGCGAGCAGGATAAAAACGGAGGCCGGGTCAGAGCGATTCTCCGGCTTCAGAAATATATTGACACCGCCCGTCAATATATTGGCCAGGAGAAAGAAGACAAGGCCATTCATATTCAAGGAATTACAGATCACAAGGAGACCTTCTGTGTCCTTGGCATTACCAGATCCTTTAGCGATTAATGGACCCTTCTCAATGTCGCCCAAAGTCTCATCGTCACCAGGTTGACTGATGACCAGGTGGAAGATAAAAATGCTTATGCAGAGCATTGAAGTAATAAGCAACATCATCCACGAAACATAGCCCAAGTTGCAGGTAACGCGGGCGATGCCCACGGCGTAGGCGCTGCCCGCCATGAGAAGCCAGCAGAGTACGGACATGATCAGCAGACTCCGCAGTTTTCCAACAATTTCAGCATAGCTGAGCGAGGGTTTGGACACCAGCCAGCGGCTGAGGCATATGGACAGCAGGTATATGGAAACGAAGCCCGGCAGCGAGAAGAGTCCTTCACGATTGGCGCTGAGGAACGTGGAACGCGGCAAATCTTCGTTCATCACGTATTCCGATATACCGCCAAGAGTCAAAGCTAGTTGATGACAGGCCACAACACCTGCAGCATGGAAAATGCAATTAGTTAGGGTTTAATTAAGGTAATTTTCAAGAACTTACCGAGTCCCAGCGGCAACAGCTGTGCGTCGTTGCGGGGCAAGAAACTGAGCAGGCTTCCAAATAGCTTCGTCAGGCCCAGTGTGAAAAAGGCGTTAAGATGCCGTCCATACTCGTGCTCGTCCTGGCCATAACCAACGATCAGGATGGCCACAACACGTGCAATGCCCAGCAGAATAAGTGGCAAAGCGGAACGCCAAATACTCCGGCGCAGATCGGAACAGTTCCGCGGCCGCCGTGAGACCAGGCCCATGGTCACCACAAACAATCCGATGCCGGTGTCCATTAACTGGGCACCAAAGAGTCGACTCTTCCGGTAGGGTCGATAAAAGCTGGCAAAGTCAATGGCAAGTATACAAACCGCCGTGATCAGGTGCGTCATGGACCGCATCAAGGTCAGCACAAATGGCCGGCTGCCCAGGTGGAACTGGGCCCGGCTCTTGGCGCGGGACAGCGGACGCGCACGTAGAAGGTACAACAATAAGAGGACCGTCATGAGTCCGACGAAATGGATACTATAACTGCTGGCCACGGTCACAAAGAGAACGGTCGGCACCACGATCAATGCGAACTCCACAAGGTAGCATATGTTCGGATTTGGGCAACTGGATAAAACACGTGCCAGCACAATGCCCGAAAAATTGGCTAAAATGACACAAAATGAGGCGAAGCTCTGTTCGATCGACTCCCAAGCACGCTTATCAATGTGCTGCTCCGGAATATCGAAGTCAGTCAATGCAATTCGTTCGCTGGCCATGGTGATTGCCCGGACACTGTCGGGCCATTTCGCTTGGCAGCGCCAACTAAAATTCTATTGATAATTGATAAAGGCCTACTCAATGTACCAACAAAACTGTTCGACGATAAGCTCTACGTCAAATTGGTATTATAATCGCTGCTAGCTCCCAAATAGTGATAAAGTATGGCATTTAATGCCACTTGCAATGATAAACGTTTCAAGCATTTGGAATTCGATTCTTTTTGCCGCTCAAAACTATTTCTTGCAACAGTGGCTAAACAGTTGTGCAGCTTGAACGCTAGCGCTCATGTGCATTGTTTACGTAGCCCTGGCACTGTCAATGCCCAAACAGAATAAGAGGGCTCGTCAGTCAACTTGAAGCGATTGCGAGACACCAAGAATATTTATTGGACCTTGGATTGCTGATGGCTACCTTTGCCCAAAAAAGCCGCTGGTGGTTACCAAAGCGTTCCCGATTAGCCGTGAATGCTAAGAAATAGTGCGCTTCTGCATCTTGCGTTAATTATTATTGGGGTGAGTACACGGTACACGTGCACGTGTTAAAAAATCGGCTGTGTAAATAAGTATAGTGCTTAAAGTCATATCAGGAAGCACATTTTTATAGAAATATAAATGTGGTAAGATGTTAGATAAATGTGGTGTTAATAACACAACAAACATAAACATACAATAAAGATAAACAGTTGCTTAGTGTCTGTCTGTTTGCAGATGTGACGTCATAAGTGCAAACAAAACCGACCAATCGTCGAGCAGCTTTAAGGGGCTTGTCACAGGCACTTGGTGTTCACATACATACATATACACCCGTATGTATGTGTGTCGCCTATTGATTTTGTTGAGCTTGTAGGCGGCTGAGCATCACGTGCTGCTCGCCTACCTACGTCGCATTGACAGCTACAGCTGCTGTTGCTGCTCCTTCTCTCTCCCTCTCTCTTGCCATTCTCTTTTGCATATACATTGTAGATCAGTCAATGGCCAATCTTGCACAGTCATCAATACATTTCAGCTCAGTTTGTCGCCAACGCTGCGAGCGCTCACAACACGCGGAACTAAATAATAAATGTGCACATTTGATTTGTTTAAAGGCCGGCTATAATTGTTTTGTAAATCAAATTTACGTAATTATTTGCATTTTCTGCTGCGCACTTGCGTCCTTTCAAGGGTGTGTACTCGACGAGACGAAAAGTGCATATAACTATAATTATACCTGTAAATGTGCTCGCGTGTGCGATTCGTTCAGCTGATTAAAAGACAACGGCGCCAGTAGAGAGACTGAATAGAAAATAGGTGTGTTAACCTTTGACCCTAACCACATCCAACATAAGCTGATAGACTTCGAATCAAACTATGTGAGAACTCTCTGCTCTCTATCAATCAGCTTATCAGTCAATCAGCATATGTACATATGTTCCTGTCAACAGGCACAACTACAATCAGTGCAACGATTGCTGCTGTCGCAATCAACCGTTACTAAAGATTATCAGACTCGACTCTGTAATGGCCCATGTCGCTGGGTCTGTTGACCCATCGATTTGTCACTTTATTATACCCTTGCAGAGGGTATTATAATTTTGTTTCGAAATGTGTAACGCATAGAAGCAGACATCTCCGACCCCATAAAGTATATATATTCTTGATCAGTATCAACAGCCGGATCGTTCTAGCTAAGCAAGACTACATATATCGGAACCGGCTGGATCCCACAACTATATCATATAGCTGCCATAAGATCGGTCGGTATCAACATCGGACCACTATATCACATTGCTGACACAGAAACAAGGGTATTAAATCTTCGGCGCGCTGAAGATAGCCCTTCTTTCTCGTTATATGTTACCTGCAGGCACCTGCATATCTCATGTTCCAATTTGAATATACCTGATGCCACGTAAAAAACAAAGTTTTTGTTTACTTTGTTCTGCACCCGATTACCCCACAATGCAAATGTAAAAGTCATTTATTCGTGTTGACACAAAGGTTCTATACTCATTGCACATCAGTCAGGGCATGATCGACTACCGCATGACCTGTAAAACAATTATGTAGCATTTGTTTCATTGTCCACTCGATGCACCCAGCTAATATGCCCTATGAAAAGCATTTATATTAATGGGCTTTGTGTCGCAATCGTTGGCACACAATATTTTGGCGTATTTAACATTTTAATATAATATCATTAATGAATTTGAATCAGTTGCAAAAGCGACTTTTGTCTTCGGAAATTTCCATTTTATATTTTTGCTCTCTTTTTAATTTTGTTGACACTTAATTTGAATATTTGTGTTATTTTTAGAGCTCGGCGGCCAAGAAACTGAATGAACGCACAAGCAGAAACATATTTACATAAATTATCTTAAAATAAATTTAAATATTTACATTCGAATGTTTCTGGTGCGCCAGCAAAATATTTATAAGTGCAATTGCCAGCAATTAAATATGCAAAAATGTGCCATTATAGAAGAAAATAAAGATAAAAGCAAGAAATTTTATGCATTTCCTTGAAATTGTATGTCCAAAAAAAAAAAAAAAATATTAAGAATCAACATGTTAAAGTTCTTAAGTCATGAGATACCCAGAGCCGATACATTTGAATTCATGCTAGACAAGAAGACATATGCGCTCTTGTGCCTGCTTAAAACATACTACCCCACTTTCAGTGGGTATGCCAGGGTATATGCCATTACAAAACTGTTGCACAGACTATAGTTAGCATGCAGTCCAAAGATCTATTGGAGTTTACGGCAAAAGCTATGTCAGTTTTGACATATTGTTTTACGATATTTTATGGGACCAGGTCGAAGTGCTAATCGTTTCGGAATATTTACGGTTCGTTCTGTATAAATGTATGCGAATCCATTCAGCAGCGGCAAAAATGTGTTCTTTTTAAATGCCAAGGCGACACGCCTCCCACTCGTCGCGGCGGGGCCGCTCTTCCCCGCCCGTCCCGCGTCTTCAACCACAACCCGACCCGCAACCGGCTTGTCTTATCAGCTGTTCCCGCCGTTTCTTCTTTTTGTTTTCTGTTCCCGCATTGTGTGTGTGTGTGTGTGACTGTGCGTGGCTGTGCATGGCTGTGTCTATGTCTGTGTGTGTGTTCGTGTCCATAGTCGGCTGTATTTGTTTTCAATGCGTCGCTTGAAAGCTCTCGCTTCATACAATACATGTTTATTATATATATATATATATATAGATGTATATACATGTATATGTATGTGCATAAATACAGTTGTGAGGCGAACTGACGCGCCTTCGATTTGATGGCTAGCGGTTCGGTTCGGGCAGCTGTCACTTGCTCCCCGACTTTCAGATACTTTTTGGCGCTCGCCTTGGACGGATGTCGTGCGGGTCCCACACACAAAATAATTAATCGCTCGCTCGCTCTCTCTCTCTTTCACTCTCTCTTGCGTATTGGCACAAGTGTTAATATTGTTGCTGTTATCGCTGTTATCAATAATTACAAAAACAACAAGGTAAACCCACGCTCAGCCACAACATAAACCTTTATAATAGCCCATGTTTAATCGGTATGGCAATAATATTATCGCTGATAAGTAATTCCGAGAAAGATATTGATCTCCAGTGGAATGAGATATTGCTTCAGCAACAGGTCTATAAGACGGACAAATATTTGTATATAAACAACAAGTGCTTACAACAGTTTTTGTAAACGTAAATACATAAAACTAACACGTCAATGTTAAACTATGGATGTGGGCATTAAATACATTTATAGAACTCTGATTATTGCTCAACTTTACGTGTGACTTTGACGCGAACTTGGGCTCGGTAGCGTTTCAGCTAGAAACAGGAAAAACATTAAAAAAATTAATAGTTTTTATTTATAATTTTTATAGGCTCGTGTAAATAATTGACATCACTCGATCATTTGTGTCTTATCTCTGGACTGTGCCGAAAACTGAACAAAAAGCTTTGAGAATGTTGCGATAACAATTGCTCGCGGAGGGCTCGACCATTAGGCCAACAAAGCTTTGGGGCTTGGCTCCAGCTCAAAGAGTACAAAGTCAACACCAGCATGAACAATTGTTTCCAAAGATTAAATACCCTCACGGACATATGACACATGTCTATTCAAGTAATACGATCCTAAAAATTACTTTTAAACGTATGAATAGCCTTTAGGTTGACTTCGATTAACTTCATAATTATGATTTGATTCGATTTTTGAGGTCGACTATTTCAGTATTCCATTTTTAATACGAAAATCGATTTTAAAAATGTGCTATATCAATTTTTAGGCATTTTTGGATCAAGAGAAATTTATAGGCAGAAAAGACAAAAGTATTCAAGATAAGAGAAAGATTTTGATATTCCATTTTTAATAAGAAAATTGAGCCAGATAATCGGATAAGAAAATTTCCTATTTCAATTTTTAGGCATTTTTGGATCAAGAGAAAATAAGATATATCAATTTTTAGGTAGAGAAGAGAAAAGGGAAAGACTTTGATTCAATTTCAATAGGAAAATCGGTTAAGAAAGATTCCTATTTAGGGAAAGGGGTCTATATAGAGCCTTACACTTTTAGTAAATACCCTATCTATAGAGTGTAGAACAAAAAACAGCTGTAGTGCAAATCAATTAGCACAACGTCAAGATCATATCGCATGAAGAACATAGAATGGAAACCTTAGGAACTGGTGACTTTTGGAAACCTTGTGCCTTCTTATCGAGACTGATAGCGTTAGCCGCCATATCGATACGAAATTCTTTATGTAATCTCTCTTTAAACTCTTCTGTTTTGGCAGCCAACCATGACGGAAGGCAAGAACGTGCCAAATTCCAGCGCGGATGTGCCCTTTCGCAGCAAGGAGCTGCGCAAGCAGTCCCTGATCCAGCACACGGGCCTGGTGGGCGTCATCGATGAGGGCACCAAGACGATTGGCTTCTCGATTTACACGACGCCCGATTTCAAGGAAATTGCAGCACATCGCGTGGAACTGAGCGTCATAACGCCGCAGGATGGCTGGTACGAGCAGGATCCCATGGAGATGATGGCCTCGATTAACAAGTGCGCCGAGGAGGCCATCAAACAATTGCCGGAGCTGGGCTTCAGTGCCTCAGACATTGCCACCGTGGGTATAACCAATCAGCGGGAGACGACCATCGTCTGGGATGCTGTCACGGGAAAGCCCCTCTACAATGCCATCGTCTGGAAGGATATACGCACGAGCAGCACCGTGGAGCAGATTGTGGCCAAGGTGCAGGACGTAAATCACTTTAAACGCAGCACGGGTCTGCCCATCTCCACGTACTTCTCGGCCCTGAAGATTCGGTGGCTCAAGGACAACGTGCCCGAGGTGCGGCAAGCGTGCCGCGAGAAGCGCTGCAAAGCCGGCACCGTCGACAGCTGGATTGTCTGGAATCTGACCAACGGTGAGTAGCTGAAGCCTTCTTATGAAAGGGATGCTTATCTTCCAATTGGTCTTTTTCAGGTGCCCTGCACATCACGGACGTCACAAATGCGTCGCGCACTCTGCTGATGAACCTGGAGACGCTGCACTGGGATCCGGTGCTGTTGAAAACCTTTGCCATCCGGGAGGAGATGCTGCCCAGCATACGCAGCTGCTCGGAGGTCTTCGGCAAGATCACCTCCGATCGCAGCGCCTTGCGCGGATTAACGCTGAGCGGGATTCTGGGCAATCAGCAGGCCTCGCTGCTAGGCCAGATGTGCGTGAAGCCGGGCCAGACAAAGAACACTTATCGTTCCGGTTGCTTTCTGCTGTGCAATACGGGCGATAAGCCCGTCTTCTCGCGTCACGGCCTGCTCACCACGATAGCCTACAAGCTGGGCCCCCAAGCGCCCACCATCTATGCGCTGGAGGGCTCCGTCTCTGTCGCCGGTCATGCGCTCTCCTGGCTGCAGCAAAAGGTGCGCCTGCTGCCGGACTCGCGGGACGCTGAGAAATACGCCGAGGCGGTGCCCACATCGGGCGATGTCTACTTTGTGCCAGCCTTTACGGGGCTCTATGCGCCATACTGGCGACAGAATGCTCGCGGCATCATCATCGGCCTGACGCAGTTCACGCGCAAGAATCACATTGTGCGCGCCGCCCTCGAGAGCATCTGCTTCCAGACGCGCGACATACTGGAGTGCATGCATCAGGAGTGCGGCTATGAGATCAACAAGCTGCACGCCGACGGAAAGCTGATCACAAACAATCTGCTGATGCAGCTGCAGGCGGACACGGCGGGCCTGCCGCTGTTCCGCTCCCAGCTGATGGACTCGACGGCCTTCGGTGCGGCCATGTGCGCCGCCCAGGCGGAGGGCGTCAATCTGTGTAAATTCGAGCCGGAGAAGCGTTACTATGAGAACGTCCACTACGACACCTTTTTGCCCACCACAACGGAGCACGAGCGCGCCGAACGCTACGGCAAATGGAAACGCGCCGTCGAACGCAGCTTGGGCTGGGTCATCAAGCAGAAGAAGACGCGCACCCACACCGAGGAGAACTATCGGATGTTGTCCTCGCTGCCGGCGAGCATCTTCCTCATCAGCAGCTTTGCCATGCTGGTGCATTCCTTATCGGCGACGACAATCAAGCCATAAATATGTTTATATCTTCTTGTATTTATAAACATGTATATATATATATATATATATATATGTGGCCCCTACCCCTCGAGCTATCGGTTTTTCGGTTGTGATAATTTTTAATTATTTAATGGCAGAACCTACGATCCATGTGTATATAGCTAGATGTTCCAGCTCTGCCAGATCCTTTGAATTGGTTGCATTCGCTTTAAAGTGTGTAAATAGTTTATGGACCCCCTCCCCCTTTAGCCCCATTTCATTTAGCTTAATACAAATATGTATAATCCATGTACTTATCTAATCATGTTCTGTTCAGCTCTGATAAATCGACAACTTAATCGATTCACACACAATATTTATATATATAACTTATGTATATAGCCGGACTTTTGTATATTACTTAAGCACCCAAATATGGGCATATGGGCTTTAGTTCGTAGACTACAAATATACGATTATATGAAAATCAGAAAATGTATCTTCTAATATTTCTATATATTCAGCTCATTTACATTCCATTATAGATCCAGTTGCGTATCGATGCGGAATAATGATATAGCTTATTATTTGCTTTTAACTAGAAATTCAACTAACTGAAAGACTGGAGAATGTCTGTATGTACTTTGTTAATGTACTCAATTGTGGAACATTATCAGTAGCGGAAATATCAATATCGTTTAAAAATAACTATCATAATCAACCGATTTATGTGGGCGTGTGCTTCACTCTCTCAGAGTACATGCGCCATAACCAATTAAAGTCAGCTGTGTTTTTCGCCAAAGAGAGTAGGTTATAGAATGGAATTAAAAAACAAGAAAGAAGCTTTTTTGCAAACCCAACCTAATAATGATACCAATAAAAACAGGCACTTATGCAGAGTATCATGACGATAGCTTTAATACTGAGAGACTGGTTCGCAAAGAAACAGACAGACAGATGGACGAACGGACAGACGGACGGCCTAGGCTAGATCGATTCGGCAGTTGATATCAATCAATATATGCTTTATGGGGCCGAGAAAAGTCTCCTTCTATGCGTTCGCATTTCGAGACAAAATTATAATACCCTCTGCAATTGTATAATAACCTAATCATTTCGCGCAGTTTCAAGTCTGCTGCTTCTTGCTTGATTCCCTGAATAACCAGGTCACTTTGAGGGACAGATACATAAATCTAACATATTTGTACATATATTCTTTTTTATTCCAACATTTTCTTATAGGCAGTTAGGACTGTACTTTTAGCCTCTTAGATATCACTTTGCGGGATTCCTTCTCTTTTTAAAAAGTTCATTTTTACCAAGGACTAAATGTGTTCCAACAATCCCTTTAAGGCAGTTATGCCTGTAGTCTTAGCCGTTGCTCATTTAAATTGGTTCTACAGGTTGCCTTACATTCATACGCACGCACACCTACATATGCTCATATGCATAAGTGGTACTCATCAACAACAAGTTCTTCGTTTGGCTCGGCTCAGGTAAGAAAATCTAAACGTGCAACAACAACAAAAAAAAAGGCAAAACAAAGAAATTGATTTTCACTGCGCTGCTCTGGACTACACCTTCAGAATTTTTACTGAATCAGCGCAACAACAAATCAGCAGCAACAATAACAAGAACCGGAATTCTTTTGAAGTTAAAGCGCACACCTTTTCCCGATTTTTCTCTCTTGTGTGTTTGTGTGAGTTCCTCAAACGGCGCTCTCTCTCTCTTACTCTTCAGAACTACGCGCTCCACTCAAATCAGTCCTCGCCACAGTCACCGCTCAGCATCACACATGTTCCCTTTCTTGATCTGTGTGTGTGTTTGTGTGTCTCTCTCTTGCTCTCACTTCTGATCTGCACGCTCCATTCAAATCAGTCCTCGCTGTGCATGCATTTGTGTGTGGCAACGTGAAGTAGTAGCTAAAACGGCGCGCTCTCTCTTTTGATCTGCGAGTTGCACTCAAAGCAATCCTCAGCAGAGTCGCCGCTCAACTTCACACGCGTTCACTTCGTTCATCTATGCGTGTGTTTGTGTGTGGGTGCGTGAACTTGTAGCTCAAACGGCGCTCTCTCTCTCTGTGAGTTGCACTCAAAGTAATCCTCAAACGATCGCCAAGCCACAGTCGCCGCTCAACTTCTGACGCGTTCGCCTCGTTGATTGTTTTCTTTGCGGTTGTTGTTGTTGCGCTTTATTGTTAATGTTAATTCGCTTGTGTTAGCTTTTTATTTGGATTAGCTCGAATTGCCGCATTGGCAATAAAGTTTGGTCAATTTATCGAGCATGAAATTGACAGCGTGAGACGGCAAAGTTCCTTCTCATTCAACATGTTTTGTCGCAACCAGAGTTTGTTTCTGAGTGTGGCATTAAAAAGCGTTTGAAGCCAAAGGGTCAAACCGGTTTGGTCAGCGCCAGTTGCCACTCGAGCCGCGCAGCAATGGACGCCGCCTTCAGTCAGCCAGCTTCGGGCTCAGCCTCGGCATCCCTGCAACGTGTTGCCTCGCAGTCGAGCCTCGTCCAGGCCGCGGCGCCCCATCACTATCATTATATACAATATCCGGCGCATTATCTGCAGCAGCAGGCAATTGGCATGGCATCGGTTGCGGATGCAGTGCAGCAATGTCAGTGCCCCTGCTCCTGCGGACGCGCAACTGGAACCCAGCAGCTGCAGCAGCAGCAGCAGCAGAATGCATCCATGGCTGTGGCCGTGCTGGTGCATCAGCAGACCTCGACACCAGCTCAGGCGACGGGCTTGAAGACAGCGCAGTCGGCGCAGTCGCTGCTTAATCATTCGTACCAGGCGCTGCCCAGCGAAGAGCAGCAGCGAGCACAGCAAAATTTACCGTTCGATCAGTCCGCGGGCCCGGCCAGATGCGAGTGCGATCTGGAGTGCAGCTGCGCCGCCAACAGCAGCTCCTTGTCCCACCAGCAGCAGCAGCAGCACAAGCGCAGCTTGATCGCGGATGCAATGCTGGGCGCTGACGAGATTACGGTCAGCGAGTCCGACAACAATAGCACCATGATCAAGAAGAAAAAGCCCCGCGCCAGTGTGACCAACGCATCCGATCAGCTGCCCTCCAAAACGGACAGCTGCAATGATATCTACCACGACACGGAACTCGAGGCGGCTGCGGCTGTTACGGCATCTGCCTCGGGCAGAGCTGGCGGCGCCAAGTCGCAGGGCCTCGATGATAATCGTCCACCTTTGCCGCCACGCCCACCGCCCAGGCCGCGCAGTAACGTAAATGGTTCCATAGGTGAGTGATATTTGTGAGAATTTATTGAAGATTATCAAGATGGGTAGATTACGATTTTCCACGGGCGCGTACTTAGTGGAAAGGTAATATCCAAAATTTATTAGCACAAAACGTGCCACGGGCAAGGCCGGGCAATGCCCGCTAGTTATAAATATATTTTGTGGGCATCGTGAAGAAGACTATTTATTATGAAAATCACAGTTCCCAATTTCTGTGACTGCCATCTCGCATTGTAACTGATTCACCTGACAGCATCCGCTCGGGCATGGATTCCCTCCATCCTCGCTAGTTTTTGCTAGTTTAACGCCTGCGCAATCCCTTCTCTCTCTCTCTCTCTCTCGCGTGGACTCTCCCATCCGTGATTGCAGCAGTTTTTGGTGGTTGGAATTGAATAAGTTGACATCGTTTCGCAACTGCACCGCACTCTCGATGGGGCGCAGCTTCCGCGTCGTCTCCCATATTAAGCCTATTTAATCCCAGTCCGCGCAGCTGCCAGTTGAGGCATCTAAACGACTTGTGTGTAGATATTTTCCGAGAAGTGCAAAAAAAAAACCCCAAAAACAAAATAAATATATATAAATGTATAAACAATCGAGAAAACCAATAGTTTGAGGGAATTCGCGATGGCACAGGAGTTGTTCTAGATAATTTATAGTTAACTGTCTTCCGGGTTTTCCGAGCAACTGGCAATATGCATGGCTATCCGGTGATGCAGTTCGTGCAGTACAGCATGCCTCCGCCGTGTTCCTGGGTGCCCGCACCGCCGCCCACATCCGCCGCAGAGGCACATCATCGCGGCTCGATAGGTTAGGATGGGATACGTCTATTTTTGCCATGTCTCCAATGCAATTTCTGCTTTCGTTTTTTCCAGCTCATCGCCATGGAGCTGGTATCAAGAAGTACGTGGTGTGGTGCCTCATCTGCGGCGGCTTTAGCTGCCTGCTGGGCGTGCTCTTTCTGGGCGTCTATTTTCTGCTCCATTCCTATACGATAACTGTGGGCAACTTTGAAACGGTGCCCACCTTTGTGCCCGCCACGCTGGTAAGTATTAATCCACTACATCATTCAAATTTCCTTCTCAATCTCCCTTAACCTTCCAGCTAATCCTCACGGGCGTTTGCATCATGAGCCTGGCGCGTCGTCGCAATCGCTATAGCTATCTGGTGAGTCCAGCTTTCATTTTGCTTCAATCCTTTGCTGAACCTCATCCATTTCTCTTGCAGATCAAGCTGTCGGGTGCGTGTGGCCTTGTCTCCGCCTTAACCTGCGCTCTGGTGACCGTGACCACCACGGTCCTCCACATGAGCCGGCTGCAGGCGTTGCGTGAATGCGAATACGCGCAGAAGACGCGCACCTGCACCTGCTACTCGGATCTCATTGAATCGCAGGTGGATCGCGTTGACAAAGGTAAAGGTGCGTCGTCGATTGGGAAAATCCTCACACAGCTCACCATTCCCACATTCTTTCAGAAGGCGTGCGTCTGGTCTTCGATTCGCTCTCGGACTGCGGCGTCGTTCACGGCTCCCTTTACTCCTGCCTACGCGCCATATTCGGCCTGTCCGTGGCCGGCGTCCTTATCGCCGTATTTAGTTGCATGCTGGTCTATCAGCTGCTCAGCCACGAGCGCAAGAAGATGTACTGGGAGCAGCTGGAGCTGCGCTGCCGATCCCTCTATGCCAGCCAGGCGCCGCCGCCACATGGTCTCGCGCCGGGTCGCCTGCTCAACTGTCGTTGTTGTGAGCAGTGCCACGCCCATCGCCAGTTGACGTTGCCGCTTCAGGCTACGGCCTATCCGTGGGATGAGGCAAGTGCCGCAGCAGCAGCAGCGGCTGCGGTCGCCGCCGGCGGCGGAGCTGGCGCCGAGCAACGTTTCTGGGCTGCACAACCGCCGGGCAATTTCTATTCGCCCAATCCGGGCGGCGAGGAGACGGTTGCAGGCTGTCGCAGCGGACGCGAACGCGCCAATCGCAGCAGCAGCAGCGGCTGGAGCTGGCCGAGAATGCCCTGGCAGCGCACCACACCGGACGCCACACGACGTTTTCGGCAAGCTGCCGCCAGCCCGGACTCCCAGTACGGCTTCAGCTCGACGACGGCCGTCGCTGTTGCCGATGGCAACCAGATGCTCATCGAGGAGCCAGTTGTGGTTGGCGGCAATTATAACTCGTTGTCGCCGCCCAATGCTCTGCCCTACGGCGTTTGGGGTCCACCGCCGCCGTATAGCGATCCCAATAGTCCGGCACGACGTGGCTACTATCAATATCTGCAGGCGGGCACTTGCCTGACGGGCAATCCCGCCGTGACGGCACTGATGCCACAGCAGCAGCAGGAGCAGCCGCAGCAGCTGGTGTCACAGTCACGTGCCTGTGGTCAGTCCGCGACGCTGGAACGCATGGATGGCCTAAGCGGAGGCACTGCATCAGTGGCCAATGCACGCACCGCCGCCTACAAGGCAAAGACGACGGTGGGCAATGGCGAATATGAGAATACGCACTCGGACAGCGACGGCTGCATGGGCTGGGAACGGGATCGCTGCTCCAACACGCTGCCCACACGCAAGCTGAAGAAGCGCATCGAGGCGGGCGCCAAGAGCATCGGTCCGCAAAACAATGCCAGGCAGGAAAGGCCCAATGTGCAGCAGGTGTTCGCCAAGCCGGAAGCAAAGCAGCAGGCGCAGCTACAACCCGGCAGCGGGTTGGAAAACAGTGGCTACCAGGATTCGAACGGAGCCATTGCTAAGGATCAGGCGCCGCCAACAGCTGTTGCTGGAGGAGGTGAGCTGCTCGAGGGTGCCGAGTCGGAGGTGTACTTTGCGGACGTGAGCAGCTGTTGCAACATGTCCGTGAAGAACGACAACTACTACGACAATGCGCAGCGGCATCAGGCACACCAGGTACATCACCAGCATCAGCACAGCAACTGCAGCCACAGCAGCAGCAATCAGAGCACCAACAACAACAACAATGAGGATTATCTGGCGCAACGTTTTGCTAGACGGGAGCACTCGGTGCGCAGTCGCCTGCCCATTCCGCAGTCGCGCCTGGAGGATGATTACGAGAGCTCCAACTTGAACATGCCGACATTGAAGAGCGCCTCTTTGGATCAGCAGCAACAACAGCTGCAGAAGGACATCTCGCGGCAGAGCATGTGCTCCGTGGACTCGGAGGCCAAGACGGAGTTCACAGATTTGTCGCCATCGACGCCAGGTGAGGGGCAGCTGCCGCTGCCACCGCCGCCCGCCAATTTTGCCAGCGATCCGCCAGTTTCACAAACATCGGCTGCTAACTTTGTCGCCTCGTTTCCATACTCATCGGAGTCACAGTGCCTGGAGGCGCATCGTCGCTCCACCAAGAACATACACGAGTTGCTGCTGACGACCGGAAATGGAAATAGCTCCACGGGCGTCGATGCCCAGGCCCATTACGAGATAATTAACGATCGCTACCAGCTGCAGCGCTCTGTCGCGACCAAGTCCAAGCCGAAGAGCCGCTCCCGGGAGCACTTGGATATCTATGAGGGCGGAGGTTGTCCGGCTGAGCGCTCCTCCGACTGGTCCGATGGCAGCGGCTGCGGCGCAGTGCGCGGCGGCAGCAAACGTTTGTGAGACGAACTCGAACTATTCGTCTAGGTTTCATCAACAACAACCAAACACACAACACGCACACACACGCTATCTCACAATCAGTCTTTCTTATGATTTGTGAACAGATCTTTGCATCCGGAATCTTTTCCATCCAAAATGTACTAATAGTGTTGCCAAATTAGCTATTTGCCAGAGGCTGTTGGCAACGCAAGTACTACTTAGTTTTGCTCTTTATATGAACAATTTTGCTCTTTTGTGAACAGACCGTTGCATATGAAATGTTTGCCTACCAAAATGTACCAATAACGATTAGCGTTGTCAATTCTGCAACATTTCAGAGGCAGTTGGCAACACTGACAACAACGGTACTAGTTAGTTTTGCTCTTTATATGAGCCTTAATCTCTCTCTCTCTTATTAACCGTATTTGGCCGCATTTCACGCTAAGGTCCATGTGGCCATAAACTTTGCTTTAACTATTTTATGCCATCTATTTTACGTAGCATAAACAAGTTCTTATATATAAATAATATTGTAGTACTGTATTGAATGTTGAAATTGTAGTGGTAGTCTATGAAAATATTAAACCAATTATGTTACACTTGCCTATTTATATAGCTGCAAACATACCCACACACATAAACAAATATAAATCCATATTCATAGACACTTATATAGTTAGTTAAACGTTAGATTGCAAGTTAAATTCATTAAAAACGAAAATAATTTAATTTCACCAGCACTTTTCTAAATAACTGTTAACGTTTAATTATATATCGAGGGCTGCCAACTTGAACGCTTGCTCACGCGCATTTATCGATACTTTCTCACGAGCATTGACTACGTACAAGGCCGCGCTACATATGAAAACTATGCAATTGAGTACGTAGAAGGTCGCGCTCCATTAGAAAGTATGCAATAGATTTTTTTAAATTTAATATTGTTGGACTTTTATATAGCTGCAAACATGCACACACATGAACAAATATAGATCCATATTCATAGACACATTTATAGTTAGTTAAACGTTAGATTGCAAGTTGAATTCATAAAAACCGAAAACGAACAATGTGATCTCACGAGTATTTTACTAAATAACTGTTTAAATCCAACCATATGTATATCGAGTAGCTATCGATACAGCGAGTGCTGGCAACGCAAACAAGCGCACTTATCGATACTTTCTCACAAATATTGAATGCGTGCAAGGGCGCGTTCCGTAAGAAAGTATGCAATAGGTTTATTTAAAATTAATAATGTTGGACTTTTATTACGTGCGACTAAAACTGACAGCTGAACTGCAGTTGAAACAAAAATATAATAAAACCTAAGGCACTTGTGGGACTTTTCAATGTTGCAAGCTGTGTGACAGCGCGAAAACAGAGCTAATCATTAGACCTAAGCTTACCAGGGTCGCCGCAGAATTCTTACGATCCGCAATGCTGCCATGGGGTATTTCGTTTTCGGAGTCATCCGGAACGACCACCTCGTCGGCGGCCAATTCCTCTAGAGCAAGTGAGGTTGCCTCATTTATGGTTCGCAGCAGGGGATAATTCTGATTGAGCCGCCTTGGTGCAGTCTTTACGAGTCTGAAATCATTATAGGTGTCCTCGTCCAGCTCACATTTGCCCAAGAAGTCGTCGGTGTCGACAGACCAAACCATAACGCCAGCCAATCGCTTTTTCATGGCGAACTTCACCTTGTTAGCAATAGAACGTGAGCTATCGAAGGTGACAACGCTCACGTCTTGGGTGAAAACATTGCGCTCCGAGCGGGCTACCACTTGGCTTGTGGCTCCATCCCACGTTGTTGACCAACCCGATGTCTTATTGCTCAATATGCTGCAGATCTCGTTGTAGCCCAAGAACCCATCCTCGCGGGTAAATGGACCACGGAAGCCGACACCAGCACTAGCATCATCTACATTGCCCTGGGACACCGTCTTGAAGGTTCGCCCATAGAAGGGCAGACCCAACACCAGCTTGGCCGGCGGAGCACCGAGCTTCAGCAGATAGTCGATGCTGTATTGCTAAATTAATTAATTATATTAAATGTAATACAAAATACAAAATATCTTCCAGACATACCACACTCAATGGATCCACGGGGGCCGCCGTCAATGGAGCATTATATCCGACTTTCTGGTCCCAGCTGCCGTGATAATCGTAGCACATAATGTGCAGGAAATCCAGATAGCGAGAGATTTGGCGCACATCGTAGGCCTGATCGATAACATTCTTGGCGGCGCCAATTGCCGAGGTCAACAGCAGGCCGTAATTGTCAAACTCCTCACGTAGTTCCTTGGTCAGAGCAACAAAGTTCTCGCGATCCTGCGGGCTGCCGCCGCGTTGCGTGGGATACTCCCAGTCCAAATCCAGGCCATCAAAGTTGTATTTGCGCACAAAGCCCGTCACCTGCTTCACGAAATGCTGGCGCTGTTGCGCATTGGCCACGAGGATTGAGTAGTTCTTCGAACCCTCGTTCCAACCACCGATGGCCAGGCTGACCTTCAGATGCGGATGGGTGCGTTTCAAGCCCGTCAAGCGCTCATAGCCACCCTTGCCGTACTCCTCTTGCAGGTCCTGCCAGGGGTCTGCATAAACAACATATGGTAAATAATAATTTGCATATTATGCATATTTTTGTCTTTTACCCAACGATTTGATGGCCGACTGCGTGATGTCCAGGCCAGCGAAGGCATAGACAGCATGTGTGCAGAGGTTCGGATCGAAATTCTCAATCGAATAGGCGCCCTGTCCAGGCCGATAGACCGCCCACGTGGATATATAGCAAACGACCACCTTGTTGTGTGTGGGTCCTGGAATGAGCAATAGATATGTTTATTTACATCCCCTTTGCGGTCAACCACAAGCACTCACCTGTCCTGGCGGCAACTGAAGCCCACAATGTGCCCGCAACAACTGCCAGCAAAAGCGACAGCAGCGCCCTCCTCACAGAAATTGGTCCGCCCTGCGCCATAAGCATGTGCATCTATACTGAGGCATCAAACAGAGAACAAATCAGAAATGAGTGGGCGCCGCTTTATAGAAATGCGCTGTATATTTATGTGTGTGCGCATCATAGCTGTAAAGTATATTGTATCTGCCAGATACATTTAATTAAGCTCAATTTAACACGCCTTTATTAGAAGACGCAGAAAAGTGAAAGGCGAGCGACGCCGTCCGATTCTTATATGCACTGATCTCGGCAGTGAATCACCAAGACAAACTCTGGACCTTTATATACGACCATGTTTACAACATTAAATGCAAATGTGGTAAAACGGTTTTCTTTGCTGTTAAATACTGACTTGCAGTTTTTATACTGAATATAATGTTTTTGAAAGCAACTATATATGAAACAGTGGGAAGTCAAACCAATACCCGTATTTCCTTGTTTGCCTGTATTTTTAAAATAACGATAGCTGGGCACACGGCACTTCCTGTTCATGCAGCCTTTACTAGAACATTTTCTTAAGTGTTTTTAGCACTTGTATGGGCTTGACCTGGCCTGGTGAGGCAATTAAAAAATGTATAAGTACGTGGGCTGCGAAACCTGATTCTCAACTTTCGCTCATATACCCTTTAAAGTCATGCAGGCAGATTCTTATGGCAGCCGGCACAATTGCATGCGAGCTGAAGGCATGATTCATGCGGACACAATGATTCCATTGTTGACATCTCTGCCTGATTTTTTGCTCCGCAGCTAGACAAGAATTTGCTATCAGGCATATTGTTGGACAAATAACAACATATTGACTTCTGATAAGAATATTGTATGTACATGGCATCAATATGCACTTGCAAAAGCTACAAATAAGTTGGATTTTAACATTATGTTTTGTTTGCCTATTTCCCTTTGTTTTGACTGAAACCGAAATCATCTTCACATGACGAGTCGCTAACAAAAGGTAACTGCAAATCATGCGAAAAGAAATCGAGAGGAAAAAACCAGATCGCGACTCCAAGAACGCAGATGAACTAAAAAATGATTCGCTCAAGTTTGGGCTACGCCTGCGCCCTGGGTTTGATTAGCCAGCCGTGCATTGTGTGTGCGTGTGTGTGGAAAGTCAATTAGCGGAAAGGCAACTCCAACTTTAAAAATCACATTCATTTGACTACGCACTTAAAATTCGTTGGTGTGAATATCACTGGCACTGCTCGGGCTGACGTGCACGGCATGTTCAAGCTAGCAGAAACCTTTTCATATCTACACTTTAATGTATATGCATATATATTAAGTGGTTGTATCAGTTTTTACGTACGATATTTTATTGCTGCAAGACGTGTTTTTGTACTTCAGAAAATTATGAGATCCGCGAGCGAACACAATTGGTACCGTTGCTCACGCGCTCTTACCAATAACTAAACGTCGTCGATCTGAGACCACGGCCACACTGCGAATTCAGGCACTCACATAAGCCACTGAGGCCGAACAGCTTACCACCACCAGCCAGAGCAAGTTGTCGTCAAGTCCAGTTAAGAGTACAAGACGCACTGTTACGCTCAGCATATCGAAGACTTTGAAGAGAGTAGAAGCCGACCTTAAGAATTGTACTCAGTGTTGTCAACGGTCGGTTACCACCACCACCCAGAGCAAGCTGTCCAGTCAAGTCTAGTTAAGAGTAAAACACGAACTGCGTGCGCTCAGCATAAAAAGACTTTAAAGAGCGCATATGAGCAGAAACCAACCTTAAGAATTGTTAACAGTGCTGTCAACGGTCGCTTAAAAGAAGTAGTTTAGTGTAATGTTAATGTTTCTTTGTAACTGCAACAAAAATAATTTTTCTTTGTTGCAGTTCTTTAACTGCAGCTTTTTAAAGGCCACACCGGTTTTATAGCTCGTAAAAATGAAGAAATATTTATTTTATTGAAACATTTTCTTATTTGTCCAATGTTTTTTTTTTTCAATTTTCCCTACATTTTCTTATTACCGTTAAGCTTTGAAATAGTTTTTAAAAAGTGTACTATAGAAAAAAAAAGTGTTGGCAACACTGATTGTGGGTTACATTAATAGCCTAACATAAATCAAATTGTGTATTAAAGTAATTGCATTGTGTGCCATTAAATATTCAAAAATTGATTTGAAAATCTTGTTGAAGGAAAATTAACTTTGAACTTAGTACACCGAAAGCAAACAAAACAAAACAATATATTTGGTCCGATAGGCTTATCGATTCCGATTAATTGCTAGAGAGACTTCTTCCGCAGCCCTGTGTAATCGCAATCGTTGTCTCGGTCCATTTGCCATCACTGGCTTAAACATAAACAATCGTCAAAATTTCTGCTGCGTACACGGGAAAAATCGTAAGGGCTAACCAGATTGCAGGTCGATAAAATTAATGCACGTCGTTTCCCGCTCACCTGTGAGCCATCTGCATTTGTATAATGAACGTTGAAGCCGATGAATGTGTTCCGGATGCAGCAACAGCCTCCAAGCGCCTGAAGCGCACACACTCCAAAGACGAAAGTTGTAGCGAGGAAGTAGCCGCAGTTGCGGCAGTTGCTGGATCTAATATGGACTTAATATTGGTTGGGTAAGTGACCGCAAGCGCATATTTTCAACAGACTGATTGATTTCTAACGACGTGCAGCAAGGAGGCAAACGTGGTGGCAAATACCCACAACAACAACAACAACAGCAACAACAGGAACAAAAGCGAATCAGAGCTGGGCACTGGCAATGTGGCGTCTGCTGCAGACGCTGACAAGAACGCGATGGTCGAGACGTCGAGCGAAACATTGTCTGATTTAATCTTAGACACTGAATCTCGCTCGCCACGTTTATTTCCCATTCGTGACAGTTTAGACTCTATTGATGAGCCGGCAACTATTAATCCGCCGGATATATTTTCCGATACTTCAAGCTCCAATCCGTTTTTGGATATATTGCCGGGCGAACCAGGATATGTCGCACGCAACACCACGGCTCGCAACAATGCTGATGGCAATACCGAAAATGGCGATGCAGCTGCCAGTTCGCGTACATTTAATCGACCTCGCACGCAGCGGACTCGTTCGTATCGCTCCACATTGTCGAACTTGGAGTCGAGCAGCAGTGCCAGCGGCAGCGATCATCAATATAACAGTGATACCAATGATGCAGATGTGGATGAGGACGACGCTGATGTGGCAGCGGAGGCAGCAAATGCCGAGGAGGACGAATCTCGTTCGCCAGAAGCTCAGCTGCTAGACGAAAGCAGCTCCGACTCGAGCGGCGCGTTCTGGAACCGCTTCTACACTTCTAGCAATGAGGAAAACGATTCCGTAAGTTATGCCAATTCGTGGATTCGTTTAATATGTATCTATTGAAAGTTTGTGTGAAGGGGATTAGGTTATTGCATGTGTATAGCATGCAGATGGTCGCATCTCCGATTCTATAAAATATATTTTCTTGATCAGGACATTGGAACTGAGTCGATCTGGCCATGTCCGGGTGTTCTGACTGCTCGTCTGTTTGAATGCGGCCATTGCGAAAGCTACGAAAGCTAAATACCTTACAAGTAGATTCTTGCAATATCAAAGGGTCAACGCCCAGCTACCGTCGGGTTCATCCGCCTGGAACACTCTTGTTTCTATTTAAAAACATTCAAAACTTAAAAATTAAATCTATATGACATCCAAAAAAAAGGGGGCGAACATTTTGTTTCATATGTCAGAACCAATAGAGCCTAGGACAAAATCCAGTAAAACCCAAACATTTAGTAGTCTAGAGCTGTAAGAAAAACAATTATATACGAATCTAAAAAACATTTAACAATATGTTTTTTCCCGTAAGTTGAGCGCACTTGCATATATATAATACTATATTTTTATCTAAACACAATGCCATGCAGGACGACGACTATAATGAGGCGGAAGCGAATCCCGCCGACAAGGAACAAATTGAGTTAGCCGTTAACAAGGTGCTGTGCAAATCGAAACCGTCCTACAATTGGAACTTTGCGCAGGAGCTAATGCGGCGCGAGCATAGCCTGTTCAATCGGATTGGATGGCGCGGTGGGCACACCTCGTCAATGAGCTTCGGGCAGGGATATTACGGCTCACGCCAGGTCGTGGAGCGTATGAAGCTGATAAATTCGTTGAGCATGCATCGTTGCTGCGTCAACTGCTTGAGCTTCAATCGTACCGGAGATCTGATTTGCTCCGGCTCCGACGATCTCAGCATCATTGTATGGGACTGGGCGAACGGCAGGCCAAGACACAGCTTCAAATCTGGCCACAGCTTGAACATATTCCAAACCAAGTTCATTGACAGCGTCGGCTGCCTGGACGTCGTATCCTCCAGCCGCGACGGTCAGGTGCGCCGTGCAGTCATACCGCCATCGGGCAGCAGCAGCATCAAGCCCGTACGCCTCTACAGCCATAACGATGCGGTCCACAAGCTGGTCGTTGTGCCGCACAGCAAGCACGAGGTGATCAGCGCCGGCGAGGATGCGGCGGTCAAACATTTTGATTTGCGCACCAATGCTTGCACCACAATGCTCCGATGCGTCTCCAGCGACGACAACAGACGCGTCCGTCTCTTCAGCATTGCACACCACCCGTATGTGCCGGAGTTTTGTGTCAGCGGCTCAGATGACAAGCTGCGCGTCTACGATAAGCGCAAGCTGACCAGCCCCGTGCACGAAATGACGCCTAAGGATCTAAAAGATGTGAGTCTCAATTTGATACACACAACACATTTGTTACACTAACAATTCACCCTCCTTGTGCAGACGAAGATCACGCAGATCACGTGCGCGGTCTACAATCACAGCGGCAGCGAAATTCTCGCCTCCTACAGCGATGCGGGCATTTATCTATACGACAGCCGCAACTACAAGGATGGCGAATTTCTGCACTCCTATGAAGGACACATGTAAGAAACGCAACAACAAGACTATCTTCAGAAGACACGCTTCTAAAATTAAATGCTCCTTTCTAAAGCCTAGTCATACATACTAACATTCATGCATACATGCATACATACATGCATACATGCAAACATACATGCATGCTTACATGCATGCTTACATGCATGGCTAAATACATGCACACATGCATGCATACATATATGCTTCTTTCTATAGCCTATACATATATACATTTATATATACATACATACATACATACATACATACATACATACATACATACATACATACATACATACATACATACATACATACATACATACATACATACATACATACATATATGCATTTATTCATATATACATGCCTACATGCTTAATTGCATACATGCATACATTCAAGTATGCATAAAAAAAATCAAAAACTACACTAGCTAAGCATGACACTAGAGAGCCTACTTGAATTTTTGAGAATCGAGGAGAAGAGCACTTGATAAAAATTCGTTATATTTAAATTAGTAGTACAGCGACAAATAAGCTTGTCTGCGGTTGGTATTAGAAAACAAACATGCATGCATACATACATACATAAATGGCTGGCATGCATACACTAACGCACTCATACATATATACGCTCAAATATCCTATATAGACATAGGTCCACATTTCCCAACCCCATAACTTAGTCAAATCTCATCAGATTTTCACGAGCTTTGGCTTTTTGTACATAGTTTGCCCCCTAGACCATTTTTGCATTCAAACCTGAATACATGTTTTATAGTCGAAATTCATGTCCAAATCTTACCCCAAGATTCGTATGTAGACATGTGTCAAAACTTCCCATTCCCATAACTCGGTCAAATCTCATCCGATTTCCATGAGGTTTGGCTTTTTCTTAATGGGGAATCCTCTAGAATAATTTGGCATTCAAACCTGAATACATATTTTTTGGTCGAAATTCATGTCCAAATCTTACCCCAAGATTCGTATGTAGAGACACGGGTCAAAACTTCCCATGCTTATAACTCGGCCAAATCTCAACCGATTTTTACGAGACTTGGCTTTTTCTCCATGGTTTTCCCTCCAGTTTAATCTGGCATTCAAATCTAAATATACATTTTCTAGTCGAAATTCATGTCCAAATCTTACCCCAAGATTCGTATGTAGACATGTGTCAAAACTTCCCATTCCTATAACTCGGTCAAATCTCATCCGATTTCCGCGAAGTTTGGCATTTTTTTAATGTTTTTTCCTCTAAAACAATGTGGCAGTCAAATCTGAATACATATTTTTTGGTCGAAATTCAAGTCCAAATCTTACCCCAAGATTCGTATGTAGACACGGGTCAAAACTTCCCATTCCTATAACTCGGCCAAATCTCATCCGATTTCCACGAGGTTTGGCTTTTTCTTCATGGTTTTTCCTCTAAAACAATCTGGCATTCAAATCTGAATACATATTTTTTGGTCGAAATTCATGTCCAAATCTTACCCCAAGATTCGTAAGTAGACACGGGTCAAAACTTCCCATTCCTATAACTCGGCCAAATCTCATCCGATTTCCACGAGGTTTGGCTTTTTCTTCATGGTTTTTACTCTAAAACAATCTGGCATTCAAACCTTAATACATATTTTTTGGTCGAAATTCATGTCCAAATCTTACCCCAAGATTCGTATGTAGACATGGGTCAAAACTTCCCATTCCTATAACTCGGCCAAATCTCATCCGATTTCCATGAGGTTTGGCTTTTTCTTAATGGGGAATCCTCTAGAATAATTTGGCATTCAAACCTGAATACATATTTTTTGGTCGAAATTCATGTCCAAATCTTACCCCAAGATTCGTATGTAGACATGTGTCAAAACTTCCCATTCCCATAACTCGGTCAAATCTCATCCGATTTCCATGAGGTTTGGCTTTTTCTTAATGGGGAATCCTCTAGAATAATTTGGCATTCAAACCTGAATACATATTTTTTGGTCGACATTCATGTCCAAATCTTACCCCAAGATTCGTATGTAGACACGGGTCAAAACTTCCCATGCTTATAACTCGGCCAAATCTCAACCGATTTTTACGAGACTTGGCTTTTTCTCCATGGTTTTCCCTCCAGTTTAATCTGGCATTCAAATCTAAATATACATTTTCTAGTCGAAATTCATGTCCAAATCTTACCCCAAGATTCGTATGTAGACATGTGTCAAAACTTCCCATTCCTATAACTCGGTCAAATCTCATCCGATTTCCGCGAAGTTTGGCATTTTTTTAATGGTTTTTCCTCTAAAACAATCTGGCATTCAAATCTGAATACATATTTTTTGGTCGAAATTCAAGTCCAAATCTTACCCCAAGATTCGTATGTAGACACGGGTCAAAACTTCCCATTCCTATAACTCGGCCAAATCTCATCCGATTTCCACGAGGTTTGGCTTTTTCTTCATGGTTTTTCCTCTAAAACAATCTGGCATTCAAATCTGAATACATATTTTTTGGTCGAAATTCATGTCCAAATCTTACCCCAAGATTCGTATGTAGACACGGGTCAAAACTTCCCATTCCTATAACTCGGCCAAATCTCATCCGATTTCCATGAGGTTTGGCTTTTTCTTCATGGTTTTTCCTCTAAAACAATCTGGCATTCAAACCTTAATACATATTTTTTGGTCGAAATTCAAGTCCAAATCTTACCCCAAGATTCGTATGTAGACATGGGTCAAAACTTCCCATGCTTATAACTCGGCCAAATCTCAACCGATTCTTACGAGCCTTGGCTTTTTCTCCATGGCTTTCCCTCCAGTTAAATCTGGCATTCAAATCTGAATACATATTTTTTGGTCGAAATTCATGTCCAAATCTTACCCCAAGATTCGTATGTAGACATGGGTCAAAACTTCCCATTCCTATAACTCGGCCAAATCTCATCCGATTTCCACGAGGTTTGGCTTTTTCTTCATGGTTTTTCCTCTAAAACAATCTGGCATTCAAACCTAAATACATATTTTTTGGTCGAAATTCAAGTCCAAATCTTACCCCAAGATTCGTATGTAGACATGGGTCAAAACTTCCCATGCCTATAACTCGGCCAAATCTCAACCGATTTTCACGAGACTTGGCTTTTTCTCCATGGTTTTCCCTCCAGTTTAATCTGGCATTCAAATCTAAATATACATTTTCTAGTCGAAATTCATGTCCAAATCTTACCCCAAGATTCGTATGTAGACATGGGTCAAAACTTCCCATTCCTATAACTCGGCCAAATCTCATCCGATTTCCACGAGGTTTGGCTTTTTCTTCATGGTTTTTCCTCTAAAACAATCTGGCATTCAAACCTAAATACATATTTTTTGGTCGAAATTCAAGTCCAAATCTTACCCCAAGATTCGTATGTAGACATGGGTCAAAACTTCCCATGCTTATAACTCGGCCAAATCTCAACCGATTCTTACGAGCCTTGGCTTTTTCTCCATGGCTTTCCCTCCAGTTAAATCTGGCATTCAAATCTGAATACATATTTTTTGGTCGAAATTCATGTCCAAATCTTACCCCAAGATTCGTATGTAGACATGGGTCAAAACTCACCATTCCTATAACTCGGCCAAATCTCATCCGATTTCCACGAGGTTTGGCTTTTTCTTCATGGTTTTTCCTCTAAAACAATCTGGCATTCAAACCTAAATACATATTTTTTGGTCGAAATTCAAGTCCAAATCTTACCCCAAGATTCGTATGTAGACATGTGTCAAAACTTCCCATTCCTATAACTCGGTCAAATCTCATCCGATTTCCGCGAAGTTTGGCATTTTCTTAATGGTTTTTCCTCTAAAACAATCTGGCATTCAAATCTGAATACATATTTTTTGGTCGAAATTCATGTCCAAATCTTACCCCAAGATTCGTATGTAGACATGGGTCAAAACTTCCCATTCCTATAACTCGGCCAAATCTCATCCGATTTTTACGAGACTTGGCTTTTTCTTCATGGTTTTTCCTCTAAAACAATCTGGCAATCAAACCTAAATACACATTTTTTGGTCGAAATTCCTGTCCAAATCTTACCCCAAGATTCGTATGTAAACATGGGTCAAAACTTCCCATTCCTATAACTCGGCCAAATCTCATCCGATTTTTACGAGACTTGGCTTTTTCTTCATGGTTTTTCCTCTAAAATAATTTGGCATTCAAACCTGAATACATATTTTTTGGTCGAAATTCATGTCCAAATCTTACCCCAAGATTCGTATGTAGACATGGGTCAAAACTTCCCATTCCTATAACTCGGCCAAATCTCATCCGATTTCCACGAGGTTTGGCTTTTTCTTAATGGGGTTTCCTCTAGAATAATGTGGCATTCAAACCTGAATACATATTTTTTGGTCGAAATTCATGTCCAAATCTTACCCCAAGATTCGTATGTAGACATGGGTCAAAACTTCCCATTCCCATAACTCGGACAAATCTCATCCGATTTTCACGAGACTTGGCTTTTTCTTCATGGTTTTCCCTCCAGTTAAATCTGGCTTTCAAATCTGAATATACATTTTCTAGGCGAAATTCATGTGAAAATCTTACCCTCGAATATCCTATATAGACATAGGTCAAAATTTCCCATCCCCGTAACTCGGTCAAATGTCATCCGATTTTCACGAGACTTGGCTTTTTCTCCATGGTTTTCCCTCCAGTTTAATCTGGCATTCAAATCTAAATATACATTTTTTAGTCGAAATTCATGTCCAAATCTTACCCCAAGATTCGTATGTAGACATGTGTCAAAACTTCCCATTCCTATAACTCGGTCAAATCTCATCCGATTTCCGTTTGGCATTTTTAATGGTTTTTCCTCTAAAACAATCTGGCATTCAAATCTGAATACATATTTTTTGGTCGAAATTCATGTCCAAATCTTACCCCAAGATTCGTATGTAGACATGTGTCAAAACTTCCCATTCCTATAACTCGGCCAAATCTCATCCGATTTTTACGAGACTTGGCTTTTTCTCCATGGTTTTTCCTCTTAAACAATCTGGCAATCAAACCTAAATACACATTTTTTGGTCGAAATTCCTGTCCAAATCTTACCCCAAGATTCGTATGTAGACATGGGTCAAAACTTCCCATTCCTATAACTCGGCCAAATCTCATCCGATTTCCACGAGGTTTAGCTTTTTCTTAATGGGGTTTCCTCTAGAATAATGTGGCATTCAAACCTGAATACATATTTTTTGGTCGAAATTCATGTCCAAATCTTACCCCAAGATTCGTATGTAGACATGGGTCAAAACTTCCCATTCCCATAACTCGGACAAATCCCATCCGATTTTCACGAGACTTGGCTTTTTCTTCATGGTTTTCCCTCCAGTTAAATCTGGCTTTCAAATCTGAATATACATTTTCTAGGCGAAATTCATGTGAAAATCTTACCCTCGAATATCCTATATAGACATAGGTCAAAATTTCCCATCCCCGTAACTCGGTCAAATGTCATCCGATTTTCACGAGACTTGGCTTTTTCTCCATGGTTTTCCCTCCAGTTTAATCTGGCATTCAAATCTAAATATACATTTTCTAGTCGAAATTCATGTCCAAATCTTACCCCAAGATTCGTATGTAGACATGTGTCAAAACTTCCCATTCCTATAACTCGGTCAAATCTCATCCGATTTCCGCGAAGTTTGGCATTTTTTTAATGGTTTTTCCTCTAAAACAATCTGGCATTCAAATCTGAATACATATTTTTTGGTCGAAATTCATGTCCAAATCTTACCCCAAGATTCGTATGTAGACATGGGTCAAAACTTCCCATTCCTATAACTCGGCCAAATCTCATCCGATTTTTACGAGACTTGGCTTTTTCTTCATGGTTTTTCCTCTAAAACAATCTGGCAATCAAACCTGAATACATATTTTTTGGTCGAAATTCATGTCCAAATCTTACCCCAAGATTCGTATGTAGACATGTGTCAAAACTTCCCATTCCCAATAACTCGGTCAAATCTCATCCGATTTCCATGAGGTTTGGCTTTTTCTTCATGGTTTTTACTCTAAAACAATCTGGCATTCAAACCTTAATACATATTTTTTGGTCGAAATTCAAGTCCAAATCTTACCCCAAGATTCGTATGTAGACATGGGTCAAAACTTCCCATTCCTATAACTCGGCCAAATCCCATCCGATTTTCACGATTTGGCTGATAAATCAGGCAAATCATTATTTTTTAAATTAAAATCTCCGACTTACCGAGTTCTGAACCTGAACCGAGGTTCTCAAATATGAAAACCTTTGGATATGTCTCCAATGGGTAGCATATTCTGACACAATACTAATTAATACCCGCTGGAAGGGTATACAAATATTGATGTATACGGCAATTTCATCCGTCCGTATTTAATTTACAGCAATAGCCGCACCATTAAAGGGGTCAACTTCTTTGGACCGCACTCGGAGTACATAATCAGTGGCAGCGACTGCGGAAACATCTTCTTCTGGGACAAGAACACCGAGGCGGTGATTAACTTTGTGAAAGGCGATCATGCCGGCGTGGTCAACTGCCTGGAGCAGCATCCATCGATGCCTGTGCTGGCCACTTCCGGGCTGGATCACAACGTTAAGATCTGGACACCCAGCGGCCTGAGCGAAGCTGTAAGTCGACTTGGCTGGAGTGTACACAGTTGAAACTAATTAATAATTTTAGGAGGTGCCTCGCACGGATGCGCTGAAGGAGACGCTGCAGAGAAACTTCAGACGCAGTCTGTTGGACGTGGGCGACTTTGACATCAATCAGATACATTATTTCATACGTCAACTGATCGAGCCACGTCGCAGTGCAGCGGGTGCAGCAGCAGCTGGCGGTGAACAGGGTCCGCGTGAACGCAATCGTAATCTTTTCCGGAGCAGCAGTAGCAGCAGCAGCAGCAGCATCATCAGCTCCAGTCCCGCCGTCGCCGCCAACCAGGAGCCGTCGCGTCGCCGCGACAGCAATCCGAGCAGCTCCGATGAGGGCAATGCCGATCCGCTTGGCTGTCGGTCGCAATGAGAAGAAAGAAGAACTGCATCATCCGCCACCCTATCATTATTAGCATTGTCATTGATCCCAAAGTCTACATAACGTATTCTCGTTTGGTTTCCTGGCCTTTAAAAGTCCCGGAAAGCATGCATTATTTTTGTTTAACTTTTTTTTATATATTTTGTGTGTTTTGCGAGCACCTGAAAGTTTTTGCGAATTCTACGTCCTTTTATTTGAAAGCGTTTTCAAATGCTGTGAATATTACAAATAAGCGCGCCCATATTCTAATTTTGAACGATTTCCAATAAATAATATACCACAAAAACTGTGCTTTGTCTTGTTTCTCTCCATGTATTAATAAAATAGACGCATCTCTCGTTTAATCGTTTGTCTGGCAGATGAGCGCCACGCTGCGCTTGACCCAGTGGGAGGCCTTCATCTGTGTGTTGAGCAGCAGCGGCACTACGTAGTTGGTGGAGTGTCCGGTCGTTGAGAGCGTGCCCTTGCGCTCGCCCGTCTTGTACAGCGGGCAGCGATAGCGCATGCCCTCACTGACCTCTGAGATGGTTATGGGCCGGAAATAGATGACGGGCATCACGTACATGAGGACCTTGGGCAGCTGTTCGACGAGCATGTTCTGTTCCCAGTGCCAGCGTGCGCCCTCGAGAAAAAGGCCGTTGCAATAGACACCGTCATCGGGCGCCACGTTCTTTGTCTCCACCTTGAGCACGTCATAGTCGAAAGTGAGCGTATCGATGGGTATTTTATATTTACGGGCATAATTCTGCATGGCGCCGGTAAGAAAGGCTTGCGTGAAGAAGAAGCCCGACAGCCAGAAGGTGGGCGGCTTCCCGACCCGATACCATTGATGCAGCCAATTTAAACGCTTGTAGAGATCCTGAACATAGGCGCCGAGTGGCTTGAGACAGGGATAGGATTTGCCCATCCATTTGACCGGTATGCGATTGAATTTCATGGCGGTCAGCACGTTCTCCAGATCGGGCGTCATCACAATGATGCCCTTAATGCCCATGGCCAGGTCGCGGCATGAGGTGCGAATCTCTTTCTGCAGTTTCAGAAAGCGTTCCATTTCCTGAACGACCACCGTGTTCATCGATTCATTGTAATCAACGGGATATTTTTCGGCAGCCCCCTCGATATCCATATCCGCCGGCATTTCCTGCTCGATCTGTTTTATCGTATCCAGCACCATTTGCTCCGGACTAATCCCACCGCTCGCCGTGCCCGCCGCCTCGCTGCCCAGCAGCAAGATCATCGAATCGAGCAGCGTTTTGGTCGTCTGCAAGTCACGCGTAATGCCCGAATTGGCGTGTAGGCCATAAACCTCCGGCGGCGCCAGCGACGGCATGCTTTCATCTAGATAGCGCAGAATCTCCCGATGCTCCGTTTTTCGTGGCAATATGTAACGATCATCGGCGGCAAAGCGGAAGCGATTGTCCGATACCACCTGAGAATTGCAGAAGTCCGCCAGAATCGTGACAATTGCGCGCCTGTCCCAATTATCCGTGACACGTCCGCCGTAGTTGCACTCGCTGGTCAGGTACGAGATGGCGTCATACGGCACGTGCTCGTACTGGTTGAGCAGCATCTACATGGAAGGACATCAACATGGTTAATTCAAATACAACAAGACTTGGTTGCGATTCACGCCTTACGCTCAGCTGGAGCACGGAAATCTGCAGATCGGATTCGTTAAAGCCGTAGGCAATGTTCCAGCCCAAGGGACCGTATTTGCGTCGTTCTTGGACGACGGCATGGAAGAAACAAATGCCGAAAAGGAGGCGGGTAAAAGCGCGATCCTGCTTGGCGCAGCCCATATAAAACTCGGGATCATTAATCGGCTCCGAGTTGTAGGAGCGCATCAGATTCTCGCGCAGACCCGTCGGCGGTTCGTTTGTCATCTTAACGCCGTTCTGGAGGATCGTTACCGGAAACTGCGGCGTGGGATACGCCGTTAGCCAAATGCGGAAGTTCGCTGGAAAGTCAATTGGAAATATGTATTATATTTACGATCCTTAGCAGCTGCTGAGATGCACTCACCCTGCGTGTTAAAGGTGTCCATGTTCTCCCACAGATACTCCAAGGTGGGCATCCAAGAGGCGGCCAGATGACAGTTTTGCAGGCACACCCAGTAGCCCATTTCCTGGGCATTCTTGATAAGAGCGGTTGCAATGGGGCCCTGACCCTGGCCAAGCGAGATGCTCTGGAACGACTCCTCCTGGCCCATTTTTTCGGCAAATGCCAGCAGGGAACCGAGAGGATCGGCGCCCGGTGATAAGATGAACACTAACGGAGTCAGAGCCGTGGAGTCCGCATACGATTTGGATATGTCGAATTCGGGAGGGGAGACGTACTGATCTCCAATCGTTTCCGCTATAAATTTGCGCACGCCCAGAAAGACCGAGTCCGGACGCAGCGCCTTCAGAACTATGATCTTTTCAAAGGCCGTGGTCTTGTCATTCCAGGGCGGCGGCAGGGGCTGCAGCTCCGGCGAGACATGGTCATAGATCGCTTGCCAGGCGCTCAAATTACTTTGGAACGATTTGACAATTCCGTTCAGCTCCTTGAGCTCTTCCAGGCGCAGGAAATTCAGCCAGACGATGTCGGTTATCCAGCTCGGGTCGGGATTGGGCGGTATTTGGGTAGACTCCTTGGCATTGGTCAGCAGATGCGACAGATGACGCATCTCGATCTGACCCGTGCCCAGCATAATCCGCGCGGTCAGTATAAAGGAAAATAGCAGCTTGTCCTTCTCGAAAATGGAGCGGCAAACGTTGTTGTACAGATTCCGGCTGAAGCCATCGACCAGGAACTTGATGCGTCGCGGCAAATCCTTCGACTTGTTGGCCGTCTCAATGGAATACATATACAGATTAATATACCAGTTGAGGGAGAACTGATACATGGGATCGATATTGGGCAAATCGGTTATGGAATAGTACAGGATGGAGGAGTGCACCGCGACGGGCTTGTAGTTGAGGCGGAATGCCTCGATTTTGGCAGACGTCTCTTTGGCTGCTTCCTGTTTTTCCGTGATGTCCTTGGAAAGCGTCTTCGAATCGGCCAAGATCAGGATGGCCGCCTCGTTCTCCAGAATATCACCCTCGCTGGAGGTCAATGTCTTCAGAATCATGTTCTCGGCATCGCGAAGGGCGCCTTTATTGGCAGCCGCTTCGGTGGTCAACATGATGCGCAGCTCTTGCAGATCCGGCCGCTCCTTGGCCACAACAATGCTCAGCAGCTGGTCCATCAGAGCGTTCTGGGTGAGCGCGAAATTAATCACCGTCACCTTATTAAAAGTCTCCGGCAGAAAGTGAGGATTGCGCAAATTACACGTCATATAGAGGCGAAAGTTCGGGGAGACTGGAACAACATTTTCGCCGAGGCTGATGTGCTTGACGCCGCCCTGGAGGAAGGTCTGCCGCATTAGAATCGGATCGAGGGGCACCTCCAGCTCCTCCTGCACGTTCTCAATAATCACGGGCGAACCGTACTCCAAGGCGTCGGCAATGATCTTCATGTAGTTGCTCTGATTGAACTTGACGCAGTTCAAGCGATTCTTGCGCTCCATGTTCTTGAGCCAATTGTTGGCCTGGCCCTGCGGATCGATAAACAGGCTGTACCGACTGGAGTTGGCCGAGATGATGGCGTTCTCGCTGGAGAACTCATCGTTTGGCAGCCCGTCCAGCTGCCAGTTCTGTATGGTCACCTCCAGGCCGAGCACGGCCGTGATCGAGTACTTTTTCGAGCAGGGTATCTGCAGGGCGACGCATTTCTTGAACCAATCCAGGACGCAGTTCGCCCGATACTGCAGATTAACGGCCGACAAATAGGCAATAATGCCGCACGAGATGAGCACATCGCCGGGCAGATGATCGTACAGATCCTGCAGATCATCGGCCGCCTTGTTCCAGCGCGACTTCTCGCCACCGAGGCCACCGATCAGTGCCTCGGCGCGTATCAGCTTGTTGCGGCAATTCTCAGCATGCTGCTCGGTGTTCTTCATCTCCTCGTTCGCCTTGTCCAGCTCGATGTTGAGCAGCGCCACCTTCTCCTCCAGCGCTGCAGCCATGGCCCGCTTCTCGGCCAGAAAGGCCATGGTGTCGGCGTACTCCTTTTCGGCCGCGGCCAGCTTGGCTTTCTTGGGCGCCACCACCTTGGCGACGTCGTCGTACATGTCCATGGCGATGACCCACTGACAGAGACCCTTGGCGGCGCTGGAGGCCTTGGCCACCACCTTGGGATCGAAGTCCTTGTTGGGTATGAACTCCTTGCGTATGCGCTTCATTACCTCGACCGGAATGTTGTCCTTGTCAAAGTCTTTAAGGGCGGGCAGAAAGTTCATATCGCCCAGAATGCGCTTGCTGGGTCCCCAGTAATCGTTGACCATCTTGCCCGTGGACGGATCGGGTATGCGTTCTGGCGGCAGGCCCTTCATAACACAGACCGCGGCCATAACCAGTTTGATGACCGGCGGCGGATTCTTCATGGACTTGACTAATGTGATGTCCGCCGGTTTAAGAGTATTCAAGGCGGCCAGTGCATCCTCCAGGACGGGTATGGCCTTGGCCAAATCCTTTTCGCATTCGCCCTTGAGAGCCTGGGCGGCCTCAGCCTGCACCGAGGCCATCTCCTCATCCTGCTTGACCTGCTCGGCAGCAGCGCTCGCCGCGAGCGTCTCCTTGTTAATCTCCAGCATCATTTTGCGCGAGGCCTCCGCCAGGGCCACCAACTTCGGCTGCAGTGCACCCAGATCGCGCTGCATTATGGAAATGGCAGCCGCTGCTTGCGCCAACGTATCCAAGCCGCCAATGTAGCGCATTTTGGCCAACATGGTCTCCTCCTGCTTGCGGGCGATAAGCGTCTGAAAGGATCGGATCAGCTCGATAAAGGAGGCGTTCGTCTGGTAGATGTAGCGATTGGTCATCTGGCAAAAGGAGCGCGTGACACGCGCCGCAGTCGTGTGAAAATATTGGCACGTGTCCATAATGGCCATTTTGATCTCTTCGGAGGGCACGTTCACATCGACAAGCGACATTTTGGCTATCATCTGGAGCGCCTCCTCCGGCCAGCTGTCGTACCAATCGATGGTGCAGCAATTTACCAGCGATGGATACAAACGCACCCGGGTACGCAAAGCGTCGCCAATGGGCGAGAAGCTGAGCACGATGTGCAGCTTCTGCTTGCAGCGATTGACAAAGAACGAGAAGACCTGTAGCGGTGAGACGTCAATATTGCGATTACCTCCTTGGGCGGCGAGGCGGACCATCTCGAGCACCTCCTGCTTCTCGTCGATGGGAAAGATGTTGGGCACTTCGCCCTGGTTGAGCAGGCAATCGATATCCTGCAGAAAGAGCTCCATTTTGATCTGATTCTCGGTGATGAGAAATGTCGTGTGCTTATTCATGCCGCCCGCCTCCTTCAGTATGGCCTTGATATCGTCGTGCCATTCGTTGGCGCCATAGTTCTTCGTTATCTCCGGCTGAAAGAAGGATGTCTGCACCATGTTAGTTGCCAGCTTCGTCAGCGACTGCCGCCCGGAGCCGCCCAGACCGATCAGCAACGCGCTGGCGCCCTGTATGGATATGATGCGACAGATCCGATTGAGATGCTGCAACGCGAACGTGAACAGGGTTATGTCCATCTTGGAGCGACGCGTCGAGTTGTAATCCTCAAGGCTGTTCTCGGATAGCTTGTGAAAGATCTCCATGCTGGGCACCTCCTCGTAGCGTCGATCGTCCGGCTCGCTGTCCTCGTCAAAGTACATGCCAAAGAAAACCTCGTTGGCAGCCTCCATGGTGAATGGTTGATCCGATTCCTGCAGAGTTTAATGTTTTTTTAATTTTCAACTATATTTAACTGCAATAGACTCTCAAACTCACCGTGACGTACTTCTCGAAGACCGTCTCCACCTTGTCCTTGAAGTTGGCCTTGAGGCATTCGTTCAGCTTCTCGAACATCCATTTGCGATCGATGTCGTCCACGAGCCGATCGTAGAACACGCGCATGGCCTCATGATACCAAACGCGTACCAGCATTTTCTTATCATTCACAGATTCCTTTCGGACCAGGGTGCAGCCGGTGACAACGCGTGAAATGTCGCGCAAATTGAATATATAATGGGATTTGGCGGGCGTGGCGCGCACCTCGGACTGGACGCTCTTGTAGATGCTCTGCGTGGCGCTTACAATCTGATTGGTCACCACGAAGACATCCTGTCCGTGTCCCGAGCGCCGAAAGCCGTTCAGCGCCACATTGAGAAAGATGCGGAACATGGTATCGTCGCTGAACGTATTGATGGAGTAGACATTGAAGTGATTGAGGAAGCGCGCATAGACATCCTGGCGACTTCCGCCGGGCAGGCCGCAGGCGGTCATGATAAGAACATTGTTGATATAGATCTTGGAGCTATCCTTCAGATCGTACACGTGGCCATAGTCGAAGAACTGTCGCAACAATTCCAGCGGCGGCTGGGCGCCGTACACTTCCTTAACGGGCATGTTCATGTCGTCCACGAAGAGCACGCTCTCCATGCCCTTGGGCGGTCCGAAGATGCCGCGCTTCCACTTCTGCAGCTTGGCTATGATCTGCTCCTGAGTCTGATTGGCGGTTATCATCACGGTGAAGGTTATAAAGCCCGTCTCGTACACTTCGGGATTTAGTTTGTTCATCAAATAGTTTTGTATATAGACGCTCTTGCCGGTGCCAGTTGGACCGACGAGCAGCATCCGTTTCTTGTGCTGCACATGCATTTTCAGCAGGTGGATATATCGAGCGGTGTCCACAGTTGGCACAATAACGCCCGTTTTGGTCTCCTCGACATCCATGCGCTTGGCTATCTCGGGCCAATGGCGCCAGGTGCCGCGCTGCTTAAAGACGTACACATAGTCCACGAGGAGACCCTCCATCGGAGGTGTCACCTCCATTTTGCCCAATGCTGCAGGCTCCTGCTCGTATAACTGAGGGACAAAGGCAACTTATTTTAATAGGGAACATAATTCGGGAAAGGAAATTACGCACACTTCGCAGATATGTGTCGTACTTCTCGCGGGATTCTGTATTGAGAACTCCGCCCACGCCCCAAACAAGGGCAAAGAGCATCGCGGCCTGTATGTAGCCCAGTATGTACTTGTCGTAATCATCGGGATTCTCCTCAATGGCCTCGTCCATCAGCATGTCGATCAGATCGAACGTGGTCAACATGCAATTAAATTCGCCAGGTCTGATGAACTGACTGCAGAAGCGCCTCACAAAAGTCAGGGACTGAAAAGGATGGATGATAAACGACTGGGAATCGCATTTGTAATCCGTGTACTCACGGGCACCAGGAGCCACTGCAGCATGCCCATCATGTATTTGGTGTTTTCCTCATCGGCCCAGCGGGGATCGGCTTTCTGTAGCCAGGTGTTCGCAAAGGCACGCCAGCCCAGAGTCGAGGGCTCCATGTAGATCATGCCGCAGCGCGAGACGGTAGCTGGGGATGCCTGGGCCAGGTCCATTACCTCGAACACCATGGACATTTCGTTGGTCATGGTGATCACCTCACCGCTGGTCAGGCACAGCTTCTTGTTGTCGTCCAGGACAGTGTTCATGTTCTCGATCCAAACCGCGTCCACGGGACCATCAAAGATGACCTAATAAAGAATGGAAATAAATAAAAAAAACAGGCTAGGATACTAGGGATTTAAATCAACCTACCCATTTTCTGTCTGGAGTCGGCGTCATGGCGAAATCCCGAAAGATTTTGGCCACCAGGCCGTCCGTCCACTCGTAGGATATGGGATCAAAGGAACCGTACAGCTGATTCATGGTTATGGACTTGGGATTCATGATGCCCATCTGAACGTGCTGAAAGTAGGGGCTCTTGGACGGCGCCTTAATCTTCAGCGCGGACAAGACCTTTGCCAGTACCTGCAGCGTCGTGGACTTTCCCGCCAGCGGCTCGCCGACCAGCATGAAGCCATGCCGCACAATGATCATCTCGTAGGTTTGGATGACCTTGATGAGGAAACTGGGCGCCGGTTCCAAGATTTCCTCCTTACAGACGCGCTTGAACTCCGTCTCCATTAGGCTGTAGTCGATGTGAGGCAGCTGGATGCCCGGAAAGATGTCCGAGATGATGCCCTCGAAGAGCGGCACATCAAACGAAAGAAACTTCGGAAGATTCACATCCATCAAGCTGCGCAGCAGCAGAATATCCTCCACCTCGTCGGGAAACTGTTTCTTAATATTGCCGCAGGCGGAGAGCACGGTCTTTACGGCTCGCATGCCGTAATCGTAATGATTCTGGCTGGACAACTGTTCGGAACACAGTCGGTAGGTGGTTACGATTTTTACGGCCAGCTTACGGGCATCCACGAAACCGTAAGAGTAGAGCGAAATTTCGCCAATCATGGCGTAGTCGGGCACCATCATGGCAACGGATCGAAAGAGCACCTTCAGATTGTCGGGCAGCTCGGAACGGCCCGCGTAGCCAGGATTCATGGTAATGCAGACATAACAGGCCGGATTCAGGACCAATTCGGTGCCCTCAAACATAAACTTAGTTGCATTCGCGCGTACCGCCTGGATGATGAGCAGGATCTGCTGGGCCACGACGGACAGCACCTCCAGCTCGATACGATTGAACTCATCGAAGCACGCCCAGGCACCGCACGAGGCCAAGCCCTTGAAGAACTTGCCCATCGCCTTGTAGTCCAGGCCATCAGAGCAATTAAACACCTTGCACTGCACAGCCAGCGCCTTGGCCAGATCCTTGGTTGTTTCCGTCTTGCCCGTACCTGCGGGTCCCTCCGGAGCACCATTCAAATGCAGCTGATAGGCACCGACCAGGGTGCGATAACAGCGATCCGTGAGAGGCGTAATAACCAGACGATCCGAGTTGCCCAGATACTCGTTGGCATAGGGCACCGTCGCATTGATGATCCGCACCAGCATCGTCGCGTCCTCCCAGTAGTAGCGCATCTGGGCCAGCCACTGGAAGTCGAACTCGTTGCTGATTTTCTGACGGATCAGCTCCTCCGTTACGTCCTTGGCGTGCACGTCGATGACAATTAGGGACTTGATGGTGATCCGGTTCAGATTGCTGATGACGGGTGAACGCACCAAGGTCACAATATCATTCAGTTCCTTGGTCAGCTCTTGGAAGAAGTGATTCATCACGGTCTGGTTGCCGCCGTAGCTGCGACGCAGGCAGCTGTGCATGCGCGAGGCCCAATAGACCTGGGAGACAGCCAACACGACCATTTGGGGCCATTCCAGGACCCAATCGTTGCGCTTAACTGTCGGATAATGGTTGAATGAGAGCTCGCTCTCATAGCGCACGGCCTTCAGCATTTCGTCCTCGACACCAATCAACCATTTCTCGACGCTGCCGCCGGCTGCTACCGTTGATACCTGCTCGATAAACTGGATGCGTTCCTTGTCACTGCTGAACATGGCCAGAACATTTTTGCCGGCATCAAATTCGAGTATATTGATGCCCTCGAAGCATTTGCTCAGATGCGGCTGGACACGCAACGGATCCTTGGTCTCGGACAAAATTTCCAGCATTTCATCGTTCGCCAAAAAGAAGAAGCGCGGAAAATATAAACGTTTCTTTTCCAAATAATTGCTCACGCCCGTCGATATATCCTCCAGCAGTTCATTGGCCTTCTGCAGGGACTCCAGCAGGCCAGATGCCGGCGCCGTTTCCATGACAAGCGGATTACGCATAACCAAGCCCATGTTCCGGGTGTAGGTCTGCTCGACAATGGTAAAGAGACGACCCTCCTCTGGCATCTGAGCGACAATGTCCTTGGATGAGAATATGGGCAACAGGTAGAGGTAGTTGACCTGTACCTTGCCCCACTGATCCAGCGTTTCGTTGACGCGCATGATTTTCTCGTACCAGGCGCGCACCTCCTCTTCGCAGGGCTTCATGAACGCCGAGCCGCGCATGGTCAGCGTCTTGAGTATATGATCGTCCAGCAACGCCTGGATGTCATCAAGGCTGGAGAGTATTGTGACGCCCGTCTCCTTGTAGGGGCCAGTGGGAAACACCTTGTTCTCCCACTCCTTGATCATCAGCTGTAGATTGGTCCACAGCTGCAGCTCCTTATTGGCGCTTATGCTGATAATTTCGAATTGATCGAGAATGCTGTCCAGGCCGGAATTCAGAATTTTACGCAATGTTGTGCCGGCATCCGGCGTTATATCGAATCCAGCTATGTCCGACATCTCCTTCCAGTGGCGTTTGCGCAGCGCCGGATTGCACAAAGTGTTCACGACAAATACTCCGATGGTGAAGTCCTTGATGGACTTTATCATCGTGGCGCACAGGCGCAGCGGAACGGGATGCTTCTCCGGATCGGGATCCTCGGTTTGACCCTAAAAATTACGCAATTAAATAATTGATCCAATTGTGTAAAACGTATACCTTAAATTTGCAAACGGGATCCTCGACCATGTCCTGTTTGATCTTAATGCGATAATATTTCTGATTCTTTTGAAACTCCTTCAGATAATCGTCCGTTGTCGTCTCCACGAACTTTGGCTCGAGGTACTCAAAGGGACCATCCTTCCATACGCTTAGATAGCGCTGCCATTCAATGCACAATCTGGAAGAGAAGACTCGAAATCAGCTCCAAAAATCTTTACCCTTAACTTACACTTACTTCATCAGAGCCGCAAAGGGGTAAACGAAGCCCTTGATGACTTCCAGAGTTGGGTACCCAGTTAGGTTGACTTTGAAGAGCTTCTCCTCCTTGTTTATCCAGGCCACGTAGTCATCGAATGTCTTTAGCTGATCTATGAAGTTCTGGAGTATGATGTAGCACTCGCGAAACTTGTCCGGCCTGCTCATGTCATCGATGATGCCCAATTTGGGCAACATTTCCTGAATATCAGTGTTCAGCTTCTTCACGACTTCCTGCAGATGCTCCTCGAAGAGGAACTTGTAGTGCTCCTGCTGCGATGCATTATAATCGCAGATGTCGTTAATGTCATTGATCCAGTTTATGGTCTTGATGGTCAGATCGAAGTGATACTTGGACATCTGGGTGAGCTCCACAATATTAGTACCGACCTGCAGGCAATACTGAATGCGATCCGTGAGCTCGGCCAGCTTCTTCATCTTCACGAAGATCATGTAGTCGGCGCTTTCGAGCAGCTCCTCCGTGGACTTTGGTATCAATAAAGCACTTTCCTTAATCTTTTCGAATTCCTCGCATATCTCCTCCTCCGCCTTAATATGCTCGCTTATAATAATTGCCGTAATGTTGGCAATCAAGCTCTCGGCCATGGAACGCAGCCCCTGGATGGCCGGCTCGTTGTCTATGACGGCCATCTCGAAGAAGTCCGTTGCCGGTTCGCTACGCAGCTTGTTGATGAACTCGTAATAGGTTTCGATGCGGGCAAAGTATTCCTCGAACTCGTGTGGCTCCTCCAAAAATTTAGCCAGCCGCTTGCGCTCGTCCGCCGAATAGAGATCGAAATATTTTTGCCGATAGCCATTGAGGTAGTCGATCAGCTGGCTGTAGGTATTGACAATGATTTTCTGTACACGGTTAATGACATCCTTGACTGTGTTCTCATTCATTTCGATCTTTAGATAATCGTTGACCTGGCTGTAGGTGCTCAGCGTGTCCACCTGCGGCTGGAGCGCCTCCATGCGATAGCCGACCATTGAGATTTCGGTCACGATCTCGCCAAACGTCGACTGTATATTGGCAAGACTGGGCCGCATTTCCAGGCAGTCATCGATATCGTTCCAGCCCAAGGACATGCGAAAAACGGGCATGGTGCGCGGATTGGCGCAGATACTACACATTTCCTCAAATGTGCGCATCTTCATGTTGTTCACCTCCCGATTCATCAGACCCTCCAGCCCGCTCCAGGCGCGTCTCCACACATTCATGGGCATGACACGCTTGCGCATCATGCGCCGCAGCACGGCCACCAGCCGACTATACCAGGTCCAGCGCAGAAATGTGTTCACCTTGTCCAATTGATTCTGTATATACTTGCGATAGAACTTGTAGGACAACGCCTCCCTTCCACACAGACCCAGCTGCTGCTGCTGGGCGCCCATGCTGCCCACGTACTGGAATTTACAGGCCAAATTAGGCAGCTCGGCGACCGAGATGCTCAGTATAACGCGCATGGGCAGCTGCAGGATTAGTAGCTTTTGTGCGATTTTGCGCCGATTCTCCAGAAACGTTTTGTAGTTGGCCGAGCGTCCGGGCAGGCTGGAATGGAAATCTGCATGCGGTAGATCAAACTTTGCTGGATCCTCGTCGGCAAACTCCGGATGCTGCAGTATGTTCTTCATGCTATATATCTTCATGAGCCGATCGTATTCCTCGTGCACATCACCCATGTACGCCTTGACCAAGTCGGGATATTTGGTTTTCAGTCGATCCGAGGCGAAGCTCAAAATCTTTGCCTCCGTCTTGCGCAGCATGCGGGGCACAACGATTTTGCGCACCTCGCGTCGCAAATTGTCCACATAGTGCACCTGCGGCAGCGGACGCATCTCCGGTTCCGGCTCCCACGGTTTTCGAGCTACCTTCACCTTGATGTCGGCCGCCCGCTGCTTGAGGAACATATAATGCCGCCGCTCGTGCACCTCGGATATGCGGAACGTGAGCAGCGGATTCTTCATATACGGCTCATTGTCGTATTTGGTTATGTCCGAGGGGGGCCGGTGCATGCGCTCCAGCTTGCGGCTATACATCTTGCAGGCCGGCTACAGATCATGTGCAAGATATAATATTAAATTATTTATGTTGTTGGGCCAAATGTGCAACGACTTAACATTTGATTACAATATCCTGTTAATCGTTACTAAGGCAACCTGAATATGTATTTTTGTATTTGCTGTGCGCTGTTTTCTTTTTGTATTTTGTCATTCTCTGTGTACAAATTGTCGACTGCTACTGAGCGTTAGACGCCATTTTGAAAGTCCCACTGTGCGTATGTGTGTGTGAGCGTATTTGTATTTATTTAATTTTCGATAACAATTATGATTTCGATAATGGTGCGACATCGATTTAAGGCGTTAGACGCCATCTTGAAAGTCCCACTGTGCGTATGTGTGTATTTGTATTTATTTAATTGCCGATAACCATTTTGATATCGATACCAATTCGATTGCAAATGACATTACAGATCAGATTAACAACTCCTTTTTTTGTTTTGTTTTTGTTTTAAGCAACAATAATTACAATAGTTTTTTATATATATATATATATATACATATATGTATGTATAACATTTGTTAAATTGCCTTCAAATATACAATAGTTTAAAAAAGAGAACCCCGAATTGTGTATCAAAAAACAGCCTTAAAGTTTATGCAATAAATGTGTCTGAAGGTGTGTGCTGGGGCATAAGAATAGCTTTAGGGGGCGATGGTGGGCTGTGTGCGGGGCAAATGCGCATTTCAAGCACAACACGTAAAAGTTATACAATTGAATAGATTCACAATACATAATTTAGTTTATGAGCGTTTTGAACAATAGATTCGTATAAAAGAAATTGCACATGTTTGATTTAGATGTTTAAGTTTTTAGGTACGTTTAAGCGTTTTTATATCTTATTTTATAATAATTATTTTTTTGCATGGATATATATATTTTATATATACTGTAAATACTTTACATATGTTTGATGTGTGCGTCTATAATTTAGGAAGGGCAACATAACAATTGCAATAATTATTGGTTTCCAATAGACATTGGTCGTTAAAAAGTTAACATTGACAACGCTTTGAATATATAATTATAGTATTTGAATTGCTTGACAATTGCCAAAAAGTAGCCAAATCAGAGGTTTTTTTTTTAGATTTTAGCAATAAACAGTCCAAAAATCAGCAACAAATCTTACATTTTTAGCTGTTTACTCTGAAAATAGCTACTTTTGGCTGCAAAATAGTCGTGTTTACGCCTGGAATGCCTTTACACTTGTTAGCCCTCGAACTGAAGCACATAATCCTTGAGCGGACCCGGCAAATTCAAGCGATTCACATTCTGCGCCAGCTTCCTGTTCATAGCCTCATAGATGGCCATCCGGGCCAGCTGCTTGAGGCTGCGCGGCCGACGATACAGCGCCGAGATCAACGCAATTAGCTGCTCGGTTTTCTTGTGCGGCACCTGGGCTACGTAGAAATTGTGCAGAGACTTGAGGCAATTGTAGAGGGGCTCGTGCTCCATGGTCTGATAGAAGAGATGGATAATGCGTGTGTATGTCGTTTGCGGATCGTTGAGTATAAATTCCTTCTTCGTTATCAGTATAATATAGTAAAAAAGCAAATAGCGTGAGTTTGTGCGAAACGAGTTGCGAAACGTGTTGTCGCCCAATGCAGCAGCAGCTCCTCCCCCGCCAGCACCACCTCCACCTCCGAGCGCCTCGCCATAGTTGGCGATTTCGCTGGAGAAGATTGCAATTCCGGGCGTTGTCTTGCTGCTGAGCACAATATTGGGATCGGCGCCGTACTGTATGAGCGTCAGCGTCAGCTCATAGATGCATTCCATATCCTGGCAAGTACGCACAGTCTGCACCATATCCATGACGGCCTGCAGAATGTGCTGATATGTTTTATTGCAGTCCAGGCCATGCTGCAACAGCAGCAGCAGAATGTTCTTGATAAAGTCAAAGTTTGTGCGCTTCTGTGCATCACAATTAAGCGTAAAGTTCTCGCTGACCGTAAAGACCAGCACGTGCAACGGCTTCAGGTTCGCCCGATACGAACAGTTCGGATTGGCGCCATGCTGCAGCAATATTCGTATGCAGTTCAGATAGCAGACCTTAACAAATAATACGATATGAAGTGTACGTGCGAGCTGGAAGCGTGTGGCATAGTCACCTTCATTGAATGGGTAAAGTGATGCAGATGATCCTTGTTGATGAGCGGCACCAGCAGCACCATAATAGGCACTGAGCCGTCGCGGCCGACAATGTTCGGATCGCCTGCGGGCAAACAAAATTATATAATTGCATAACACATAATTAAGTGCAGGCTTGGCTTTAGAACAAAAGACACACCGTCCTCTCTGATCAGCATGTTGAGTAGCTCGTAGCAGACCTCCCAGTCGCGGAGATGGCGAAATACGCAGGCCATGGCGCTGTTGCCAGCCTGATTGATGGACGCCTTGGCGCCGTTTTGCAGCAGAAACCGCACCAAATGCAAGACATCCCATTTGCTCCACTTGTCGTAACCATAGCGTGCCTCCTCCAGAGCATAGCGTACGATCAACGCATGCAGCGGCGTATTGCCCAGCGTGTCCGGAGCGTTTATTAGCTCCTTACAGCCCCGATCCAGAAGAATGCGCAACGTTGCCTGCGTATCCTCGGCCGACTTGCGGGCAGCAAAAATAACTACAAATAAAGGGAGTATATTAAAAAAAAATAGATAAATTATTCAGCGAACAGTCGACTTGCCAACATGCAGCAGGGTCATCTGCTGTGTGCACGTCCGGACTGTGGTAATGGCGCCGTGTTGTATAAGCAGCTCCAGAAATCGTCCATCGTGCAGCACAGCATGGTGTATCGGATAGTATTCGTCCATGATAAGGTTTATCTCCTCGGATCGTGTTACGACCAGCTGCTGGACACAGTTCCATGCGCCACGCTCACAGGCCAAATGGAGCAGCGGCTTCTTGGCCCGAAACGGTATCCATGGCTCCTCCATCTTCTGCGTCATCATGCTTAGGACATTGTACTGATCGCCTATCGTAGAATTCATAAATTAATAAGATTTGTAATATATCTCAAGAGGCAAATATAAATTAATTTATATTATTATTTATAATTGAGCAATATTTGACAATACCGTCGATGGCATAGCAGAGGGCGTTCTGGAGCTTGGTGTTCAGCCGTTCGCTGACATCGTCCACGTTGCTGTGCCACTTGCCGCTCTCCTCGCAGTTGTGCGAATGTGCGCCCGGAAAGCACATCCGCGTGTCGGCATCGATGCGTGCTCCGTGTCGAAGCAGGAGCTCCACGCACTCCTCGTAGCCGCGCAGCGTGGCGATGTGCAGGGGCAGGGAGCATGGCGCCCGGTTGACATCCGGTCGATGGCGATGGAGTAGCCATTTGGTGAGATCGATGTGATTGAGTCCAACGCTGCGCTGCAGTATATTGTAGCCGCAATCGTCGTGTATATACAAGATGTTCTCATTTTTGGGTATCTGTATTAGCAGACTTTCAAGCGTTTGTAATGAGATTTTTGGATTCGCACGCAGAATTTCAAAAAGTGTTTGAATTTTCTCCTCCGTTGCCTTGGAGACTTTGTGGCCATCCCGATGTGACAGCAGAGCCGAGCCCGAGCGAAACACCTGGCTAACCTGGCCACCCATATCTCTGCTGGTCCGACTGCGTCCTCCTACTCCGCCCGCGACAGCGTCCCTCCAAGGGAATGACTTTTATGTGTTTATATGATGCACTGATCAATGTTGGTTTAAGCAGCTAATACCAGTTCGGCTGTATCTGCATGTTGGCTCCTGCGACCTGCACGCAACAATAACAATATCCAATTCGCAGAGAAATGTGCGGCGGAGGCAACGTAAAAATCAATACAGATGCGAGCTTTGACGCGTTCACACAAATCAGCACTTGGCACTACACGCGCGCAGCATTTGCTTGTTCCAATTGTAGTTAAACATCTTGCTTGCGTGTTTGTTGGTGCAAATCATTGTTTGAATGCATTTAAAAGCGTTTTTTTGCAAACACCCAAAAAATTTTCTACGCTGCAAATTGTAAACGAGTTAATCTGTCTATCAGCTGGTCTGCCAAAGACTATCGATAATCGGTGCGCCCAGCCCTGGTACATGTCGCTTGTCATCGATAGTCTTCGACAATGTATAGCATCGATAGCATCATTGATAGTGATATCTCTAATGTACTCTTGTGTTTTGTTGGCGCGTAAACGCTATTTTTGCTGTAAACAAATTATTTAATAAATATGATTAAACGCTTAAATTGTCACTACGAGAACCTGAGCAGCTCATACCTGCTGCAGACAACCGACTATCAAAAGCAGTTTTGCCATCTGTATGCACATCGTTTGGCCGAAATGACGCGTCTGCTGACGCCGCTGGCGTTGGCGAAATGGGGCAAACAGGTGCCAATAATGAAATTGTGTGAGCTGCGCGGGGAGCAAAACGTCCAATGCATCATAATTGGCACCGTCTACAAGCATCAGGCACACAAGCCCAGCATTTTGCGTGACATCTCCGAGGAGAATCAACTGGCACCGCAGCCACAACGCCAAAATTACTCAGAGCCCGAGGACAAGGTTATGTTGGAGGACGAGCTGCAGCGTGTACGATTGCAGGGTGAGCACCTGGAAGCGCGTAGTCTTGCCACGGGCATCGTTTGTGCCGTCAAAGGCGGAACGGACAATGACGGCTACTTTAATGTCGAAGAGGTGCTCTTCCTGGAGAGCGGGCCTCAAAAGCCGCTGACGCCACGCGCGCCCGGCAGCAAACTGGTGATCATTTCCGGCTTGGACCAGCTGCAGGCGCACAACTATGTAGATGCTTTAAACATGTTCCAGTACTGGCTGAGCGGCAGCCTTGGCAATAACCGCGAAGCTCAGTCCACGGTGCGGCTCATAATAGCCGGAAACTCGGTGCGCAGTACAGCCATGGCACACGCGCCCACCCTGCAGGTGGCACGCAACCAGGCGAATGCGAACGACACCGTGCAGGCGGTTGGCCAACTGGACAGTTGGTTTGTATCGTGGGCACACGCACTCCCCGTCGATGTCATGCCCGGTGCCTACGATCCGGCTAATTTTATGCTGCCCCAGCAGCCATTTCATAAATGCATGTTTCCGCTGGCCTCGCAGCTTTCGTCCTTTCAATCCGTATCCAATCCTTACGCCTGTCGGCTAGACAGTGCGCTTGTCGTGGGCACCGCCGGCCAGAATGTCGCCGACCTGCTGCGGAGCACATCGCTCGAATCTTCGCTTCAAGCACTGCGCTGTACGCTCACCTGGGGCCATGTGGCGCCCACAGCGCCGGACACGCTCGCCTGCTATCCGTACATAAGCAGCGATCCCTTCATAATGAAAGAATGCCCGCACGTCTACTTTGCCGGCAACTGTGCGTCCTTCGAAACGGAACTCCATGTCGGCACAGGCGGGAAGAGAACGCGTCTCGTCTGTGTGCCCAGCTTCTGCAAGACGCAGAGTGTGGCCCTCATCGATCTGGAAACATTAGATTGCCGCCAGATTAATTTTAATGTAGAGTCCGAATAGCGGTAACTCGTCTGTGTGCCCAGCTTCTGCAAGAGTGTGGCTCTCATCGATTTGGAAACCGTCGATTAAGTTTAGTGTACGAGTCCGAATAGCTGTGTCAATAAATATCCATTTCCGTGTTATGTATAAAATGTTACGAGTTTATTTTTATTAAGAACTACGACTTCAGTCAATGCACAACCGGTCCAAGCGGCTCGCCGCGTATGTTCGCCAAATCCAGGCGCGAGTCCACGGTGTCATCTATCAGGCCGATCACTGCTATATTGTCGCCTCGGATAATGTGGAGTCCGAGCACGATTTGCTCGATGCCCGACGTTGTGGAAAAGACGCGCTCATGACACTCATCAATGATGATGTTGATGGTCTGATCGAAACCCTTCAGCGTGCCTATAAAGTTCCGTCCATCCGCCGTGATAATTGAGACTGTGTGGTTAATGTACGACTCCAAACCGGACATTCTTACTGCTCTTCAAGAGATATTCTCAAGTTTTAAAACAAACTAACGCGAATGTTCGCCTGCGTAAAACGTTTGGAATTGGTAGTATAACTATCGATCTATCGATATAAAATATGATATCGGTTACAAAGCAGCTGTTTTCCGTTCGCCTTCTGCTCATGTAATCGAAGAGGAGAAATTCTTACTGTGCATTTAAATAATAATTATTAAATAAAAATGCTACGCCGACTTACACAAATCAGCGCCAAGCAGCTGGTGCGCGCACCGTCCTCGTCTGCGCACAGCGCCAAGGATAAGTGGGATCTGTATGCTGGTGTCCTGGTCGAACGGCTGCCGGTGGTTACTAAAACATTGAATCCGTTGGAGCGACAGTTCCAGGATATGCTGTCCCAGGTCGAATACGAGAACAGCCTTAAATCGGACTTTGAGCTGAAACACGAACGCGACATGCTGCAGGCTGAGCTGATTAAGCAAGGTAAAGCGCAGGTGGACCTCGATGACTCGGTCGCCAAGCAAACCGCACAAGATCTGAAAGATGCCTATACCGAGGAGCTGAAGAAGTTTCAATGCGCACCACGCACCACGCCCGACGACGCCGCCAACATAACCACCTCAACGGATCGCTGCTTGGAGGACACGCTCTATCTGGTGGTTAGGCAAAAGCTCGGCAAACAGGAGCATTTGGTGCTGCCGCAGGGTCTGCGTCAGGAGGGCGAATCCATGCGACAGACAGCAGAGCGGGTGCTCCGCGAGCGATGTGGAAATGGTCTGGACGTGCTGTTCTATGGCAATGCGCCTGTGGGCTTCCACAAGTACAAATATCCGAGCAAGCAGCGCACCGAGAGCGTCGGGGCAAAGATATTCTTCTACCGTGCCTGGCTGCGCGCCGGCAACGTGGACGAGAAGCAATCGCCGCCGATTCCATACGAATGGCTGCCCAAAGACATGCTTAACGAGAAACTGAATACTGCCTATGCGGAGAGCATAAACAAATTCTTGATATGATTTGTTCTGTTTGTAATAGTTAAATAAACATGTTTTATCATAAATAATTGTTGGAACTTCCATATATTTTCTATTTTTATAAGATTTTTGTGTTCGGCTTTAGGAGCTTTAATGAAATACATTAAGACTCTGCTCGAGGATCATCTGTTCCCCTCCAAAAATCATTTACTTCAAAACTTAGCTCAACTTTTGGAAATTAAACACATTTGTTTATAACATTTGTAAGACATGCAGCAATATAATTTTTATTTGCAATTTGTTGAAGTGTAAATAGCAATATTTTTTTTTATTTTTATCAAATTTCCTCTTGGATATTTTACCAATTGCATTTCGTTTATATAAACTGGAAACTAAAAAGGCTTTTTACTGTTTCGTATCTTAAATTTGATCATGTTTCAGAAATTCAAACGCGGAACATTTCGAAATTGTTGGGTAGTATATTTATAGAGCTAAGCATTTTGATAGAATGCGGCGTTTTATCTGTCTTATAAGCATTTTAATATATTTATTTTTATTTTGATTATATAGGCTGAGACTACGTTTTGTCAGGTCAAAATTTAAGATACCAACTGGGATGGAGTAATACGGGAATATATAAATGCAAAAGCTACCAAAAATCTGTTAAAAATTCTCAATTATTGTTTTTTTGTTTAGGGCTCTTTGTGGCATTAATAATTAATAATTAAATAAGCATATTTCTGTTGACTTAGTTACTAAAAATCGATCGAAAATAATCGTGTAAATATATATGTTTATAATTTGTTTTTAGAAATAAGTTGTAAGACATTTTCTCAGGCGCAATTTAATTCTGGAATAGCGTTCGCGTGAAATCAATGTAATCTAAAGCATCTTTGATGGGCTGGCCAGAGCGCGGTTCCGAGAAGGGTTTCATGCGCTGCACGCAGTAGTCCGCCATGTCCTTGGTGAGGTTCTGCGACAGGGAAAGAATTCGTTTACTTGAGTGTCTCAATAGGGAGTTGGGCAACTTACGCAGTAGAGCTCCTCCTTGGTGACGTAGGGGCGGTCGGCGGCGGTGATGGCGCGGAAGGCATTCTCGATTTCTTCGTAGGACTGCACGTTCTCGGTTTCCTTGGAAATCATGAATGCAATGTATTCCTGCAGCGAGACGTAGCCATCGCGATTGGGATCGACCACATCGACTATGGCCTCAAATTCGGGATCGGGCTGACCCTCCTCAACCATGGGCAGATCGTAGCCGAGCGCGCGCAGACAGGACTTGAATTCTTGATGGTTTAGCTTGCCACTCTTGTCCTTGTCGAAGTGCTTGAACATCATCGAGAATTCCTTGAGCGAATCCTCTGAGACGCCCGAATGATTGCGCGCCTGTATCTGTTGCTCCAGATTGTGCTGCATGCGCATCGACAGCTGGTCCAGCTGATCCCATTGCTGGGCCAGCCCGACTGTCGAGTGTTCCGTATAGCGATTATCCAGAATCAAGTGCTCCTCGAGCAAGGCGCCAAGTTCTTCGATTTTCTTCAGATCAACGCGACGGGCACGCACCTCCGTGGCTTTGACGCGAAGCGCCTCCAGTTGCTGTTCCAATGAACCGGAGCCTTCCATCATCGAGGTTCTGCGTGTGCATGACAAGATTTGTGTACATTTTTGGTGTTTGAAATAGATTTGGGATCATTAGTTGAGCACGACAAAGTACGGCAGATTATGGCAGATTATTATGCATAAGAAAAGCAAATCTTGTTAGAGGTCTGTGGTTAAGGCGGCCGTTTTTTAAATCTTTCAATATATCGTATGACTAAAATTGTTATCCTTTATGTTCATATATACAGGTGGGTGTGTGTGTGCGTTTGGAAATGCGTTGACCTATGACACAAGCTGAACTGTTAACTAATTACATGGAAAGGTTAATTTCTTTTTAAGGCCGTGTCATCAGCAAAAACATTTCAGTTTAACGCGAACAGCGTTTGGAAGAGTATCTTTAGAGAAATTTTGGAGTATATTCAGCAACTAATAATGTCGAAATATGACCAAAAAGCGAGTTAAGAGATAAGTATTAGTTAAAGCTACTATTAACGAAAAGAAATGCATGTTTAACTAATTATATTTTCTGTATGCTACAATTTGACATGCTGCGTATCTTTCGAATTCAGAAAAGAAACTTTGATTGTTTTAAAAAGAAATTTGGGAGGATCGAACGCTAAATCGATTGATTAATTGCTGCTAAGCGCTGTTAAAACAGCACTTTAAACTATTACTAAATTGGAAATATTTGTTTAAAATATATTTACAAAGCGAGGGCAAATCCCTCTGCATATTATTATCTAGATATTTTTTTGATAGTTAGTGGAGCAGCGCAGCTGGTTAAACTTTTAGCTTTCGCAACGACAGAAACGGAAACAAAAACGAAAAATATCACAAAAGAAATGTAAACGCAGTGAAAGTGGAAAGTGGAAGCACTGCGTCCGTTGGGAGACTTCTTAATTACCCTTGACGATTATAACCCAGCATATAATATCTAGAAGAACAGAATTGAACGCGGGATTAATGGCAAATGACGAGATTACGCGCGCGAGAGGAGACCACAAGAGTTGTTTTCATTAAAAGAGAAATTGTTGCCGAGATTTGACTGAAGGATTGAGATACCAAACACCAAGAACAACCCGAGTTGATCACTCACCTGGTTTCGGTTAGCCATTGGTGGAAGAGATTGGCGTGCTTGGCGAACTCCTTGCGCAGCTTGTCGTTCTCCTCCTGGCGCTTGGCCTCCTTGGCTAGTTCGCCATCGCGTTCCTCTATGATCTTTTGCAGATTACGCCAGGTCTCCTCAAGAGCTTCCATGGTGAACCATGTGTACGGATTTGGTCCAACATTAAAGCTCTTGATCTTCTGGTCGAGCGCTGCCAATGCCTTAAAGTCAGCTTCGGCCGAGGAGAGAGACGCCTGGAATTGGGCGTGGGCGTCTCGGAGGGCGCGTATTTCTTCGATCGAATTGCAGCGAACAGGATCGGTGAGATCCTCCTCGGCATTTTCGAACCAAGAATTGAAGGCCGAAGCTTTCTTGGCAAATGTCAAGTAGAGTTCCTCGATTTGGCGGAACTGCTCCTGCATGGCCAGCAAGCGCTGCTTACGGGTATCCGACGCATCCCGCAGCTTCTGCCAACGGGCGATCACATCCCCGTGACGCTTCAGTATTGCCGGCGATTGGGCGTGGTTGGCATTAATCAGCTGATCCTTCAGAGCGCTAATGTTGTGTATGCCCTCCTGCTCAAAAGCATTAAGACCTGAAAGGGATATGTATAAGTACGGCAGATTAAAAAGTACGTCACTCCCTGCTCACCTGCATCGAATGTCTCCTGCTTGGTTAGAAGCGTCTGCACCGTGGACAGATCACGTCCGTATTCGTCGGAGCGCACATAGTTCTCCTTGTCATCGATCCAGCTCTCGACCACATCGGCCTTCCACATGAACTGCAAATAGGCGGAGTTGTCCAACAAGGCGCCCTTGCGCCGTGCGGCCAGAGCATTGAGGTTCTCCAGCTTGTTGCGCAACTGCTGGCAGCGCTGGCCAATGGATTCGCCGTGATGGTTCTTGGCCTCGACCAGGTCGCTGCCCTGCTCGCAGATTAGCGAACAACGATCCTTGTGGGCGGCAAAATCGGTCTCGAACGCGTCGTGCTTCTTCAGCAGACCCTGGACGGCGGCCATCGAGTCGCCGTAATCCTCCACAGAGAGCAGCTGTTGCTTCTCCGTGATCCAAGCCTCCTCCTCCTCGACCTGAGCCAGGAACTGCTGATAGGTCAGCGACTCATCGAGCTTTTGGCCACGCGTAGCAGCCAGATTCTTCAGCTCGGACCAGGCCTGATTCAGGGCCTTCAGGCGCTGCTCGATTTCCGGCACGCCCAGATTCGACACGTCCATGAGCTTCTCGCCGGCCTCCTGCACGGCCTGAATGGCCGGCTCGTGCGAGCCAAGCTCTGCTTCGAGGCGCTTATGCTTCTTCTTCAGGTTCTGGACGCCGGTCAAGTCGCGTCCATAGTCATCGGAGCCGACCAGTAGCTTCTTCTCCTTGATCCAGCTCTCCTCGTCGGCAATGTCGCGGAAGAACTGATGCAGCGTGAGAGCCTCGTTGAGACGGGCCTGACGGTGGGCGGCCAGATTGCAGATGCGCTCGTAGCGCTCGTTAATGGATTGACGCTTCTCCTGAATGCCAGCAGTATCGAATTGACCGCTTTCGACCAAGGAATCGGCCTGGTTGTTCATGTCCTTGATGCGGTCTTCGTGCGCAACGATATCCGCTTCGACCAACTGATGCTTCTTCATGAGGTTTTGGACAGACGCCAAATCCTTACCAGAATCCTCAGTGGTCAACAAACTCTCGACCTCGCCCAACCAGAAATCCAAATCCTTGACAGCAGCAATATACGTGCGCTGCTTATTGGCCTCCTTCAGTTTTAGCGACTTCTCCGTCGTCTTGTGCGTCAGATATTCCCACTGATCGGCTATTTGGGTCAAACGCTTCTGGACCGCATCCTCCGAGCCGCTGCACTGTTTCTTATCGATCAAATTGCCGCCCATCGCCAGGACGCTCTGTATGCGATCCGCATTGGCGGCCAGCTCAGCCTCAAAGGCCTGATGCTTCTGATGCTTCGATTGTATGTTGGCCGGATCCTTGTAGCTCTCCTCGGTGGCCAGCTGCAGCTTTTCGGCTATCCAGTTTTCGATCTCGTCCGCATCGCGGGAGAACTGCTGCAAAGTCTGCTCGTCGCCAAGCCGTGAACGCTTCTCGATCAGACCCTCTTTGAGGTGACGCCAACGCTCGAGCACCTGCTTGCGCTTGTCGTCCACCAGATTGGAGGCATAGTGATTCTGGGCAATGAGCTGATCTGCCACGGTTTGCAGGGCGGCAATCTTCTGCTCATGTCCGTTGATGGCCTTGTCGAAGTCCTCGTGCTTCTTGATCAACGCCTCGACATTGCCGCCGGCATTGGCATCGTCGTCCGCATTGAGGAATGCTTCGCGCGCGGACATCCAGGACTCGGCCAGTTCGCAGTCGCGCATGTACAGCTGCAGATCGAGATTCTGCTCGAGCTGCAAGCGACGCTCGGTCCAGGCCTTCTCCAAATCCTCGCGCGCCTTGGCCAAATCCTCAATCTTCTCCTTTATCTCCGGTGAGGCATAATGATTCGCCTGCAGCAGCTCATTGCCGAACTGCTCAAAGGCCCCAAAGGTGCCTGCGCGTGCATCGATCTCCGTGCGGTGTTCCTGTACACAATGGAAAATTACTTTAGTTCCTTCGAGCTGGACAAAATTCTTGCTTTGAATAAGGTTTTAACGCCGGGTTAGAACAACAAGAAACGTTTTGAGTTGCTTTTCTTGTACTCAACTCAAATCTTCAAATAGAGATTAGTCAAAATTACCAAAAAACGTCGAACAAAAACAGAAATAGAATAGAATGATATGCGAAGAGGTTGTGACTGCGAGCTGTCTGTTGGGTGCTTTACAGAGATGAGTGTAGGAATATAGCTGATATCTGATGGCAACCTTAACCGTTCTGACCTTGACATCTGATTGTCTGGTAGTTAAAATGAACTACTGAACTAATTCAGTTTTAAGTGAACTAAATCGGTTGAACGATACATTCTATTGAGATGTCAAGTTAAGAACAACAAAAATGCGGGATTTTAAGTTCACTTGGGATCTGTTGAGTACATGATCGACTGAATAACTGAACGAATGAACTAAATGATCGATTTAGTTAGTTCATGGCCAGAAAATGAATGATTGAACTTTTTCAGCAAATTGAACTAGAAATCCCAACTCTAGTCGGAAATATAAGGTCAGTTAAATAGTTAATGGTCTGTCCGAAGTCTCTTATAGCGATTGTCAATTATGAAGATGAGACCTGCTATGAGATGACTGAAATTTAAAGGTTTATGATTGATTAGCTGTTGTTTTATGCAAATGTAATCTACAAATGTGTAGAACGTATTTCATAATATAAATAAATATCAATATACTTTTTTTAAGTAACGAGCCTGTTCATGATTTCGATTCGGTTTGAAAACTAATTTCGGATACATATCGGCGCGTTTTCGTTTTGTATTGTGTTTTATTCCTAATCGAGGTTTTATTGAGATAGTTTTTTTTTGTTTTTTGAAAAGGAAATATATTTGAAATCGACCAAATATAATCGGACACGAAATAAAAAAATACTAGTCCACTTCGAATCGTAGTCTAAAATGCTAGAACAGGCCCGCCTCATGTGCTATTAGATGACAATTCGTGTATAAGTACAGATCGAGGTTATTTAATAGCTTTCGAACTCCATCTGAGTATTCACAATGACGAGATATTCATGCGCATCTCTAAGGTGGGCATTGTGAATACCCAGAAACAATTGGATAGCATGTCAAAGCTAGTGGAAGCTGCAGCTGAACAAACTCAGGCGGCGCGAACTAGTTCAAAAGACAAAAACTAGTGACAAAACACAACGCACAATAATATAACATGGATAACGATGATGATGATGCTGGTGATGAACAACGTATGTGGTATACGAACAACTACCTCGTCGCCGGGTGGTGATGCACCTGCTGCCGGAGCGGAACTGCTGCCCAGCGTGAACTCAATTTCAGCACGATGTGCCTGTGTGTTTACAGATGATAAATAATACCATGGGATGTATATTGTATATGTTGTCATGAACCATGAACCATTTGTTGTCGATAGCAGGAAACGTTGAGAGGTTTAATAATTGTTTTAATGGCGTGATTTTTGGGTTGGGGTACCCCGAAAACAAAACAAAAGAACGCACAGAAAAATCAGAATTAAATGAGGTGTTTAAAAGTCGGGGATCAGGAAATAAAATCGTAATAGGTTGCTTCTAACATATTCCGGTTCCATTGGCATTGTCCATTCGCAACACAAAAGAATTAGTTATCTTCGGACTGCCGAAGATCAAATACCCTTGCAGGCACAAGAAAGAGCTACGTTCTATTTTCATTAAGTTAATATAGCTGCGGCAAAAAAATAAAAGCGGATCTACTTAAAGGGGAGCCCTGGATCGTTAAATTCGTAAAAAGAAGAAAGAGAAGGACGAATACACAGGCAGAGGGACGGACATGGCTTTACAGACTGAGAAGAAATATAAATTCTTGAACTCTCTAATCCCTACCCCCCGCAAGGGCATAAAAAGCAAATAACCTGAAACCGGGCAAAGAAAATTATAAAAGTAATCAAAGGAATCGAACTCCTTACCTGATGACGTTCGATGAGCGCCTCGGCGCCAGTTACATCGTTGGCCAGCTCGTCAGAGGTGACAAGGCTCATCATGGAGTTGATCCAAGCGAGCAGATCGCGATAGTCGCTGAGGAAGCGCTGCAGATCGTAAGAGTCCAGCAGCTTCTCCTTGCGGGCCGTCGACTTGGTGATGATCTGGTCCCACATCTCGTTGATCTCCTTCTGCTTGGCATAGGTCTGCTCGGCCGTATCTGGATGCGATTGCATCAGCCGGTTGGCGGTCTCGTCCAGCTGTCGGATCTTGTCGCGCAGGGCGGCCAGGTCGCGTTCGACGCCCTCGTGTTTGCGCTGCAGTGTCTGGACACTGCGCAGATCCTTACCGAGGTCGTCGTTGTTCAGAGCGTTCGCCTTCTCGGCAATCCAATCCTTGGTCTCGTCGATATCGCGATGGAAACGCTGCACCTCGTGCGCGGAGCCCAGCTGGCTGGCCTTCTCGGCGGTCAGGGTCTGCAGGTTGTTCCACTTTTCGTTGAGGTCCTGCATCTGGGTCTGGATCTTCAGCGCTGCCTCCGTCTGGCCCAGCGATGTCAGCTGGACTGCAATCTCGTTCATGTTCGCGAGGCGCACCTCGTTGGCCTTCAGGTCGTCATTGAAGTCGTCGAACTTCTTCTGCAGCACCTCGACCTCCTCGAGATCCTCGCCGACAACATCGGCAATCTGGGCATGATTCTCCTTGTCGCGTATCCATTGAGCCAAGTCGGCTGCCTCGCGCACCAGGACATACGCCTTCACGGTTTCGTTCAGCTTGTTCTGGCGCTCGCGGGCCAGGGCCAAGAGATTATCGTACTGGGAGTTGATCTGGTTTTGGCGCTTGGCAATCGAATGGTTGTCCACGAGGTTCTGCTGCGAGGCACTGAGCCCGGCCTCGATCTTCTTGATGTAGGCGGCCGGCACGAACCCTTGTCGATCATTGACCTCCACCTTCCACCAGTCCTTGTTGTTCGAGTTGAGCAGCGTGAGGACGTCGCCCTTCTTCATAGACACCTCGCGCGGCGATTTCTCCGTGTAGTCGTAGAGTGCGACGACGCACTCCTTGCCCGTAATATCGACGACGGGCGTTTCCTGCTGGCGGCAATTCTTGGCCTGTTCCTGCAGCGCTTGGATCGTGTTTCCGAAAGCTTCCAGATCGGAGACGAGCGCCTCGTGCTTCTTAAGCAGCGCCTCCGAGGAGTCCTCGTCCTTGCCGTAATCGCTGCCGGTGGCAATCGGTTCCTTTTCGCGCATCCACGACTCCGCCTCGTTGGCATCGGCAAAGTATTGATGTGCCTGCAGCGAATCGTCCAAATCCTGTTTGCGCTGATTCGATCTCTCGCGCAGCGTGTTCCACTGCTCCTGCAGAGCCTCGAGGCGCTGGCGTATATCATCGCTGGCGAACGGCTGATCCTTGAGCATATTCTCGCCCGAGCTTATGACATTCAGGAGGCGTGCCTCATGATTGTTAATCTCGGCGAGCACAGCCTGATGTTTCTTGATCAGATTCTGGACACCGATCAGATCGCGGCCGCGATTCGTCGACGCAGCAATCGGTTCCTTCTCCCGGATCCAGGCAGCCTCGTCCTCGAGGTCGCGAAACAGCTGCTGCACCTGCAGCGAGTCCAGCAGATGCTGCTTGCGCTCACCCATGGGTGCCGCCAGAGCGGCATAGCGGGCCGAGAGATTGCCCTCCTTGTTGCGTATGTTGTCCGCGTCAAAGTGTCCCGATTCGATAAACTTGTTGGCCGCCACATTGATGTTCTCGATGCGATCCTGGTGGGCCATCACGTCGGCCTCGAGTAGCGCATGCTTCTTCTGCAGATTCTGGACAGAGGTCAGATCCTTGCCGTGATCCTCGGACAGCAGCTGGCCTTCGATCTCGCTCAGCCAGAGCTCAATGTCCTCGATGGTCCGATTGAACTGCTGCTGCTGGCAGGCCTCGTTCAGCTTGCAGCCCTTCTTGTCGGAGGCCTGGACGAGCGTCTCCCACAGCACGACAATCTCCTGCATGCGCGTATTGATCTGATCGGCGGCATAGTGCTTCCTCTCGATTAGCTCGCTGCCCACGTTCGTAATGTCCTCGATGCGCGACTTGTTGGCGTTCAGCTCGTGTTCGAAGTTCTGATGTTTCTGCATCTTGCCATTCAGATTGGTCGGATCCAGGTAGCTGTCGTCGGTGGCGAACTTCAGTTTCTCACTGATCCAGCCCTTGGTCTCGTCGCAGTCGCGCTCGAATTGCTGATAGCGATTCGAATCCTCCAGCAGTTGGCGCCTCTTTGCGGACTTCTCCTGCAGCGCGGCGCGTCGGGCGAGCAGCATCTGTCGCCTCTGGGCCACATCGTCGGCGGCATAGTGCTGACCATCGATTAGCTTGGTGGCGAAGATATCTAGCGCCTTGATTTTCTCCTCCTGGGCGGCGAGGCTCTTCTCGAAGTCTTCGTGCTTCTTGATCAGCGCCTCAACGGAGTCCAGGGAATCGCCTAGATCCTCGTTGGCGAGAAACGCCTCCTGCTTGGCCATCCAGGTGTCCGCCTGTTCGGTATCGCGATAGAAGAGCTGCAAATCCATGCACTGCTCGTACAGGATGCGCCGATCCTCCCACAGCGACAGCAGCGAGCTCTTGTCATTCTCCAGAGCGGCCAGTTTCTCTTGGATCTCGGCGGCGGCATAGTGCTCGCGCTCCAACAGCTTGCGGCCGGATTCGGTGGTCAGCTTGAAGCTATCCTCGCGCGCATCGATCTCGCCCTTGTGCTCCTGATGGCGCTCCAGCAGCGCCTCAGCGCCGGCCACATCCTTGGCGAGCTCATCGGCCGAGATGATGGCCTTCATGCCATTGATCCACGACACCAGATCGCGGAAGTCAGCCAGGAAACGGTGCAGATAGTAGGACTCATCCAGCTTCTGCTTGCGCTCACGTGCCTTGGCCGTCAAGCTCTGCCAATAGTTGGCGATCTCGGCCTGCTTGTCGCGTATCTGATCGCTGTGATCGGCATGGATGGAGCACAGGCGCTGCGCCTCTGCGCCCAGTGTCGAGACCTTGTCTTCCAGGGCGGCCAGGTCGCGTTCGACGCCCTCGTGCTTGCGCTGCAGCGCCTGGACGCTGGCCAGATCGCGACCATAGTCGTCGGAGGAGAGCACAACATCCTTTTCGGCTATCCAGGCGACAGTCTCGTCGGCATCGCGATTAAAGCGCTGTATCTCGTGGGCCCCAAAGAGTTTCTCCTGCCGCACAATGGCCAATTGCTTGAGCCGCTGCCAGGCCTCGTTGAGCTCCTCCTTGCGCTTGGTAATGGTGTCCCGCTCGGGATGACCGTCCTGGATTAGTTTGTCGGCCAACTGGTTGACCTCGGTGACGCGATACTCCTGCGAGGCCATGTCCTTTTGGAATTCATCGAACTTGCGCTGCAGCACCTCGACATGCTCCAGATCCTGGCCGAACTCATCGGCCGTCACAAAGGTCTCCTTGTCCTTGATCCAAAACATGACCTCCTCGCATTGACGCAAAAACTGCACCAGGACCAACGCCTGCTGCAGCTTTAGGCCCTTCTCGGCCAGGCGGCTCAGCAGTAGCTCCCACAGCTGATGCAGTTCGTCCAGGCGCCGCTGTATGGTCTCCGAGGCGAAGTGCTGTTGATTAATCATCTCCTGGCCGGTATTATCGAGCGAGACAATCGCATTGCTATGCGCCGAGACCTCCGCTTCGAAGGCCTGATGCTTCTGGATCTTGGCCTGGAGATTGGTCGGATCGCGGTAGCTCTCCTCGCTGGCCGCCTGTAGTTTCTCGTGTATCCACGATTCCAGCTCGTCGGCGTCGCGCTTAAAGTATTGGAAGCGACGCGAATCCTCGAGCTTCTCGCGCTTCTGCCGGGTCTCAATCTTGAATTCATTGTAGCGCGAAAGGACCTGCTCACGCCGTTCCTGAATATCCTCGACGGTCTCGAGGATTTTCACCTCTTTCGGTGTAAAGTTTTCCATATTGGGTACTGTTCGTTAAATTCTTCGTTCGTTTTAGCTTTGATTTTGTAAAGTTTCAATTTAATCTAATACTGCTCCTGGCTGCTCATCAAATCCAAATGCCAAAGTCTGCCCGTGCTCAACTGAAAGAGAATGAGAATTAATCAATGAACGAGAGAGTGAGCAACAATTAGATTCAATTAGCTTTAGCCAGAGACACAGCTTTTGTCGATTGCATAACCTCCGCTCGCGTTTTACAAATTTAGCACAATGACACACAAACACATACAATCAGCTTTGCTGCATACATACAAACAAATACATTACGCACTTTGTGTGCCGCACAGTGGTTGAAAAGTGACCAGACTTTGTTACTTTAAATTGTGCAAAAAAAAGGGTATAACAGTCTTCTGCAAATGGGTACGGTACACATGTATATAAAAATACTGGACGCAAGTAATATACCGCAGAGCCACTGTTGCCAACTTAGCTACTTTCCAGCTTAGTTTGCCTAGAGCCAGTGTTGCCGATTCAGCTATTTTCCAGCTTAGTTCGTCTAGAGCCAGTTGCCAATTCAGCTTTTTACCAGCTTACTTTGCCTATTTTCAAATGTGTCCGCAAATAGATTAAATTTGATTTATCAATTTTTGGCACCTTAACTAACTGTAGATAGCCACTTTTACTTATAAACCTAATGATGCTAATTTTATATACTTTGAGTATTAGAATTAGCTTTTTTTGAAGAAGCAGTTAGAAACACTGGATACAACGAAAGTATTATTTTTTTCTTCCGGTTTCTACACGTATTCGTTCCACTGTTTACCCAATGACTGCATCGCCCGCCTCACATACATACATACATCTATTTCATTTTGTATTTCACAAGCCGACCAACTACAACGACAAATTCGTCAAGTTTCGCCGACAATGTGACGTAATCGGAAATTTTAATTATCGATAAGCAGCGCTGTTATCTTATCGAAGAGAAGGTTGACATTCTTTTGCAAAAAATAGAGTATTTATTAACAGCGACAAACATTGTATGATAAATGAGAATGATATATGTAATTAACTTTTGAGCTTAAAAACTATCCAGATCGCTGGACAAATCCGCCAGCATTTCCATAAACAATTGGGACTTGCCGTCGTCGTCGTCATTAACGACCTTTTTGGGACAACTTTGGGACAGTTGATGGAGCAGCTGGGAGAGCGCGCTCCACACGGGCTGTGTCCAGTTCTCCTTGAAAAGTGCCATGAAAAACTGATTGAGCTGTTCGACGTTCAGGACGTGCGCCTCCAGCATATGGTGCAGCAGCTGATGGAGCAGCTGAAAGCGCGCAGGATTCGCACTAAGATCCTGGACAAAGCTGACGCTGAGCAATGCCTCCAAGTAGATGGCATGGGGGGCGTCCTCGTCATCACCACCTGAACGCACTTTCGGTGCCAGCCACACCTCACAACTGATGCTGATAACCGGCTGGGTGAGCATCTGCGGCTGTTGGCATATGAGCAACTGCAGCAGACGGACCAGAATCGAGCCGAGCAACTGATAGAAATGGCTGGGCAAATGGGGCAGGAGCGCCGCCTGCCGCGTTCGTTCGAGCAGGGGCAGCAGATCGCCCAAATCGGGCAGAAATTCGGGCCGCATGCTGAGGCAGTGCACCCACTGCTGCAGCTCGCGCAGAATCTGCGACAAGCTCAGCTCGCCCGCCCCCGTCAGGCACAGATCGTTGGAGTTGGCGTTGGCCTGGACGCTGCTCCGGCTATTGGCGCGACACACCTTAGTGGCCAGCTCCTGGAGATCGCCGTGATAGAAGCTGGACTGTAGCACGCTGATCTCCAGCCACTGCTGCAGTTTCAGCTGCGCCTGCTGCCGTATTAAATGCGCATACGTGTGACGCACTACGTCATTCGTATTGGCGGGCAACAGCGCCCGCAGCGACTGCTCGATGCGCTGCTCCAACATGCCCGGAACCCGATCCGTCCACTGCAGGCAGGCTTGGGCCCGGGCCTGCTGATAGATGCGCTGCAGCTCCCGGACCACCTCGTGCTGTTGCGCCGATTCAATTCCGTTGACCTGCGCATCTGCCGCCGACTTGGAAGGCAACAGGATTGTCTGTTGTGCATCCTTGACGACGCACTTGAAGCTGCGCTCCGTCACAAATTCCAGGAGACGCCGCATCGACGCATTCTGTGAGTGCAAAAAGGCGTCTACCAGCTTGCGCTGAGCCGAAGCCGGCACGGTCTGAGATTCACTATCCGCCGGATTATGCTTATTGCCTCCGGCGCCGCCCAGCTGTTCCAGGCGCGTGGTTATGTAGCGATAGCGTCCATTGCGCTGGGTGTGGCGCTGCGAGGGCGCAATGGCCACACGGAACTCGTGCAGAAACGGACACGCAACCGGGAGCAGCTGCTCCAACAGGGAGTCCGTCTTGCCCCCATCCGGGCAGCACAAACTACGCAAGCAGTCGCCGACGAGCACGGCCATAACTTCATCCGGTTTCGTGCTCCTGGTCCTCCGGTGGCTGTAGTAGCCCGTGCAGAGCGTCGGCTGCGCTTCCAGCAGCCAGCCGAGGCAGCTGCGCACGATGAATACGGCTTTGGCTGTGGTGAACGAGGAGGAGTCCGCGTAGAGGGCATAGAGCAGCTCCAGGGTGTCCAGGGCCGCGGGCAGCTGTAGCGTGACCGGATCCAACATGACCAGATACTGCACCAGCCACGGGAGCGTGATGAGCAGTTTCCCCTGGTGCATGGCACGCTCCAGATGCGGGCGCATCTCGAACGGGGGCCGGAACTGCCGGCGCAGCTGGAGTTGCTCCTGCTCCCGCTGCGGGCAGCTGTTGAGTGAGCGATTGTAGGGAAAGGCGCATACATAGCCCAAGAACTTGGCCAAGATTAGCAGCTCGGCTTGGGCCTGGGGGCGCACAATGTATGGCGAGGCCACCTGCTGCTCCACCTCCACCTCCTCCTCCCCAGCCCCAGCCCCAGCTCCAGGTTGCAGCGAAAGCAGCTCGAAGCTGGAGTCATTGTGCCGCAAGAGCTGAGCGTAGAGCGCCAGCTGGAGCTGCACGAGAAATGCCAAGGAACCGCATTCCCCAATAAAATCACGAAAAAAGGCCTGCGTGCGCGGAAACTGATCCTCGACACTGGAATTGCTGGTGACCAGACGCTGTGCCAGCCTGTTGAGACGCTGCTGATCGAGCTTGAGACCAAGCTCCTCTGGCGACTCGTGCGTCTCACGGCTAGACATGAGCAGCTGGCTAACAAAGAGTCCGGCAAAATGCGCCATATTCACTACATGCTCCGACTGCTTGAAGATGTCCCGCACGAGCGGGCCCAGCTCTCGGCCAAAACTGAACAGACGAATTAGATGCAGTTGCTCCCATTGCTTGAGCGACTTGTAAAAGAGATCGCGCTGGCACTTGAATGCCCCAAACTCCTGCTGGCTCGGAAACTTGTCGCGCGCATCCTTCTCGTGCTGATAGTGAACATTCTGTTGGCCGTTGCACGGCGTTTCCGCCGGCAGCTTGAGCCGTGCCCGCGAGCTCTGCTCCAGCTCCAGTTGCTCCTGCAACAGCTTGGGGAGCAGCGCGAGGCGTTCGTGCTGCAGCAGCACGGCCAGCGAGTTGCGATCCAGCTGCAGCAGCAGATCCTTTTGCTGCTCCAGCAGCTGGGCCGCAAAATAGATACATTCCTTGTGCCCGGCCAGAAGAGCGAGTGGCGGCTCCGACTTGGCGCTGTCGCCGGTCACTTCGCATATGTTGAGCAACTGCAACGCGTAGCTGATCTCGGTCAGCACATTTGGTACCAGGTTGAGATCCATGAGCAGCGCATAGATCGCCGCCAGCAGCTGCAGCTGCCGGGCATGACGCACATCCTCCAAGCTAATTGACATGAATTTAGGCTGGGTATCCCGCTCCCGTTCCCTTTCCCGCTCCTGTTCGACGGGCGCTTCGCTTTTGATCTCCTGTCGCCGCAGCAGCAGCGCCTTGCGCGCCTCCTGCTCCAGCTCGGCGCCCTGGCTGCGGTCCAGCTCGCAGCTCTGCGAGAGACGCAGCAGATTGTTCTCGTTGCTGAAGGAGCTGGTGTCGCCAAAGGAGCTGCTCCCGGATACGTTCCTGCTGATCGTCATGGGCAGCACACGACGGCGCGGCTTTTGCGATTTATCCAGCGGTGTTGTCTTCTTCTTCGCGCGTTGCTGGCTCTGATTGGGCGTCGCATTGGTCATAAAATCCAATAGACAAAAGCTGCCTCCGCCTCCACTGCGATTGGTCGATCTCTCGCTGCTTTGCGGCGTGCCGCCCGTGGATCGACGTCCCTGCTGCTGCTGCAGTGGAGTCACCTGTCGCACGGGCGTGGACACATTGCCCGCGCTCAGCTGACTGAGCGGAGATTCATTCAGTTCCTGATCTATGGGCGTGGCTTTTGCTTGGTGCACGGGCGTGTGTTGTTTGGGCGTTTCCGATTCGTTGTTGCTGTGAAAATGCAGTTCAGTATGTTGACGCAGTGCAGCCAAAAAGTAAATGGCGAAATCCTCCAGACAGCAAATGTTGCTCTGTTTTCCCTGAAAGTGTGCTTGGAACTTTTCGGGTAGCTGAGCCAAATCGACAAGTTCCAATTTTTTGAGCAACTGCTCCAGCTGCTGATCCGGTTCCAGTTCCAGTTCCAGTTGCTTTGCGTGTTCCATTTTCTGTTTATATTATATTATATTAGGTTTAAGCTTTCGATGTCATAAAGCCAAATCGACAAGTTCCAATTTTTTAAGCAACTGCTCCGGTTCCAGATCCAGTTCCATTTGCTGTTCGATTTATTTACATGTGTTGCGTGTGTTTTTGTTTATATTACGTTTGAGCTCTCGTTCTCACAACATTTTCTCTCTCCCTCAGGCCCCGTTCCTGCAACGGAAGATGAGAGAAGAGAAATATTGCTTGTACGCTCTTTGTCTTTTTTGCTTGCTTTCATTTATTTCATTTTATTTATTTTCTTGGGAAGTTTTTAAGTTGCCACCTTTTTTTGTATTGTTATTTTTTTTGCTTGGTTTTGATGTTTATTTTTGTTGAAGATTGATTTTTGTGCACACACACACTCAAACGTATAAAGATCAAACTAACTTTAGATTTGTGTCGAATTTAGATAGAGTTTACGAAGGGAAATTATTGTATATACGCTAGGTTAGTCAATTTGTTTTGTTTTTGTTTTATTTACCAGTATTATTTCGTTTAACATGCAATAAACTAGGAGTACATCTCAGGTTTGATTACTCAATTACTCAACACTTAAAAATCCATTGTTAATTTTAGTAAATAATAGTACATTTAGAGCTTAAGAGATTTAAGATACATTGTGCTACAAAGCTTTAGAAATGCATACATATATGCCCACACGAAGAATACATTTTCTAATAGGAAACTTACATGAATAGAATATAAACCGGAGGTCAAAGAGCAAAGTATGTTAAGTAGTTGCAAGAAGTATCTTCAATTGGCTTTACTTAAATGACATCATCGCCAAAAGAAGAAGAAGTCTTACAAAGCGGGGTGTTTCGGTGGAGAAATATAAACGAACATGTATACAAATATCTAAATATAATTTAGTCACGCGAGTTCTTAACGGCATCGCCCTAATACACGACAGGAAATTGAAAAATAACATAGCCTAGGCCCGGATTCGGGGTTTGTATTCAAAGCAGCCATACAAAAGTCAAAATGTCGCCCAGTCAGATACGCACACACATACATATAAATAAACATACATAAACGAATTGAAGGCAATTTAACTGTTAATGGCGTGCCTTACAAACAAAAACAACATACAAAAAAAGAGAGCGAAGCGGAGTGAGAGAGAGAGGGGGAGGGGGGCGTACGTGGACTCTCTGCCATGGAGTACATTTTTGTTTTCAATGAGATACAGAGCGAGCGCGCTCTCTTTTTTGAATACACTCACAGAGCCGCTGGCACAGACCTCATACACGAACGATACACAGCGAAGCGGCAACATACATTAATTGAAGTGTCTATCAGAAATAGCTGGATGACGTAATGCGCACAACTTGGAACTATGAGCAATAAGTACTAAACATGAGCGTTAAAAAGAGCTGAATTTTTCATTGCAATAAAATTGAAAAAATAAATTCAAAATGCATGAGAACAGGTCTTTTGGCTTGCCGGCAAGATGCGCACAAAATTGCGCAACGTTATCCTAAATTAACAACCCGCCGACAAAGTCAAGGACATTTTTTTTTTCTGCAAACAGGTTTCGCTAAATTTCTATTAATGGCAATCAAAATATGAGTGTTGCCATCTTTCCCTTAAATACCAAAATACACCTCATTGGTTTGTATCCGTGCCTGTGTTCTGTATCTCTCTCTCTCCCACTTTCTCTCAAATTGAAGTTGCGGCACAACCCGATGACGTATACACAACACACACATATATGTACGTATTTATAAAAATGGTTCACATACAACATGGATACAGAATTTTGCACTCTTTACACACTTTCCAAAATGTAATTTAGTAAGCGAATTACTTTGTTTTAGCAATAAACAGTAATACTGTGGTAATTTGGCCATTTCAAAAGCATAATTAGATTTTCGCTTTATGAAAGCGAGGGTGTGGCGTTGACCCGAAAAATTTTCACTGTACCACACTCATACACATACAAACGCTTGCTGATTTTCAATGCAATTTTAAGCTTTGTGGTCGACAATTGTAAATGAAAACAATATGTAACTTACACTTTAGATCTCGCTTAACCGCTTTACAACAAATTTGTTGGTTTAACTATTGATTTTCAACTCTTTTAATTAATTTTTCACGCAGCGCTTTAAATTTCACACGAACTGCACGGGCTCACTTTACAGAATGTACTATGCTAGAGGTGTGCAACGATTCGATAGTGCTGGCAATGTTAATAGATATCGATAAGCAACGCAGTATATATCGCATGGAATATATCGTACAATTGTGAATGTCATTAAATGCAGCTGCTAAACAAAAACAATACAAAAAACATTTTCTGCTGCATTTAAGAGGACCTAAAATATGGAAAAAGATAAGCAGATCGTGCCCAATCAAATTGGCTACTTGATACTCAAGGATGATGGAGCCGTGCTAGATTCAGGCGGAGATCTGAAGAACGATGACCGCAGCGCCAGTGTAATAATGGGCCTGCTGAATCTTACCGAAAGGCAAGTTGAACTGAAAATGGAAGAAAAATAATATTTATTGTTTATTTCTTAATCGACTGCAGCATCGATGACAATTTCATGGCCAACAGCAGCTGCGAGCGCATCAGCATTGATTATGAGCACCACAGCTACAGCATTTGCATGTCCAATCGGCACATTTACATTGTGAAGCTGAGCAAGGGCCACAACGGAGCCACAACTAGCTCCTCGTCCTCGACGAGCGTGTACAACGATGCCAACACCGAGCTGAATCCCGCCAGCACGAGTAGCACCACGGTGTTGGCTTGAAAACAACATCGGACGCAGTTCAGCGCTTGTTGTGGTTTCTGCTGGCGGCAGCCAGAAGCGAGAAACACAAGCAGCAGCAAATACAATTGGAAAACGCCGTTTATTTATCTAATTCTATTGTTTATTTGTCAAAAAATACATCATCTGTGAGCTCCTGTTCAAATATACGCTTCGCCTCCTGCGTCACATCCAACAGCGTCGCCTTACTCTTCCCAAGTATCACGTAATATTGTCGCCAATTGCAGCGCCGCTTCACGACCCAAAAATCATTGGTTGTCTTCACCTGCAGCTCCTCGGTGGCCGCAGCACCTTGCTCAATGGGATTGGCCAAATCGGCAATGATGCTCATCACGTTGCGCGGAATGCTCTTCTGCGGCGTCTTCGCGCTGCGATAGATATTCGTGTGATGCTGCAGGCTTTGCTCGTTGATAAACAGATATTTGGGCGAGCTGTCATTGGAGGTGCTCTCGTGGGTCGCGGTGCCCACGCTTAGCTTGGAGACCTCGGCGGCAATGTCGCGTGCCAGGCAGCTGAGCTGTGGGCCCATGTACGTGTGCAGCTCCTCATAGAATTCCGGCGCCGGTGCAGCTTGCCGGGCTGCAGGGAAAATCGGCAATTAATCTAAGCTTGGCTAGACGGGATTCACTCACCATCGAGGAACAGGCAGAGCGTGACATTCAGCGCCCGATAGATGAGCAAGTAGTATGGCTCGATTCGCGCCTCCCAATCCAAAAAGATTCTACTGGGCGGCGCCGCCTGCTCCTGGTTTTCATTCCGCACAAAGGCGCCCGTACGATAGGTCTCCCCGTTGGCAGCTGCCGATCTTGTCGACAAGATGTGCTCATGCAGGCTGTACAGATCGCTGGGGGTCAGCTTGCCGCCGCAGACGACTTGGTCGTTGTAAAGCATGATACACTCCTTGACGGCGGGAAACGTATCGCACAGCATGCTAAAATTGTGGGCGCGCAGGAACAGAGCCTTGTCCAGCGCTAGATACTGAACCGAGTGCAGCATGTCCACAATGTCGCAGTGCGCCAAATCCTTGATATTGGCCAAATAGCTTTCATAGAATTGATGCAGCTCCGCCGCCAGCTGTTCGCGATCTTCCTCCGCCGCCGCCGCCTGCGGCAACTTGGCCTGCAGCGTGCCATGATGGAAGCGATACATATGATAGCATTGACGGAGCACTGCGTGGTATATGCGATCGCAGACGTCGCCGCCGCGATAATCGGCCACCTCGACACCGTCCTTTAGCTTCAGCTCCTTGGGCACATTGAGCACCAGCACCAGCCAAAAACCAGGCTCCGGCTGATAGAACAACTGCGTTGTCTTCTGAGTATGCAGAGCCTTGCAATCGTCCTCGCTGGTGAACGTGCTGGGAAATCGAAAACCATTTATTTATTGGACGAGGCAGCCTGTCAGCAGACGCTGACTCACCCGGTAAAGGTTATGATCGCCTCGCTAAGACCCACATCTTTGATTTTTGTGTTCAGCTCAATGTCATTCGGATGATAAAACAATATTTTCTTGTGCTCCTGTTTTGGTTACCAACAATTTGTAGGCGTTGCCAACAAAGGAATATCACTTGAGCTTACCTCGCCCTCTTTCTGGCCCAAGCTGGAGTTGAATACATAGAAGCTACGCAGCGTGGTTTCCACACGTTGCAGCACCTTTGCCATTTTGTTTGCAAGTTTAGCTTCCACTTGTCCAAAATAAACGGGCAGCATTCACTTTGTGATTCCAACGTCTTGCCAGTCACCACGAAACGTTTACATATTTAACAAACCAGACGTTATTCACGCAGAAGCGTAAGTGCTACAAGTCTGGCATCCTCCATAATAAAAAGTTTACAATAGCTTTGAATGTCTTACTTTTCCGATATGGCAGCGCCGGTTTTTTATTTAGATACAAAACTCAGCTAACAGAAATTTCAGTTATATATATATAACCCAAAAACCCAGCTACTATTTAAATGCTATCAACTGGGGTTGACACATACCATAAATAAAACATTTATCTTTGAATAATTAATTTATTATAATTGTATATGGAATTTGAAGCAAGGCAATTTTAAGCCAGAAGAAACAGCACTCGCAGTAAAATCGGCTCAATGGTTGAACTTGTAAATTTGGAATTTTTTCTCGCGGTCGTGTTATTTTGCAGAAATTAAAAAATTTGGCAACTCTGTAGCTTGATTTTCAGTGTTCGATAATGAATATGGTCCATTTGTTTTTGTATATGCTTTTCTACTTAAATTAAGCTGTGCAGCCGCCACGCAGACGGAGCACCAAGTGTAGGGTCGACTCCTTCTGGATATTGTAGTCAGAGAGGGTTCTTCCATCTTCCAGCTGCTTGCCGGCGAAGATCAGACGCTGCTGGTCTGGAGGGATGCCCTCCTTGTCCTGAATCTTGGCCTTCACGTTCTCGATGGTATCACTAGGTTCCACCTCCAAGGTGATGGTCTTTCCCGTCAGGGTCTTCACGAAGATCTGCATACCACCACGCAGACGGAGGACCAAGTGGAGGGTCGACTCCTTTTGGATGTTGTAATCCGACAAGGTGCGACCATCTTCCAGCTGCTTGCCGGCGAAGATCAGACGCTGCTGGTCTGGAGGGATGCCCTCCTTGTCTTGAATCTTGGCCTTCACATTCTCGATCGTATCGGAAGGCTCGACCTCCAAGGTGATGGTCTTTCCCGTCAATGTTTTCACGAAGATTTGCATGCCACCACGCAGACGGAGGACCAAGTGGAGGGTAGACTCCTTCTGGATATTGTAGTCCGACAAGGTGCGACCATCTTCCAGCTGCTTGCCTGCAAAAATCAGACGCTGCTGGTCTGGAGGGATTCCCTCCTTGTCTTGAATCTTGGCCTTCACGTTCTCGATGGTATCACTAGGTTCCACCTCCAGGGTGATGGTCTTTCCCGTCAATGTTTTCACGAAGATCTGCATACCACCACGCAGACGGAGGACCAAGTGGAGGGTCGACTCCTTCTGAATGTTGTAATCCGACAAGGTGCGACCATCTTCCAGCTGCTTACCGGCGAAGATCAGACGCTGCTGGTCTGGAGGGATGCCCTCCTTGTCCTGAATCTTGGCCTTCACGTTCTCGATGGTATCACTAGGTTCCACCTCCAAGGTGATGGTCTTTCCCGTCAGGGTCTTCACGAAGATCTGCATACCACCACGCAGACGAAGGACCAAGTGGAGGGTCGACTCCTTCTGGATATTGTAATCTGACAAGGTGCGACCATCTTCCAGCTGCTTGCCTGCAAAGATCAGACGCTGCTGGTCTGGAGGGATTCCCTCCTTGTCTTGAATCTTGGCCTTCACGTTCTCGATTGTATCACTAGGTTCCACCTCCAGGGTGATGGTCTTTCCCGTCAGGGTCTTCACGAAGATCTGCATACCACCACGCAGACGGAGGACCAAGTGGAGGGTCGACTCCTTCTGGATATTGTAATCCGACAAGGTGCGACCATCTTCCAGCTGCTTTCCGGCGAAGATCAGACGCTGCTGGTCTGGAGGGATGCCCTCCTTGTCCTGAATCTTGGCCTTCACGTTCTCGATTGTATCACTAGGTTCCACCTCCAAGGTGATGGTCTTTCCCGTCAGGGTCTTCACGAAGATCTGCATACCACCACGCAGACGAAGGACCAAGTGGAGGGTCGACTCCTTCTGGATATTGTAATCTGACAAGGTGCGACCATCTTCCAGCTGCTTGCCTGCAAAGATCAGACGCTGCTGGTCTGGAGGGATGCCCTCCTTGTCCTGAATCTTGGCCTTCACGTTCTCGATGGTATCACTGGGCTCGACCTCCAAGGTGATGGTCTTTCCCGTCAGGGTCTTCACGAAGATCTGCATACCACCACGCAGACGGAGGACCAAGTGGAGGGTCGACTCCTTCTGGATATTGTAATCTGACAAGGTGCGACCATCTTCCAGCTGCTTGCCTGCAAAGATCAGACGCTGCTGGTCTGGAGGGATTCCCTCCTTGTCTTGAATCTTGGCCTTCACGTTCTCGATGGTATCACTAGGTTCCACCTCCAAGGTAATGGTCTTTCCCGTCAGGGTCTTCACGAAGATCTGCATACCACCACGCAGCCGGAGGACCAAGTGGAGGGTCGACTCCTTCTGGATGTTGTAGTCAGAGAGAGTCCTTCCATCTTCCAGCTGCTTACCTGCAAAGATCAGACGCTGCTGGTCTGGAGGGATTCCCTCCTTGTCTTGAATCTTGGCCTTCACGTTCTCGATGGTATCACTGGGCTCGACCTCCAGGGTGATGGTCTTTCCCGTCAATGTTTTCACGAAGATCTGCATACCACCACGCAGACGGAGGACCAAGTGGAGGGTCGACTCCTTCTGGATGTTATAGTCAGAGAGAGTCCTTCCATCTTCCAGCTGCTTGCCGGCGAAGATCAGACGCTGCTGGTCTGGAGGGATTCCCTCCTTGTCTTGGATCTTGGCCTTCACGTTCTCGATCGTATCGGAAGGTTCGACCTCTAGGGTGATGGTCTTCCCCGTCAAAGTTTTAACGAAGATCTGCATTTTGATAATTCTGCAAAATAAAAAGATAAAATAAAAAAATTAAATTGAATTTCATCTGAACAGACCTCGACGCAAACTAAAATGGCTATCACGATGATTTAAAAAAGTATCGAAAAATGAGTACTGCCCGATTGCTTTGTTTTGACTGCATGCATGTATGTATATGTACAATATGTGTACACACTTTTTCCCATTGGACCATTTCCGCCCTTGTTATCAAACAAAGGCCCTTTACGGACGGCCATTGCACTGCGTCATTGCTAGTTTCCCCAGGCACATACATACATGTCCGGGCCTGCAACGCATTTTTTTTATTTGTGCACATTTATTAAAAAGTTGCATATATAGAAACAAGCTTTTGCAATTAACTTGCATATATTATACAATTGTAAATGCGTATATGCGAAGACCCTATACGGACGGCCAATGCACTGCGTCATTGTTTAAATTTCCCATACACATATGTACATATATACGTGTCTGGGCCTGCGACGCATTTTTTTCTTGTATATATATATATATAGGTGCATACGTATATAGGTGCATACGTAGAAATATATATATGTATATATATATCTTTCTTATATATATTATCTTTATAATATACAAATATATATGATAATATTTGCACATATATATATATATATATATTCATTCGCATACATGTACATATATTTATTTAGAGATGCATAATGTATATATATATATAATCGCCTTCTGGAAAGTTCTATGACGTCACAAACTAATTTCACAACAAATATGAAAATTGCTAAACCAAAGCTCATATAGTATGAAAAACTAGTTAAATAGCAAAACACGATGCTATGTATTGATTTTTCCAATAAATGAATTATAAATGAGTACGTAACAAAAAAAAAATGGCGACTTAAATATCTTTTCTTTCAGCCCAAAACTATTTTTCACCATATACATTATCAATAACGCCTTATATTCTAAATAAACTCACTTTTCGAATCACTGGCTGTAACTTTTTTTTAATATTTCACACCTAGATAACTTGTAAAATTGTTCAGTTTATTTGCTGCTGCGTTGTCAATCCACTTGCTTCACCTTTTGATTACTTTGACGAAATTGGTTTGTGATTCGCTTTTTATAGTCTTCATCAACTGCAGGGGTAATATGGGATATTTTGTTGGGAAATTGTTATGAACTAGGGCTATCCTGCTCGCACATAAATATTACGAATTTTTCACCAAATTATATTGATTGTTTTAAGGCAAAATGTTTTTGAATACTGTTATAATTAATGTTTTTATATAAATGAAATAACGTAATGAAAACAGCTCACAAGAAAAATCAAAATTTTGAACTTTTGTCGTAATGCACAATTGCAGCTGTCGAGCGTCGCATATAGTTATCTCGCTCGAGCTACGCGTCCAAGGCTACCAGTAGGTGAATTATAAAGTTGCCAGACCGTTGAATTTACCGCGATTGCAATTCGTTTTAAATTAATTCGAGTTTGTTCTACTCACCCTATACTTCCAATACTTTTGCTTAAAGTTGCGTTTTTATTATTAGATATTAATTGCTTTTTTCTGCTGAATTTACACAACTTCTTTTAGTTTCAAGTGTTCACTTTGGAAGTCAAACGCAAAATGAGCGAGTTGAAATAGGATTTCTTTGACAAAACGATTTACGTTTTCATGGCTTACTACTTGTTTTTTTAATATATTTTATAAGTCTAGACACACACTCACCACACAATTAAAATAAAAAGTTTTTCTAACAAATTCAAGACAAGACCTGCTTTACGTGCTGAGTCGACTGGCCAACTGAAAATCTTAAATTTTATAAGGACAACAAATATGACACGATAAGCAATGGTAGCTGGACATACAAATATTGTGATGTCACATATTAACATTTTTACAATAACAGTGCCATTTGAGTAACAATAAAATACGAAATCTATCTGTGTATGCTTACCTCTCGCTGTGCACAAAATACATCACTAAATAAAGACTAACCGGACGGCAAATAGTGACAGTCACGAAAAATGGTGGAGCTTGAAGTACTCAGTGCTAAAACAACTAAGTCCTACGGCTTGGTGAATGTGTCCTCCACCGCGGTCTCCATCAGCGAGCTGCGGGTTTTAATTCACAAGACATTGAAGCAGGCGCCGCATGCAGACCGCATATCGCTGTAAGTATACCAACACTCACACACACACACGCACACAGTTACGTATGTCCAAACTCTGAAAATGTTTTTATCTTAGACGCCTGGAGCCGCGTGGCAGGAGCTTGAAGGACACGGATTCCGTGGCTTCGTTGAACCTGGGCAATGGGGACAAGGTCTACGTAAAGGATCTGGGACCGCAAATTGGCTGGAAGACCGTCTTCCTGGCCGAGTATGCCGGTCCTTTAATTGTCTACCTGATCTTCTATTTTCGGCCGGAGCTCGTTTATGGCAAGGCAGCCGGCAATCCCATCTCGCTGACCACACAGTAAGTATAGTTTCAGTGTGTGTGTTGTATATGTTCGTGTGTGTGTTTTGTCTGTCTGCGACTTTCGCCAGACTCACGCATATCGTTTATTACGCACACAGATACAGCCGCAGCGACCCGCTGACCCAGCCGAATGCTTATGCAAATTATTGCTGATCAGCGTTTGCCTCGCTTTTACCTGCTGGCTGCATAATGATTAGACTTAACGCTTTCAACGATTTTTGTATACCTTGTACACCTAGCGACACCAAAGGGGTATATTGCACTCGTAAGATGTGAAGAAGTAAATAACTAAATCGGTTAAATAAGCTAGTTTCCTGCTAAGGTCCTCTAAAAAAGGCTAATTTAGCTTTACAAAATAGCTGAATGTTTTGTAGGTAAAAAATTGAGTTTCCTATGCTATTTATTAATCTCAGGAATTATGACCCAAATCTTATCAAGATCGAAATACTCTATCAAATAATATTAAATGTTTAATTTTCGTCTTTTCCGCAGCATTGCCGCCGGATGCTATACGGTTCACTATGTGAAGCGTTTGCTGGAGACGATCTTTGTGCATCGTTTCTCGCACAATACTATGCCGCTGCGTAATCTCTTCAAGAACTGCAGCTACTATTGGGGCTTTACGGCGTATGTGTCGTACCACGTCAATCATCCGCTCTACACTTCGCCCTGCATGTGCACCGTTTGGGCTGCGCTGGCAGCCTTTGCCGTGAGTTTCCCTGAAAAACGTTTTAATTATTTCTTATTAAAACATTCTTCTTTTTAGCTCTGCGAATTGGGCAACTTTTCGATACACATTGCTCTGCGCAATCTGCGACCGCCCGGCACCAAGGTGCGCAAGATTCCTGTGGCCGACAGCAACCCGTTGACGAAGCTTTTCAAGTGGGTGTCCTTCTTCTCATTGTTGAAATTATTGTTGTTTTAAATCTTTTAATCGATTTCCATTTTTAGCCTGGTTTCCTGTCCTAATTACACTTATGAGATTGGCGCCTGGGTCTGCTTTTCGGTCATGACCTCCTGCTTGCCCGCCTATTTGTTTGCCTTTGCTGGTGCATTCCAGATGACGGTTTGGGCTCTTGCCAAGCACCGTAACTACAGGAAGGAGTTCAAGGACTACCCAAGGGCACGCCGTGCCATTTTCCCATTTGTCCTGTAAATGGATTCATGAACAAAAACTGCAGTTGCAGCTACAGCGAATACGTTGTACTCTTATTCCAATTCATAAATTAGAATTAATTAGCTTCGCTAAATATAAATGGGTAGAAGATTGTTGAACTATGCATTTTCGCTCAACAAAAACAATAATTTTTAGGCAAACATGCTTTGACTTTGACTTTTGTAGATATCTCCTAGACTTTGACCCCATCAATTACGGCATTAATTTTATACGCTATGCACAAAATGGGAAAGCTGATATTAGTTTGGTGTTTTAGGAGCATTTACACGTAGTCGTTTGCACCCGACTGCAACGTTATTTTATATTCTGTAGTGTTTTCAAATATATTTATTAATTCACATTTTTAAATGCCCGCCCAAAAAGAGTTGCCATATGGTTTTACAAATTTTGCTATGTTTTTGTTGTGTACCGGTTAAATAAGCTATGAATTTGTTTGAGGAGCTGGATACATGCTTTGAGTTTGGACTGTGCTTTGCTCTTAGACTTTGACCTAATAAATTATGGTATTAGTTTTATACAACGATTTTATATAAGCTTCCATATTTTCATATGTTTAATTATTGTTCAATGTTTTCAAACTCCCGCCAATAAGAGCTACCATATGTTACTTCAAAAAGTTACCATATGTTACTAAAAACAAGTTGGCAGCTCCGAATCGTGCATCAATAAGTGAAGTTGGCTGCGGCTGTGCATTTTTGGTGTTTGCCGGCAAAATAAGACATGAATTTGTTTGAGGAGCTGGATACATTGGATCCCAGCTCCAAGCTGGTGCCGCCGCGCATCGAGACACCAACACCACACAAAGTCGCCGTTTTGATACTGCTAAAACAGTATGTGAAGGTAACTGCATGGGACCCACAAGTTAGTATTACTATTATAAAAAAAATAAAAACTCGTAGGAAAAAAAGAGTTCGATGGACACGGGGATAACGATGCGTCCGCAAAGGCGTCGCATGTTCTGCATGCTAATGTTTAAGCTGGTGCAGGAGGCCGACATGACGTACAATGAGCTGCACAATATGCTTACGACCCGGCCCTACAAACTGGATAATCTGATGCTGGAAGGGTTCGAGAAGGCCATGTCCGAGTTCTGCGGCACAGCCAGCATTGAGGCGCTGTTTGACTTTGCGGAAATGCAGAACATAGACACGCTGATTAACGAGGACTACGGCGTCAACCATTTCAGCATGGTTGGTGTCTATGTGCGACGCATTGCAGTCGTCCTCGAGCGCTTCACCTTCGCCGAAATGATGTGCATGTACAGAAACATTTGCGCGTACTACGAACGCGGCATTCGCGCCCTGGCCATGGGCCCTCGCAAGCTCATCGCCGGCGGAGTGCTACACCGAACGGACACCTCGCCGCCGCCGCCGGCAGGAGCTGGAGCAGGGCAGGAGCAGGCGGAGGCGGAGACGAGCAACACGCTCAGCAAGTGGGCGCCCAAGCAGGCGAAATTCTTCATCAACAAACAGTCGGAGCTGCTGGACAACGATGAAAACGGCGCCCTCTCGCCCAAGGAGCTGCAGCGCAAGGTGCAGGAAATCATACAGGATCTGCCCCTAAGTACGACCTCTTATTTTCTGGGCTACATGAATCAGTTGCGCGTCCGGGACTATTACAATGCATTGTCTGCCCTGCATCGGGCACTGGATAGATCTCCGGTGCGTCTGATGAGCCAGGAGAAGGGCTATCAGTATTTTTGCATTAATCTGGCAGTGCTGCACGCCGCTTTCGGGCATCGTGACGAAGCCCTAGCCGCACTCCGTGAGAGCATTATGCTCGCCCAGGAGCACGGCGATAAGCGCAGCCTCAATCTGGCCAATACCTGGCACTGCCTGCTCCGCAACGAACTCCCACTCTCCTATGTGCAGCGCAGCGTGGCGGACATCGGCGATGCGGATGGAAATATGCTGCAGAACTATACGCTGGCGCTGCACTTCGCCGTCAAGCTGGGCACCGTGGCTGGCTACCAGCCGCTGCGTCTGTTCGATCTGCTGCAGCACAGCGATCAACTGACCAATCGCAACAATCTGTCCAACCATGCCTGCGAGGCCCTGGCGCTGCGCAGCGCCGTCTGGTGCGCGTACGGGCGGCACGAGCTGTCCGCCCTCTATGCCCAGCTGCTGTTGTCTGTGCGGCAGCGCTCGGCCGGATTGGGCAGCGCTTTAGCCAGCTATGCCATGTGGCTGCATCTGCAGGGCGAGCTGCGTCTGGCCCGTGTCCTGCTGCATCGGGCGCGAGAGCAGCTGCCGCGCCTGCCCAGCGCCGAGTCCTGGATGATCAGCCAATGCCATGTGATCATCCAGTCGGGAATCTATCGCTGTCGCTGGCATGACGCCCTCAAGGCCTGCGATCAGCTGCATCTGTTGGATGCTCCGGCTGCGATGCAGCAGCGCGCCGCTATCTATGTGGCCAAACGTGAGTTCTATAATGCACGCCGGCTGCTCGATAAGTTGGCCGCCAGGTCGGAGCTGCCCTTCCTGCTGAGGATGCGCGTCCAGGTGCTGCTCGCCTATTGTAGCCTGGCCGAGGGCAACTTTTCTAGCGAGGCGGTGACCCTGCTGCTGCGCGTCGCCGAGGACATGTCCGACTCCCAGATGGACTATGAACTGGCCATGGTGGACATGCTGCTCGCCCAGGTCCTCCTAATGCTGGGCATGCCCCAAAAGGCCTACCAGGCCATAAAGCGGAGCATGGACGACATACACATCAATGGCGGGCTTTACGAGCGCGCCAAGACGGACTTTGTCTTTGTGCGCTGCCTGCTGGCCATCAAAGATACGGACTCCCGCAAGGCGCAACTCCTGAAATCCCTGGACATCCTGGAGCGTGCGGCGCAATCCTTCAAACAACTGTCCGCCCACGCCAAGGTGCTCGATGTCTACGTGTTCCTAGCGCAGCGCTTTAACGAATATGGAGAACGGGGCCTGCGCAACAAATACGCTGGCGAATTCCGGCGCTATTTCACGGAGCATCCCATTCCGCGCGAGTACTTGGGCGGGCCGTAAGGTGAGCGACTGCCAAGATATAATATTCTATATTTAATACAAGTGGCAGAAAATGGGACAAGGGACAAAATTTGTTATTGTTTCATAGAGTAGCACAGTCCGGTCGAGTACTTGGCCGTCCGTGGTCACTCCGAGTGCTTAGAGCCGAATATTTAATACAAAGCAAATTATCAATTTGGCCCTTAACACTTAATAAACGTATATTTTATTAATTTCTTTAAACAGTAATTAGTTAGAATTTGATGTGTTTGTTTTGGAGGCCAACTACAAAAATACTCGTACTAAATCCTAGTTGAAGTTCCGCCAACTGCTCCGCGAGACGTGTCCAAGATGAATCCAAGATCGCGATGTTAAATGCTTCAAGGCGTGGCTTGGAATATCTACTGCTGTGTGGCATATATGTGTTTGTGTGTGTGTGGCAGGGACTTTAACTTGGACAGACGGATTCGACTTAGATGCTAGCGTGTGGTAAATCCCGCTGTTGAATCCTGAACTAACATATATGCGCATGTATATCGAATGTAAATTTAACGAATCAATGGTAAAGTGGGCGATGGTCCCGTTGCGGCCATGGCACTGCCAGGACCAAGCAGCACCTGCTTCTGCTGTGACTTGTGCAGCTCTTCCATTTGGGCGCGCTCGGTCTCAAAGATGACTGGCGCAAACAGTATCACGGAGCTGGTGAAGAATATCCACGATGCATTGCACGAGAACTGATAGAGACTGCGGAAACTCTTAATCGCGGTGCTGGACACTGCGCTGGCCGCATTGCGCACAGATTCCGGGAACATTTCGCTCAGTCCCAACATCCGTTCGCCGAACGATTCATCTGGTTCCTAAAAAACAACAACAAAATTTGAGGTTAGAATGCGTGCAATGTATTTATATATATATGTATATGCTGCGGCTCGGCGATGTTTACAAACTCGGCGATGTATTCGCACGCACTTACATCATCGTAATTTTCAGCATCCGCCTGCGGATCATCGTTTGTCTGAAAAGCAAAAAAATCAATAAGTACATGTGCAAATGTATGTATGTATGTATGTATGTATGTATTGATGTGTGTCGTGATAGGCAGATGGACTAGTTCTCCAATTACGTGAGCAAGATAAGCCCAGCGGCGATGTCTTCTTCGGGTCCGTCTCAACTTACAATTGCCACTGTGCGGCGTTCTGGCGTCTCGTCCTTGCTGCCATCCAACGAAGACATCCCGCTATCCTTTTCAATGAACTCAATGTCAGGATCAGAGTCCATCAAATCCTCGACTTTTACGGTATCGGTATCGGTATCCACTTTTGCGGCTTTATCTTAAACACTCGCTAAATATTCTCTGGTTAGTAAAAACCCTTTTTTAATACAACACAAGAACGTTAAATAACACAGTGGACAAAATTAATCAGTTTGCACTGTCGTTTTCGTTGTAAAAAAAATTGATTTCGTATGCGCTCCGCGAGGGTATATTCACGTGCGAACTGGTTTAACTATCGCGAATCGTTAACACGAACCAGTTGAACCGGCAATCGGTGAATTTCGTTTCTCAAGACTTATCGATAAGCAGTTTGGTATTTTTTAAAAGCAAAGCGTTATTTATATTTACCTTGTCATCTAGATCGCTCATGATTTTTCAAAGCAATTACACTGTTACAACTTTTATTGTTCTTTTTGTTTTTTTTTTATATAAAATATACACGATATGCACAGAGTAAAATTTAGAAACGTCGACAATTGAGCGACAATATTTTTCTTACTGAATGTTTCTTTAGTACTTGTGAATGTTATACTGAAGTGTCGCAGTCGAGAGCCGAAATAAAAATGCAAAGCCTTCTGCTAGACATTCAAACTCAAATGAAACAAAACATATTCTGTTGAGCGTCGGTATATTGTTATATATATTTGTATTATCCATTTTATTACATCTTTACATTTAAAAATTACGAAATCGCCAAATCCCTTAACGAAAATACCAAAAATTTTAATGCATATACTTGATAATGTCTTCATTTTGTTTGTATGCCACCCATTAAGTTATATTAAATAGTTTTTTAATGGTTTTTCGCGTAACAAAAACAACATATTTAGTAAGTATTCAGTATAGTTATAGTTCTTGTAGTTTAATATTTTAAGCACAATTAGATGTCATCAAAATCTACATAAGCTAAGTACATTTGGTATTTATTGAAACAAACGGTATTTGAATACATATTCATATACATTGGGTATTTTGATTGAAATATTGGGTATTTATTGAAACATTGGGTATTTTTTGAATACATATTCATATACATTGGGTATTTATTGTAACAAACTATATTTGAATACATATTCACGTATTTCGATCCGATTTGGAGGATAGTTGAATTAAATCTCTCCTCCGATAGCTGTAAATACCATACAAAAATGTTTTTGTTTGCCTTTCTTCCATATTATTTCACGTTTGACTATTTGTACCATATTTCTTTTGATCTTTTAGTTATTGAAAACACATGCTTGTATATTGATCTAAATATATATTATTTCTAATTGTTATTTTCTGACATTATAAAAGAGCACTTTTTTTTTATATATATTTCCTTGTGAGTTAACTCTGCAAAAATAATTTGAAACCCATGCCAAAATCAATATATATTTTTATATATAATGTCGTTATTTGATCAATTTCAAGTATTTTTATATTATTTTTACCGGGACGGCAATGCAATGGACTTGAATTTTGCAATATTCTTATCTAAAAAATAAAAACTCAAATACACATATTTGAAGGAAGCAAACATATGGAAGGTATTTGAGATGATTAGCAATCGGAATACGCTGTAAAATAATTGTTGTTTTTGATTTTGCCAAAAAAAAAAAAGATTTTTTTTTATGAAATATATATTTTGAAAAAACTCCATAACAGATTTATATTTTAGAGATTTTCCTTTACTTTGCAATTGAATTGCATTTTGATAATTGTTCGCATTATTATTAAGAGCTTTAATATTTTTGTTTATTTTTTTCTTTTTTTATGTATTCATAAATTGAAATAGGTAAACAATTACGTATCTAGACATTTAATATTCGTATATTACGTTCTTTGGATTCCCTTTAGGTTTTTTTTTTATATAACATCCAAATTGAAATTGATACAGTTTTTTTTTAATATTTCTTATTTAAATTGTAAATTTTTAATTTTGTTTCGCCTAAGCTAACAGCATTCAAACATTTTGTGGCTTTGTTGCTGCTTAAAACACACAAAAAGCATTTCAACTTATTTAAGACACAAACAGATGAAATCTTTTTAAAAATATGTGTATGCAATTGTTAAATTTTAACATGCTCTGTTTTTTTTGTCGATACAGCACCCTAAACACAATATCACTCACGCTCTCAGACTTATCCGAATTTGCATATATATGTATGTATGTATGTATGTATGTGTGTATGTGTGTGTGTGTGTGTGTGTGTGTGTATGTAATGATTTATTACATAATGTTATTAATAAATTAAATTTTTATTCTGCATCAAAAACATACAAAGTGTCACTTAACTAAGGTCGTACAAAAAATGAATATTAAAAATTGGCGTTTTTACAAATGATTTAGAAACTAGGGTTTGCCTGTGGCTTCATGTGTATGTGTGTGTGTGTGTGTGTGGGCGTGTCCAAGTGAACATTCAAAGGGAAAATCCCTTGGAAACTAGATGAGGATCAAATCAAAGATCGATATTTATGTTTGTGTGTGTGTGTGTGTGTGTGCTGGTGCTTCTTACAATTTCCCTTAGGTTCTTAGTATAAATAATTAGATTTATGTTTTCTTTTTTTGTAAAACATTTATGAATTCTGTCTGAGTATGTTAGCAATCGCTTCATAATTGGGTTTAATTTGCCATCCTTCTGTAGTTGCGGCCAGTTGTTCGCTTACAGCAAAAGTCTCGTAAACTCTGCAAAGAAAGTTAAAAAAAATTGACGATTAAAGCATAAAGAAATTTTTGCAGTAATTAAATTCAGTTTACTTCGAGAAATTCCCTAGCTACGCAAGTGTAAAGGGAATTGGTGGAGAGGAAATGGTTTACGCCTCCAATAAAATTGATGAAAGGCAATTCCCAATGGGACTTTCCGAGACCTCGCTTTAACGTGTTGCGCTGAGAATTGCCCAATCAACGCACAGAACAATGTGCAATGTCAGCGAAACAAAACAAACGAAGAAAAACGAAAAAAGGCTCGAATTGGAAATACCCTCTATTTCACGTACTCACAGAAATACTCTAATAAACTGGAGCAGTAGTGGATAGTCAACAGGACAAGCTCGAGTCACCTGTTGCTCAAAAAAAGGTTCAGGTATTCACAGCATTGAACCCTTTTTAACAAATAAAGGGTATAAGGAGTACAACAAAGCACAGCATCAAACCCATTTTTAACAAATAAAGGGTATAAAGAGTTCAACAAATGCTGCTTCTACTGGCCGCACATGTCGGTGTAAGCGAAATAAGGTAAAATAAATAAATTGCAGCTGCCAGCAAATAAGTTGATATACGGAGAAGAAGAACGCCACGCGTTACAAGGCCAAAGTATCAACTAATAATGCGACCTAATGATGAACCCAAGTCGAAGTACACACAAACACAAACACACACACACACATGCATCTAAATAAGTGCATGTGGACATAGCCAAGGCATACTTGAGCCTGAATGGGGCATTTGTGTTTGTGTTTCGTAAATCAATTTAATGCTACGCAGGGGACACATAGAACGTGTCCTTAGCCAACTGTTTGTTTCGCCTCTCTTTGCCAGTATGGCAACAGTTCAGTGATGCATGAAAATACCCTTTAAATGTGAAATAATTGTGTGCCATATTGTATCAGTTGTAATGTTATAATATAAATAACATTAACCGACGAATCTGTTAAGTACCTCTGTTAAATGTGAATAATAAGTGCAAAGTATCGATATATCGTTTTATCGATACAAATGTAAGGAGATCGTGGAAGAGAGATAATAAAAAGCGGCGAGTTCTGTGCGTCGAACGATTCTGTCTAATATTGTAAAATTAAACCGATCTTCGAACCGGCTTAAAGGTGCGTTCCGCGGTAATTGTTCTTCGGTTTGCATCCATGTTAAAGGCATTGCATACTTTTTGGCGCCTCAACTCAAATTTAAATAATATTGTGTTTTGCCAAGGATAGCCAGCTTTTCATTGGTATTGTTATTAAAAAAACGTTGCAGCTAAGCAAATAATGTGTCGGTAAAAAAGTGCCAGGTGGGCCTTGAGCGCGGGGAGGGAGGGGCGACTTGTATTGCCTCTGGGTTTATTCAACTTTAACTTCCAGTTGTTGTGTTCGCCTTTGTATTTGTCTAGCTGATTTATGAGTGAGGCTCCCGCAAATATTGGCACAAGGTTATATGTCCAAGTATGTGTGCGTGTGAGTGTGTGTGTATTTTATGCTGCGGCTTGATTAACGCACAGACAATAACGGTAAAAGTGAAAGTAAACGCATTTTGCGGTTCTATTTTTTATGAGTCCTTCGCACCGAACAAAAAATCAACTCTAAGCTTGCCTGCGTCAGTTGTGTCCTTTGTGGGTGCAGCACGTGTGTGTGTGACTTACCCTCGTAATTAATGCGCCCATCCTGATCCAGGTCGGCAATTGCGAGCAGCTGCTCCAGCTGCGCCTCGTTCAACGGCTCTCCAATCATTTCCATGGCGGTCTGCAGCTCATCTCGCGTTATAAACCCGTTGCCATCACGATCGAATACCCTGCGAATAAGTTGGAAAACTTCAAGCTGAGAATTGGCTGCTTCCAGGTAGTTTACCTAAATGCAGCTATCAAGTCCTCGGTGACATCGTCGGCCTCATCCACCGGCTTGCTGGCATTGCTGGAGTTCTCGTCGTGCTGTTGATCATCCCGCAGCGCCTGGATTCTGCCCACCCACTGCAGAAACTCGGCCTCGTTGATTAAACCGTTGCCTGCAATTGAAATGCGCAGATTGAGTGAGACTTAGCGGTAAATACAACAACAAAAATTTCAACACAGACAGAGCATAAGACGAAGAGAGCGAGACAGAGATTGAATGTAATTGAAATGCGCAGATTCAGTCAGACTTAGCGGTAAAAACGAAATACAAGCTCAACAACAAATATTTCAACACAGACAGAGCATAAGACAGATTGAGAGAGAGATAGAGAGAATGCGCGCGGAGGAGGGAGAATGTAATTGAAAGCATTCTTTTGCTGTTGCTTGCCAGTTAAACAATTTTTGCACGCTTCAAGCGCTAGCGACGAGGACAACATCGAGAGAAAAACGACCATTGTTATTTTCCATTGCATACACACACGCACACAGATGCATGTTGCCTACTTTTGTGTGCCGCAGGTAGCTGCCAACCAGTGCGACCGTTGCGAAACCCATTTTATTTTCGGTTGTGTGGCAACCCTGTTAATGCCATATCTTCCGTTCTTTCGGAGACTTTTATAATTAAGTGCAGAGATAAGCGCCAAGTAAAAACCGTTAGCGCTTTGCTGTTCGCCGACTTCCGGCAACAGCGTCAGCTACAAGAACTTCCGCAGCCTTGACCTTAAGCTCATACCAAATAAGTGGGTTGACAGTAGCCGACAGGCAGATACGCTCTACTCTAGGTAAGTGTAATAAATCTCGATTATATAAAGAAAATATATAAAATAGACTTTAGTAAATAAATTAAGCTAGCGACTTGAAATTTTGAACAAAGGTCCTCTTAGTGCTCGCGCAGTACGACTTTGTTGCCGATAGTCGATAAGTTTCCCCGTTTCAAAATAATCGATACTAATCGATATCGAAATCCTGTTTTTTGAACAAATTTCGTAGGTTATAAGAGCTACGAGCTTCTAGATTAGTATATAAAACGAGAGAATATTTCATTTTCATTTTATTAATCCATTTTTAAATAAGATAAAGTGCTACATAATAAAATCAAACTATAACGATTGTTGTCTAGGCATTACCAATATACTTAACAACTTTCTCGTATTGCCTTGTATTAGATTCCTTATTTATGCTTCATTCAAGTATACCCAAAACTTGAAATCAGGTTATTTACATAAATTGTAAAGTTGCCAAGTTTTTATTCTCGCTTTTTTGGCTTCCCACGCAAAAGCACACTCAATGCCAAGGCTCAGCCCCTGCCAGGATATAAGTACATGTACAGACAGGCCGGCGACGTTGAATCTATAAAAATGTTTGGTAATTGCGACCATAAGACAGCAAAAACAAGGTTATCCTTTGCTAATCCCGCAGAGCCAGGAGCCTTGAGAGTGTATTACCAAAAAGTTATCGATGTTTTTGGTCAGATTTATAGATAGTCCTTCTCATCGTGTGTGTGCTAGACAAACTTTAGTCATATTTTTTGATTATTTGACTTATAAAGAATGCATCAAATGTCATTGAATATGTTACTGACAGTCTCTTATTGTTAAATAGAGTATTATGTGACGTCTATATTTCCTCATAAGTCACTCGGAATCATCATCATCATCATCCTTGCGGCCTGCTTTAGGCATTAAGGGTTTTAGCTGCTGGCGCTGACATTTGCGCAAAGCATTTTCATTTGTCTGAGCCCGAGCCGAGGATTTTACCCGGAATGTTGTCATTTCATTTTTAAATACAATACTTAATGTTTGCGCGCTCGCATTGTAGCCAAGACAAGTCCAAGGACAATGAAAATTGCGCCCCATTATCGTGGCCCTCATCAGCAGCGAGGACATTTGACCAATGCCAATGCCAGCCAGATTGGGACGCATTATTGTGTATATTTTCATCCAATATGTCAGCCAGAGTGGGGCGAATCATTGTGTATATTTTCATCCAAAAAATATTCTCTTTCTGCTTGGATTTCATAGCCTCAACACGTGTATTTAATAGGCAGAAGGAGGCATCTCCTTTAAGGTTTATACATATTTAACATAAATCAGGACGAAGAGCGGAGTTAAGTTGAATGTGGCCATGAAGCGCTGCATGCAGGATATCTAATAGTCGAGCACTTTGAGCTGTATTCGCTGTGATTTGGGAGCTGAGCTGCGAATGAATTTGGACATTTGCCCTGGGGCTGAACTCAGCTCAGGCTTTAATCACAGGCTCAGTTGCAATGGCGGCTTGTATGGACTTTCCTTTAATAGAGGATGCTCTCAAAGGATCTTTGTCCTGCTTCGCTCTGTTAATGACATCAGGCGCATAATTCAATTGTAAACTGAGTTCCATTGTAATCACTTTAGCTGCTTATCAAATTACAGTTGAGAAACCAACACGAAAACAGATCGATGAATGCCAAGCACGTTGCAAATTAAGTGCTTATAAGCTGCAGGCTTCAACTAAAAGGCAAACAACCTTCTATTGTTGGCCAGAACAAATGGCTGTCAAACCTACTGCAGCAGCAGTAAGCAGTAAGCAGAAGTAAGCAGTAAGCAGTAGAAAATGGCAAATGGCAACAGCTTCATGCCAAAATGCAATCAATTATTGGCAAATGCACCTGCTGCTGCTGCTGCTGACCTCAACAGAAGCGACGTGCACCGGAAACGGAAGTGTGCCGACAAACTGTTCTATGTGTGTGTGTGTGTGTTTGTGTGTTTGTTTAGGTGCAAAAGCTTGATTGCTGCCCGTTCGCTGCAGCTGTCTTCGTCCTGTCTGCCCCTCCCTCCCCCTCTCTCTACTCTTGCGCAATTTCAGTTCGTTTTGCTTGGAAAACATGCAATAAACATTGAGCACTGTCTTTGTCCTTAGAAACATATGCGATGAGGCAGATAGCCCAATATATAGTCCGATATCCTATATATAGCCCAATATGTAGTCCATATGTAGCCCGATAAAGCAGGTACATTGTGTCTATGTGTAAGTGTATATACATAAATAACCTGACAAGGCAACAAGCTAGTCATTAAATTCTAAAAAAAACAATTTCATACAAGAAAAAGGACCCTTCTTTGAGCTGCATGCGGGCTTGATTCATGTTAATTTACTCAATCAAGGCACTTTTTATATCTTCGCTTTGCACTTTGACTCCATAGATTATATCTTAAAGCAATTCAAATTGACTTAAAAGGATATTAGGATTATTTTATCTTGATCTCGACGACGAGTTGACTTAATCTAGCCATGTTTTTAGGTTTGTCCGTCTGTAAAAGCGCGTCGATACTTTAAAGCTAGAATAGGTTTATTTTAATATCGATAAATAGATAAACAGGTTGCGGCTAAAAACAGGTTGAAAATGTTCGCAGCATTTGGGCATATATTTACGATATGTCTGTGCTAGCCTCCAGCCAACCACAAACACCCATCCACCCCCACTCACACCGACAAACACTCCCTACTACAAACACTCACCCACCCACACACACACACACACATTGACCACATTAAGCTAAATGTTGCCTGTTTGGCTTTTGGCACCTAACAAGTCGCCAACATGCAACCGCAACTTAATGGCCTGGCCAACAGATTGAACAGCTGCATGTGTGTGTGTGTGTGTGTGTATGTGTGCCGGTCAACAGAGCATAAAATCATGCAAACGCAATCTGTACAGCAGAGGGAATTTAAATATGTTTAATGCACATTTTAAAGGACACAATTTTGCGGCCAAACAACTTTTGGCATTTTTAGCATTAATTAATTGTCTTCTGGACGAAAATAAAAGGAAAGTTGAGCTAGGAGACTGTCGCAAGTAGACAAAATGTGAGCGCAAGTGGCCTAGTTTATGCGACAATTGACCCCGAGGTTCAGGTCCAACAGCTCAGTCCCCCATAAAGACGCCCATAAATAAACTGGCAAATATTGGTGGACGGGACGGGGAGAGGGGGGGAGTTGGTGGAGCTTGGGCCACATCTATAAGGTTTTTCAACAGCAACAACTAAATCAGGACAGCGGCCCGTGGAAAGCTGCTGCCAATAATGAAGCCCAACGAATGTAAATGAAGCCATAAAGTCTACGGTTTACGTGGCATTCAACACTTTTGTGGCAAGTTGATGGAAAATAGAAAAATAGCAAAGAGAAAACTGGAAAAAGCAAGTAAGAGTTCACTGGACGGGGAGTGCCTGGCTGGGAGATATCCTGTAAACGAGGCGAGTTATCGATAACTTGAAGCAAACTTGATTTGCGCAGAAGCAGTTATATTTGTAGCCCAATTCCGGTGTAAACATTTCGCACATTTTTTGAGAAAGCAACATTTTTCCTAATGTAAAGAAACCACATTTCTTACATTTGTCTAAAAATGTTGGTATTCGCCCCGAGCAAGGTACTTTTGCCATTCACAAGTTGCCGACAACTGACACTTGCTAATGGAATCGCAGAATGTGAAGCTTATAAATGTTAACATACTTTATGCACAGTGGAAACAGGCTGTTAAATGTTTAAATTCTGTTATTTTTATAATCTCTAAAAGCGTAGCTAGATCGACTTGGGTAAGTCAGAGAAAACTTCTTCTTCTATTTTATATTATACCCACTTAACCATTCGAGGTGATAGAAAACTATATTTAACTTTTCTACTTCGTTAAAACAACTGCAAAGTCTTCGATTGCGTTTCATTAAGGTCCATAATAAATATTAATATCAAGTAAATAAAAGCCTTCCATGCAACGAGCATTAATTAAGCTTTGGTATCATGTGGCTGGCTTCTAATTGCAACAGAAAAATAAACTTATTTCTGATTTATTTAATTTTGATTTGTTGCCTTCTCTCGTGTTCTACGAACTCGATTCACGTGTCATTGTCTGAGGCTTGTGTTTCGAAATGTGTGTTTCTGCATGTGCCGAGCGTGGCCTGCGGCGTCTGTCAGTGGCAGGCATCAAAACAAGTCTCGAGTGCTGTCAGCAACAGTTGCCTCTTGCCCCCCATTGTTACACACGAGTATCTGTGTGTGCCTCTCCATGTGTATGTGTGTGTGTGTGTGTGTTTGCTGCTCTAGGTGCTTTATCAAATGCGAACTGTGCGTGACTCTGATTTCAATTTGCGGCTTTTGTCGGTGGCAAACCCATTTGCGATAAGCTCTTTATGCTTTATGCTGCACAAAAAGCGCATCAGAAGCATCAGTTGACGTTAATTAATAAATTTTGTAGCAACAATTAATAATAATAATAATAGTTAACATTCGCTTGTGCGAATTGTCCGAAATGAAAATTATAAATAGGCATTAAATTCAATATGAAATTGCAAATTGAACTTAATTTAACGCAATATAATTTTGCAAATTGAATTGAAATTGTCTAACAAAATAAAAGCAATAAAAAAAGGAATGCCCGTCAAAATTATATCACGCAAATTAAATCAACAATGTGCGGTCACAAGGCAAATGCCAGGACAACAACAGGACGAGGATTTGGCCTTCCAGTCTGTTGGGCCTGACCATTGCCATGGCTTAAAGCTAATAAAATGAGGCATTTGTTTTTTTTTCTTCTTGTTTTTATAACGCAGATTGCATTAGCTAACGAGTAAAAAGAAAATAAAAAACTTTGCAAATTGGATTAGTGCGGATTCGCATTGGCCGCGCACACGGCTTTAAAGTCCGCAATCGATTGCCCAACAGAGCCCAGTATCAAAGGCTGTGATTGGGTGGATTGTGTAGTTATTGCAGGTAAAAGATAAATGAAAGCCTTATGTTCAAGATCTTAGTCTTTATTTCTTGCGTTCGAATCATGTCTGAGATGGAAACAACGATAATTGAGCGAATATACGGCGTATACGCAATGTAAATCTGGCAAAAGCGACAATTTGTTAAATGTTTAGTTAATAATAAAATGTAACAAACACAAAAATAATTAAATATTAATAAAAGGGTATATTATGGGACTACAAATAATATCTTGTAGCTCCAATTCGAATCATACGCAAAAAATAAAAGCCTACTCGGCGTATGCGCGATATTTGATTTGATATTAGATTGTCAAGTCAAAGCATGGCCACCTGTTCAACTGCGCATATATCTCCTCCCACACACACACTCACACACACACCCCCTCACACCCTCTCACACCCCCTCACACCCTCTGACACCCCCTCACACCCTCTCTCCCAAAGGGGGGTTGCCAGCAGCCTGTTGCTTGGCTTTGCGGCCACATTTGTGTTTGTTAAAATGTGGCTCTTGTGGCCCCTTGTGTGCAGGTGCAAGTGGCACTCACCTGAATGGCTCGCCTCACGTATGAGATCATGAATAATTTCATCACGCACATTTATGCCCAGATTCTTGAGCATGAACTGCAGCTCATTTGCGGTAACGCGTCCATCACGGTTTCTATCCAACAGATCGAATGCTGTGCGTAGGTCTGCAAATAAATAAAAGAAAACAGAAGTTAATACAAAATAAAACTTGATACAGCAGAGCATTTCTTTAGGCAAATACATAAATATTGATTGCATAGTGTAATTTATACATTTCAGCCTTCGACAACAAAGAGTTCTTTGCTTTTTGCATTCACATTCGTCCAATTGGACGGATTCGCAAAGAAAATATAGAAATAATGCCCAAAAATAGTCATAACAATAAACAGGTCTGTGCAATACGCAAGCCGTACCTCAAATACCCTTCTATTTGGTTGCTTAGGACTCATATGATACAGAAGTTCGCTTTGATTCGGTTAGTTAGAGTTAATTTTAGACCGATTATTCCTAGAGCAGCTGGATGTACATATAGTAATCCGATGCAACCAGTTCAATATTGGCTTGTTTAGAAAAGACAGTTGGACTTGGCTATAGTGACTTGCATCTTGATACTGCTCAAGATTATACATACTCCAAAGAATCAAAAATGTCTCCTTTCCATGCGTTACAAATTACTTGACATGTTTACAAAACCCTCGAAAAGGGTATCAAGCAGAAAAAAACAGTCATAAAACCCAAGGACTCTTCAGCACAAACTGCGTGATTTTCAATGTAAATTTCACAGAAAAGTCGCAAAAAGCGACACTTACAAAGATTGTGGGAAAATGGAGAGCGTGGAAAATCTTTATGAAAATAAATATATACATACATATGTGATTATATATGTATGTGTGTGTGTGTGTGTGTGGGTGTGTGTGTGGGTGTGTGCGGGGCATCAATGCGATTAGGTTTCTGCGGCTGGCTTTAAACTTGAGCGGAAATTGCTTCAACTTTGCTGTTATCCCGCTTATCCTCAAGCCATGTGCGTGTGTGTGTGAGTGAGTGTGTGTGTGTGGCACAGCAATTAAGGCTGTGTGTGCATGTGTGTGTCCTTGGAACGATGTAACCTTCCATTTGAATTCATGGCAAGACAAGACCTTAGTCTTAGCCCAATGCCAAATCGATCAAACTTGCAGTTTGACTTGATTTTCCACCATAAATTTATAGTTTTCCAATTGCAGAAAAGTTTTGCCCACAAAAGTTATGTACTTCAATTGACTGGGAAAAAATGCAGAAATTATACAAAATTCTTATATGCACATTAAATGCTTTGAGCGTGTGTGCGTGTGTGTGTGTGTGTGTGTGTGTGTGGGGTATTTCCGCTTGCAGCTCTTGTAAAACCCAACCGCACACACACACAAACAAACACTCGGATGTGGCTTGTGTAGGTGTTTTGTATGGCTTGTAATTGCGTACGTGTAAACACCTGGCATATTGACACATTGACACCAATATTTCGCACAGCGACAACAGCTTCTATTGGATCACAGGATGACATAATAACATATTGCGGTCGCCTTTCGCCTCATTTGACTTACATTTCAGTTTTCCTTTGAGTTGTAGGGAAAAGTCACAAACACCTCCCGGCTTAAAGGCAGTGAAAGCAATCTTGACTGATTGACTGACTGACTGACTGACTGACAGACTGACAGATTGGTAATCAGCGCGAAGCGCAAACCGCAAAAGCTAAGAAGCTGCAGGCAACATATGTGATGTAAATGCAATTTGGGACGCAATTCGAAACGCGAATAAGTTTTTGCAAAACTGCTTTGTTTTTCATCAAATTAAACTCATTTTTAAAAGTAGATCAATTTTAGAAATAGATAAATAGGTGAGCTATCATTAAAAGAGTAATGTTCGAGCCTGTCAAACTGTTTTGTTCTCTTCTTATTCCCCTTCTCCATGCATGTATGCACGTATGCATATGCATGTATGTATGTATTAAATGACAATGTTTATATACCTAAAATGAAATTAAACCGTATTGTTTGAACATTGCTCTACTATGCGATTCTCAAGAATTCAAGTGCGCTCTGCAGCTCATGCTTTGATTCTAAGTATTTTATTAACAAAGTTCTGTTGGCTAAAGTTTATTTCTGGGTATTTACATTTGCCTGTTTGTATGTTTATTTTATTGTATATGTATGCATTTAAATGTGTATGTTTTTTTATCTACATGCATGTATATATGAATACTTGATTGCATGTATGTTTAGCTATCGTGCTGCGTAAGCTGCATAGTTTAACATTGCTCTACTATGCGATTCTCACGAATTAACAAGTTGTGAAGCAATCTTATACGCTATATCATAAACTAGCCATAATTTATTCTGATAGATCCAAGGATCTAAATGATACGAGTTCCTTAACAAGAATTCTTATCTCAGAGATTTTTCTCATTGAAGCAGATCAGACCCTTTATGTTAAGTAGGCTGTTCCAAAATAGTTGGGAATTCCGCAGCTAACACTCTGAAGTGGGTATTGTTTAATGGGCAAGTTATCCGCGTGATGGACACGAAATAAATTGGGAAGCAGCGCAAATGTTTGCTAATTAGAGGCAACGCCAACTTTTAACCCATCAACTGTCAGCCTGGCAAAGGGGCATAGGGGCATACGGAACAGACCCCCGCACCTGATATGCTGCTCTAGTTAGTTGTCGTCCTTTTGCCCAACTGGCCGGCCTCGGCACGTGGCGGGAAGTTTCGCCTCGGTTGGGTTGTTGGCCTGACAACGTTAGGCCAACGTTAATCAACCATGCAAAGTGTTGACGTTTGCAATTATGAAAAGTTTTTAATTGCAAAATTAAATCAGGACAAAGACAAAGTCAAGGTTCCCACAGCTACGCTTCCGGTGACCAGCCGGCCGGAAAATATGCAATCTGTAAATGTCGCACGGACTAATTGCAACGACCACTCGACAGCTGTACCAGGCGGCAGGGCCATGAAATTTGACTCAATTTCCTTTTATTTAAAAAGTGCAAGCACAAGTTTCTCGCATAAACATTTGATGTTTTCCCGAGTACCCTTTGTTGTCTGTGGCTGTTTGATAATTGCATTGGGCTAGTCTGGAGATTGCCAAAGTAATTGAGTTGGCAAACTTGTAAATAGTTTTATGTGCACACACAGACGTAAATAGGGCTGATAAGTTGGCGACTTCCAAAGTTTTTCCCAAACATTCCCGAGCACAAAGGCAAATGAAAAGAAAAACAGCCTTAGGAATATGTGAAAAGCCGACAAATCCCTTTGAACTTTAGCTGCATTTCAAGTTGTTGGCCCTTAAAAATGTCTATACAACTGTCTAACACGAATAAAGCGTAATTGTCATGCGTTTTCCAACACAACTCCTAAAGTTTTTCCCACACATTCCCGAATATAAAGGCAAATGAAGAGAAAAACAGCCTTAGGAATATGTGAAAAGTCGACAAATTCCTTTGAACTTTAGCTGAATTTCTATACAACACTTATCACACACCAATAAAGCGTAATTGTCATGCGTTTTCCAACACATCTCCTAAAGTTTTTCCCACAAACACAAAGGCAAATGAAAAGCGAAAAGAAATATCAAAATTCAGTTGAACTTTAGCTGAATTTCAAGTTGTTGCCATTGAACATTTCTATACAACACTTGACATACACCAATAAAGCGTAATTGTCATGTGTTTTCCAACACTCGAAATCTGTCAAGCTCAAGAATGTGCCGCTTAACAAGAACTGAAATTGAAACGGAAGTGGATGCGGATGCGAGCTTGTCATAGCCGTCACATCTTCAGCTCGGGTGTGTCTCTTGTCAAATCAAGTAGTGGAAATGAGTTTTACTCTCGAAGCACTTTATAATTTTATTATAAAAAATCTTATAAGCAGCCAAAAAGCAAATCAAGTGTATTTATTTTATTCAAACTGGGTTTGAACAAATGCCAAATAAATAATAATGAAAAAATGTGTTAAATGATAGGAATCGATAGGAAATGTGTTCGTAATGCCCGTAAAGCCGCCTGTTGATAAGATTGGGAAATGCCTTAAAATGAGTTGATTTGTTGGTTGTATTCGCGGCTAGCTTTGTTCAATTACAAACTTAATTAATGTAATTTGACAGCATTTACTTTTTAACCTATCTAATTAGTATAATTTGTGCACATTGTTAGTTTTTCGAATATTTATTCTGCATCTGCTCAATTTGATTTATAATTAAATTATTTCAGCTGAAAATTCAATTACAGCTGCGAAGCCAAGTTGAATCAATAATCAGCTTGTTTACAGGGTATTTATTCTAACGGAAATAATATTTCATTTGATATTTCAATTGTTAAACAAGCACTTTTTGTATTTACCCATATGCTATCATTTGTTCTAGTCACATGCGATTATTCATAATAAGTATCTTGTACTCGATAAGATATACTCGTATACTTATACTACATATATATTCATATTCATTTATCATTTAGTTTACAATCAATGTATGTGTGTATCGAGATCGAGTATTTCGGAATTGTCATATAATTCTTATTCAAAATTTAAACTTCTTTTGTCTTAAAACAATATTGAATTAAACTATTTTATTCAGAAATAAGAAAATCAATTATCGTCCATACTTAGCTCACCTCGCACTTGACTTGCGATTGCTTTGTGATCCATTTGTTCAGATTTGAGTATATATATTTCAGATTATTTCAGATATAGTATTTATAGCTCGCACTTTTCTTTCGTTACGTATACAATTCGTTTTTTTAGCAACAACAAATAATTCGGCGATTGTACTGAAACGGCTTTGCACAACGCAGCGTATGAGTAATATTTGCCTTTTTTTTACTATTTACGCGTTCTGCTTTTTTGTTTTGGGCAAAGAAAAAGAGAATAACAAAGGGTAAAATATTATGATTATTGTTGTTTTCTGCCAGAGCACAAGCGAGTCATTTAGTATGATGCACATACTACTCTATATTTTGATTAAATCAATTTTGAATGGATTTCTGTTGAGCTCACGCCTCACGCATTTTGATTGCAAATAATTACACGCGACTCGAGTCTAATTGAGGTCAAAGTGCCAGCCATTGGTGGGGGAAGGCCGGCGGGGGCACTGGGTCGGGTCACTGTCTGATTCAGCCTCAACTTTCTGTCCATCTGTGTGAGTGTGTGTGTTTTTGTGTGAGTATGTGGGTGTGTGGGTGTGTGGGTGTCTGAGGCCGTGTATTGTGAGTGGAAAGAATATTATTCTCTGCCTCCGCTTCAAGGGCTTTGACTAATCAACTCATCATATAGACGAGACTTCCATTTGAGTCTATTAATCTAGAGACCATAATTTGTTAAAGTTTCTTAGTTATTTTATATAATTAATGTTGAGACCTTACTAAGTAATACTTTCATTTCTTTTAATGTTCTTGGTTGTTTAAATTTTGTATAACTTTGCTCTACGAACTGTTTAAAAAATTGCCCTTTGTCCGCATCTGTTATTGACATATGCATGCAAGACATGTAAGACATATATTGTGCATGCAAGACATGCAAGACTTTGCATGCGGCTGTCGCTGCTCTCGTTATAAAACCCGGATAGTAACTGAATCCATGGATGTTATATGTTTCCACAACTCATAATTTTTGCTTCGTGAGACAAGAGTGAATGGAAATTTGAAACCTAGCTGACAGGAGGAGGGTGTACTCCAAGCGGGTGACATAACAGACTTAGCTGCCGGTTGCCTCTGGCTGCAGGCTGCATGCAGTCGCATATTACAAGGACACAAAATATTCGAAAAAGCGCGCGCCAATACAAATCCAATTCAAATTAACTGACAGTCAACGCATTAACATGCACATGTGTTAATTGGAAATTTTAGAATTTTGATAATACCGAAAATAACAGATTTTGCTCTTTGCTCTGGCGAAACACTTTTCGGGTGACACGCAATTTTACGGCACTCCAAATGGGAATCAGATTGGTGTCACTGATACCGTTAAACCGATTGAAAGATAGCGCACGGATAGTTAGTTGTTGTTAGCTGAGGGCACGTACTGCGACTCCGCCGGACTCACTAGCATGTGCTGTTCACAAGCGCGTCGACTTCGCAACTGAACTAAAACCGAACCGTCGCGGGTCGAAGCGAACCGAACCGCCGAAGCATGTCGGCGCCATTGGCAGCAGCTTCGGGTCGTCAAGCAATGGTACTTCGGCTCATTTTCATTCATTCATTGCCGAGGCAACAACATTGCAGCTCATCATCGGCTTGTTTTGTTTTTGTTTTTATAACGTTCTTCTTTAAAATGTATGTTCTCGCCATTTCGCTCGCTATTGCATACTCTCCTTCTCTTGCTTCTTTTGTTATGTCCCCTCTGGGAAAAGTGTTTGTTCACGTGATAAATACTTTGTTGTTTTTTGTGCATTGTTTGTGAAGGACTTGAAGCTTGATATGCTAATAATGCTGTCTTAATAAATTTGTTTGCACTTTTTAAATGTGATTTTAATTTATAATAATAATTTAATCAAAATAGTACTTGATCCACAAATAATAATAACATAATCTTATCTAAAGACAAAATTCTAATTATTATTTTGTTTTTGAGTAGAGTATGATATGTTTCATATAAACAATAATTCTCATGTTTAACGCAGCACAGCATACCCTGTATGTAGCTAAGACTCATGGACAACCGCAAGCCAGGAGACGCCTTCCAATGACCTTGTCGGCCGCAACCGCGAAACATAACAACAAAAACCCTCGACACAAGAGCAAAGAGTACAGTATGCAAGCGAAATTATTTATCTCGCTCTAACACGATGCTCTAATGCGTGTTTTAGGGGAAAGTCAGAACTCTCATTTTGTGCGCTCTCTCCCCTACTCTGGCGGCCATGTGGCGAATGTGCGGAACAAAACAAAATGTCGGAAAACGGTTTGCTGCTGCTGCCGTTGGAAGCAGCGCTCGGTGGCAGAGGACGCAAAGGCGGCAGGCAAAAGTGTAAATCATTTTTGGAGTCTATTGTAAGAAGAAGAGAGTGCAAATGGCACGTAACGGTTTATGCAACAATTTTGGTTGCATTTTATATAATTGATTATTTAATAGAAATGTTAATTTAAAGTAACATGGCGTATGCGTGATTAATTTAAAACCTCTTGTAAATATTTATATATAAAATTATGATTTTATTAGCTATTTAAATGTGGAATAAGACGTGGAATGAACATTTATCTAGATAAGATTGAATCCTTCAATTTCCTGCTTAATTTCCATTAATTTAGCTTTGCTTCGTGCTACTGGAGTTCACTGAACTGGACTCGGCATGTTGCAAAGAACTTTTTAATTGAAATTAATTACTAAAAAGTCGGGAGACCAACGAAAAGAAAGCTAGACAACATTTGTGTAGGTCTGGGGGGTTTTCTCAAATCAGTTTGAACATACTCTGGTGGGAAAGAGGGCAGAAATGTCATTACGCGTGGTGAAAAGGGGAAAAGTGTAATCAGCTGTTGTCGACATTGGCTGCAATAGTTAGACAGCAGGGCAACTGAATAGGAGGCGTGGCTGACGGTGATGGTGTAGGGGGGGGGGGTTGCTGGTGAAGACTACTATTAAGACGGGATTCTTTCGCTTTGTTAAAGCTTCTCTCTTAAATATTAAACACAATTTGTGATGAGTCTCAAGAAAAGCCGAGATGGAATAACAGTTTTGTGCTCTCATTTTGTGGCCTGTTTTTTCTTTACAGTTTTTTGCCCCTTTAAGTGGCATTTAAGCCTCTTTTTTCTATTCATTTGCAAATGGGTTTTTTTTTGTTGTCGCCTGGTTCTGATGCCCAAATGTTGCCTTTTAAAGTGTTGCCTATTCTTCACCCCTTTTTTGTTTGGAGTGGCCATTAAGAGATTTTGTGTTGGCCAAATGCACATATATAAAAAAAATACTAAACAAAATAAATTCAATTACAAGTGGCTGGAAGATCCAAATGCCTAATGGATAAATCGTTAAATTTGCTAAAAACCTATTCTAAGTTAGCTTGTAGACAGAGGGAAGATGCCGCGCTCATATCAATATCGATAGAATAGTTTAATATTTTATGGAAGATATATTATATAAAAATTTTATTTGATTTCTTTTTAGATGCGGAAGCCACAAGAATATGCTAAGCCGAACGAACACAAACAGAGTTCCATGTTCAATTTATTTTCTTTTCCAACCATATTTTAAAGATGTTGCTGTGAGTACAAAAAATTGGTCTCATTTGTCAAGGGGCAGCTTGGTTTAAATACTCGCTTACATAGTTAGAAGAGCATATTAGTTTTGTCTGTCCGTATGGGTGAAATTTATTAAGGATCAATTGTAGCTAAAGACTTGTAGCTAGATACTCATCTCTTTTAAACTGAAAGGAAGCTATCACAATAATAATATATTTTACATTTAATAATATATTTTATTGTGTTTACAATAAGAGGGAGGCCTGAAAAAAATGCGAGTATATACTCGTGTTTTAGTTTTCTTCCTATCCGATATAAAGGTGGGGAGGTAGAATATTTTCAGCTGCTATGGGACTGTGAACGAGTATTATGCAGTCGGTTGCAGCCGACTGTAACATGGTAAACTTGATAACATGTAAAACCATTTGAAAGTACTGATCCTTACGAGTCCGAAAAAATCATCAAAAAGTATCCATATTCGAAAGGACCCCGATTTTGATCAAAAACGTGATGTAACCCATGCCATTTTGACGATTTGGGTCAAAATTTAGGTTTTCGCACTTTTGGTGCCAATCGATAGTGCTGATCCTTACGAGTCCAAAATGGTATAAAATTCCAAAATCGGATAATTTTTGGCCGAGATATTCCAAAAAATCATCAAAGAAGGTGTACTTTACAAACCATTCGGATTTTGGTCTACAACTTTTTTGAACCAAGCGATTTTTGATTTGTTTGAATGCCAATTGATAGTAGGGTTCCGTACGAATTCAAAAAGGTATAACATTTAAAATTCAGACGTTATTTACCCGAGATATTCCAAAAAACATCAAAAAAGTTTTGATTTTCGATCCGACCCTCGATTTTGATCAAAAACGTGATGTAACCCCTTGCCATTTTGACGATTAAGGTCAAAATTTAGGTTTTCGCACTTTTGATGCCAATCGATAGTACGGATCCTTACGAGTCCAAAATGGTATAAAATTCCAAAATCGGACAATTTTTGGCCGAGATATTCCAAAAAATCATCAAAAAAGCTTCCATTTTCGAACGGACCCCGATTTTGAAGAAAAAACGTGATGTAACCCCTTGCCATTTTGACGATTAAGGTCAAAATTTTGGTTTTCACACTTTTGATGCCAATCGATAGTACTGATCCTTACGAGTCCAAAATGGTATAAAATTCCAAAATCGGACAATTATTGGCCGAGATATTCAAAAAAAAAATCATCAAAAAAGTTTCCATTTTCGATCCGACCCTCGATTTTGATCAAAAACGTGATGTAACCCCTTGCCATTTTGACGATTTGGGTCAAAATTTAGGTTTACGCACTTTTGATGCCAATCGATAGTACGGATCCTTACGAGTCCAAAATGGTATAAAATTCCAAAATCGGACAATTTTTGGCCGAGATATTCCAAAAAATCATCAAAAAAGCTTCCATTTTCGAACGGACCCCGATTTTGAAGAAAAAACGTGATGTAACCCCTTGCCATTCTGACGATTAAGGTCAAAATTTTGGTTTTCACACTTTTGATGCCAATCGATAGTGCTGATCCTTACGAGTCCAAAATGGTATAAAATTCCAAAATCGGACAATTTTTGGCCGAGATATTCCAAAAAATCATCAAAGAAGGTGTACTTTACAAGCCATTTGGATTTTGGTCTATAACTTTTTTGAACCAACCGATTTTTGATTTGTTTGAATGCCAATTGATAGTAGGGTTCCGTACGAATTCAAAAAGGTATAACATTTAAAAATCAGACGTTATTTACCACAGATATTCATCAAAGAAGGTGTACTTTTCAAACCATTCGGATTTTGGTCTACAACTTTTTTGAACCAACCGATTTTTGATTTGTTTGAATGCTAATTGATAGTAGGGTTCCGTACGAATTCAAAAAGGTATAACATTTAAAAATCAGACGTTATTTACCAGAGATATTCATCAAAGAAGGTGTACTTTTCAAACCATTCGGATTTTGGTCTACAACTTTTTTGAACCAACCGATTTTTGATTTGTTTGAATGCCAATTGATAGCACGGTTCCGTACGAATTCAAAAAGGTATAACATTTAAAAATCAGACGTTATTTACCAGAGATATTCAAAAAAAAATCATCAAAAAAGTTTTGATTTTCGATCCGACCCTCGATTTTGATCAAAAACGTGATGTAACTAACCCCTTGCCATTTTGACGATTTGGGTCAAAATTTAGGTTTTCGCACTATTGATGCCAATCGATAGTACGGATCCTTACGAGTCCAAAATGGTATAAAATTCCAAAATCGGACAATTTTTGGCAGAGATATTCCAAAAAATCATCAAAGAAGGTGTACTTTACAAACCATTCGGATTTTGGTCTACAACTTTTTTTAACCAACCGATTTTTGATTTGTTTGAATTCCAATTGATAGTAGGGTTCCGTACGAATTCAAAAAGGTATAACATTTAAAAATCAGACGTTATTTACCCGAGATATTCAAAAAAATCATCAAAAAAGTTTCCATTTTCGAACGGACCCCGATTTTGAAGAAAAAACGTGATGTAACCCCTTGCCATTTTGACGATTAAGGTCAAAATTTTGGTTTTCACACTTTTGATGCCAATCGATAGTGCAGATCCTTACGAGTCCAAAATGGTATAAAATTCCAACTTTTTTGAACCAACCGATTTTTGATTTGTTTGAATGCCAATTGATAGTAGTGTTCCGTACGAATTCAAAAAGGTATAACATTTAAAAATCAGACGTTATTTACCAGAGTTATTCATAAAAGAAGGTGTACTTTACAAACCATTCGGATTTTGGTCTACAACTTTTTTGAACCAACCGATTTTTGATTTGTTTGAATGCCAATTGATAGTAGGGTTCCGTACGAATTCAAAAAGGTATAACATTTAAAAATCAGACGTTATTTACCCGAGATATTCAAAAAAAAATCATCAAAAAAGTTTCCATTTTCGATCCGACCCTCGATTTTGATCAAAAACGTGATGTAACCCCTTGCCATTTTGACGATTAAGGTCAAAATTTAGGTTTTCGCACTTTTGATGCCAATCGATAGTACGGATCCTTACGAGTCCAAAATGGTATAAAATTCCAAAATCGGACAATTTTTGGCCGAGATATTCCAAAAAATCATCAAAAAAGCTTCCATTTTCGAACGGACCCCGATTTTGAAGAAAAAACGTGATGTAACCCCTTGCCATTTTGACGATTAAGGTCAAAATTTTGGTTTTCACACTTTTGATGCCAATCGATAGTACTGATCCTTACGAGTCCAAAATGGTATAAAATTCCAAAATCGGACAATTTTTGGCCGAGATATTCAAAAAAATCATCAAAGAAGGTGTACTTTACAAGCCATTCGGATTTTGGTCTATAACTTTTTTGAACCAACCGATTTTTGATTTGTTTGAATGCCAATTGATAGTAGGGTTCCGTACGAATTCAAAAAGGTATAACATTTAAAAATCAGACGTTATTTACCCGAGATATTCATCAAAGAAGGCGTACTTTACAAACCATTCGGATTTTGGTCTACAACTTTTTTGAACCAACCGATTTTTGATTTGTTTGAATGCCAATTGATAGTAGGGTTCCGTACGAATTCAAAAAGGTATAACATTTAAAAATCAGACGTTATTTACCCGAGATATTCAAAAAAATCATCAAAAAAGTTTCCATTTTCGAACGGACCCCGATTTTGAAGAAAAAACGTGATGTAACCCCTTGCCATTTTGACGATTAAGGTCAAAATTTTGGTTTTCACACTTTTGATGCCAATCGATAGTGCAGATCCTTACGAGTCCAAAATGGTATAAAATTCCAACTTTTTTGAACCAACCGATTTTTGATTTGTTTGAATGCCAATTGATAGTAGTGTTCCGTACGAATTCAAAAAGGTATAACATTTAAAAATCAGACGTTATTTACCCGAGATATTCAAAAAAAAATCATCAAAAAAGTTTTGATTTTCGATCCGACCCTCGATTTTGATCAAAAACGTGATGTAACCCCTTGCCATTTTGACGATTAAGGTCAAAATTTAGGTTTTCGCACTTTTGATGCCAATCGATAGTACGGATCCTTACGAGTCCAAAATGGTATAAAATTCCAAAATCGGACAATTTTTGGCCGAGATATTCAAAAAAATCATCAAAGAAGGTGTACTTTACAAGCCATTCGGATTTTGGTCTATAACTTTTTTGAACCAACCGATTTTTGATTTGTTTGAATGCCAATTGATAGTAGGGTTCCGTACGAATTCAAAAAGGTATAACATTTAAAAATCAGACGTTATTTACCCGAGATATTCATCAAAGAAGGCGTACTTTACAAACCATTCGGATTTTGGTCTACAACTTTTTTGAACCAACCGATTTTTGATTTGTTTGAATGCCAATTGATAGTAGGGTTCCGTACGAATTCAAAAAGGTAAAACATTTAAAAATCAGACGTTATTTACCCGAGATATTCATCAAAGAAGGTGTACTTTTCAAACCATTCGGATTTTGGTCTACAACTTTTTTGAACCAACCGATTTTTGATTTGTTTGAATGCTAATTGATAGTAGGGTTCCGTACGAATTCAAAAAGGTATAACATTTAAAAATCAGACGTTATTTACCCGAGATATTCATCAAAGAAGGTGTACTTTTCAAACCATTCGGATTTTGGTCTACAACTTTTTTGAACCAACCGATTTTTGATTTGTTTGAATGCCAATTGATAGTACGGTTCCGTACAAATTCAAAAAGGTATAACATTTAAAAATCAGACGTTATTTACCAGAGATATTCAAAAAAAAATCATCAAAAAAGTTTTGATTTTCGATCCGACCCTCGATTTTGATCAAAAACGTGATGTAACCCCTTGCCATTTTGACGATTTGGGTCAAAATTTAGGTTTTCGCACTTTTGATGCCAATCGATAGTACGGATCCTTACGAGTCCAAAATGGTATAAAATTCCAAAATCGGACAATTTTTGGCAGAGATATTCCAAAAAATCATCAAAAAAGTTTCCATTTTCGAACGGACCCCGATTTTGAAGAAAAAACGTGATGTAACCCCTGGCCATTTTGACGATTAAGGTCAAAATTTTGGTTTTCACACTTTTGATGCCAATCGATAGTGCTGATCCTTACGAGTCCAAAATGGTATAAAATTCTAAAATCGGACAATTTTTGGCCGAGATATTCCAAAAAATCATCAAAGAAGGTGTACTTTACAAACCATTCGGATTTTGGTCTATAACTTTTTTGAACCAACCGATTTTTGATTTGTTTGAATGCCAATTGATAGTAGGGTTCCGTACGAATTCAAAAAGGTATAACATTTAAAAATCAGACGTTATTTACCAGAGATATTCATCAAAGAAGGTGTACTTTACAAACCATTCGGATTTTGGTCTATAACTTTTTTGAACCAACCGATTTTTGATTTGTTTGAATGCCAATTGATAGTAGGGTTCCGTACGAATTCAAAAAGGTATAACATTTAAAAATCAGACGTTATTTACCCGAGATATTCAAAAAAATCATCAAAAAAGTTTCCATTTTCGAACGGACCCCGATTTTGAAGAAAAAACGTGATGTAACCCCTTGCCATTTTGACGATTAAGGTCAAAATTTTGGTTTTCACACTTTTGATGCCAATCGATAGTGCAGATCCTTACGAGTCCAAAATGGTATAAAATTCCAACTTTTTTGAACCAACCGATTTTTGATTTGTTTGAATGCCAATTGATAGTAGTGTTCCGTACGAATTCAAAAAGGTATAACATTTAAAAATCAGACGTTATTTACCCGAGATATTCAAAAAAAAATCATCAAAAAAGTTTTGATTTTCGATCCGACCCTCGATTTTGATCAAAAACGTGATGTAACCCCTTGCCATTTTGACGATTAAGGTCAAAATTTAGGTTTTCGCACTTTTGATGCCAATCGATAGTACGGATCCTTACGAGTCCAAAATGGTATAAAATTCCAAAATCGGACAATTTTTGGCCGAGATATTCCAAAAAATCATCAAAAAAGCTTCCATTTTCGAACGGACCCCGATTTTGAAGAAAAAACGTGATGTAACCCCTTGCCATTTTGACGATTAAGGTCAAAATTTTGGTTTTCACACTTTTGATGCCAATCGATAGTACTGATCCTTACGAGTCCAAAATGGTATAAAATTCCAAAATCGGACAATTTTTGGCCGAGATATTCAAAAAAATCATCAAAGAAGGTGTACTTTACAAGCCATTCGGATTTTGGTCTATAACTTTTTTGAACCAACCGATTTTTGATTTGTTTGAATGCCAATTGATAGTAGGGTTCCGTACGAATTCAAAAAGGTATAACATTTAAAAATCAGACGTTATTTACCCGAGATATTCATCAAAGAAGGCGTACTTTACAAACCATTCGGATTTTGGTCTACAACTTTTTTGAACCAACCGATTTTTGATTTGTTTGAATGCCAATTGATAGTAGGGTTCCGTACGAATTCAAAAAGGTAAAACATTTAAAAATCAGACGTTATTTACCCGAGATATTCATCAAAGAAGGTGTACTTTTCAAACCATTCGGATTTTGGTCTACAACTTTTTTGAACCAACCGATTTTTGATTTGTTTGAATGCTAATTGATAGTAGGGTTCCGTACGAATTCAAAAAGGTATAACATTTAAAAATCAGACGTTATTTACCCGAGATATTCATCAAAGAAGGTGTACTTTTCAAACCATTCGGATTTTGGTCTACAACTTTTTTGAACCAACCGATTTTTGATTTGTTTGAATGCCAATTGATAGTACGGTTCCGTACAAATTCAAAAAGGTATAACATTTAAAAATCAGACGTTATTTACCAGAGATATTCAAAAAAAAATCATCAAAAAAGTTTTGATTTTCGATCCGACCCTCGATTTTGATCAAAAACGTGATGTAACCCCTTGCCATTTTGACGATTTGGGTCAAAATTTAGGTTTTCGCACTTTTGATGCCAATCGATAGTACGGATCCTTACGAGTCCAAAATGGTATAAAATTCCAAAATCGGACAATTTTTGGCAGAGATATTCCAAAAAATCATCAAAAAAGTTTCCATTTTCGAACGGACCCCGATTTTGAAGAAAAAACGTGATGTAACCCCTGGCCATTTTGACGATTAAGGTCAAAATTTTGGTTTTCACACTTTTGATGCCAATCGATAGTGCTGATCCTTACGAGTCCAAAATGGTATAAAATTCTAAAATCGGACAATTTTTGGCCGAGATATTCCAAAAAATCATCAAAGAAGGTGTACTTTACAAACCATTCGGATTTTGGTCTATAACTTTTTTGAACCAACCGATTTTTGATTTGTTTGAATGCCAATTGATAGTAGGGTTCCGTACGAATTCAAAAAGGTATAACATTTAAAAATCAGACGTTATTTACCAGAGATATTCATCAAAGAAGGTGTACTTTACAAACCATTCGGATTTTGGTCTACAACTTTTTTGAACCAACCGATTTTTGATTTGTTTGAATGCCAATTGATAGTAGGGTTCCGTACGAATTCAAAAAGGTATAACATTTAAAAATCAGACGTTATTTACCCGAGATATTCAAAAAAATCATCAAAAAAGTTTCCATTTTCGAACGGACCCCGATTTTGAAGAAAAAACGTGATGTAACCCCTTGCCATTTTGACGATTAAGGTCAAAATTTTGGTTTTCACACTTTTGATGCCAATCGATAGTGCTGATCCTTACGAGTCTAAAATGGTATAAAATTCCAAAATCGGACAATTATTGGCCGAGATATTCCAAAAAATCATCAAAAAAGTTTCCATTTTCGAACGGACTTCGATTTTGAAGAAAAAACGTGATGTAACCCCTTGCCATTTTGACGATTAAGGTCAAAATTTTGGTTTTCACACTTTTGATGCCAATCGATAGTACTGATCCTTACGAGTCCAAAATGGTATAAAATTCCAAAATCGGACAATTATTGGCCGAGATATTCCAAAAAATCATCAAAAAAGTTTCCATTTTCGAACGGACCCCGATTTTGAAGAAAAAACGTGATGTAACCCCTTGCCATTTTGACGATTAAGGTCAAAATTTTGGTTTTCACACTTTTGATGCCAATCGATAGTGCTGATCCTTACGAGTCCAAAATGGTATAAAATTCTAAAATCGGACAATTTTTGGCCGAGATATTCCAAAAAATCATCAAAGAAGGTGTACTTTACAAACCATTCGGATTTTGGTCTATAACTTTTTTGAACCAACCGATTTTTGATTTGTTTGAATGCCAATTGATAGTAGGGTTCCGTACGAATTCAAAAAGGTATAACATTTAAAAATCAGACGTTATTTACCAGAGATATTCATCAAAGAAGGTGTACTTTACAAACCATTCGGATTTTGGTCTACAACTTTTTTGAACCAACCGATTTTTGATTTGTTTGAATGCCAATTGATAGTAGGGCTCCGTACGAATTCAAAAAGGTATAACATTTAAAAATCAGACGTTATTTACCCGAGATATTCAAAAAAATCATCAAAAAAGTTTCCATTTTCGAACGGACCCCGATTTTGAAGAAAAAACGTGATGTAACCCCTTGCCATTTTGACGATTAAGGTCAAAATTTTGGTTTTCACACTTTTGATGCCAATCGATAGTGCTGATCCTTACGAGTCCAAAATGGTATAAAATTCCAAAATCGGACAATTATTGGCCGAGATATTCCAAAAAATCATCAAAAAAGTTTCCATTTTCGAACGGACCTCGATTTTGAAGAAAAAACGTGATGTAACCCCTTGCCATTTTGACGATTTGGGTCAAAATTTAGGTTTTCGCACTTTTGATGCCAATCGATAGTACTGATCCTTACGAGTCCAAAATGGTATAAAATTCCAAAATCGGACAATTATTGGCCGAGATATTCCAAAAAATCATCAAAAAAGTTTCCATTTTCGAACGGACCCCGATTTTGAAGAAAAAACGTGATGTAACCCCTTGCCATTTTGACGATTAAGGTCAAAATTTTGGTTTTCACACTTTTGATGCCAATCGATAGTGCTGATCCTTACGAGTCCAAAATGGTATAAAATTCTAAAATCGGACAATTTTTGGCCGAGATATTCCAAAAAATCATCAAAGAAGGTGTACTTTACAAACCATTCGGATTTTGGTCTATAACTTTTTTGAACCAACCGATTTTTGATTTGTTTGAATGCCAATTGATAGTAGGGTTCCGTACGAATTCAAAAAGGTATAACATTTAAAAATCAGACGTTATTTACCCGAGATATTCATCAAAGAAGGCGTACTTTACAAACCATTCGGATTTTGGTCTACAACTTTTTTGAACCAACCGATTTTTGATTTGTTTGAATGCCAATTGATAGTAGGGTTCCGTACGAATTCAAAAAGGTAAAACATTTAAAAATCAGACGTTATTTACCCGAGATATTCATCAAAGAAGGTGTACTTTTCAAACCATTCGGATTTTGGTCTACAACTTTTTTGAACCAACCGATTTTTGATTTGTTTGAATGCTAATTGATAGTAGGGTTCCGTACGAATTCAAAAAGGTATAACATTTAAAAATCAGACGTTATTTACCCGAGATATTCATCAAAGAAGGTGTACTTTTCAAACCATTCGGATTTTGGTCTACAACTTTTTTGAACCAACCGATTTTTGATTTGTTTGAATGCCAATTGATAGTACGGTTCCGTACAAATTCAAAAAGGTATAACATTTAAAAATCAGACGTTATTTACCAGAGATATTCAAAAAAAAATCATCAAAAAAGTTTTGATTTTCGATCCGACCCTCGATTTTGATCAAAAACGTGATGTAACCCCTTGCCATTTTGACGATTTGGGTCAAAATTTAGGTTTTCGCACTTTTGATGCCAATCGATAGTACGGATCCTTACGAGTCCAAAATGGTATAAAATTCCAAAATCGGACAATTTTTGGCAGAGATATTCCAAAAAATCATCAAAGAAGGTGTACTTTACAAACCATTCGGATTTTGGTCTACAACTTTTTTTAACCAACCGATTTTTGATTTGTTTGAATTCCAATTGATAGTAGGGTTCCGTACGAATTCAAAAAGGTATAACATTTAAAAATCAGACGTTATTTACCAGAGATATTCATCAAAGAAGGTGTACTTTACAAACCATTCGGATTTTGGTCTACAACTTTTTTGAACCAACCGATTTTTGATTTGTTTGAATGCCAATTGATAGTAGGGTTCCGTACGAATTCAAAAAGGTATAACATTTAAAAATCAGACGTTATTTACCCGAGATATTCAAAAAAATCATCAAAAAAGTTTCCATTTTCGAACGGACCCCGATTTTGAAGAAAAAACGTGATGTAACCCCTTGCCATTTTGACGATTAAGGTCAAAATTTTGGTTTTCACACTTTTGATGCCAATCGATAGTGCTGATCCTTACGAGTCCAAAATGGTATAAAATTCCAAAATCGGACAATTATTGGCCGAGATATTCCAAAAAATCATCAAAAAAGTTTCCATTTTCGAACGGACCTCGATTTTGAAGAAAAAACGTGATGTAACCCCTTGCCATTTTGACGATTTGGGTCAAAATTTAGGTTTTCGCACTTTTGATGCCAATCGATAGTACTGATCCTTACGAGTCCAAAATGGTATAAAATTCCAAAATCGGACAATTATTGGCCGAGATATTCCAAAAAATCATCAAAAAAGTTTCCATTTTCGAACGGACCCCGATTTTGAAGAAAAAACGTGATGTAACCCCTGGCCATTTTGACGATTAAGGTCAAAATTTTGGTTTTCACACTTTTGATGCCAATCGATAATCGATACAAACCATTCGGATTTTGGTCTATAACTTTTTTGAACCAACCGATTTTTGATTTGTTTGAATGCCAATTGATAGTAGGGTTCCGTACGAATTCAAAAAGGTATAACATTTAAAAATCAGACGTTATTTACCAGAGATATTCATCAAAGAAGGTGTACTTTACAAACCATTCGGATTTTGGTCTACAACTTTTTTGAACCAACCGATTTTTGATTTGTTTGAATGCCAATTGATAGTAGGGTTCCGTACGAATTCAAAAAGGTATAACATTTAAAAATCAGACGTTATTTACCCGAGATATTCAAAAAAATCATCAAAAAAGTTTCCATTTTCGAACGGACCCCGATTTTGAAGAAAAAACGTGATGTAACCCCTTGCCATTTTGACGATTAAGGTCAAAATTTTGGTTTTCACACTTTTGATGCCAATCGATAGTGCTGATCCTTACGAGTCTAAAATGGTATAAAATTCCAAAATCGGACAATTATTGGCCGAGATATTCCAAAAAATCATCAAAAAAGTTTCCATTTTCGAACGGACTTCGATTTTGAAGAAAAAACGTGATGTAACCCCTTGCCATTTTGACGATTAAGGTCAAAATTTTGGTTTTCACACTTTTGATGCCAATCGATAGTACTGATCCTTACGAGTCCAAAATGGTATAAAATTCCAAAATCGGACAATTATTGGCCGAGATATTCCAAAAAATCATCAAAAAAGTTTCCATTTTCGAACGGACCCCGATTTTGAAGAAAAAACGTGATGTAACCCCTTGCCATTTTGACGATTAAGGTCAAAATTTTGGTTTTCACACTTTTGATGCCAATCGATAGTGCTGATCCTTACGAGTCCAAAATGGTATAAAATTCTAAAATCGGACAATTTTTGGCCGAGATATTCCAAAAAATCATCAAAGAAGGTGTACTTTACAAACCATTCGGATTTTGGTCTATAACTTTTTTGAACCAACCGATTTTTGATTTGTTTGAATGCCAATTGATAGTAGGGTTCCGTACGAATTCAAAAAGGTATAACATTTAAAAATCAGACGTTATTTACCAGAGATATTCATCAAAGAAGGTGTACTTTACAAACCATTCGGATTTTGGTCTACAACTTTTTTGAACCAACCGATTTTTGATTTGTTTGAATGCCAATTGATAGTAGGGTTCCGTACGAATTCAAAAAGGTATAACATTTAAAAATCAGACGTTATTTACCCGAGATATTCAAAAAAATCATCAAAAAAGTTTCCATTTTCGAACGGACCCCGATTTTGAAGAAAAAACGTGATGTAACCCCTTGCCATTTTGACGATTAAGGTCAAAATTTTGGTTTTCACACTTTTGATGCCAATCGATAGTGCTGATCCTTACGAGTCTAAAATGGTATAAAATTCCAAAATCGGACAATTATTGGCCGAGATATTCCAAAAAATCATCAAAAAAGTTTCCATTTTCGAACGGACTTCGATTTTGAAGAAAAAACGTGATGTAACCCCTTGCCATTTTGACGATTAAGGTCAAAATTTTGGTTTTCACACTTTTGATGCCAATCGATAGTACTGATCCTTACGAGTCCAAAATGGTATAAAATTCCAAAAATCGGACAATTAGTGGCCGAGATATTCCAAAAAATCATCAAAAAAGTTTCCATTTTCGAACGGACCCCGATTTTGAAGAAAAAACGTGATGTAACCCCTTGCCATTTTGACGATTAAGGTCAAAATTTTGGTTTTCACACTTTTGATGCCAATCGATAGTGCTGATCCTTACGAGTCCAAAATGGTATAAAATTCTAAAATCGGACAATTTTTGGCCGAGATATTCCAAAAAATCATCAAAGAAGGTGTACTTTACAAACCATTCGGATTTTGGTCTATAACTTTTTTGAACCAACCGATTTTTGATTTGTTTGAATGCCAATTGATAGTAGGGTTCCGTACGAATTCAAAAAGGTATAACATTTAAAAATCAGACGTTATTTACCAGAGATATTCATCAAAGAAGGTGTACTTTACAAACCATTCGGATTTTGGTCTACAACTTTTTTGAACCAACCGATTTTTGATTTGTTTGAATGCCAATTGATAGTAGGGTTCCGTACGAATTCAAAAAGGTATAACATTTAAAAATCAGACGTTATTTACCCGAGATATTCAAAAAAATCATCAAAAAAGTTTCCATTTTCGAACGGACCCCGATTTTGAAGAAAAAACGTGATGTAACCCCTTGCCATTTTGACGATTAAGGTCAAAATTTTGGTTTTCACACTTTTGATGCCAATCGATAGTGCTGATCCTTACGAGTCCAAAATGGTATAAAATTCCAAAATCGGACAATTATTGGCCGAGATATTCCAAAAAATCATCAAAAAAGTTTCCATTTTCGAACGGACCTCGATTTTGAAGAAAAAACGTGATGTAACCCCTTGCCATTTTGACGATTTGGGTCAAAATTTAGGTTTTCGCACTTTTGATGCCAATCGATAGTACTGATCCTTACGAGTCCAAAATGGTATAAAATTCCAAAATCGGACAATTATTGGCCGAGATATTCCAAAAAATCATCAAAAAAGTTTCCATTTTCGAACGGACCCCGATTTTGAAGAAAAAACGTGATGTAACCCCTTGCCATTTTGACGATTAAGGTCAAAATTTTGGTTTTCACACTTTTGATGCCAATCGATAGTGCTGATCCTTACGAGTCCAAAATGGTATAAAATTCTAAAATCGGACAATTTTTGGCCGAGATATTCCAAAAAATCATCAAAGAAGGTGTACTTTACAAACCATTCGGATTTTGGTCTATAACTTTTTTGAACCAACCGATTTTTGATTTGTTTGAATGCCAATTGATAGTAGGGTTCCGTACGAATTCAAAAAGGTATAACATTTAAAAATCAGACGTTATTTACCAGAGATATTCATCAAAGAAGGTGTACTTTACAAACCATTCGGATTTTGGTCTACAACTTTTTTGAACCAACCGATTTTTGATTTGTTTGAATGCCAATTGATAGTAGGGTTCCGTACGAATTCAAAAAGGTATAACATTTAAAAATCAGACGTTATTTACCCGAGATATTCAAAAAAATCATCAAAAAAGTTTCCATTTTCGAACGGACCCCGATTTTGAAGAAAAAACGTGATGTAACCCCTTGCCATTTTGACGATTAAGGTCAAAATTTTGGTTTTCACACTTTTGATGCCAATCGATAGTGCTGATCCTTACGAGTCTAAAATGGTATAAAATTCCAAAATCGGACAATTATTGGCCGAGATATTCCAAAAAATCATCAAAAAAGTTTCCATTTTCGAACGGACTTCGATTTTGAAGAAAAAACGTGATGTAACCCCTTGCCATTTTGACGATTAAGGTCAAAATTTTGGTTTTCACACTTTTGATGCCAATCGATAGTACTGATCCTTACGAGTCCAAAATGGTATAAAATTCCAAAATCGGACAATTATTGGCCGAGATATTCCAAAAAATCATCAAAAAAGTTTCCATTTTCGAACGGACCCCGATTTTGAAGAAAAAACGTGATGTAACCCCTTGCCATTTTGACGATTAAGGTCAAAATTTTGGTTTTCACACTTTTGATGCCAATCGATAGTGCTGATCCTTACGAGTCCAAAATGGTATAAAATTCTAAAATCGGACAATTTTTGGCCGAGATATTCCAAAAAATCATCAAAGAAGGTGTACTTTACAAACCATTCGGATTTTGGTCTATAACTTTTTTGAACCAACCGATTTTTGATTTGTTTGAATGCCAATTGATAGTAGGGTTCCGTACGAATTCAAAAAGGTATAACATTTAAAAATCAGACGTTATTTACCAGAGATATTCATCAAAGAAGGTGTACTTTACAAACCATTCGGATTTTGGTCTACAACTTTTTTGAACCAACCGATTTTTGATTTGTTTGAATGCCAATTGATAGTAGGGTTCCGTACGAATTCAAAAAGGTATAACATTTAAAAATCAGACGTTATTTACCCGAGATATTCAAAAAAATCATCAAAAAAGTTTCCATTTTCGAACGGACCCCGATTTTGAAGAAAAAACGTGATGTAACCCCTTGCCATTTTGACGATTAAGGTCAAAATTTTGGTTTTCACACTTTTGATGCCAATCGATAGTGCTGATCCTTACGAGTCCAAAATGGTATAAAATTCCAAAATCGGACAATTATTGGCCGAGATATTCCAAAAAATCATCAAAAAAGTTTCCATTTTCGAACGGACCTCGATTTTGAAGAAAAAACGTGATGTAACCCCTTGCCATTTTGACGATTAAGGTCAAAATTTAGGTTTTCACACTTTTGATGCCAATCGATAGTACGGATCCTTACGAGTCCAAAATGGTATAAAATTCCAAAATCGGACAATTTTTGGCCGAGATATTCCAAAAAATCATCAAAGAAGGTGTACTTTACAAACCATTCTGATTTTGGTATATAACTTTTTTTAACCAACCGATTTTTGATTTGTTTGAATTCCAATTGATAGTAGGGTTCCGTACGAATTCAAAAAGGTATAACATTTAAAAATCAGACGTTATTTACCCGAGATATTCAAAAAAATCATCAAAAAAGTTTCCATTTTCGAACGGACCCCGATTTTGAAGAAAAAACGTGATGTAACCCCTTGCCATTTTGACGATTAAGGTCAAAATTTTGGTTTTCACACTTTTGATGCCAATCGATAGTGCTGATCCTTACGAGTCCAAAATGGTATAAAATTCCAAAATCGGACAATTATTGGCCGAGATATTCCAAAAAATCATCAAAAAAGTTTCCATTTTCGAACGGACCTCGATTTTGAAGAAAAAACGTGATGTAACCCCTTGCCATTTTGACGATTAAGGTCAAAATTTAGGTTTTCACACTTTTGATGCCAATCGATAGTGCTGATCCTTACGAGTCCAAAATGGTATAAAATTCCAAAATCGGACAATTATTGGCCGAGATATTCAAAAAAAATCATCAAAAAAGTTTCCATTTTCGAACGGACCCCGATTTTGAAGAAAAAACGTGATGTAACCCCTTGCCATTTTGACGATTAAGGTCAAAATTTTGGTTTTCACACTTTTGATGCTAATCGATAGTACTGATCCTTACGAGTCCAAAATGGTATAAAATTCCAAAATCGGACAATTATTGGCCGAGATATTCCAAAAAATCATCAAAAAAGTTTCCATTTTCGAACGGACCCCGATTTTGAAGAAAAAACGTGATGTAACCCCTTGCCATTTTGACGATTAAGGTCAAAATTTTGGTTTTCACACTTTTGATGCCAATCGATAGTACTGATCCTTACGAGTCCAAAATGGTATAAAATTCTAAAATCGGACAATTTTTGGCCGAGATATTCCAAAAAATCATCAAAGAAGGTGTACTTTACAAACCATTCGGATTTTGGTCTATAACTTTTTTGAACCAACCGATTTTTGATTTGTTTGAATGCCAATTGATAGTAGGGTTCCGTACGAATTCAAAAAGGTATAACATTTAAAAATCAGACGTTATTTACCAGAGATATTCATCAAAGAAGGTGTACTTTACAAACCATTCGGATTTTGGTCTACAACTTTTTTGAACCAACCGATTTTTGATTTGTTTGAATGCCAATTGATAGTAGGGTTCCGTACGAATTCAAAAAGGTATAACATTAAAAATTCAGACGTTATTTACCCGAGATATTCAAAAAAATCATCAAAAAAGTTTCCATTTTCGAACGGACCCCGATTTTGAAGAAAAAACGTGATGTAACCCCTTGCCATTTTGACGATTAAGGTCAAAATTTTGGTTTTCACACTTTTGATGCCAATCGATAGTACGGATCCTTACGAGTCCAAAATGGTATAAAATTCCAAAATCGGACAATTATTGGCCGAGATATTCCAAAAAATCATCAAAAAAGTTTCCATTTTCGAACGGACCTCGATTTTGAAGAAAAAACGTGATGTAACCCCTTGCCATTTTGACGATTAAGGTCAAAATTTAGGTTTTCACACTTTTGATGCCAATCGATAGTGCTGATCCTTACGAGTCCAAAATGGTATAAAATTCCAAAATCGGACAATTATTGGCCGAGATATTCCAAAAAATCATCAAAAAAGTTTCCATTTTCGAACGGACCCCGATTTTGAAGAAAAAACGTGATGTAACCCCTTGCCATTTTGACGATTAAGGTCAAAATTTTGGTTTTCACACTTTTGATGCCAATCGATAGTGCTGATCCTTACGAGTCCAAAATGGTATAAAATTCTAAAATCGGACAATTTTTGGCCGAGATATTCCAAAAAATCATCAAAGAAGGTGTACTTTACAAACCATTCGGATTTTGGTCTATAACTTTTTTGAACCAACCGATTTTTGATTTGTTTGAATGCCAATTGATAGTAGGGTTCCGTACGAATTCAAAAAGGTATAACATTTAAAAATCAGACGTTATTTACCAGAGATATCCATCAAAGAAGGTGTACTTTACAAACCATTCGGATTTTGGTCTACAACTTTTTTGAACCAACCGATTTTTGATTTGTTTGAATGCCAATTGATAGTAGGGTTCCGTACGAATTCAAAAAGGTATAACATTTAAAAATCAGACGTTATTTACCCGAGATATTCAAAAAAAAATCATCAAAAAAGTTTTGATTTTCGATCCGACCCTCGATTTTGATCAAAAACGTGACCCCTTGCCATTTTGACGATTTGGGTCAAAATTTAGGTTTTCGCACTTTTGATGCCAATCGATAGTACGGATCCTTACGAGTCCAAAATGGTATAAAATTCCAAAATCGGACAATTTTTGGCCGAGATATTCCAAAAAATCATCAAAGAAGGTGTACTTTACAAACCATTCGGATTTTGGTCTACAATTTTATTGAACCAACCGATGTTTAATTTGTTTGAATGCCAATTGATAGTAGGGTTCCGTACGAATTCAAAAAGGTATAACATTTAAAAATCAGACGTTATTTACCCGAGATATTCAAAAAAATCATCAAAAAAGTTTTGATTTTCGAACGGACCCCGATTTTGAAGAAAAAACGTGATGTAACCATTTGCCATTTGGACGATTAAGGTCAAAATTTTGGTTTTCACACTTTTGATGCCAATCGATAGTACTGATCCTTACGAGTCCAAAATGGTATAAAATTCCAAAATCGGACAATTATTGGCCGAGATATTCCAAAAAATCATCAAAAAAGTTTCCATTTTCGAACGGACCTCGATTTTGAAGAAAAAACGTGATGTAACCCCTTGCCATTTTGACGATTTGGGTCAAAATTTAGGTTTTCGCACTTTTGATGCCAATCGATAGTACGGATCCTTACGAGTCCAAAATGGTATAAAATTCCAAAATCGGACAATTTTTGGCCGAGATATTCCAAACATCATCATCAAAGAAGGTGTACTTTACAAACCATTCGGATTTTGGTCTACAATTTTATTAAACCAACCGATTTTTGATTTGTTTGAATGCCAATTGATAGTAGGGTTCCGTACGAATTCAAAAAGGTATAAAATTTAAAAATCAGACGTTATTTACCCGAGATATTCAAAAAAAAATCATCAAAAAAGTTTTGATTTTCGATCCGACCCTCGATTTTAATCAAAAACGTGATGTAACCCCTTGCCATTTTGACGATTTGGGTCAAAATTTAGGTTTTCGCACTTTTGATGCCAATCGATAGTACGGATCCTTACGAGTCCAAAATGGTATAAAATTCCAAAATCGGACAATTTTTGGCCGAGATATTCCAAAAAATCATCAAAGAAGGTGTACTTTACAAACCATTCGGATTTTGGTCTAAAATTTTATTGAACCAACCGATGTTTAATTTGTTTGAATGCCAATTGATAGTAGGGTTCCGTACGAATTCAAAAAGGTATAACATTTAAAAATCAGACGTTATTTACCCGAGATATTCAAAAAAATCATCAAAAAAGTTTTGATTTTCGAACGGACCCCGATTTTGAAGAAAAAACGTGATGTAACCATTTGCCATTTTGACGATTAAGGTCAAAATTTTGGTTTTCACACTTTTGATGCTAATCGATAGTACTGATCCTTACGAGTCCAAAATGGTATAAAATTCCAAAATCTGACAATTATTGGCCGAGATATTCCAAAAAATCATCAAAAAAGTTTCCATTTTCGAACGGACCTCGATTTTGAAGAAAAAACGAACCCCTTGCCATTTTGACGATTAAGGTCAAAATTTAGGTTTACTCACACTTTTGATGCCAATCGATAGTGCTGATCCTTACGAGTCCAAAATGGTATAAAATTCCAAAATCGGACAATTTTTGCCGAGATATTCAAAAAAAATCATCAAAAAAGTTTCCATTTTCGAACGGACCTCGATTTTGAAGAAAAAACGTGATGTAACCCCTTGCCATTTTGACGATTTGGGTCAAAATTTAGGTTTTCGCACTTTTGATGCCAATCGATAGTACGGATCCTTACGAGTCCAAAATGGTATAAAATTCCAAAATCGGACAATTTTTGGCCGAGATATTCCAAACATCATCATCAAAAAAGGTGTACTTTACAAACCATTCGGATTTTGGTCTACAATTTTATTAAACCAACCGATTTTTGATTTGTTTGAATGCCAATTGATAGTAGGGCTCCGTACGAATTCAAAAAGGTATAACATTTAAAAATCAGACGTTATTTACCCGAGATATTCAAAAAAAAATCATCAAAAAAGTTTTGATTTTCGATCCGACCCTCGATTTTAATCAAAAACGTGATGTAACCCCTTGCCATTTTGACGATTTGGGTCAAAATTTAGGTTTTCACACTTTTGATGCCAATCGATAGTGCTGATCCTTACGAGTCCAAAATGGTATAAAATTCCAAAATCGGACAATTTTTGGCCGAGATATTCCAAAAAATCATCAAAGAAGGTGTACTTTACAAACCATTCGGATTTTGGTCTATAACTTTTTTGAACCAACCGATTTTTGATTTGTTTGAATGCCAATTGATAGTAGGGTGCCGTACGAATTCAAAAAGGTATAACATTTAAAAATCAGACGTTATTTACCCGAGATATTCAAAAAAATCATCAAAAAAGTTTTGATTTTCGAACGGACCCCGATTTTGAAGAAAAAACGTGATGTAACCATTTGCCATTTTGACGATTAAGGTCAAAATTTAGGTTTTCGCACTTTTGATGCCAATCGATAGTACTGATCCTTACGAGTCCAAAATGGTATAAAATTCCAGAATCGGACAATTATTGGCCGAGATATTCCAAAAAATCATCAAAGAAGGTGTACTTTACAAACCATTCGGATTTTGGTCTACAATTTTATTGAACCAACCGATTTTTGATTTGTTTGAATGCCAATTGATAGTAGGGTTCCGTACGAATTCAAAAAGGTATAACATTAAAAAATCAGACGTTATTTACCCGAGATATTCAAAAAAAAATCATCAAAAAAGTTTTGATTTTCGATCCGACCCTCGATTTTAATCAAAAACGTGATGTAACCCCTTGCCATTTTGACGATTTGGGTCAAAATTTAGGTTTTCACACTTTTGATGCCAATCGATAGTGCTGATCCTTACGAGTCCAAAATGGTATAAAATTCCAAAATCGGACAATTTTTGCCGAGATATTCAAAAAAAATCATCAAAAAAGTTTCCATTTTCGAACGGACCTCGATTTTGAAGAAAAAACGTTAAGGACGTTATTTACCAGAGATATTCCTCGAAGAAGGTGTACTTTACAAACCATTCGGATTTTGGTCTACAATTTTATTGAACCAACCGATTTTTAATTTGTTTGAATGCCAATTGATAGTAGGGTTCCGTACGAATTCAAAAAGGTATAACATTTAAAAATCAGACGTTATTTACCCGAGATATTAAAAAAAAAATCATCAAAAAAGTTTTGATTTTCGATCCGACCCTCGATTTTAATCAAAAACGTGATGTAACCCCTTGCCATTTTGACGATTTGGGTCAAAATTTAGGTTTTCGCACTTTTGATGCCAATCGATAGTACTGATCCTTACGAGTCCAAAATGGTATAAAATTCCAGAATCGGACAATTATTGGCCGAGATATTCCAAAAAATCATCAAAGAAGGTGTACTTTACAAACCATTCGGATTTTGGTCTACAATTTTATTGAACCAACCGATTTTTGATTTGTTTGAATGCCAATTGATAGTAGGGTTCCGTACGAATTCAAAAAGGTATAACATTAAAAAATCAGACGTTATTTACCCGAGATATTCAAAAAAAAATCATCAAAAAAGTTTTGATTTTCGATCCGACCCTCGATTTTAATCAAAAACGTGATGTAACCCCTTGCCATTTTGACGATTTGGGTCAAAATTTAGGTTTTCACACTTTTGATGCCAATCGATAGTGCTGATCCTTACGAGTCCAAAATGGTATAAAATTCCAAAATCGGACAATTTTTGGCCGAGATATTCCAAAAAATCATCAAAGAAGGTGTACTTTACAAACCATTCGGATTTTGGTCTATAACTTTTTTGAACCAACCGATTTTTGATTTGTTTGAATGCCAATTGATAGTAGGGTTCCGTACGAATTCAAAAAGGTATAACATTTAAAAATCAGACGTTATTTACCAGAGATATTCATCAAAGAAGGTGTACTTTACAAACCATTCGGATTTTGGTCTACAATTTTATTGAACCAACCGATTTTTAATTTGTTTGAATGCCAATTGATAGTAGGGTTCCGTACGAATTCAAAAAGGTATAACATTTAAAAATCAGACGTTATTTACCCGAGATATTAAAAAAAAAATCATCAAAAAAGTTTTGATTTTCGATCCGACCCTCGATTTTAATCAAAAACGTGATGTAACCCCTTGCCATTTTGACGATTTGGGTCAGATTTAGGTTTTCGCACTTTTGATGCCAATCGATAGTGCTGATCCTTACGAGTCTAAAATGGTATAAAATTCCAAAATCGGACAATTATTGGCCGAGATATTCCAAAAAATCATCAAAGAAGGTGTACTTTACAAACCATTCGGATTTTGGTCTACAATTTTATTGAACCAACCGATGTTTAATTTGTTTGAATGCCAATTGATAGTAGGGTTCCGTACGAATTCAAAAAGGTATAACATTTAAAAATCAGACGTTATTTACCCGAGATATTCAAAAAAATCATCAAAAAAGTTTTGATTTTCGAACGGACCCCGATTTTGAAGAAAAAACGTGATGTAACCCCTTGCCATTTTGACGATTAAGGTCAAAATTTTGGTTTTCACACTTTTGATGCCAATCGATAGTGCTGATCCTTACGAGTCCAAAATGGTATAAAATTCCAAAATCGGACAATTTTTGCCGAGATATTCCAAAAAATCATCCAAAAAGTTTCCATTTTCGAACGGACCTCGATTTTGAAGAAAAAACGTGATGTAACCCCTTGCCATTTTGACGATTAAGGTCAAAATTTAGGTTTTCACACTTTTGATGCCAATCGATAGTGCTGATCCTTACGAGTCCAAAATGGTATAAAATTCCAAAATCGGACAATTTTTGCCGAGATATTCAAAAAAAATCATCAAAGAAGGTGTACTTTACAAACCATTCGGATTTTGGTCTATAACTTTTTTGAACCAACCGATTTTTGATTTGTTTGAATGCCAATTGATAGTAGGGTTCCGTACGAATTCAAAAAGGTATAACATTAAAAAATCAGACGTTATTTACCCGAGATATTCAAAAAAAAATCATCAAAAAAGTTTTGATTTTCGATCCGACCCTCGATTTTAATCAAAAACGTGATGTAACCCCTTGCCATTTTGACGATTTGGGTCAAAATTTAGGTTTTCGCACTTTTGACGCCAATCGATAGTACGGATCCTTACGAGTCCAAAATGGTATAAAATTCCAAAATCGGACAATTATTGGCCGAGATATTCCAAAAAATCATCAAAAAAGTTTCCATTTTCGAACGGACCCCGATTTTGAAGAAAAAACGTGGTGTAACCCCTTGCCATTTTGACGATTAAGGTCAAAATTTAGGTTTTCGCACTTTTGATGCCAATCATTAGTACGGATCCTTACGAGTCTAAAATGGTATAAAATTCCAAAATCGGACAATTATTGGCCGAGATATTCCAAAAAATCATCAAAGAAGGTGTACTTTACAAACCATTCGGATTTTGGTCTACAACTTTTTGAACCAACCGATTTTTGATTTGTTTGAATGCTAATTGATAGTAGGGTTCCGTTCGAATTCAAAAAGGTATAACATTTAAAAATCAGACGTTATTTACCCGAGATATTCAAAAAAAAATTATCAAAAATGTTTTGATTTTCGATCCGACCCTCGATTTTAATCAAAAACGTGATGTAACCCCTTGCCATTTTGACGATTAAGGTCAAAATTTTGGTTTTCACACTTTTGATGCCAATCGATAGTGCTGATCCTTACAAGTCCAAAATGGTATAAAATTCCAAAATCGGACAATTTTTGGCCGAGATATTCCAAAAAATCATCAAAGAAGGTGTACTTAACAAACCATTCGGATTTTGGTCTACAATTTTATTGAACCAACCGATTTTTGATTTGTTTGAATGCCAATTGATAGTAGGGTTCCGTACGAATTCAAAAAGGTATAACATTAAAAAATCAGACGTTATTTACCCGAGATATTCAAAAAAAAATCATCAAAAAAGTTTTGATTTTCGATCCGACCCTCGATTTTAATCAAAAACGTGATGTAACCCCTTGCCATTTTGACGATTTGGGTCAAAATTTAGGTTTTCACACTTTTGATGCCAATCGATAGTGCTGATCCTTACGAGTCCAAAATGGTATAAAATTCCAAAATCGGACAATTATTGGCCGAGATATTCCAAAAAATCATCAAAGAAGGTGTACTTTACAAACCATTCGGATTTTGGTCTATAACTTTTTTGAACCAACCGATTTTTGATTTGTTTGAATGCCAATTGATAGTAGGGTTCCGTACAAATTCAAAAAGGTATAACATTTAAAAATCAGACGTTATTTACCAGAGATATTCATCAAAGAAGGTGTACTTTACAAACCATTCGGATTTTGGTCTACAACTTTTTTGAACCAACCGATTTTTGATTTGTTTGAATGCCAATTGATAGTAGGGTTCCGTACAAATTCAAAAAGGTATAACATTTAAAAATCAGACGTTATTTACCAGAGATATTCATCAAAGAAGGTGTACTTTACAAACCATTCGGATTTTGGTCTACAACTTTTTTGAACCAACCGATTTTTGATTTGTTTGAATGCCAATTGATAGTAGGGTTCCGTACGAAATCAAAAAGGTATAACATTTAAAAATCAGACGTTATTTACCAGAGATATTCATCAAAGAAGGTGTACTTTACAAACCATTCGGATTTTGGTCTATAACTTTTTTGAACCAACCGATTTTTGATTTGTTTGAATGCCAATTGATAGTAGGGTTCCGTACGAATTCAAAAAGGTATAACATTTAAAAATCAGACGTTATTTACCCGAGATATTCAAAAAAAATCATCAAAAAAGTTTTGATTTTCGATCCGACCCTCGATTTTGATCAAAAACGTGATGTAACCCCTTGCCATTTTGACGATTTGGGTCAAAATTTAGGTTTTCGCACTTTTGATGCCAATCGATAGTATCCTTACGAGTCCAAAATGGTATAAAATTCCAAAATCGGACAATTATTGGCCGAGATATTCCAAAAAATCATCAAAAAAGTTTCCATTTTCGAACGGACCCCGATTTTGAAGAAAAAACGTGATGTAACCCCTTGCCATTTTGACGATTTGGGTCAAAATTTAGGTTTTCGCACTTTTGATGCCAATCGATAGTACGGATCCTTACGAGTCCAAAATGGTATAAAATTCCAAAATCGGACAATTTTTGGCCGAGATATTCCAAAAAATCATCAAAGAAGGTGTACTTTACAAACCATTCGGATTTTGGTCTACAATTTTATTGAACCAACCGATTTTTGATTTGTTTGAATGCCAATTGATAGTAGGGTTCCGTACGAATTCAAAAAGGTATAACATTTAAAAATCAGACGTTATTTACCCGAGATATTCAAAAAAAAATCATCAAAAAAGTTTTGATTTTCGATCCGACCCTCGATTTTAATCAAAAACGTGATGTAACCCCTTGCCATGTTGACGATTTGGGTCAAAATTTAGGTTTTCACATTTTTGATGCCAATCGATAGTGCTGATCCTTACGAGTCCAAAATGGTATAAAATTCCAAAATCGGACAATTTTTGGACGAGATATTCCAAAAAATCATCAAAGAAGGTGTACTTTACAAACCATTCGGATTTTGGTCTACAATTTTATTGAACCAACCGATTTTTGATTTGTTTGAATGCCAATTGATAGTAGGGTTCCGTACGAATTCAAAAAGGTATAACATTTAAAAATCAGACGTTATTTACCAGAGATATTCATCAAAGAAGGTGTACTTTACAAACCATTCGGATTTTGGTCTACAACTTTTTTGAACCAACCGATTTTTGATTTGGTTGAATGCCAATTGATAGTAGGGTTCCGTACGAATTCAAAAAGGTATAACATTTAAAAATCAGACGTTATTTACCAGAGATATTCATCAAAGAAGGTGTACTTTACAAACCATTCGGATTTTGGTCTACAACTTTTTTGAACCAACCGATTTTTGATTTGTTTGAATGCCAATTGATAGTAGGGTTCCGTACGAATTCAAAAAGGTATAACATTTAAAAATCAGACGTTATTTACCCGATATATTCAAAAAAAAAATCATCAAAAAAGTTTTGATTTTCGATCCGACCCTCGATTTTGATCAAAAACGTGATGTAACCCCTTGCCATTTTGACGATTTGGGTCAAAATTTAGGTTTTCGCACTTTTGATGCCAATCGATAGTACGGATCCTTACGAGTCCAAAATGGTATAAAATTCCAAAATCGGACAATTATTGGCCGAGATATTCCAAAAAATCATCAAAGAAGGTGTACTTTACAAACCATTCGGATTTTGGTCTACAATTTTATTGAACCAACCGATTTTTGATTTGTTTGAATGCCAATTGATAGTAGGGTTCCGTACGAATTCAAAAAGGTATAACATTTAAAAATCAGACGTTATTTACCCGAGATATTCAAAAAAAAATCATCAAAAAAGTTTTGATTTTCGATCCGACCCTCGATTTTAATCAAAAACGTGATGTAACCCCTTGCCATTTTGACGATTTGGGTCAAAATTTAGGTTTTCGCACTTTTGATGCCAATCGATAGTACTGATCCTTACGAGTCCAAAATGGTATAAAATTCCAAAATCGGACAATTATTGGCCGAGATATTCCAAAAAATCATCAAAAAAGTTTTGATTTTCGATCCGACCCCGATTTTGAAGAAAAAACGTGATGTAACCCCTTGCCATTTTGACGATTAAGGTCAAAATTTAGGTTTTCGCACTTTTGATGCCAATCGATAGTACGGATCCTTACGAGTCCAAAATGGTATAAAATTCCAAAATCGGACAATTTTTGGCCGAGATATTCCAAAAAATCATCAAAGAAGGTGTACTTTACAAACCATTCGGATTTTGGTCTACAATTTTATTGAACCAACCGATTTTTGATTTGTTTGAATGCCAATTGATAGTAGGGTTCCGTACGAATTCAAAAAGGTATAACATTTAAAAATCAGACGTTATTTACCCGAGATATTCAAAAAAAATCATCAAAAAAGTTTTAATTTTCGATCCGACCCTCGATTTTGATCAAAAACGTGATGTAACCCCTTGCCATTTTGACGATTTGGGTCAAAATTTAGGTTTTCGCACTTTTGATGCCAATCGATAGTACGGATCCTTACGAGTCCAAAATGGTATAAAATTCCAAAATCGGACAATTTTTGGCAGAGATATTCCAAAAAATCATCAAAGAAGGTGTACTTTACATGCCAATCGATAGTACGGATCCTTACGAGTCCAAAATGGTATAAAATTCCAAAATCGGACAATTTTTGGCCGAGATATTCCAAAAAATCATCAAAGAAGGTGTACTTTACAAACCATTCGGATTTTGGTCTACAATTTTATTGAACCAACCGATTTTTGATTTGTTTGAATGCCAATTGATAGTAGGGTTCCGTACGAATTCAAAAAGGTATAACATTTAAAAATCAGACGTTATTTACCCGAGATATTCAAAAAAAAATCATCAAAAAAGTTTTGATTTTCGATCCGACCCTCGATTTTAATCAAAAACGTGATGTAACCCCTTGCCATTTTGACGATTTGGGTCAAAATTTAGGTTTTCGCACTTTTGATGCCAATCGATAGTACTGATCCTTACGAGTCCAAAATGGTATAAAATTCCAAAATCGGACAATTATTGGCCGAGATATTCCAAAAAATCATCAAAAAAGTTTTGATTTTCGATCCGACCCCGATTTTGAAGAAAAAACGTGATGTAACCCCTTGCCATTTTGACGATTAAGGTCAAAATTTAGGTTTTCGCACTTTTGATGCCAATCGATAGTACGGATCCTTACGAGTCCAAAATGGTATAAAATTCCAAAATCGGACAATTTTTGGCCGAGATATTCCAAAAAATCATCAAAGAAGGTGTACTTTACAAACCATTCGGATTTTGGTCTACAATTTTATTGAACCAACCGATTTTTGATTTGTTTGAATGCCAATTGATAGTAGGGTTCCGTACGAATTCAAAAAGGTATAACATTTAAAAATCAGACGTTATTTACCCGAGATATTCAAAAAAAATCATCAAAAAAGTTTTAATTTTCGATCCGACCCTCGATTTTGATCAAAAACGTGATGTAACCCCTTGCCATTTTGACGATTTGGGTCAAAATTTAGGTTTTCGCACTTTTGATGCCAATCGATAGTACGGATCCTTACGAGTCCAAAATGGTATAAAATTCCAAAATCGGACAATTTTTGGCAGAGATATTCCAAAAAATCATCAAAGAAGGTGTACTTTACAAACCATTCGGATTTTGGTCTATAACTTTTTTGAACCAACCGATTTTTGATTTGTTTGAATGCCAATTGATAGTAGGGTTCCATACGAATTCAAAAAGGTATAACATTTAAAAATCAGACGTTATTTACCAGAGATATTCAAAAAAAATCATCAAAAAAGTTTTGATTTTCGATCCGACCCTCGATTTTGATCAAAAACGTGATGTAACCCCTTGCCATTTTGACGATTTGGGTCAAAATTTAGGTTTTCGCACTTTTGATGCCAATCGATAGTATCCTTACGAGTCCAAAATGGTATAAAATTCCAAAATCGGACAATTATTGGCCGATATATTCCAAAAAATCATCAAAAAAGTTTCCATTTTCGAACGGACCCCGATTTTGAAGAAAAAACGTGATGTAACCCCTTGCCATTTTGACGATTAAGGTCAAAATTTTGGTTTTCACACTTTTGATGCCAATCGATAGTGCTGATCCTTACGAGTCCAAAATGGTATAAAATTCCAAAATCGGACAATTATTGGCCGAGATATTCAAAAAAAATCATCAAAAAAGTTTCCATTTTCGAACGGACCCCGATTTTGAAGAAAAAACGTGATGTAACCCCTTGCCATTTTGACGATTAAGGTCAAAATTTTGGTTTTCACACTTTTGATGCCAATCGATAGTACTGATCCTTACGAGTCCAAAATGGTATAAAATTCCAAAATCGGACAATTATTGGCCGAGATATTCCAAAAAATCATCAAAAAAGTTTCCATTTTCGAACGGACCTCGATTTTGAAGAAAAAACGTGATGTAACCCCTTGCCATTTTGACGATTTGGGTCAAAATTTAGGTTTTCGCACTTTTGATGCCAATCGATAGTACTGATCCTTACGAGTCCAAAATGGTATAAAATTCCAAAATCGGACAATTATTGGCCGAGATATTCCAAAAAATCATCAAAAAAGTTTCCATTTTCGAACGGACCCCGATTTTGAAGAAAAAACGTGATGTAACCCCTTGCCATTTTGACGATTTGGGTCAAAATTTAGGTTTTCAAACTTTTGATGCCAATCGATAGTACTGATCCTTACGAGTCCAAAATGGTATAAAATTCCAGAATCGGACAATTATTGGCCGAGATATTCCAAAAAATCATCAAAGAAGGTGTACTTTACAAACCATTCGGATTTTGGTCTATAACTTTTTTGAACCAACCGATTTTTGATTTGTTTGAATGCCAATTGATAGTAGGGTTCCGTACAAATTCAAAAAGGTATAACATTTAAAAATCAGACGTTATTTACCCGAGATATTAAAAAAAAAAATCATCAAAAAAGTTTTGATTTTCGATCCGAACCTCGATTTTGATCAAAAACGTGATGTAACCCCTTGCCATTTTGACGATTTGGGTCAAAATTTAGGTTTTCGCACTTTTGATGCCAATCGATAGTACTGATCCTTACGAGTCCAAAATGGTATAAAATTTCAAAATCGGACAATTATTGGCCGAGATATTTAAAAAAATCATCAAAGAAGGTGTACTTTACAAACCATTCGGATTTTGGTCTACAACTTTTTTGAACCGACCGATTTTTGATTTGTTTGAATGCTAATTGATAGTAGGGTTCCGTTCGAATTCAAAAAGGTATAACATTTAAAAATCAGACGTTATTTACCCGAGATATTCAAAAAAAATCATCAAAAAAGTTTTGATTTTCTATCCGAACCTCGATTTTGATCAAAAACGTGATGTAACCCCTTGCCATTTTGACGATTTGGGTCAAAATTTTGGTTTTCGCACTTTTGATGCCAATCGATAGTACGGATCCTTACGAGTCCAAAATGGTATAAAATTCCAAAATCGTCCAATTTTTGGCCGAGATATTCCAAAAAATCATCAAAGAAGGTGTACTTTACAAACCATTCGGATTTTGGTCTACAATTTTATTGAACCAACCGATTTCTGATTTGTTTGAATGCCAATTGATAGTAGGGTTCCGTACGAATTCAAAATGGTATAACATATAAAAATCAGACGTTATTTACCCGAGATATTCAAAAAAAAAATCATCAAAAAAGTTTTGATTTTCGATCCGAACCTCGATTTTGATCAAAAACGTGATGTAACCCCTTGCCATTTTGACGATTTGGGTCAAAATTTAGGTTTTCGCACTTTTGATGCCAATCGTTAGTACGGATCCTTACGAGTCCAAAATGGTATAAAATTCCAAAATCGGACAATTTTTGGCCGAGATATTCCAAAAAATCATCAAAGAAGGTGTACTTTACAAACCATTCGGATTTTAGTCTACAACTTTTTTGAACCGACCGATTTTTGATTTGTTTGAATGCTAATTGATAGTAGGGTTCCGTACGAATTCAAAAAGGTATAACATTTAAAAATCAGACGTTATTTACCCGAGATATTCAAAAAAAATCATCAAAAACTTTTGATTTTCGATCCGAACCTCGATTTTGATCAAAAACGTGATGCCATTGATGCCCTTGCCATTTTGACGATTTGGGTCAAAATTTTGGTTTTCGCACTTTTGATGCCAATCGATAGTACGGATCCTTACGAGTCCAAAATGGTATAAAATTCCAAAATCGGACAATTATTGGCCGAGATATTCCAAAAAATCATCAAAAAAGTTTTGATTTTCGATCCGAACCTCGATTTTGATCAAAAACGTGATGTAACCCCTTGCCATTTTGACGATTTGGGTCAAAATTTTGGTTTTCACACTTTTGATGCCAATCGATAGTGCTGATCCTTACGAGTCCAAAATGGTATAAAATTCCAAAATCGGACAATTATTGGCCGAGATATTTCAAAAAATCATCAAAGAAGGTGTACTTTACAAACCATTCGGATTTTGGTCTACAACTTTTTTGAACCGACCGATTTTTGATTTGTTTGAATGCTAATTGATAGTAGGGTTCCGTTCGAATTCAAAAAGGTATAACATTTAAAAATCAGACGTTATTTACCCGAGATATTCAAAAAAAATCATCAAAAAACTTTTGATTTTCGATCCGAACCTCGATTTTGATCAAAAACGTGATGTATACCCCTTGCCATTTTGACGATTTGGGTAAAAATTTTGGTTTTCACACTTTTGATGCCAATCGATAGTGCTGATCCTTACGAGTCCAAAATGGTATAAAATTCCAAAATCGGACAATTATTGGCCGAGATATTCCAAAAAATCATCAAAGAAGGTGTACTTTACAAACCATTCGGATTTTGGTCTACAACTTTTTTGAACCGACCGATTTTTGATTTGTTTGAATGCTAATTGATAGTAGGGTTCCGTTCGAATTCAAAAAGGTATAACATTTAAAAATCAGACGTTATTTACCCGAGATATTCAAAAAAAATCATCAAAAAACTTTTGATTTTCGATCCGAACCTCGATTTTGATCAAAAACGTGATGTAACCCCTTGCCATTTTGACGATTTGGGTCAAAATTTTGGTTTTTTCACTTTTGATGCCAATCGATAGTACGGATCCTTACGAGTCCAAAATGGTATAAAATTCCAAAATCGGACAATTTTTGGTCGAGATATTCCAAAAAATCATCAAAGAAGGTGTACTTTACAAACCATTCGGATTTTAGTCTACAACTTTTTTGAACCGACCGATTTTTGATTCGTTTGAATGCTAATTGATAGTAGGGTTCCGTACGAATTCAAAAAGGTATAACATTTAAAAATCAGATTTATTTACCCGAGATATTCAAAAAAAATCATCAAAAACTTTTGATTTTCGATCCGAGCCTCGATTTTGATCAAAAACGTGATGCCATTGATGCCCTTGCCATTTTGACGATTTGGGTCAAAATTTTGGTTTTCGCACTTTTGATGCCAATCGATAGTACGGATCCTTACGAGTCCAAAATGGTATAAAATTCCAAAATCGGACAATTATTGGCCGAGATATTCCAAAAAATCATCAAAAAAGTTTTGATTTTCGATCCGAACCTCGATTTTGATCAAAAACGTGATGTAACCCCTTGCCATTTTGACGATTTGGGTCAAAATTTTGGTTTTCACACTTTTGATGCCAATCGATAGTGCTGATCCTTACGAGTCCAAAATGGTATAAAATTCCAAAATCGGACAATTATTGGCCGAGATATTTCAAAAAATCATCAAAGAAGGTGTACTTTACAAACCATTCGGATTTTGGTCTACAACTTTTTTGAACCAACCGATTTTTGATTTGTTTGAATGCCAATTGATAGTAGGGTTCCGTACGAAATCAAAAAGGTATAACATTTAAAAATCAGACGTTATTTTCCCGAGATATTCAAAAAAAATCATCAAAAAACTTTTGATTTTCGATCCGAACCTCGATTTTGATCAAAAACGTGATGTAACCCCTTGCCATTTTGACGATTTGGGTCAAAATTTTGGTTTTCACACTTTTGATGCCAATCGATAGTGCTGATCCTTACGAGTCCAAAATAGTATAAAATTCCAAAATCGGACAATTATTGGCCGAGATGTTCCAAAAAATCTTAAAAAAAGTTTTGATTTTCGATCCGAACCTCGATTTTGATCAAAAACGTGATGTAACCCCTTGCCATTTTGACGATTTGGGTCAAAATTTTGGTTTTCACACTTTTGATGCCAATCGATAGTACGGATCCTTACGAGTCCAAAATGGTATAAAATTCCAAAATCGGACAATTATTGGCCGAGATATTCCAAAAAATCATCAAAGAAGGTGTACTTTACAAACCATTCGGATTTTGGTCTACAATTTTATTGAACCAACCGATTTCTGATTTGTTTGAATGCCAATTGATAGTAGGGTTCCGTACGAATTCAAAAAGATATAACATATAAAAATCAGACGTTATTTACCCGAGATATTCAAAAAAAAATCATCAAAAAAGTTTTGATTTTCGATCCGACCCTCGATTTTGATCAAAAACGTGATGTAACCCCTTGCCATTTTGACGAGATATTCCAAAAAATCATCAAAGAAGGTGTACTTTACAAACCATTCGGATTTTGGTCTACAATTTTATTGAACCAACCGATTTCTGATTTGTTTGAATGCCAATTGATAGTAGGGTTCCGTACGAATTCAAAAAGGTATAACATATAAAAATCAGACGTTATTTACCCGAGATATTCAAAAAAAAATCATCAAAAAAGTTTTGATTTTCGATCCGACCCTCGATTTTTATCAAAAACGTGATGTAACCCCTTGCCAATTTGACGATTTGGGTCAAAATTTTGGTTTTCGCACTTTTGATGCCAATCGATAGTACGGATCCTTACGAGTCCAAAATGGTATAAAATTCCAAAATCGGACAATTTTTGGCCGAGATATTCCAAAAAATCATCAAAGAAGGTGTACTTTACAAACCATTCGGATTTTGGTCTACAATTTTATTGAACCAACCGATTTCTGATTTGTTTGAATGCCAATTGATAGTAGGTTTCCGTTCGAATTCAAAAAGGTATAACATTTAAAAATCAGACGTTATTTACCCGAGATATTCAAAAAAAATCATCAAAAAACTTTTGATTTTCGATCCGAACCTCGATTTTGATCAAAAACGTGATGTAACCCCTTGCCATTTTGACGATTTGGGTCAAAATTTTGGTTTTCACACTTTTGATGCCAATCGATAGTACGGATCCTTTCGAGTCCAAAATGGTATAAAATCGGACAATTTTTGGCCGAGATATTCCAAAAAATCATCAAAGAAGGTGTACTTTACAAACCATTCGGATTTTGGTCTACAACTTTTTTGAACCGACCGATTTTTGATTTGTTTGAATGCTAATTGATAGTAGGGTTCCGTTCGAATTCAAAAAGGTATAACATTTAAAAATCAGACGTTATTTACCCGAGATATTCAAAAAAAATCATCAAAAAACTTTTGATTTTCGATCCGAACCTCGATTTTGATCAAAAACGTGATGTAACCCCTTGCCATTTTGACGATTTGGGTAAAAATTTTGGTTTTCACACTTTTGATGCCAATCGATAGTGCTGATCCTTACGAGTCCAAAATGGTATAAAATTCCAAAATCGGACAATTATTGGCCGAGATATTCCAAAAAATCATCAAAGAAGGTGTACTTTACAAACCATTCGGATTTTAGTCTACAACTTTTTTGAACCGACCGATTTTTGATTTGTTTGAATGCTAATTGATAGTAGGGTTCCGTACGAATTCAAAAAGGTATAACATTTAAAAATCAGACGTTATTTACCCGAGATATTCAAAAAAAATCATCAAAAAACTTTTGATTTTCGATCCGAACCTCGATTTTGATCAAAAACGTGATGCCATTGATGCCCTTGCCATTTTGACGATTTGGGTCAAAATTTTGGTTTTCGCACTTTTGATGCCAATCGATAGTACGGATCCTTACGAGTCCAAAATGGTATAAAATTCCAAAATCGGACAATTATTGGCCGAGATATTCCAAAAAATCATCAAAAAAGTTTTGATTTTCGATCCGAACCTCGATTTTGATCAAAAACGTGATGTAACCCCTTGCCATTTTGACGATTTGGGTCAAAATTTTGGTTTTCACACTTTTGATGCCAATCGATAGTGCTGATCCTTACGAGTCCAAAATGGTATAAAATTCCAAAATCGGACAATTATTGGCCGAGATATTTCAAAAAATCATCAAAGAAGGTGTACTTTACAAACCATTCGGATTTTGGTCTACAACTTTTTTGAACCAACCGATTTTTGATTTGTTTGAATGCCAATTGATAGTAGGGTTCCGTACGAAATCAAAAAGGTATAACATTTAAAAATCAGACGTTATTTACCCGAGATATTAAAAAAAAATCATCAAAAAACTTTTGATTTTCGATCCGAACCTCGATTTTGATCAAAAACGTGATGTAACCCCTTGCCATTTTGACGATTAAGGTCAAAATTTTGGTTTTCACACTTTTGATGCCAATCGATAGTGCTGATCCTTACGAGTCCAAAATGGTATAAAATTCCAAAATCGGACAATTATTGGCCGAGATATTCCAAAAAATCATCAAAGAAGGTGTACTTTACAAACCATTCGGATTTTGGTCTACAACTTTTTTGAACCGACCGATTTTTGATTTGTTTGAATGCTAATTGATAGTAGGGTTCCGTTCGAATTCAAAAAGGTATAACATTTAAAAATCAGACGTTATTTACCCGAGATATTCAAAAAAAATCATCAAAAAACTTTTGATTTTCGATCCGAACCTCGATTTTAATCAAAAACGTGATGTAACCCCTTGCCATTTTGACGATTTGGGTCAAAATTTTGGTTTTCACACTTTTGATGCCAATCGATAGTACGGATCCTTACGAGTCCAAAATGGTATAAAATTCCAAAATCGGACAATTTTTGGTCGAGATATTCCAAAAAATCATCAAAGAAGGTGTACTTTACAAACCATTCGGATTTTAGTCTACAACTTTTTTGAACCGACCGATTTTTGATTTGTTTGAATGCTAATTGATAGTAGGGTTCCGTACGAATTCAAAAAGGTATAACATTTAAAAATCAGACGTTATTTACCCGAGATATTCAAAAAAAATCATCAAAAAACTTTTGATTTTCGATCCGAACCTCGATTTTGATCAAAAACGTGATGCCATTGATGCCCTTGCCATTTTGACGATTTGGGTCAAAATTTTGGTTTTCGCACTTTTGATGCCAATCGATAGTACGGATCCTTACGAGTCCAAAATGGTATAAAATTCCAAAATCGGACAATTATTGGCCGAGATATTCCAAAAAATCATCAAAGAAGGTGTACTTTACAAACCATTCGGATTTTGGTCTACAACTTTTTTGAACCGACCGATTTTTGATTTGTTTGAATGCTAATTGATAGTAGGGTTCCGTTCGAATTCAAAAAGGTATAACATTTAAAAATCAGACGTTATTTACCCGAGATATTCAAAAAAAATCATCAAAAAACTTTTGATTTTCGATCCGAACCTCGATTTTAATCAAAAACGTGATGTAACCCCTTGCCATTTTGACGATTTGGGTCAAAATTTTGGTTTTCACACTTTTGATGCCAATCGATAGTGCTGATCCTTACGAGTCCAAAATAGTATAAAATTCCAAAATCGGACAATTATTGGCCGAGATGTTCCAAAAAATCTTAAAAAAGTTTTGATTTTCGATCCGAACCTCGATTTTGATCAAAAACGTGATGTAACCCCTTGCCATTTTGACGATTTGGGTCAAAATTTTGGTTTTCACACTTTTGATGCCAATCGATAGTACGGATCCTTACGAGTCCAAAATGGTATAAAATTCCAAAATCGGACAATTATTGGCCGAGATATTCCAAAAAATCATCAAAGAAGGTGTACTTTACAAACCATTCGGATTTTGGTCTACAATTTTATTGAACCAACCGATTTCTGATTTGTTTGAATGCCAATTGATAGTAGGGTTCCGTACGAATTCAAAAAGATATAACATATAAAAATCAGACGTTATTTACCCGAGATATTCAAAAAAAAATCATCAAAAAAGTTTTGATTTTCGATCCGACCCTCGATTTTGATCAAAAACGTGATGTAACCCCTTGCCATTTTGACGAGATATTCCAAAAAATCATCAAAGAAGGTGTACTTTACAAACCATTCGGATTTTGGTCTACAATTTTATTGAACCAACCGATTTCTGATTTGTTTGAATGCCAATTGATAGTAGGGTTCCGTACGAATTCAAAAAGGTATAACATATAAAAATCAGACGTTATTTACCCGAGATATTCAAAAAAAAATCATCAAAAAAGTTTTGATTTTCGATCCGACCCTCGATTTTGATCAAAAACGTGATGTAACCCCTTGCCATTTTGACGAGATATTCCAAAAAATCATCAAAGAAGGTGTACTTTACAAACCATTCGGATTTTGGTCTACAATTTTATTGAACCAACCGATTTCTGATTTGTTTGAATGCCAATTGATAGTAGGGTTCCGTACGAATTCAAAAAGGTATAACATATAAAAATCAGACGTTATTTACCCGAGATATTCAAAAAAAAATCATCAAAAAAGTTTTGATTTTCGATCCGACCCTCGATTTTTATCAAAAACGTGATGTAACCCCTTGCCATTTTGACGATTTGGGTCAAAATTTTGGTTTTCGCACTTTTGATGCCAATCGATAGTACGGATCCTTACGAGTCCAAAATGGTATAAAATTCCAAAATCGGACAATTTTTGGCCGAGATATTCCAAAAATCATCAAAGAAGGTGTACTTTACAAACCATTCGGATTTTGGTCTACAATTTTATTGAACCAACCGATTTCTGATTTGTTTGAATGCCAATTGATAGTAGGGTTCCGTACGAATTCAAAAAGATATAACATATAAAAATCAGACGTTATTTACCCGAGATATTCAAAAAAAAATCATCAAAAAAGTTTTGATTTTCGATCCGACCCTCGATTTTGATCAAAAACGTGATGTAACCCCTTGCCATTTTGACGAGATATTCCAAAAAATCATCAAAGAAGGTGTACTTTACAAACCATTCGGATTTTGGTCTACAATTTTATTGAACCAACCGATTTCTGATTTGTTTGAATGCCAATTGATAGTAGGGTTCCGTACGAATTCAAAAAGGTATAACATATAAAAATCAGACGTTATTTACCCGAGATATTCAAAAAAAAATCATCAAAAAAGTTTTGATTTTCGATCCGACCCTCGATTTTTATCAAAAACGTGATGTAACCCCTTGCCATTTTGACGATTTGGGTCAAAATTTTGGTTTTCGCACTTTTGATGCCAATCGATAGTACGGATCCTTACGAGTCCAAAATGGTATAAAATTCCAAAATCGGACAATTTTTGGCCGAGATATTCCAAAAAATCATCAAAGAAGGTGTACTTTACAAACCATTCGGATTTTGGTCTACAATTTTATTGAACCAACCGATTTCTGATTTGTTTGAATGCCAATTGATAGTAGGGTTCCGTTCGAATTCAAAAAGGTATAACATTTAAAAATCAGACGTTATTTACCCGAGATATTCAAAAAAAATCATCAAAAAACTTTTGATTTTCGATCCGAACCTCGATTTTGATCAAAAACGTGATGTAACCCCTTGCCATTTTGACGATTTGGGTCAAAATTTTGGTTTTCACACTTTTGATGCCAATCGATAGTACGGATCCTTTCGAGTCCAAAATGGTATAAAATTCCAAAATCGGACAATTTTTGGCCGAGATATTCCAAAAAATCATCAAAGAAGGTGTACTTTACAAACCATTCGGATTTTGGTCTACAATTTTATTGAACCAACCGATTTCTGATTTGTTTGAATGCCAATTGATAGTAGGGTTCCGTTCGAATTCAAAAAGGTATAACATTTAAAAATCAGACGTTATTTACCCGAGATATTCAAAAAAAATCATCAAAAAACTTTTGATTTTCGATCCGAACCTCGATTTTGATCAAAAACGTGATGTAACCCCTTGCCATTTTGACGATTTGGGTCAAAATTTTGGTTTTCACACTTTTGATGCCAATTGATAGTACGGATCCTTACGAGTCCAAAATGGTATAAAATTCCAAAATCGGACAATTATTGGCCGAGATATTCCAAAAAATCATCAAAAAAGTTTCCATTTTCGAACGGACCCCGATTTTGAAGAAAAAACGTGATGTAACCCCTTGCCATTTTGACGATTTGGGTCTAAATTTAGGTTTTCGCACTTTTGATGCCAATCGATAGTACGGATCCTTACGAGTCCAAAATGGTACAAAATTCCAAAATCGTCCAATTTTTGGCCGAGATATTCCAAAAAATCATCAAAGAAGGTGTACTTTACAAACCATTCGGATTTTGGTCTATAACTTTTTTGAACCAACCGATTTTTGATTTGTTTGAATTCCAATTGATAGTAGGGTTCCGTACGAATTCAAAAAGGTATAACATTTAAAAATCGGACGTTATTTACCCGAGATATTCAAAAAAATCATCAAAAAAGTTTCCATTTTCGAACGGACCCCGATTTTGAAGAAAAAACGTGATGTAACCCCTTGCCATTTTGACGATTAAGGTCAAAATTTTGGTTTTCACACTTTTGATGCCAATCGATAGTGCTGATCCTTACGAGTCCAAAATGGTATAAAATTCCAAAATCAGACGTTATTTACCAGAGATATTCATCAAAGAAGGTGTACTTTACAAACCATTCGGATTTTGGTCTATAACTTTTTTGAACCAACCGATTTTTGATTTGTTTGAATGCCAATTGATAGTAGGGTTCCGTACGAATTCAAAAAGGTATAACATATAAAAATCAGACGTTATTTACCCGAGATATTCAAAAAAAATCATCAAAAAACTTTTGATTTTCGATCCGAACCTCGATTTTGATCAAAAACGTGATGTAACCCCTTGCCATTTTGACGAGATATTCCAAAAAATCATCAAAGAAGGTGTACTTTACAAACCATTCGGATTTTGGTCTACAATTTTATTGAACCAACCGATTTCTGATTTGTTTGAATGCCAATTGATAGTAGGGTTCCGTACGAATTCAAAAAGGTATAACATATAAAAATCAGACGTTATTTACCCGAGATATTCAAAAAAAAATCATCAAAAAAGTTTTGATTTTCGATCCGACCCTCGATTTTTATCAAAAACGTGATGTAACCCCTTGCCATTTTGACGATTTGGGTCAAAATTTTGGTTTTCGCACTTTTGATGCCAATCGATAGTACGGATCCTTACGAGTCCAAAATGGTATAAAATTCCAAAATCGGACAATTATTGGCCGAGATATTCCAAAAAATCATCAAAGAAGGTGTACTTTACAAACCATTCGGATTTTGGTCTACAATTTTATTGAACCAACCGATTTCTGATTTGTTTGAATGCCAATTGATAGTAGGGTTCCGTTCGAATTCAAAAAGGTATAACATTTAAAAATCAGACGTTATTTACCCGAGATATTCAAAAAAAATCATCAAAAAACTTTTGATTTTCGATCCGAACCTCGATTTTGATCAAAAACGTGATGTAACCCCTTGCCATTTTCACGATTTGGGTCAAAATTTTGGTTTTCACACTTTTGATGCCAATCGATAGTACGGATCCTTTCGAGTCCAAAATGGTATAAAATTCCAAAATCGGACAATTTTTGGCCGAGATATTCCAAAAAATCATCAAAGAAGGTGTACTTTACAAACCATTCGGATTTTGGTCTACAATTTTATTGAACCAACCGATTTCTGATTTGTTTGAATGCCAATTGATAGTAGGGTTCCGTTCGAATTCAAAAAGGTATAACATTTAAAAATCAGACGTTATTTACCCGAGATATTCAAAAAAAATCATCAAAAAACTTTTGATTTTCGATCCGAACCTCGATTTTGATCAAAAACGTGATGTAACCCCTTGCCATTTTGACGATTAAGGTCAAAATTTTGGTTTTCACACTTTTGATGCCAATCGATAGTGCTGATCCTTACGAGTCCAAAATGGTATAAAATTCCAAAATCGGACAATTATTGGCCGAGATATTCCAAAAAATCATCAAAGAAGGTGTACTTTACAAACCATTCGGATTTTGGTCTACAACTTTTTTGAACCGACCGATTTTTGATTTGTTTGAATGCTAATTGATAGTAGGGTTCCGTTCGATTTCAAAAAGGTATAACATTTAAAAATCAGACGTTATTTACCCGAGATATTCAAAAAAAATCATCAAAAAACTTTTGATTTTCGATCCGAACCTCGATTTTAATCAAAAACGTGATGTAACCCCTTGCCATTTTGACGATTTGGGTCAAAATTTTGGTTTTCACACTTTTGATGCCAATCGATAGTGCTGATCCTTACGAGTCCAAAATAGTATAAAATTCCAAAATCGGACAATTATTGGCCGAGATGTTCCAAAAAATCTTAAAAAAAGTTTTGATTTTCGATCCGAACCTCGATTTTGATCAAAAACGTGATGTAACCCCTTGCCATTTTGACGATTTGGGTCAAAATTTTGGTTTTCACACTTTTGATGCCAATCGATAGTACGGATCCTTACGAGTCCAAAATGGTATAAAATTCCAAAATCGGACAATTATTGGCCGAGATATTCCAAAAAATCATCAAAGAAGGTGTACTTTACAAACCATTCGGATTTTGGTCTACAATTTTATTGAACCAACCGATTTCTGATTTGTTTGAATGCCAATTGATAGTAGGGTTCCGTACGAATTCAAAAAGATATAACATATAAAAATCAGACGTTATTTACCCGAGATATTCAAAAAAAAATCATCAAAAAAGTTTTGATTTTCGATCCGACCCTCGATTTTTATCAAAAACGTGATGTAACCCCTTGCCATTTTGACGATTTGGGTCAAAATTTTGGTTTTCGCACTTTTGATGCCAATCGATAGTACGGATCCTTACGAGTCCAAAATGGTATAAAATTCCAAAATCGGACAATTTTTGGCCGAGATATTCCAAAAAATCATCAAAGAAGGTGTACTTTACAAACCATTCGGATTTTGGTCTACAATTTTATTGAACCAACCGATTTCTGATTTGTTTGAATGCCAATTGATAGTAGGGTTCCGTTCGAATTCAAAAAGGTATAACATTTAAAAATCAGACGTTATTTACCCGAGATATTCAAAAAAAATCATCAAAAAACTTTTGATTTTCGATCCGAACCTCGATTTTGATCAAAAACGTGATGTAACCCCTTGCCATTTTGACGATTTGGGTCAAAATTTTGGTTTTCACACTTTTGATGCCAATCGATAGTACGGATCCTTTCGAGTCCAAAATGGTACAAAATTCCAAAATCGGACAATTTTTGGCCGAGATATTCCAAAAAATCATCAAAGAAGGTGTACTTTACAAACCATTCGGATTTTGGTCTATAACTTTTTTGAACCAACCGATTTCTGATTTGTTTGAATGCCAATTGATAGTAGGGTTCCGTACGAATTCAAAAAGATATAACATATAAAAATCAGACGTTATTTACCCGAGATATTCAAAAAAAAATCATCAAAAAAGTTTTGATTTTCGATCCGACCCTCGATTTTGATCAAAAACGTGATGTAACCCCTTGCCATTTTGACGAGATATTCCAAAAAATCATCAAAGAAGGTGTACTTTACAAACCATTCGGATTTTGGTCTACAATTTTATTGAACCAACCGATTTCTGATTTGTTTGAATGCCAATTGATAGTAGGGTTCCGTACGAATTCAAAAAGGTATAACATATAAAAATCAGACGTTATTTACCCGAGATATTCAAAAAAAAATCATCAAAAAAGTTTTGATTTTCGATCCGACCCTCGATTTTTATCAAAAACGTGATGTAACCCCTTGCCATTTTGACGATTTGGGTCAAAATTTTGGTTTTCGCACTTTTGATGCCAATCGATAGTACGGATCCTTACGAGTCCAAAATGGTATAAAATTCCAAAATCGGACAATTTTTGGCCGAGATATTCCAAAAAATCATCAAAAAAGTTTCCATTTTCGAACGGACCCCGATTTTGAAGAAAAAACGTGATGTAACCCCTTGCCATTTTGACGATTTGGGTCTAAATTTAGGTTTTCGCACTTTTGATGCCAATCGATAGTACGGATCCTTACGAGTCCAAAATGGTACAAAATTCCAAAATCGTCCAATTTTTGGCCGAGATATTCCAAAAAATCATCAAAGAAGGTGTACTTTACAAACCATTCGGATTTTGGTTTATAACTTTTTTGAACCAACCGATTTTTGATTTGTTTGAATTCCAATTGATAGTAGGGTTCCGTACGAATTCAAAAAGGTATAACATTTAAAAATCGGACGTTATTTACCCGAGATATTCAAAAAAATCATCAAAAAAGTTTCCATTTTCGAACGGACCCCGATTTTGAAGAAAAAACGTGATGTAACCCCTTGCCATTTTGACGATTAAGGTCAAAATTTTGGTTTTCACACTTTTGATGCCAATCGATAGTGCTGATCCTTACGAGTCCAAAATGGTATAAAATTCCAAAATCAGACGTTATTTACCAGAGATATTCATCAAAGAAGGTGTACTTTACAAACCATTCGGATTTTGGTCTATAACTTTTTTGAACCAACCGATTTTTGATTTGTTTGAATGCCAATTGATAGTAGGGTTCCGTACGAATTCAAAAAGGTATAACATATAAAAATCAGACGTTATTTACCCGAGATATTCAAAAAAAAATCATCAAAAAAGTTTTGATTTTCGATCCGACCCTCGATTTTGATCAAAAACGTTATTTACCAACCATTCGGATTTTGGTCTACAAATTTTTTGAACCAACCGATTTCTGATTTGTTTGAATGCCAATTGATAGTAGGGTTCCGTTCGAATTCAAAAAGGTATAACATTTAAAAATCAGACGTTATTTACCCGAGATATTCAAAAAAAATCATCAAAAAACTTTTGATTTTCGATCCGAACCTCGATTTTGATCAAAAACGTGATGTAACCCCTTGCCATTTTGACGATTTGGGTCAAAATTTTGGTTTTCACACTTTTGATGCCAATTGATAGTACGGATCCTTACGAGTCCAAAATGGTATAAAATTCCAAAATCGGACAATTATTGGCCGAGATATTCCAAAAAATCATCAAAAAAGTTTCCATTTTCGAACGGACCCCGATTTTGAAGAAAAAACGTGATGTAACCCCTTGCCATTTTGACGATTAAGGTCAAAATTTTGGTTTTCACACTTTTGATGCCAATCGATAGTGCTGATCCTTACGAGTCCAAAATGGTATAAAATTCCAAAATCGGACAATTTTTGGCCGAGATATTCCAAAAAATCATCAAAAAAGGTGTACTTTACAAACCATTCGGATTTTGGTCTACAACTTTTTTGAACCAACCGATTTTTGATTTGTTTGAATGCCAATTGATAGTAGGGTTCCGTACGAATTCAAAAAGGTATAACATTTAAAAATCAGACGTTATTTACCCGAGATATTAAAAAAAAAATCATCAAAAAACTTTTGATTTTCGATCCGAACCTCGATTTTGATCAAAAACGTTATGTAACCCCTTGCCATTTTGACGATTTGGGTCAAAATTTTGGTTTTCGCACTTTTGATGCCAATCGTTAGTACGGATCCTTACGAGTCCAAAATGGTATAAAATTCCAAAATCGGACAATTATTGGCCGAGATATTCCAAAAAATCATCAAAAAAGTTTCCATTTTCGAACGGACCCCGATTTTGAAGAAAAAACGTGATGTAACCCCTTGCCATTTTGACGATTTGGGTCTAAATTTAGGTTTTCGCACTTTTGATGCCAATCGATAGTACGGATCCTTACGAGTCCAAAATGGTACAAAATTCCAAAATCGTCCAATTTTTGGCCGAGATATTCCAAAAAATCATCAAAGAAGGTGTTCTTTACAAACCATTCGGATTTTGGTTTATAACTTTTTTGAACCAACCGATTTTTGATTTGTTTGAATTCCAATTGATAGTAGGGTTCCGTACGAATTCAAAAAGGTATAACATTTAAAAATCGGACGTTATTTACCCGAGATATTCAAAAAAATCATCAAAAAAGTTTCCATTTTCGAACGGACCCCGATTTTGAAGAAAAAACGTGATGTAACCCCTTGCCATTTTGACGATTAAGGTCAAAATTTTGGTTTTCACACTTTTGATGCCAATCGATAGTGCTGATCCTTACGAGTCCAAAATGGTATAAAATTCCAAAATCGGACAATTTTTGGCCGAGATATTCCAAAAAATCATCAAAAAAGGTGTACTTTACAAACCATTCGGATTTTGGTCTACAACTTTTTTGAACCAACCGATTTCTGATTTGTTTGAATGCCAATTGATAGTAGGGTTCCGTACGAATTCAAAAAGGTATAACATATAAAAATCAGACGTTATTTACCCGAGATATTCAAAAAAAAATCATCAAAAAAGTTTTGATTTTCGATCCGAACCTCGATTTTGATCAAAAACGTGATGTAACCCCTTGCCATTTTGACGATTTGGGTCAAAATTTTGGTTTTCGCACTTTTGATGCCAATCGATAGTACGGATCCTTACGAGTCCAAAATGGTATAAAATTCCAAAATCGGACAATTTTTGGCCGAGATATTCCAAAAAATCATCAAAGAAGGTGTACTTTACAAACCATTCGGATTTTGGTCTACAATTTTATTGAACCAACCGATTTCTGATTTGTTTGAATGCCAATTGATAGTAGGGTTCCGTACGAATTCAAAAAGGTATAACATATAAAAATCAGACGTTATTTACCCGAGATATTCAAAAAAAATCATCAAAAAAGTTTTGATTTTCGATCCGAACCTCGATTTTGATCAAAAACGTGATGTAACCCCTTGCCATTTTGACGATTTGGGTCAAAATTTTGGTTTTCGCACTTTTGATGCCAATCGATAGTACGGATCCTTACGAGTCCAAAATGGTATAAAATTCCAAAATCGGACAATTATTGGCCGAGATATTCCAAAAAATCATCAAAAAAGTTTCCATTTTCGAACGGACCCCGAATTTGAAGAAAAAACGTGATGTAACCCCTTGCCATTTTGACGATTAAGGTCAAAATTTAGGTTTTCGCACTTTTGATGCCAATCGATAGTACGGATCCTTCCGAGTCCAAAATGGTATAAAATTCCAAAATCGGACAATTATTGGCCGAGATATTCCAAAAAATCATCAAAGAGGGTGTACTTTACAAACCATTCGGATTTTGGTCTACAACTTTTTTGAACCAACCGATTTTTGATTTGTTTGAATGCTAATTGATAGTAGGGTTCCGTACGAATTCAAAAAGGTATAACATTTAAAAATCAGACGTTATTTACCCGAGATATTCAAAAAAAATCATCAAAAAACTTTTGATTTTCGATCCGAACCTCGATTTTGATCAAAAACGTGATGTAACCCCTTGCCATTTTGACGATTTGGGTCAAAATTTTGGTTTTCACACTTTTGATGCCAATTGATAGTACGGATCCTTACGAGTCCAAAATGGTATAAAATTCCAAAATCGGACAATTATTGGCCGAGATATTCCAAAAAATCATCAAAGAAGGTGTACTTTACAAACCATTCGGATTTTGGTCTACAATTTTATTGAACCAACCGATTTCTGATTTGTTTGAATGCCAATTGATAGTAGGGTTCCGTACGAATTCAAAAAGGTATAACATATAAAAATCAGACGTTATTTACCCGAGATATTCAAAAAAAAATCATCAAAAAAGTTTTGATTTTCGATCCGAACCTCGATTTTGATCAAAAACGTGATGTAACCCCTTGCCATTTTGACGATTTGGGTCAAAATTTTGGTTTTCGCACTTTTGATGCCAGTCGATAGTACGGATCCTTACGAGTCCAAAATGGTATAAAATTCCAAAATCGGACAATTATTGGCCGAGATATTCCAAAAAATCATCAAAAAAGTTTCCATTTTCGAACGGACCCCGAATTTGAAGAAAAAAACGTGATGTAACCCCTTGCCATTTTGACGATTAAGGTCAAAATTTAGGTTTTCGCACTTTTGATGCCAATCGATAGTACGGATCCTTCCGAGTCCAAAATGGTATAAAATTCCAAAATCGGACAATTATTGGCCGAGATATTCCAAAAAATCATCAAAGAGGGTGTACTTTACAAACCATTCGGATTTTGGTCTACAACTTTTTTGAACCAACCGATTTTTGATTTGTTTGAATGCTAATTGATAGTAGGGTTCCGTACGAATTCAAAAAGGTATAACATTTAAAAATCAGACGTTATTTACCCGAGATATTCAAAAAAAATCATCAAAAAACTTTTGATTTTCGATCCGAACCTCGATTTTGATCAAAAACGTGATGTAACCCCTTGCCATTTTGACGATTTGGGTCAAAATTTTGGTTTTCACACTTTTGATGCCAATTGATAGTACGGATCCTTACGAGTCCAAAATGGTATAAAATTCCAAAATCGGACAATTATTGGCCGAGATATTCCAAAAAATCATCAAAGAAGGTGTACTTTACAAACCATTCGGATTTTGGTCTACAATTTTATTGAACCAACCGATTTCTGATTTGTTTGAATGCCAATTGATAGTAGGGTTCCGTACGAATTCAAAAAGGTATAACATATAAAAATCAGACGTTATTTACCCGAGATATTCAAAAAAAAATCATCAAAAAAGTTTTGATTTTCGATCCGAACCTCGATTTTGATCAAAAACGTGATGTAACCCCTTGCCATTTTGACGATTTGGGTCAAAATTTTGGTTTTCGCACTTTTGATGCCAGTCGATAGTACGGATCCTTACGAGTCCAAAATGGTATAAAATTCCAAAATCGGACAATTATTGGCCGAGATATTCCAAAAAATCATCAAAAAAGTTTCCATTTTCGAACGGACCCCGAATTTGAAGAAAAAACGTGATGTAACCCCTTGCCATTTTGACGATTAAGGTCAAAATTTAGGTTTTCGCACTTTTGATGCCAATCGATAGTACGGATCCTTCCGAGTCCAAAATGGTATAAAATTCCAAAATCGGACAATTATTGGCCGAGATATTCCAAAAAATCATCAAAGAGGGTGTACTTTACAAACCATTCGGATTTTGGTCTACAACTTTTTTGAACCAACCGATTTTTGATTTGTTTGAATGCTAATTGATAGTAGGGTTCCGTACGAATTCAAAAAGGTATAACATTTAAAAATCAGACGTTATTTACCCGAGATATTCAAAAAAAATCATCAAAAAACTTTTGATTTTCGATCCGAACCTCGATTTTGATCAAAAACGTGATGTAACCCCTTGCCATTTTGACGATTTGGGTCAAAATTTTGGTTTTCACACTTTTGATGCCAATTGATAGTACGGATCCTTACGAGTCCAAAATGGTATAAAATTCCAAAATCGGACAATTATTGGCCGAGATATTCCAAAAAATCATCAAAGAAGGTGTACTTTACAAACCATTCGGATTTTGGTCTACAATTTTATTGAACCAACCGATTTCTGATTTGTTTGAATGCCAATTGATAGTAGGGTTCCGTACGAATTCAAAAAGGTATAACATATAAAAATCAGACGTTATTTACCCGAGATATTCAAAAAAAAATCATCAAAAAAGTTTTGATTTTCGATCCGAACCTCGATTTTGATCAAAAACGTGATGTAACCCCTTGCCATTTTGACGATTTGGGTCAAAATTTTGGTTTTCGCACTTTTGATGCCAGTCGATAGTACGGATCCTTACGAGTCCAAAATGGTATAAAATTCCAAAATCGGACAATTATTGGCCGAGATATTCCAAAAAATCATCAAAAAAGTTTCCATTTTCGAACGGACCCCGAATTTGAAGAAAAAACGTGATGTAACCCCTTGCCATTTTGACGATTAAGGTCAAAATTTAGGTTTTCGCACTTTTGATGCCAATCGATAGTACGGATCCTTCCGAGTCCAAAATGGTATAAAATTCCAAAATCGGACAATTATTGGCCGAGATATTCCAAAAAATCATCAAAGAGGGTGTACTTTACAAACCATTCGGATTTTGGTCTACAACTTTTTTGAACCAACCGATTTTTGATTTGTTTGAATGCTAATTGATAGTAGGGTTCCGTACGAATTCAAAAAGGTATAACATTTAAAAATCAGACGTTATTTACCCGAGATATTCAAAAAAAATCATCAAAAAACTTTTGATTTTCGATCCGAACCTCGATTTTGATCAAAAACGTGATGTAACCCCTTGCCATTTTGACGATTTGGGTCAAAATTTTGGTTTTCACACTTTTGATGCCAATTGATAGTACGGATCCTTACGAGTCCAAAATGGTATAAAATTCCAAAATCGGACAATTATTGGCCGAGATATTCCAAAAAATCATCAAAAAAGTTTCCATTTTCGAACGGACCCCGATTTTGAAGAAAAAACGTGATGTAACCCCTTGCCATTTTGACGATTAAGGTCAAAATTTAGGTTTTCGCACTTTTGATGCCAATCGATAGTGCTGATCCTTACGAGTCCAAAATGGTATAAAATTCCAAAATCGGACAATTTTTGGCCGAGATATTCCAAAAAATCATCAAAAAAGGTGTACTTTACAAACCATTCGGATTTTGGTCTACAACTTTTTTGAACCAACCGATTTTTGATTTGTTTGAATGCCAATTGATAGTAGGGTTCCGTACGAATTCAAAAAGGTATAACATTTAAAAATCAGACGTTATTTACCCGAGATATTAAAAAAAAAATCATCAAAAAACTTTTGATTTTCGATCCGAACCTCGATTTTGATCAAAAACGTTATGTAACCCCTTGCCATTTTGACGATTTGGGTCAAAATTTTGGTTTTCGCACTTTTGATGCCAATCGTTAGTACGGATCCTTACGAGTCCAAAATGGTATAAAATTCCAAAATCGGACAATTATTGGCCGAGATATTCCAAAAAATCATCAAAGAAGGTGTACTTTACATGCCAATCGATAGTACGGATCCTTACGAGTCCAAAATGGTATAAAATTCCAAAATCGGACAATTTTTGGCCGAGATATTCCAAAAAATCATCAAAGAAGGTGTACTTTACAAACCATTCGGATTTTGGTCTACAATTTTATTGAACCAACCGATTTTTGATTTGTTTGAATGCCAATTGATAGTAGGGTTCCGTACGAATTCAAAAAGGTATAACATTTAAAAATCAGACGTTATTTACCCGAGATATTCAAAAAAAAATCATCAAAAAAGTTTTGATTTTCGATCCGACCCTCGATTTTAATCAAAAACGTGATGTAACCCCTTGCCATTTTGACGATTTGGGTCTAAATTTAGGTTTTCGCACTTTTGATGCCAATCGATAGTACGGATCCTTCCGAGTCCAAAATGGTATAAAATTCCAAAATCGTCCAATTTTTGGCCGAGATATTCCAAAAAATCATCAAAGAAGGTGTACTTTGCAAACCATTCGGATTTTGGTTTATAACTTTTTTGAACCAACCGATTTTTGATTTGTTTGAATTCCAATTGATAGTAGGGTTCCGTACGAATTCAAAAAGGTATAACATTTAAAAATCAGACGTTATTTACCCGAGATATTCAAAAAAATCATCAAAAAAGTTTCCATTTTCGAACGGACCCCGATTTTGAAGAAAAAACGTGATGTAACCCCTTGCCATTTTGACGATTAAGGTCAAAATTTTGGTTTTCGCACTTTTGATGCCAATCGATAGTACGGATCCTTACGAGTCCAAAATGGTATAAAATTCCAAAATCGGACAATTATTGGCCGAGATATTCCAAAAAATCATCAAAAAAGTTTTGATTTTCGATCCGAACCTCGATTTTGATCAAAAACGTGATGTAACCCCTTGCCATTTTGACGATTTGGGTCAAAATTTTGGTTTTCACACTTTTGATGCCAATCGATAGTGCTGATCCTTACGAGTCCAAAATGGTATAAAATTCCAAAATCAGACGTTATTTACCAGAGATATTCATCAAAAAAGGTGTACTTTACAAACCATTCGGATTTTGGTCTATAACTTTTTTGAACCAACCGATTTTTGATTTGTTTGAATGCCAATTGATAGTAGGGTTCCGTACGAATTCAAAAAGGTATAACATATAAAAATCAGACGTTATTTACCCGAGATCTTCAAAAAAAAATCATCAAAAAAGTTTTGATTTTCGATCCGACCCTCGATTTTGATCAAAAACGTGATGTAACCCCTTGCCATTTTGACGATTTGGGTCAAAATTTAGGTTTTCGCACTTTTGATGCCAATCGTTAGTACGGATCCTTACGAGTCCAAAATGGTATAAAATTCCAAAATCGGACAATTTTTGGCCGAGATATTCCAAAAAATCATCAAAGAAGGTGTACTTTACAAACCATTCGGATTTTGGTCTACAATTTTATTGAACCAACCGATTTCTGATTTGTTTAAATGCCAATTGATAGTAGGGTTCCGTACGAATTCAAAAAGGTATAACATATAAAAATCAGACGTTATTTACCCGAGATATTCAAAAAAAATCATCAAAAAAGTTTTGATTTTCGATCCGACCCTCGATTTTGATCAAAAACGTTATGTAACCCCTTGCCATTTTGACGATTTGGGTCAAAATTTTGGTTTTCGCACTTTTGATGCCAATCGTTAGTACGGATCCTTACGAGTCCAAAATGGTATAAAATTCCAAAATCGGACAATTATTGGCCGAGATATTCCAAAAAATCATCAAAAAAGTTTTGATTTTCGATCCGAACCTCGATTTTGATCAAAAACGTGATGTAACCCCTTGCCATTTTGACGATTTGGGTCAAAATTTTGGTTTTCACACTTTTGATGCCAATCGATAGTGCTGATCCTTACGAGTCCAAAATGGTATAAAATTCCAAAATCGGACAATTTTTGGCCGAGATATTCCAAAAAATCATCAAAAAAGGTGTACTTTACAAACCATTCGGATTTTGGTCTACAACTTTTTTGAACCAACCGATTTTTGATTTGTTTGAATGCCAATTGATAGTAGGGTTCCGTACGAATTCAAAAAGGTATAACATTTAAAAATCAGACGTTATTTACCCGAGATATTAAAAAAAAAATCATCAAAAAACTTTTGATTTTCGATCCGAACCTCGATTTTGATCAAAAACGTTATGTAACCCCTTGCCATTTTGACGATTTGGGTCAAAATTTTGGTTTTCGCACTTTTGATGCCAATCGTTAGTACGGATCCTTACGAGTCCAAAATGGTATAAAATTCCAAAATCGGACAATTATTGGCCGAGATATTCCAAAAAATCATCAAAGAAGGTGTACTTTACATGCCAATCGATAGTACGGATCCTTACGAGTCCAAAATGGTATAAAATTCCAAAATCGGACAATTTTTGGCCGAGATATTCCAAAAAATCATCAAAGAAGGTGTACTTTACAAACCATTCGGATTTTGGTCTACAATTTTATTGAACCAACCGATTTTTGATTTGTTTGAATGCCAATTGATAGTAGGGTTCCGTACGAATTCAAAAAGGTATAACATTTAAAAATCAGACGTTATTTACCCGAGATATTCAAAAAAAAATCATCAAAAAAGTTTTGATTTTCGATCCGACCCTCGATTTTAATCAAAAACGTGATGTAACCCCTTGCCATTTTGACGATTTGGGTCTAAATTTAGGTTTTCGCACTTTTGATGCCAATCGATAGTACGGATCCTTCCGAGTCCAAAATGGTATAAAATTCCAAAATCGTCCAATTTTTGGCCGAGATATTCCAAAAAATCATCAAAGAAGGTGTACTTTGCAAACCATTCGGATTTTGGTTTATAACTTTTTTGAACCAACCGATTTTTGATTTGTTTGAATTCCAATTGATAGTAGGGTTCCGTACGAATTCAAAAAGGTATAACATTTAAAAATCAGACGTTATTTACCCGAGATATTCAAAAAAATCATCAAAAAAGTTTCCATTTTCGAACGGACCCCGATTTTGAAGAAAAAACGTGATGTAACCCCTTGCCATTTTGACGATTAAGGTCAAAATTTTGGTTTTCGCACTTTTGATGCCAATCGATAGTACGGATCCTTACGAGTCCAAAATGGTATAAAATTCCAAAATCGGACAATTATTGGCCGAGATATTCCAAAAAATCATCAAAAAAGTTTTGATTTTCGATCCGAACCTCGATTTTTATCAAAAACGTGATGTAACCCCTTGCCATTTTGACGATTTGGGTCAAAATTTTGGTTTTCACACTTTTGATGCCAATCGATAGTGCTGATCCTTACGAGTCCAAAATGGTATAAAATTCCAAAATCAGACGTTATTTACCAGAGATATTCATCAAAAAAGGTGTACTTTACAAACCATTCGGATTTTGGTCTATAACTTTTTTGAACCAACCGATTTTTGATTTGTTTGAATGCCAATTGATAGTAGGGTTCCGTACGAATTCAAAAAGGTATAACATATAAAAATCAGACGTTATTTACCCGAGATCTTCAAAAAAAAATCATCAAAAAAGTTTTGATTTTCGATCCGACCCTCGATTTTGATCAAAAACGTGATGTAACCCCTTGCCATTTTGACGATTTGGGTCAAAATTTAGGTTTTCGCACTTTTGATGCCAATCGTTAGTACGGATCCTTACGAGTCCAAAATGGTATAAAATTCCAAAATCGGACAATTTTTGGCCGAGATATTCCAAAAAATCATCAAAGAAGGTGTACTTTACAAACCATTCGGATTTTGGTCTACAATTTTATTGAACCAACCGATTTCTGATTTGTTTGAATGCCAATTGATAGTAGGGTTCCGTACGAATTCAAAAAGGTATAACATATAAAAATCAGACGTTATTTACCCGAGATATTCAAAAAAAATCATCAAAAAAGTTTTGATTTTCGATCCGACCCTCGATTTTGATCAAAAACGTTATGTAACCCCTTGCCATTTTGACGATTTGGGTCAAAATTTTGGTTTTCGCACTTTTGATGCCAATCGTTAGTACGGATCCTTACGAGTCCAAAATGGTATAAAATTCCAAAATCGGACAATTATTGGCCGAGATATTCCAAAAAATCATCAAAAAAGTTTTGATTTTCGATCCGAACCTCGATTTTGATCAAAAACGTGATGTAACCCCTTGCCATTTTGACGATTTGGGTCAAAATTTTGGTTTTCACACTTTTGATGCCAATCGATAGTGCTGATCCTTACGAGTCCAAAATGGTATAAAATTCCAAAATCAGACGTTATTTACCAGAGATATTCATCAAAAAAGGTGTACTTTACAAACCATTCGGATTTTGGTCTATAACTTTTTTGAACCAACCGATTTTTGATTTGTTTGAATGCCAATTGATAGTAGGGTTCCGTACGAATTCAAAAAGGTATAACATATAAAAATCAGACGTTATTTACCCGAGATCTTCAAAAAAAAATCATCAAAAAAGTTTTGATTTTCGATCCGACCCTCGATTTTGATCAAAAACGTGATGTAACCCCTTGCCATTTTGACGATTTGGGTCAAAATTTAGGTTTTCGCACTTTTGATGCCAATCGTTAGTACGGATCCTTACGAGTCCAAAATGGTATAAAATTCCAAAATCGGACAATTATTGGCCGAGATATTCCAAAAAATCATCAAAAAAGTTTCCATTTTCGAACGGACCCCGATTTTGAAGAAAAAACGTGATGTAACCCCTTGCCATTTTGACGATTTGGGTCAAAATTTTGGTTTTCACACTTTTGATGCCAATTGATAGTACGGATCCTTACGAGTCCAAAATGGTATAAAATTCCAAAATCGGACAATTATTGGCCGAGATATTCCAAAAAATCATCAAAAAAGTTTCCATTTTCGAACGGACCCCGATTTTGAAGAAAAAACGTGATGTAACCCCTTGCCATTTTGACGATTAAGGTCAAAATTTAGGTTTTCGCACTTTTGATGCCAATCGATAGTGCTGATCCTTACGAGTCCAAAATGGTATAAAATTCCAAAATCGGACAATTTTTGGCCGAGATATTCCAAAAAATCATCAAAAAAGGTGTACTTTACAAACCATTCGGATTTTGGTCTACAACTTTTTTGAACCAACCGATTTTTGATTTGTTTGAATGCCAATTGATAGTAGGGTTCCGTACGAATTCAAAAAGGTATAACATTTAAAAATCAGACGTTATTTACCCGAGATATTAAAAAAAAAATCATCAAAAAACTTTTGATTTTCGATCCGAAACTCGATTTTGATCAAAAACGTGATGTAACCCCTTGCCATTTTGACGATTTGGGTCTAAATTTAGGTTTTCGCACTTTTGATGCCAATCGATAGTACGGATCCTTCCGAGTCCAAAATGGTGTAAAATTCCAAAATCGTCCAATTTTTGGCCGAGATATTCCAAAAAATCATCAAAGAAGGTGTACTTTACAAACCATTCGGATTTTGGTTTATAACTTTTTTGAACCATTTTGACGATTTGGGTCTAAATTTAGGTTTTCACACTTTTGATGCCAATCGATAGTGCTGATCCTTACGAGTCCAAAATGGTATAAAATTCCAAAATCAGACGTTATTTACCAGAGATATTCATCAAAGAAGGTGTACTTTACAAACCATTCGGATTTTGGTCTATAACTTTTTTGAACCAACCTATTTTTGATTTGTTTGAATGCCAATTGATAGTAGGGTTCCGTACGAATTCAAAAAGGTATAACATATAAAAATCAGACGTTATTTACCCGAGATCTTCAAAAAAAAATCATCAAAAAAGTTTCCATTTTCGAACGGACCCCGATTTTGAAGAAAAAACGTGATGTAACCCCTTGCCATTTTGACGATTAAGGTCAAAATTTAGGTTTTCGCACTTTTGATGCCAATCGATAGTGCTGATCCTTACGAGTCCAAAATGGTATAAAATTCCAAAATCGGACAATTTTTGGCCGAGATATTCCAAAAAATCATCAAAAAAGGTGTACTTTACAAACCATTCGGATTTTGGTCTACAACTTTTTTGAACCAACCGATTTTTGATTTGTTTGAATGCCAATTGATAGTAGGGTTCCGTACGAATTCAAAAAGGTATAACATTTAAAAATCAGACGTTATTTACCCGAGATATTAAAAAAAAAATCATCAAAAAACTTTTGATTTTCGATCCGAAACTCGATTTTGATCAAAAACGTGATGTAACCCCTTGCCATTTTGACGATTTGGGTCTAAATTTAGGTTTTCGCACTTTTGATGCCAATCGATAGTACGGATCCTTCCGAGTCCAAAATGGTGTAAAATTCCAAAATCGTCCAATTTTTGGCCGAGATATTCCAAAAAATCATCAAAGAAGGTGTACTTTACAAACCATTCGGATTTTGGTTTATAACTTTTTTGAACCATTTTGACGATTTGGGTCTAAATTTAGGTTTTCACACTTTTGATGCCAATCGATAGTGCTGATCCTTACGAGTCCAAAATGGTATAAAATTCCAAAATCGGACAATTTTTGGCCGAGATATTCCAAAAAATCATCAAAGAAGGTGTACTTTACAAACCATTCGGATTTTGGTCTATAACTTTTTTGAACCAACCTATTTTTGATTTGTTTGAATGCCAATTGATAGTAGGGTTCCGTACGAATTCAAAAAGGTATAACATATAAAAATCAGACGTTATTTACCCGAGATCTTCAAAAAAAATCATCAAAAAAGTTTTGATTTTCGATCCGACCCTCGATTTTGATCAAAAACGTGATGTAACCCCTTGCCATTTTGACGATTTGGGTCAAAATTTAGGTTTTCGCACTTTTGATGCCAATCGTTAGTACGGATCCTTACGAGTCCAAAATGGTATAAAATTCCAAAATCGGACAATTTTTGGCCGAGATATTCCAAAAAATCATCAAAGAAGGTGTACTTTACAAACCATTCGGATTTTGGTCTACAATTTTATTGAACCAACCGATTTCTGATTTGTTTGAATGCCAATTGATAGTAGGGTTCCGTACGAATTCAAAAAGGTATAACATATAAAAATCAGACGTTATTTACCCGAGATATTCAAAAAAAAATCATCAAAAAAGTTTTGATTTTCGATCCGACCCTCGATTTTGATCAAAAACGTGATGTAACCCCTTGCCATTTTGACGATAAAGGTCAAAATTTTGGTTTTCACACTTTTGATGCCAATCGATAGTACGGATCCTTACGAGTCCAAAATGGTATAAAATACCAAAATCGGACAATTATTGGCGGAGATATTCCAGAAAATCATCAAAGAAGGTGTACTTTACAAACCATTCGGATTTTGGTCTACAACTTTTTTGAACCAACCGATTTTTGATTTGTTTGAATGCTAATTGATAGTAGGGTTCCGTACGAATTCAAAAAGGTATAACATTTAAAAATCAGACGTTATTTACCCGAGATATTCAAAAAAAATCATCAAAAAAGTTTTGATTTTCGATCCGAAACTCGATTTTGATCAAAAACGTGATGTAACCCCTTGCCATTTTGACGATTTGGGTCAAAATTTAGGTTTTCGCACTTTTGATGCCAATCGATAGTACGGATCCTTACGAGTCCAAAATGGTATAAAATTCCAAAATCGGACAATTATTGGCCGAGATATTCAAAAAAATCATCAAAGAAGGTGTACTGTTTTGGTTTTCGCACTTTTGATGCCAATCGATAGTACGGATCCTTACGAGTCCAAAATGGTATAAAATTCCAAAATCGGACAATTATTGGCCGAGATATTCCAAAAAATCATCAAAAAAGTTTCCATTTTCGAACGGACCCCGATTTTGAAGAAAAAACGTGATGTAACCCTTTGCCATTTTGACGATTAAGGTCAAAATTTTGGTTTTCACACTTTTGATGCCAATCGATAGTGCTGATCCTTACGAGTCCAAAATGGTATAAAATTCCAAAATCAGACGTTATTTACCAGAGATATTCATCAAAGAAGGTGTACTTTACAAACCATTCGGATTTTGGTCTACAATTTTATTGAACCAACCGATTTTTGATTTGTTTGAATGCCAATTGATAGTAGGGTTCCGTACGAATTCAAAAAGGTATAACATATAAAAATCAGACGTTATTTACCCGAGATATTCAAAAAAAAATCATCAAAAAAGTTTTGATTTTCGATCCGACCCTCGATTTTGATCAAAAACGTGCCATTTTGACGATTTGGGTCAAAATTTAGGTTTTCGCACTTTTGATGCCAATCGTTAGTACGGATCCTTACGAGTCCAAAATGGTATAAAATTCCAAAATCGGACAATTATTGGCCGAGATATTCCAAAAAATCATCAAAAAAGTTTCCATTTTCGAACGGACCCCGATTTTGAAGAAAAAACGTGATGTAACCCCTTGCCATTTTGACGATTTGGGTCAAAATTTTGGTTTTCGCACTTTTGATGCCAATCGTTAGTACGGATCCTTACGAGTCCAAAATGGTATAAAATTCCAAAATCGGACAATTTTTGGCCGAGATATTCAAAAAAATCATCAAAGAGGGTGTACTTTACAAACCATTCGGATTTTGGTCTACAATTTTATTGAACCAACCGATTTCTGATTTGTTTGAATGCCAATTGATAGTAGGGTTCCGTACGAATTCAAAAAGGTATAACATTTAAAAATCAGACGTTATTTACCCGAGATATTCAAAAAAATCATCAAAAAAGTTTCCATTTTCGAACGGACCCCGATTTTGAAGAAAAAACGTGATGTAACCCCTTGCCATTTTGACGATTAAGGTCAAAATTTTGGTTTTCACACTTTTGATGCCAATCGATAGTGCTGATCCTTACGAGTCCAAAATGGTATAAAATTCCAAAATCAGACGTTATTTACCAGAGATATTCATCAAAGAAGGTGTACTTTACAAACCATTCGGATTTTGGTCTACAATTTTATTGAACCAACCGATTTCTGATTTGTTTGAATGCCAATTGATAGTAGGGTTCCGTACGAATTCAAAAAGGTATAACATATAAAAATCAGACGTTATTTACCCGAGATATTAAAAAAAAAATCATCAAAAAAGTTTGGATTTTCGATCCGACCCTCGATTTTGATCAAAAACGTGATGTAACCCCTTGCCATTTTGACGATTAAGGTCAAAATTTTGGTTTTCACACTTTTGATGCCAATCGATAGTACGGATCCTTACGAGTCCAAAATGGTATAAAATACCAAAATCGGACAATTATTGGCGGAGATATTCCAGAAAATCATCAAAGAAGGTGTACTTTACAAACCATTCGGATTTTGGTCTACAACTTTTTTGAACCAACCGATTTTTGATTTGTTTGAATGCTAATTGATAGTAGGGTTCCGTACGAATTCAAAAAGGTATAACATTTAAAAATCAGACGTTATTTACCCGAGATATTCAAAAAAATCATCAAAAAAGTTTTGATTTTCGATCCGAAACTCGATTTTGATCAAAAACGTGATGTAACCCCTTGCCATTTTGACGATTTGGGTCAAAATTTAGGTTTTCGCACTTTTGATGCCAATCGATAGTACGGATCCTTACGAGTCCAAAATGGTATAAAATTCCAAAATCGGACAATTATTGGCCGAGATATTCCAAAAAATCATCAAAAAAGTTTCCATTTTCGAACGGACCCCGATTTTGAAGAAAAAACGTGATGTAACCCTTTGCCATTTTGACGATTAAGGTCAAAATTTTGGTTTTCACACTTTTGATGCCAATCGATAGTGCTGATCCTTACGAGTCCAAAATGGTATAAAATTCCAAAATCAGACGTTATTTACCAGAGATATTCATCAAAGAAGGTGTACTTTACAAACCATTCGGATTTTGGTCTACAATTTTATTGAACCAACCGATTTTTGATTTGTTTGAATGCCAATTGATAGTAGGGTTCCGTACGAATTCAAAAAGGTATAACATATAAAAATCAGACGTTATTTACCCGAGATATTCAAAAAAAAATGATCAAAAAAGTTTTGATTTTCGATCCGACCCTCGATTTTGATCAAAAACGTGATGTAATCCCTTGCCATTTTGACGATTTGGGTCAAAATTTAGGTTTTCGCACTTTTGATGCCAATCGTTAGTACGGATCCTTACGAGTCCAAAATGGTATAAAATTCCAAAATCGGACAATTATTGGCCGAGATATTCCAAAAAATCATCAAAAAAGTTTCCATTTTCGAACGGACCCCGATTTTGAAGAAAAAACGTGATGTAACCCCTTGCCATTTTGACGATTTGGGTCAAAATTTTGGTTTTCGCACTTTTGATGCCAATCGTTAGTACGGATCCTTACGAGTCCAAAATGGTATAAAATTCCAAAATCGGACAATTTTTGGCCGAGATATTCCAAAAAATCATCAAAGAGGGTGTACTTTACAAACCATTCGGATTTTGGTCTACAATTTTATTGAACCAACCGATTTCTGATTTGTTTGAATGCCAATTGATAGTAGGGTTCCGTACGAATTCAAAAAGGTATAACATTTAAAAATCAGACGTTATTTACCCGAGATATTCAAAAAAAATCATCAAAAAAGTTTTGATTTTCGATCCGACCCTCGATTTTGATCAAAAACGTGATGTAACCCCTTGCCATTTTGACGATTTGGGTCAAAATTTAGGTTTTCGCACTTTTGATGCCAATCGTTAGTACGGATCATTACGAGTCCAAAATGGTATAAAATTCCAAAATCGGACAATTATTGGCCGAGATATTCCAAAAAATCATCAAAAAAGTTTCCATTTTCGAACGGACCCCGATTTTGAAGAAAAAACGTGATGTAACCCCTTGCCATTTTGACGATTAAGGTCAAAATTTTGGTTTTCACACTTTTGATGCCAATCGATAGTGCTGATCCTTACGAGTCCAAAATGGTATAAAATTCCAAAATCAGACGTTATTTACCAGAGATATTCATCAAAGAAGGTGTACTTTACAAACCATTCGGATTTTGGTCTATAACTTTTTTGAACCAACCGATTTTTGATTTGTTTGAATGCCAATTGATAGTAGGGTTCCGTACGAATTCAAAAAGGTATAACATATAAAAATCAGACGTTATTTACCCGAGATATTCAAAAAAAAATCATCAAAAAAGTTTTGATTTTCGATCCGACCCTCGATTTTGATCAAAAACGTGATGTAACCCCTTGCCATTTTGACGATTTGGGTCAAAATTTAGGTTTTCGCACTTTTGATGCCAATCGTTAGTACGGATCCTTACGAGTCCAAAATGGTATAAAATTCCAAAATCGGACAATTATTGGCCGAGATATTCCAAAAAATCATCAAAGAAGGTGTACTTTACAAACCATTCGGATTTTGGTCTACAATTTTATTGAACCAACCGATTTCTGATTTGTTTGAATGCCAATTGATAGTAGGGTTCCGTACGAATTCAAAAAGGTATAACATATAAAAATCAGACGTTATTTACCCGAGATATTCAAAAAAAAATCATCAAAAAAGTTTTGATTTTCGATCCGACCCTCGATTTTGATCAAAAACGTGATGTAACCCCTTGCCATTTTGACGATTAAGGTCAAAATTTTGGTTTTCACACTTTTGATGCCAATCGATAGTACGGATCCTTACGAGTCCAAAATGGTATAAAATACCAAAATCGGACAATTATTGGCCGAGATATTCAAAAAAATCATCAAAGAGGGTGTACTTTACAAACCATTCGGATTTTGGTCTACAATTTTATTGAACCAACCGATTTTTGATTTGTTTGAATGCTAATTGATAGTAGGGTTCCGTACGAATTCAAAAAGGTATAACATTTAAAAATCAGACGTTATTTACCCGAGATATTCAAAAAAAATCATCAAAAAAGTTTTGATTTTCGATCCGAAACTCGATTTTGATCAAAAACGTGATGTAACCCCTTGCCATTTTGACGATTTGGGTCAAAATTTAGGTTTTCGCACTTTTGATGCCAATCGATAGTACGGATCCTTACGAGTCCAAAATGGTATAAAATTCCAAAATCGGACAATTATTGGCCGAGATATTCAAAAAAATCATCAAAGAAGGTGTACTGTTTTGGTTTTCGCACTTTTGATGCCAATCGATAGTACGGATCCTTACGAGTCCAAAATGGTATAAAATTCCAAAATCGGACAATTATTGGCCGAGATATTCCAAAAAATCATCAAAAAAGTTTCCATTTTCGAACGGACCCCGATTTTGAAGAAAAAACGTGATGTAACCCTTTGCCATTTTGACGATTAAGGTCAAAATTTTGGTTTTCACACTTTTGATGCCAATCGATAGTGCTGATCCTTACGAGTCCAAAATGGTATAAAATTCCAAAATCAGACGTTATTTACCAGAGATATTCATCAAAGAAGGTGTACTTTACAAACCATTCGGATTTTGGTCTATAAGTTTTTTGAACCAACCGATTTTTGATTTGTGTGAATGCCAATTGATAGTAGGGTTCCGTACGAATTCGAAAAGGTATAACATTTAAAAATCAGACGTTATTTACCCGAGATATTCAAAAAAAATCATCAAAAAAGTTTTGATTTTCGATCCGACCCTCGATTTTGATCAAAAACGTGATGTAACCCCTTGCCATTTTGACGATTTGGGTCAAAATTTAGGTTTTCGCACTTTTGATGCCAATCGTTAGTACGGATCCTTACGAGTCCAAAATGGTATAAAATTCCAAAATCGGACAATTATTGGCCGAGATATTCCAAAAAAGCATCAAAAAAGTTTCCATTTTCGAACGGACCCCGATTTTGAAGAAAAAACGTGATGTAACCCCTTGCCATTTTGACGATTTGGGTCAAAATTTTGGTTTTCGCACTTTTGATGCCAATCGTTAGTACGGATCCTTACGAGTCCAAAATGGTATAAAATTCCAAAATCTGACAATTTTTGGCCGAGATATTCCAAAAAATCATCAAAGAGGGTGTACTTTACAAACCATTCGGATTTTGGTCTACAATTTTATTGAACCAACCGATTTCTGATTTGTTTGAATGCCAATTGATAGTAGGGTTCCGTACGAATTCAAAAAGGTATAACATTTAAAAATCAGACGTTATTTACCCGAGATATTCAAAAAAAATCATCAAAAAACTTTTGATTTTCGATCCGAACCTCGATTTTGATCAAAAACGTGATGTAACCCCTTGCCATTTTGACGATTAAGGTCAAAATTTTGGTTTTCACACTTTTGATGCCAATCGATAGTACGGATCCTTACGAGTCCAAAATGGTATAAAATTCCAAAATCAGACGTTATTTACCAGAGATATGCATCAAAGAAGGTGTACTTTACAAACCATTCGGATTTTGGTCTACAATTTTATTGAACCAACCGATTTTTGATTTGTTTGAATGCCAATTGATAGTAGGGTTCCGTACGAATTCAAAAAGGTATAACATTTAAAAATCAGACGTTATTTACCAGAGATATTCATCAAAGAAGGTGTACTTTACAAACCATTCGGATTTTGGTCTACAATTTTATTGAACCAACCGATTTTTGATTTGTTTGAATGCCAATTGATAGTAGGGTTCCGTACGAATTCAAAAAGGTATAACATTTAAAAATCAGACGTTATTTACCCGAGATATTCAAAAAAATCATCAAAAGAGTTTCCATTTTCGAACGGACCCCGATTTTGAAGAAAAAACGTGATGTAACCCCTTGCCATTTTGACGATTTGGGTCAAAATTTTGGTTTTCGCACTTTTGATGCCAATCGTTAGTACGGATCCTTACGAGTCCAAAATGGTATAAAATTCCAAAATCTGACAATTTTTGGCCGAGATATTCCAAAAAATCATCAAAGAGGGTGTACTTTACAAACCATTCGGATTTTGGTCTACAATTTTATTGAACCAACCGATTTCTGATTTGTTTGAATGCCAATTGATAGTAGGGTTCCGTACGAATTCAAAAAGGTATAACATTTAAAAATCAGACGTTATTTACCCGAGATATTCAAAAAAATCATCAAAAGAGTTTCCATTTTCGAACGGACCCCGATTTTGAAGAAAAAACGTGATGTAACCCCTTGCCATTTTGACGATTTGGGTAAAAATTTTGGTTTTCACACTTTTGATGCCAATCGATAGTGCTGATCCTTACGAGTCCAAAATGGTATAAAATTCCAAAATCGGACAATTTTTGGCCGAGATATTCCAAAAAATCATCAAAAAAGTTTCCATTTTCGAACGGACCCCGATTTTGAAGAAAAAACGTGATGTAACCCCTTGCCATTTTGACGATTTGGGTCAAAATTTTGGTTTTCACACTTTTGATGCCAATCGATAGTGCAGATCCTTACGAGTCCAAAATGGTATAAAATTCCAAAATCGGACAATTATTGGCCGAGATATTCCAAAAAATCATCAAAAAAGTTTCCATTTTCGAACGGACCCCGATTTTGAAGAAAAAACGTGATGTAACCCCTTGCCATTTTGACGATCATCAAAGAAGGTGTACTTTACAAACCATTCGGATTTTGGTCTACAATTTTATTGAACCAACCGGTTTCTGATTTGTTTGAATGCCAATTGATAGTAGGGTTCCGTACGAATTCAAAAAGGTATAACATATAAAAATCAGACGTTATTTACCCGAGATATTCAAAAAAAAATCATCAAAAAAGTTTCCATTTTCGATCCGACCCTCGATTTTGATCAAAAACGTGATGTAACCCCTTGCCATTTTGACGATTTGGGTCAAAATTTAGGTTTTCGCACTTTTGATGCCAATCGTTAGTACGGATCCTTACGAGTCCAAAATGGTATAAAATTCCAAAATCGGACAATTTTTGGCCGAGATATTCCAAAAAATCATCAAGGATGGTGTACTTTACAAACCATTCGGATTTTGGTCTATAACTTTTTTGAACCAACCGATTTTTGATTTGTGTGAATGCCAATTGATAGTAGGGTTCCGTACGAATTCGAAAAGGTATAACATTTAAAAATCAGACGTTATTTACCCGAGATATTCAAAAAAAATCATCAAAAAAGTTTTGATTTTCGATCCGACCCTCGATTTTGATCAAAAACGTGATGTAACCCCTTGCCATTTTGACGATTTGGGTCAAAATTTAGGTTTTCGCACTTTTGATGCCAATCGATAGTACGGATCCTTACGAGTCCAAAATGGTATAAAATTCCTAAATCGGACAATTATTGGCCGAGATATTCCAAAAAATCATCAAAAAAGTTTCCATTTTCGAACGGACCCCGATTTTGAAGAAAAAACGTGATGTAACCCCTTGCCATTTTGACGATTTGGGTAAAAATTTTGGTTTTCACACTTTTGATGCCAATCGTTAGTACGGATCCTTACGAGTCCAAAATGGTATAAAATTCCAAAATCGGACAATTTTTGGCCGAGATATTCCAAAAAATCATCAAGGATGGTGTACTTTACAAACCATTCGGATTTTGGTCTATAACTTTTTTGAACCAACCGATTTTTGATTTGTGTGAATGCCAATTGATAGTAGGGTTCCGTACGAATTCGAAAAGGTATAACATTTAAAAATCAGACGTTATTTACCCGAGATATTCAAAAAAAATCATCAAAAAAGTTTTGATTTTCGATCCGACCCTCGATTTTGATCAAAAACGTGATGTAACCCCTTGCCATTTTGACGATTTGGGTCAAAATTTAGGTTTTCGCACTTTTGATGCCAATCGATAGTACGGATCCTTACGAGTCCAAAATGGTATAAAATTCCAAAATCGTCCAATTTTCGGCCGAGATATTCCAAAAAATCATCAAAGAAGGTGTACTTTACAAACCATTCGGATTTTGGTCTACAACTTTTTTGAACCAACCGGTTTTTGATTTGTTTGAATTCCAATTGATAGTAGGGTTCCGTACGGATTCAAAAAGGTATAACATTTAAAAATCAGACGTTATTTACCCGAGATATTCAAAAAAAATCATCAAAAAACTTTTGATTTTCGATCCGAACCTCGATTTTGATCAAAAACGTGATGTAACCCCTTGCCATTTTGACGATTTGGGTCAAAATTTTGGTTTTCGCACTTTTGATGCCAATCGATAGTACGGATCCTTACGAGTCCAAAATGGTATAAAATTCCAAAATCGGACAATTATTGGCCGAGATATTCCAAAAAATCATCAAAAAAGTTTCCATTTTCGAACGGACCCCGATTTTGAAGAAAAAACGTGATGTAACCCCTTGCCATTTTGACGATTAAGGTCAAAATTTTGGTTTTCACACTTTTGATGCCAATCGATAGTACGGATCCTTACGAGTCCAAAATGGTATAAAATTCCAAAATCAGACGTTATTTACCAGAGATATGCATCAAAGAAGGTGTACTTTACAAACCATTCGGATTTTGGTCTACAATTTTATTGAACCAACCGATTTTTGATTTGTTTGAATACCAATTGATAGTAGGGTTCCGTACGAATTCAAAAAGGTATAACATTTAAAAATCAGACGTTATTTACCAGAGATATTCATCAAAGAAGGTGTACTTTACAAACCATTCGGATTTTGGTCTACAATTTTATTGAACCAACCGATTTTTGATTTGTTTGAATGCCAATTGATAGTAGGGTTCCGTACGAATTCAAAAAGGTATAACATTTAAAAATCAGACGTTATTTACCCGAGATATTCAAAAAAATCATCAAAAGAGTTTCCATTTTCGAACGGACCCCGATTTTGAAGAAAAAACGTGATGTAACCCCTTGCCATTTTGACGATTTGGGTAAAAATTTTGGTTTTCACACTTTTGATGCCAATCGATAGTGCTGATCCTTACGAGTCCAAAATGGTATAAAATTCCAAAATCGGACAATTTTTGGCCGAGATATTCCAAAAAATCATCAAGGAAGGTGTACTTTACAAACCATTCGGATTTTGGTCTATAACTTTTTTGAACCAACCGATTTTTGATTAGTGTGAACGCCAATTGATAGTAGGGTTCCGTACGAATTCGAAAAGGTATAACATTTAAAAATCAGACGTTATTTACCCGAGATATTCAAAAAAAATCATCAAAAAAGTTTTGATTTTCGATGCGAACCTCGATTTTGATCAAAAACGTGATGTAACCCCTTGCCATTTTGACGATTAAGGTCAAAATTTTGGTTTTCACACTTTTGATGCCAATCGATAGTACTGATCCTTACGAGTCCAAAATGGTATAAAATTCCGAAATCGGACAATTTTTGGCCGAGATATTCCAAAAAATCATCAAAGAAGGTGTACTTTACAAACCATTCGGATTTTGGTCTACAATTTTATTGAACCAACCGATTTTTGATTTGTTTGAATGCCAATTTATAGTAGGGTTCCGTACAAATTCAAAAAGGTATAACATTTAAAAATCAGACGTTATTTACCCGAGATATTCAAAAAAAAATCATCAAAAAAGTTTTGATTTTCGATCCGACCCTCGATTTTGATCAAAACGTAACCCCTTGCCATTTTGACGATTTGGGTCAAAATTTAGGTTTTCAAACTTTTGAAACCAATCGATTGGACTGATCCTTACGAGTCCAAAATGGTATAAAATTCCAAAATCGGACAATTTTTGGCCGAGATATTCCAAAAAATCATCAAAAAAGTTTCCATTTTCGAACGGACCCCGATATTGATCAAAAACGTGATGTAACCCCTTGCCATTTTGACGATTTGGGTCAAAATTTAGGTTTTCGCACTTTTGATGCCAATCGATAGTACTGATCCTTACGAGTCCAAAATGGTATAAAATTCCGAAATCGGACAATTTTTGGCCGATATATTCCAAAAAATCATCAAAAAAGTTTCCATTTTCGAACGGACCCCGATATTGATCAAAAACGTGATGTAACCCCTTGCCATTTTGACGATTTGGGTCAAAATTTAGTTTTTCACACTTTTGATGCCAATCGATAGTGCTGATCCTTACGAGTCCAAAATGGTATAAAATTCCAAAATCGGACAATTTTTGGCCGAGATATTCCAAAAAATCATCAAAGAAAGTGTACTTTACAAGCCATTCGGATTTTGGTCTTCAACTTTTTTGAACCAACCGATTTTTGATTTGTTTGAATGCCAATTGATAGTAGGGTTCCGTACGAATTCAAAGAGGTATAACATTTAAAATTCAGACTTTATTTACCCGAGATATTCCAAAAAATCATAAAAAAAAGTTTCCATTTTCGAACGGACCCCGATATTGATCAAAAACGTGATGTAACCCCTTGCCATTTTGACGATTTGGGTCAAAATTTAGGTAAATGGTATAAAATTCCAAATTCGGACAGTTTTTGGCCGAGATATTCCAAAAAATCATCAAAAAAGGTGTACTTTACAAACCATTCGGATTTTGGTTTACAACTTTTTTCAACCAACCGATTTTTGATTTGTTTGAATGCCAATTTATAGTAGGGTTCCGTACGAATTCAAAAAGGTATAACATTTAAAAACCGAGATATTCAAAAAAAATCATCAAAAAAGTTTTAATTTTCGATCCGACCCTCGATTTTGATCAAAAACGTGATGTAACCCCTTGCCATTTTGACGATTTGGGTCAAAATATAGGTTTTCAAACTGTACTGTACTGTAGTACTGATCCTTACGAGTCCAAAATGGTATAAAATTCCAAAATCGGACAATTTTTGGCCGAGATATTCCAAAAAATCATCAAAAAAGTTTCCATTTTCGAACGGACCCCGATTTTGAAAAAAAACGTGATGTAATCCCTTGCCATTTTGACGATTTGGGTCAAAATATAGGTTTTCAAACTTTTGATGCCAATCGATAGTACGGATCCTTACGAGTCCAAAATGGTATAAAATTCCAAAATCGGACAGTTTTTGGCCGAGATATTCCAAAAAATCATCAAAAAAGGTCTACTTTACAAACCATTCGGATTTTGGTCTACATCTTTTTTCGACCAACCGATTTTTGATTTGTTTGAATGGCAATTTATAGTAGGGTTCCGTACGAATTCAAAAAGGTATAACATTTAAAAATCAGACGTTATTTACCCGAGATATTCCAAAAAACATCAAAAAAGTTTCCATTTTCGAACGGTTGATTTGTTTGAATGCCTATTGGGATACGTACGAATGCAAAATGGAATAACACTTCAGGCTGATCAAGAATATTTTTTGTATTTATGTTGCGTTCTCTCTGTTACATTTTCACTAGATTCTGGGTACGAATATGCGTATTTTGCACAAATAAAAAATTGTGCAATCATAAATCAACAGATGAAGGCATGGCCAAAATTGTTGCTCTGGCGCTTGTCACTTTTCATTAGCAACAAATTAGTTGTCAGCCGAAGGTGTTGCTCTGCGCATGGAGTGTGGGTGTGTTGGGCGAAATGTTTAATTAGGGTAAACGGATTTACTCGCATCACGCACACGCACTCTCGCTCAATCACATTGTGATTGTTATCACACACACACACACAAACAAACACACACATATGATCAATATATTTGCCGGCACTTTGATCGAAGTCCGCACAATTTGTAGAAATACCGCAAGTTCATTGGGCGCATACTCACACTTATCATCTTTGCTCATATTGGCAAACTATGCGTCTCTTTATGGTTTTGAACAGTTCAATTACTCGCATCAATCAGTCAATCAGTCATTCACAAATTCACAAATTAGTTGAGTTAATGGGACGGGGAACTTGAGCTGAATATAGTCTGATGGGTCTGGGTTAGCCGCGGGAACTGAAAGCCAAACGTGTGCCGTGTGCCGGACGATTTATCTACGAAAACTCCAAGATAATGACTAACTTTTGGTTTTGAAAAAAACAAAAAAACGCCAGAGAGAGCGAGAGTGTGTATGTTATATTGTATTATATATCATTTTTGTGATAGGCGACCAAACAATTCCCGAGCACCTGAGATAACTGCAATACTAGTATTACGAGAACGGAACCAGCGCTTTTTATCAGCTCGAACTGGGCGCGAGGGCGTGTGGGCGTGTGGGCGTGCCCTCTGATTTCATTAACTTGTAGAATTGTCTGAATGTAATGCAAGTAACTAAGAATATACCCAGCACATACAGATACATATACAGATAGCGTGCCGTAATATTATTTGCCCAACGCTCTTATTGCATTTTATTCGGTTTTGTCTCTTTTTTATTTTCGACAGATTATCAGACACGAAAGGCCTTACTCCAAAAAAGACAAGTGGGTCGCTTCAGCTGCGGCTATCAGTACCCTACAAAAGATTAGCTCAGCTCTTTTAATTGAAAGATTCCATAATTGGATTATGAAAATGGAAAGTTGAATGAAGTACGGATTAGTTGGAAATATTGTAAGTGGAGAGTAAAAAAAAAAATAAAAAGACAATTCTGCGCAGAGTTATTTAATTGACAGATATTTTAATAGGATTATAGAAATGGAAAGTTGAATTAAATGCGGCTTAGTTATAAATATCGTAAGAAAGCTTAGTTTCTAATATTGTAAGATAGCTTAGTTTCTAATATCGTAAGATATCTAATTACAATTATCGTAAGATAGCTTGGTTACAAATATCGTAAGATAGCTTAGATTCTAATATCGTAAGATAGCTTAGTTTCTAATATCGTAAGACAGCTTAGTTTCTAATATCGTAAGATAGCTTAGTATCTAATATCGTAAGATGTCTTAGTTCCAAATATCGTAAGATAGCTTAGTTACAAATATCGTAAGATAGCTTAGTTTCTAATATCGTAAGATAGCTTAGTTTCTAATATCGTAAGATAGCTTAGTTTCTAATATCGTAAGATAGCTTAGTTGCGAATATGGTAAGATTGCTTAGTTTCTAATATCGTAAGATAGCTTAGTTTCTAATATCGTAAGAAAGCTAGGTTACAAATATCGTAAGATAGCTTAGTTACAAATATCGTAAAATAGCTATAAATATCGTAAGTGCAGAGTGAAAAATTACAAAGATAATTTCGGCCAAGCTTAGAAAGTTTAATTCCAAGAAGAAGGCCTTTCTTCAAGGTTTTCATTCTTGTGTAGTTTTTAATTGAGTTGCGTGTTTTTTGATTTTTGGATATGTCTTATTGTTGATAAGTCTCAGGCGGAATGGCGACACTTTGCCAATATTTGTATCTGAAGATAACTCATAATATACACGCCTTGTTGTTTGCTCAGCTCAAAAATGAGTAACGCTTGCTTGATCAGAGTTAAGGGGAGATATTGTTGAAAATACGATGGCAAGAGATCGTCGGGCATTGCTCAGGTTTCTGCTGACTGTTAACAGCAATAATCCATTTTGTCAGGTGGCTTTTAGGGCCTAAGACCTAAATCTCAGTTGGCTTAAGAGATCAGGGCCAAGTGCTTATCTTTTGCAAGTCACCTTTGTTGTTGTTTAGGGGCCAAGACTTTTCACGTGATTTCCAGCTGTTTTTGTGCCTCAAAAAGCGTTTGCTATTAGTGAACGAGGCAAGCAAATTAATTAAATTAAATTTCGTGATTGCGGATGTCTCGATTAGATTAAAGACAAATTGCTGGGAATGGAACTGGGCCTTTCTTCCATTTTATCGAGCTCTAAATGAAAATAGCATTAGGAAATAAACGAGCCAGGTCCGAGTATCTGAAGTGTCGTCGCACCTGTCGTCTCAGGTGCTGCCAAAAAAATAAGCGATCTGTTTAGCAAGCTATGAAAACGGAAAGCTGCAGCCAAATGTCTGCAAACATTAATTTATTTTAGCATTTAGCGACACGCAAAAGGCGGCCACGTTGTCTAAATTTAGACATGTTTCAGTTCAAAAGTGCAAGCCGCAAATAAATTGCAATATGCACGGCAATTTCTTGGCCAGATCACGTATACGCCGTGTGAGCGACTGGCAAATAATTGCTAATTATTGCCCAATTATTGTTTGACGAAGATCGAGAGGTTTTTATTTAATTGCTTAACCTAATTACATGCTCTTTATGTTTGACTATCTGATAATAGTCAAGCAATGTGCTGTGGATTTTCCACATTTTCAGATAACGTATACGCCGCGTGGACTTAATATATATCTAGGAAATTTACTTACCATTGATTTCGACATCTGTAAACGGTTTCTTTTTAACGGGCTATTGTTGCAAAGAAAATTAAAAATATGCAATAAATTAAAGAGACAAACAAAAACAAATCAATATTTCAATTTACCTTTGTGGCACGTTTGCCCAGCAGCGCAGTGCCCAGCATCTGCAAAACAAGTCAGAAATGAATAGATTTTCTATCAAATTGAATAAAGTTTCTTAGTAAAAGTTAGCCGCGATTAAAGTGCTTAGCATACTTTTAAGCGCGAATAAAAGTGTTTTAATGGCCGCAAAACAGATCGAAAATTGAAAATGAACTGAAAATTGGCAAACGAGACGCGTGTTTACTGTGCTGTATTTATATTTATTTTCATTTGATTTTATTTTTGACAATTCGTTTATTACGTCGTTGTTTGGGTTCCCATTTGGGGATCTTCGTGCTGTAAATGCTATTTTCAGTTTCGCAGTAAATTTAATTTCGTGTCAAGAATTTGCGGTATTTGCTCTGTGCTTAAATTGAAAACTCAAATGGGTCACAGACAACAAATGGCCAAATTTACAATTTACAACTTTCACGTGTCAATCACACTTGAATAAATATATTGAAAAAGAACTAAAACAAAATATATTCGGTAATAAAATCCGACTGTTAATTGCAGCATAAAGATTTTAAGACTAAATATGTGACTTAAATTTGTTTATATTTAATGCCTGGCTTTGAGAATTTGATCATAAGAATTAAGGTAATTTTTTCTTTACATTATAAAAACATCAAAATTTATAAAATATTATGTCTTAAAGTCTTTTCCTAGCCATCTGCTCATCAGCATGCATGAGGCAGGGCCCTGTGGAAGCTACTTGTATAGATTTATAAATTGCTTTAAAAATATGTCTTAAGCAGCATTTTTCTGTGACACATTAAAGTATTTTTCGTTTCCTTTGTTTTCCATTCCAATGAAATATTATTAAATTTAGCTAATAAAAACAACAACAAATTGGCGAGACATTGAATATATGTACATATGTATATCAGAAAATTATAAAAGTTTTTATCATTAACATTTGTTTATAATAAATGTGATAATCATTTTTAGGCACATCTTTTATTTTGAACAACGCGCGCTCTTTCGAGATGCTCGCAATAAATTGGCAGCAATAAGCTAATAATCGCTTTTGTTTATATGCGCAGAGTGAATTTTTGTTTAAACACTCGATTTTTTAATGCCAAAGCAAACATTGAGCAGCCCCTGCCTGACGACGTATCCAAGTGCAGATTAAGAAGCCATTATGCACATTTTTCCTATAATTGAATATAACGAGCGCCATTTTCAGACAAAACACACACGAACATTGCGAAGATCGATCTGTATTTGAACCGATTGCAATCTAGAGGTAAGCATTTGCAGCGAGAATCTTAGCAGAAGCTTCTTTTTGCGTCCATCTGCAGCACAAGACGGGAAGTTGTCAAATTTATGGACAAAGCTGAGCGAGAGTTAAGTCGATTTGCCCGAGCATCGAACTAGTAAGAATAAGTTAGTCGAACTATAAGTTTATATAATAGAATATGCAAAAAAGTAAACAAAGAAATGAAAAATAAATGAGTGTAAACAATAATAATTAAAATCTGTCTTCTTATTTAGTTGTTGTGGGTAATCTGTTTAGGCAATGCTTAAATACATACGTATTCCGGGCAATGCCGGGTAATCCCTTCAAGCCTGTCATACTCATAGATAGATATCTGTTTAGGCAATGCTTTCATAAGTATTCCGGGCGATGCCTGGTAATATCTTCATGTAGTAAATATATAATATATATATATATGTATTTAGGCAATGCTTTCATAAGTATTCCGAGCGATGCCGGGTAATATCTTCATGTAGTAATATATTTAGGTAATGCCTACATACGCATTCCGGGCAATGCCGGGTAATCCCGTCAAGCAGTAAATATATACTATATATATCTTGACAGAAAACTGCCCTTGATTGTAGGTAAACAAGGCCTTTGTTGATATTATTGACAGACAGGCTTAATTTGTATATTTTTAATAAATTTTAGTCAAAGTACTTGACGAAAGACAGAAAATGGACACATATTAAGAAAATGGCGACCTTCTTGCTGGGAGCTAAACAAGCTATTGAATATCGTGCCAACAGACTTTGAGCATTATTTATCGAAAGCAACAATTAATATTTACACACATATTAAAAATGCGCTGTAAACACGAAACACTTTTAGTACCTGCCCGTCGGAGGCTGCAGTCAATTTAATAAATATTTACACAATTGCTGGCAGGCAGCTTTCTGCAGGTTCGATTCGGTTCGGTTTGGGGTTCAATGCGATTCAGGTTAGAGCGTGAAAAAGCATGGAAGGTTTAGTTTCTATGAAAGGTTTCCCTTCTCTGTGTGTGTGTGTGCTACTCACCTTCAGCTGCTGACGTAGTCCGCTCATTGGGCTCATTCAATATTGATAAGAGAAGGAGCGAAGGAGAGAGAGAGAGAGAGGGAAGAGAGAGAGAGAGAGTGCAAGCAGGGAATTGACAGCCAAAACAAATGCCTTGTGACGTGCTCGGTGCCGGCGACGTTGACGGTGGCGTATGCGTAATATTTATATTTGCCCTACTTTTGTTTGATTTCTCGGTGGCTGTGCTCAAATTGTACACGAGCTTTGCTTTGCTTTGCTGTGATGTATATTTAATTTATTTATTTACAAATTAGCCAAATCTTTTGGTGGCTGCGTTCAACTTTTAAACTTTGGCTTTGCTTTGGCTTTGCTTTGCTTTGCAGCGTGTGCCGTAAACGATGTGTATTTAATTGATTTATTTACAAGTTTGCCAAATTGTTGTTAATTATTTTACACTTCGCACTTGGTTTATTTCTTTTTTTTAGTGTATTTTAATTTGCCAAATGCGCCGCGTGCGAGCAATAAAAATATTTCACAAAATGTTATTGGAAAAGATAGGCGAATCTTAAACTTTGTAAAACAAGCTATAATTAAAGCTTCAACTGCAGTCCAAGCGTTCACACTAGACACTTTTTTTTATTTGTTTTTAGTTTTTAGATTTTGAGTTTTATTTGAGGCGCGCGCGTTCTGCTCGACGATCGTCTCGCGACGGAGTCCCAAACAAAATTGAGCATTTCGCTCGCCGTCAGCCAGAAATGTTGGCGAAACAACAACTAAAATATATACAAAATGTGGGCGCGAGACAAGCTAACAAAAAAAAAATAATAATACTAATAAAATAAGAGAAAATGTTGCCGAAAACAAAAACGGTTCGAAAAGCCAGACAATTTGTTGCTGCTTTTCATAAACTCAGCAAAAATCTCTCTCCTTTTGTTGTTGCGTTTGCCATTTTTCTTAATTTTCTTCTCTGATTTACTCAATTTCTTCTTCCCCCTTTCTTATTTTCTTGTCAACACACGAAGCTGGTACAAAAAGTTTAAAGTAGTCACATTATGTGTGTATCTGACGGATACATAGGTATATTATATAGACTTGGATATTTGGAAAACATAGAACACAATAAAACTGTCTGGGAATATTTTGAAATCTTTTGTTCCTCAAAGTACATCACATAAATCCAGTTGTTGTTTTTGCTTTTACTATATGTTTATCTACGCGATTTATTGGGTCCACCACGCTGAGATTTCTAGGTGAAAGTCGAACAATATGAGAGACCACCATCAGCTATATATACAACCGACTGACTTGTTGATTGGCTGTCCACCTGCCTGAAAAACTGATGATAATTGGAAAGTTTCTGATTGCTCCATACTAGTCCAAAAATGTATATCCATCGAAAACCGAACACTATTTACCCGATATATTCCAATTTGTATAACTTTGCGTATATAAAATCTAGACCCGTAAAACTCTTTAGAATACAATGTTTGAGATGTCAGAGCAGGCTCCATTAGTATTTATATAATTAGTAAAACTGGTGACAGGTCATTCAACCAGGCTGCTTAAATAAATTTAAATGCGTGCATAGTGCAGTGCAATGTGCCGGGCGAGAGTGCGTTTAGCTTGTGCAGCATCTTCTTTGGGCGGCGCATGCTGCGTATGAGTTATTTTTAGGCAGCTGTCGGGAGGCAAGAAGGCAAACATTGAATACGCGAAGAAACTTGGCAAAGTGCATCTTGTATGGAGTGAGATCACAAACAGCTAGAAATCAAAGAAGGAAGCAGCATAATTTTAATTGCCCAACTGTCTTAACGTGTCGCAACACGTGGCGTATACGCAATATATCACGTGGACGCAACACGTTGAAGCTATTGTTTCATGCCGAATGCATTCGAATGGAGTATGCTGTGATGTACAATGGGATAATGCAGGGAAATCTCTGCCCAAATATTTGTCAGCCATTTGCTTTGTTTGCATTACATTTTGTACAAATCATTCATCATTATTCAATAAATTGTTGCAAATATTTTTACTTCATATCCCACTGTCGCAGCGGACGAATACGATATGATTGGATAACTGAGCGTTAACAATTTTATTATCAGCTTATTAATATCAATATCATTCATTATATCAGAATTCTTGCTTTACTCCGAACTGACACTTGAATAGCTGTGTGCGTGTCGTAAGAGAGCTCAGGAAAGAATGCGACACGCCTTGAACCAACGTGCTGGTGGAATGTGAGCCGAAAGAGCTCATTGCATGTGCATTTAGGAACAAATAAGATACATATGGATACAAATATGGATACATGCTTATATTCATATTATGGATGGCTAGAATTATGAAAAAGTGTCGTTTGATGTGCCAGCCGAAAATTGTTTTGAATACCCTCAACCCATTGAAAATGGGTGAAGAGGGTATATTTGTTCTAAGCAAATATATGTGACGAGCAGAAGGTGACATGAAGTATATATTATCTTGTTCAACATGAAGAAACGAGTCGATCTGTCTGTCGATCTCAGTGACTAGTACGAAAAGTTTGAGTTTAATGCAAATCATCGATAATTCCACAAAATTTATCAAAATTCAATCAAAGATATATATCAATAAGGTATTTATGTATGAATATACCCATGCTCGGCATCAGCAGGAGAGTCGATATAGCTATGCCTGTCTATACGTATGACTATATCAATCTAAAGTTAATCCTTTGCACGAAAAGTCCAGGCTCGAATTCCACGAAACTGATCAGATTTAAAATCGATAGTCAGGATTTTGATTTCTTTAAAACCAAGAGAATAATCAGGTATCTTTATCTATATATATATCATATATCTATATCTTAAAGCTCCAGAATATTTCGCTTAGAGGTATCTTCGCTCCGTTCCTCCCTATTTACACACAATTGGCTGCTTGCTTATGTGCGTGTGTCTATGTGTGACTGTATGTGTGTGTATGTAAAGAAACTTTCAAATAGTTGCAACAGCAGTTGGCGCTGGGCCTAGGGTATCTCTGAGTCGAACACTCCCAACTAGTGCACTCCTATGTGCTGCTCATGCTGTTTTTGCTTTTGCCAATGATTTATTTCCATCTATTGCTGGCGCTGCTAATATTCGTTCAATATAAATATTTACAGAGTTTATTTTTGAACATTTTACAAATTGTACAAAATAGAACTAAATAGTTGTATACATATAGATGCATGTATATATAGATACGTATGTATGTAAAGAGCGTATACGTGTTATGATCGCGTTAGATAAATATTATGAAATTGCCTGTGTACATCCGTACGTAGAGCATTCATACATACATTATATGGATTATACATACAGTGCCTCACAGCTTATTTCAACCAGCAAATCAACTTTGGGAAGCTATAAAAACTATACTTAACAATATATCAAAATTTTAGTCTGATGATTAAAGCTATCAGAAATAAATACGTTAATTGCTAACAATGTTCTCAAATTTAACTATAAACTATGAAGTTTGGGCCAAAATGAGGTTAACCAAAACTTAGTAGAATCCATGTCAAAATGGGACCAGAACTTCTTACTAAATATGAAACAATTTTGTTTCGATGTAAGCTTATAATATAAAATTGAATTAAGAAAGTTGTTGGAGTAAACTGTGATATTTTTTGGTTTCATTTATAGTTTTTAATTGCTAAAATACACATTTTACTTGAAACAATCATTTATAAGTCCGAATTTACATAATTTGAATATCTTTCTCCATTTAGTTTTTATAGCTTCCTAAAGTTGTTTTCAAGTAACTGGTTGAAATAAGCTGTGAGCCACTGTAAATATATATATATATATATATATATATACGCATATACACGCACGAACACACACAAACTGGCCCACCCACACACACACACACACACACACATACACAAAGAAGCTGCCTTTGTGGGGAAGTTGACAATGCGCGTAAATTGATGGCGGTTAAATGAACATGGGAAACATTTGGCAAGCGAGTTTTTGTTGTTGTGTGGATTTGAATCAGCTCAGAATAACAATAACAATAATAATATTTGAACGAGTAGCAGATAATTTAACGAAGCGTAAACACTTTAAGTTTTCTTAAGTGCAAAACGGACAATTTTAGATATTTTCCAAGTGCTCTGCCGGACTAAACTGCACTTACAGCAAACGGATGCTCGGTATTTCTCGCCGGATCGGCCAATTTGGCTTGTTGAAATTGAAATAAAACCGAAAGTCAGCTCAAGAAACGAGACACTTGGCCCGCTTTACAGTACGCACTCAAAGAAAGTTTAGTTAAATTATTTAAAAACCAAAACGCAGCAACGGAAAACGGCGATCATCCAAACGGGAGAACGATCCAAACGCAAATGATCAACATTCACATTCGTTTGTCACCCGAATCTCTGATCCGTCGTCGTCGTCGTCGTCGTGTCCGTCCGGCTGTATAGTAGACGTGTGGTAGACGTGGGCGTGGACGTGTAGAAGGTGTGTACAATTGTGGGTTAATACATTGTGCTGGGTTTTATTTGTCTCGTTGCTTTCCAAACGGCTTGCATGTTTTTCCGCTTTTCTCACATTAAGTTTTAATCACTTATTTATTGCCAAACAGCGGTAATTTTCCATTGAAAATTCTCCAAAATTGCCCTTTCGGCAGTTTTCAATCGAATTCAGACAGAATATAATTCAAAAATAGACCACATTTAAAATTAAATATCGCATCAAGTAAATTCGCACAGATTAATATTATGCAAAACAATCTCGTGATTTATTATTGTGTTTAATACTTGGAATTTAAGCAACTTAATCACATTAACTATCCTCTGGAGACCCAGGAAATCAACAGGTATTACGAACATTTTTAGTGTTTTACAAGGCAATCCTTCGACATACCCTTTACCATGCATTAATTAAAATCCTTATGTCTAATAATTGTAGTTGGTATTTTGCCTGTGATAATAAGTGTTAAGATTTAAAATTATCTATAGATTAGTTGTGCGCTAGGCTTTGATACTATGTACTACAGACTTATGCTAAACATATCACAAAATTTGGATATTATCTTTGTGTTCGATACTAGTAAAAACCTCCTAAATGTATTCGTTTATGCTACATATGAAATTGTAATAAAATTGGAAGCTATTGAGTCTAGTTTTCCTTAAAGCTAACCTATTGAGCTTGAAGCCTAAGAAGCATTTGTTGTAGTAGTTCCATATTAATTGTTCAGTTATCGTATCACAGACTTACACCTGCTGCAAATAGCGATAGGCAACGGCTGAGCCGCTGCCGCTGCGATAATTACTCTCGCTAAGCTTAACATATTGACCCAAAAAGTTGAGGACCACAGTGCTGCGGCAAACGTTGTGCAAATATCCCAGCAGATAGGGCGTAAGAACCGTGCCCACAATGTAGGCCAGCTGCGGTATGCGGTCCGTGTGGTCGTAGAAGGGCCAAAACCAATATCCTCGCCGCACAGCGTCCCTTGTATGATGCGTGATAAAGGCACAGAGCAGGGCGCCCAAAAGCAAGCTGCTGCGGAAGTAGTTGAGGCACGCGGTGCATATATAGAACAACAGCATGGCCAGCACAATGCTCGAGCAGTGCAGGAAGGGCCGTCGCGTCAGATTGGTGGCATCCTGTAAAGGGCAAAAATAATGTTTAAAAGGTGAAAAAACGGCTCTCCTCGGCATGCCGAAGATTGAATACTCTTGCAGGGCTAAAGCTCACGCGCCAACAGCTATGTGAGAACTGACTTAGGGGTTGGATAAGATATGGCTCTGACACAGAGAAACTTAACAAGTGTTTCATACAAGAAGAATCCTACCAAGGGTTCTTATGGCAGCTCTATGCTAAAGTGGGGTAATCTGACGGGTTCCGGCATAGCCTTGTTATATACAATGTTAAAATTAAGACTAGTTTCTATGACATATTGCTAATAGACAGAAGGTCATGGTTATATCAGAACGGATTCTAATACAGATCACGAGTTTGTCGGCCTTTCCTGCTACCTTCTTCAGTAGGCTATATCGGCTTATGTTCAGCAGCTCACCTTCAACATGGTAATACATGCAAGCGAATGACGGACCTATTCTATGACAAGTTTTAAAATTGATACTAGTTTCTATGACAATTTGTTAATTGACAGACGGACATGGCTATTTTAGCTCGAAATATATATATACTTTCAATCCAGCGACCTTTGCCTCTGCCTTCTACAAGAGTATACAAAATCGTCGGCATCTCACCTCCAAGTAGAGCGAGCGCGCCTCTATAAAGTGATCCAGGTCAATAAACGAGGAGACCACAAAACAGCTGAAAATCAATATCCAACCGAAAAGCTGAGTTGTGCGCTCATAAAACTGCATGGCAAATGCGATGCCCGTCAGAGCGCCAATTGCGGCATGCGTGGCATTATCAGCCAGGGCCTTCAGCAGCGGGTGTTGTGTCAGCTCCACGAAATTGTCTCCGAGCAGGCACGTTATTATCACCAGGGTGGTGAGCACAATGCGCAAATAGACCATTGTATGACAGTGGGGCATCGATTGGTCCTCCGCTGCACGTCGCACCTTGCCCTTTGACCTATTGGACTCGTAATCGTTTCAGTTTTGGACGGAAGCAATCTTCAGATTTTCGTTGTTGTTGTTGCCAGAAATTCCTGTGTTTGTGTTAAATATGTAAATCAGTCTGGCAACTGTTAGGCAATTGCATGCGTATTTTCTTTGTCACTCACGTGTTTTAGCGTCCTTGCGCCGCTTGCACAGACAACAACTGCAATGCAGCTGTGTGACGGCGACTCCTTGAGGGTTGCAAGTACACGTACACCATTACGTTGACTCGGCGATTACTAGCAACAACAAGCGGCATATTTTTGGTTCTGAATGTTTTGATTTGTCGAACAGACGTGAAGTGGGCGGCGGCAGTGGCAAAAGGCTGCCACCTAGTTACTAAGCATCTGGCAGCACGACACTTAAGCGTCGTGTGGTCACCCTGAAAACGCAACAGCTGCTTAGTACGCGCCAAAATTTGGCACAGTTGAACAAAAAACAGCTTAGTACATGATTTAGCTGTTTGTCTTAATTGAAAACTTATTTTTATATAAATGGAAAATTGGTAATAAATTTAACGCAACTGACATTTCTATTGCGTTGCTTACAAACAAATGGTAGTGGAATTTTCCATACGAGTGCTCTTCATAAGGTCTAAAAAGCTCGCTCTCTCAATCTCTCTCTCTTCACACACATGGACGCATATGTGTGTGAGTAATGATAACATCTGGCCGTGCACTTGTGTACGATTAAAATTACCGCACTCTTACCTGTTAATTATGCACCTGCTATACTAGCTATGGTATATTGTTCAGTTATTTAATTACCTCAAAAAATCAGCTGTATATATGTATTTATAATATTCGCTCTTAAAACTCAATATGGAAGGGATAGTTTTTGCTTTTAACGGCATGCTCCATTTTGATAAGACGCTCGCCCGTGTTGTATGTGTCCAGGATCGCGTGATCCGCAGCATCCAGCTGGAAGTCGAAGATATTGAAGTTCTCCTCAATGCGTTTCGGATTGGATGACTTTGGCAGCGGCACGGTTCCGATTTCGATCTAGAATATCATGGGAGTTAAAGAAATTAATCTAAATATTTTTACACCTTTCAGTTTTTGACAGTTACCAGGTAACGCAGCACCACCTGCGCCGTGGACTTCTTGTGCTTGTCGGCAATGGCCTGCACCTTCGCATCGTAGATGAAGCTCGGTTGTTTCTTGACCGGATCTGGCCTGCCCAGGGGGCAGTAGGCGGTAACCACGATATTGTGCTTCTTGCACAAAGCGATTAGTTGCTTCTGGTTAAGCGCCGGATGACATTCGATCTGTGGAGAAGTTTATATATGAGGTGAGTGCATAATATTGATACCTCACCTAGCTTACCTGGTTGTGAATTGGCTTGATTTTGCAGTTAGCCAAGAGACGCGTCAATTGCTCGGAATTGAAATTGGAAACCCCAATGCTCTTGGTCAAGCCCAGCTCGACGAGCTTCTCCATGGCACGCCAAGTGTCCAGGTAGTCCACGTCGCTGCAAAGATAAAATGGTTTAATTGAGAGCATCGACTGTGAGAGGGGCTCACCTGAGTTCCACCTCGCCCTTAGCGTCCGTGGGCATCAGCTCTGCGTCGCCGCGATAGACATACGAGTATGGCCAGTGCATTAGGTAGAGATCCACATAGTCCAGCCCAAAGTTGGTCAGAGTCTTGCGACAGGCATACTCCACCCGCTCTGGCTCATGGAAGTGCGACCAAAGCTGTCCAAATAAAACCTTTAATTTACGCCAATTAGGTCTCTAGCTACTCACCTTGGTGGTTATGAAGATGTCCTCGCGCTTGATGACGCCCTCAGCGATCTTCTGGCGCACCGCTTGGCCCACCTCGCCCTCGTTCTCGTAGAAGTAGGCGGTGTCTATGTGCCGGTAGCCGACGTCAATCGCATGCCGTGTCGCCCGCTCGCAATCCCCTCCCAATGACTGTCAACATTTTAAACAATTGTGATAAGCCCTATCAATCTAGAATCTGAACATCACCTACCGTATAAGTGCCCAGCCCAATTGCCTGAATCTGGGTGCCGTTATTGTGCTTAACATATGTTGCCCTGTTTCCCGCCGACATCTTGCGTCCTCTCTCTCGCTCAGCTGCTTTTCAACTGTTGCTCGCAAGCTGCGTCTTCTGCACTTTTATAGCCCAAAGCTCTTCGACGAAAGCTTTGCGTGTTCTAAGAAAGCTTTACGTGATGAGATGATTGAGTACAGACGATTTTTGCATACACTACAAAGCGAAACATATGAATAAATAGATGTAAACTTAATAATTAAGTTTTATTATAACTTAGAATTAAAATAATACTAATTATACTTACAATAATAATAATTTATATTAATAAATAATAATAAAGTAAACGTAAAGTTAAATTATTATTGATGTGGAATATACATATATTTTTTGAAGTGAGTAGTACTTGGCAATGTTGCCAGACTTTAAAACAGCAGCGAAATCCAATGTTGTAAAGAGTTAAAAAAAAGCTGGCTTAGTTTGGCGAGCACAATTTGCCAATAAATAGGCTAAAAATCGCTAACTTAAGCTGCAAAATTCTTGCAGAAGCGACTGGCTTAGCTTGACAATAAATAGACTAAAAACAGCGAAATTTAGCGGGAAAATAGTAGCAGTAGCGAAATGTTGTAGAGTAGGCTTAGCTTGCCGAGCACAATTTGGCAGTAAGACGGCTAAATTTAGCTGGAAAATACCTGCTTGGCTGTTTACCGTTATTGAGCAGGCGCAGGCTTTAGCAGCTGAAACGATTTGGAAACGAAACAACATCTGTTATTCGAAATGGGACAATCGAAAATCGGAAGAGTCGTAGTCCTTGCAGGCGACGTCGTCAGATGCCAGCACATTGGTCACAATTAAAGCACATTGAAGCCAATTAATTAGGTGAGTGTTAAATCTGAAATGTGTTCATTCATTTGGTTAAAGAAATAAGAACTTTTAAATTGTTGAAACGTGTGTTAAGTGAATTTTGCAATATTCTAAATGCAACTACGCAGAAAAGTCTGCGTTCCGTCTATAAATAAACTTTGGGTATATATACTTTATACACACTTTATCTCTAAGATCTAAGCAATTGCCTTTAATCATGACAAATGCACTTGAAAAATTCTTTAGTTAAATGAGAAGAAGAAAAAGAAAAAAAGCGCAGCTGAAAATTATTGTATTGTAATTTTTTAGTATACGCAGCACGCCTACAACTGCGCATGCCCCAGACACAGACCCAGACCCAATCCCAGACCCAGTCTCCTACACATTTGAGGCCGAGACGCAGCAGCAGCGGCAGAGCAGCAGCAGGTGACAGCGACGGCGACAGCGACAGCGACGTCGACGTCGACAGCGACGCCTCATTGCTGTAGGAAAACTCAAGGCTAACGAGTTGATTTCTTTGGAGATGGCGACCGTGGCGCACGGCTGCAGCAGTCCGCGGCAGCGTTCCTGCAACGGCAGCAGCTCACCTGGCGGTCAGCACGGTTCGACACCTGCGATGTACACCACGATGCCGAAATATACGCGCACCGCCAGCCAGACGCTCTATGCGACAAGTCAGCAGCTTTTTGGAGGCGGAGGAGGAGTTGGGTTGACCGGCGAGTATAATGGACACGGCGGTGGACTGTATATGGCTACGGGCAGCATGTCGCAGCGTCCGCTGTCGGCGTCGGCTTTGCCGGAGACGGCGACCGGCTGCCGCAACTACTGGAGTCAGGGTCAGGGACAGGGTCATCCGGCGCCGGGTTCATTCTATCACAGCAGCGGCAGGCACTTTAATTATAACAAGCGCAAGTCCGCCGTGGAGCTGCTGGCCGAATCGAAGCCCTTCTACATCAAGTCCGATGCGGTCTTCGAGCGACTGCAACAGTCGGGCTATCGCGGCGGAAACAATGCCGCCGGAGCGGGAGTCAAGCGCGGACGCCGGCCGGAGGAGGGACACTACGGTGCCTCGTACGACGAGCTGGAGGACAGGCGCTACATGAGCCTGACCAGGCAGCAGCAGCAGCAGCAGCAGGCGCAGCTGCAATACGGTCTGCACAATCATCACCAGCATCACCATCACAGGCACAATCCCGGTCAGCCCGTGCATGGTCACGGCCAGTCGAGGGAACGGCCCAGCGCGGCGGTCAACAACAATCTGCTGCAGCACAAACTGCGCATGCTGCTCGGCTCGGAGGCGGGCAAGGAGCGGCCCGGCACGCTGCGACGCCATGAGCTGAGCGATGGCAATCCGGAGCTGCTGCTGGCCGGCGAGGAGGAGAGCAGCGCGCTAAGAATTCCGCCGCCGCTTTACCTGCCCGCACATGCCTACACCTACGGCGGCGGATATCCGAGCGAGCCGAACAGCGGCGGCGAGGAGCCGCTGGTGCTCACCGAGAACTACAGGCCGATCAGTCCGCCGGCCGAGTACGCGGCCAAGTCGAGCCAGGCGCACAACGAGCGTTACAGGTGAGTGCCAGGCGAGCCTGGGTGCAGCTCCTCCACTAAATGTTTTTCTCCCCGCACAGGTACAACTACCAGCGCTCATACTCGCACTCGCACGAGGTGGCCATTCCGGACGAGCGTGCTCCGTATACAGCGGGCGAGTTCAACATCAATAGCCACAAATCTCTGCCGGATCTGCACACGCAGATCAGCCGGCACTCGCCGCACAGCGAGATCCTGAGCTGCTGCAGCCGACAGGGCAATCGCTCCATCAAGTCCGCTGGGGAGTCATCCATCAATCGGGATTCGGGCGGCAGCTCCGGCCACTATACGCACCGCAGCGAGCCGTGCTATAAGCGGCAGCGCGAGACGAATCCGGGCACCGCCAGCGGCACGATTAAGAACTGCTGCAATCTGGTGGCCGCCACACGGCGGGACAGCGGCTCCTCCACGCAGCATAGCGCCAACTCGTACTGCGGCTATGTGACGCCCGCCGGACGCAACACGGACTGCCTGGACTGCCGCTGCAAGCCGGACACGGCGTCGGGCGCCGATTACTTGCTCAATTTCACGCCCACGCCGGAGGTGCCGGAGGCGTTTCAGGATGATTATACACCGACGCCGCCGTCGCCGCGCCTCAAGACCCAAACGCCGCGCTACTCGAGCTCTTCCAGCCAGCAGCTGCACACCAGCTCCCAGGGCTACACGAGCATCAACCACTCGCAGAGCTCCCTGGCACAGAGTCCCGGCTCGGCCCCATCCGTGGACGACATCAGCCCGCCGCCCATCCAGTTCAAGCGGCAGCGTTGCATTCGCTTCAAGAATCGCAACCGGCTGCCCGTCCAGCCGCGCACCTCGCCCATCAACCAGGCCATGGAGTGTCTCAGTGGGGGCGGCGGGGGCGGTGGCGGATCGGCGGGCTACAAGCGCAACGTGGAGCACGAGAATGTGTTCTTCCCCAAGGGTTTCTCGGCGGACGGTTACATGGACATGGAGCGGGAAGCATTGAATGCCAGCATATCGGAGCTGGAGAAGTTCTTTGACCGGCTGGGCCTGAACGACGAGGCGTTCCACGAGCTCTACAGCCAGCCCCGGCGGCAGCACAATCCCGAAACCGATTCGGATGACTCCAGCACCGTGTTCTTCTCGGACCACAGCACCGTGGACTCGATGCGACTGCCCGACAGCACCGAAACCCAGCCGCAAACTACCCAGCCCTATCGGCCCTCGGAGCCGCCATCAATTGTGGAGCGCAATGCGAGAATCATCAAGTGGCTGTGCAACTGCAAGAAGACGCAGTGCGCCTGAGGATGTGCCGGATCTTGTAGTCGGCCATAGCCGTTAATTTGATCTTGTTCTTTAGATATGAGTAATTTTAACCTCTAGTCCCCACCCGAAGTACAAGCGCGGGCTCAAATCGCAGTTTGAATGAAATGCAATGCGAATTATAAGCTTAAATCGATCGAGAATCTGAGTTGGATACGAATCGATTCATCAAAGCAAGGCTCTAATTCGAATATCTGGAAAACCCCAACTGTACAACTGAATTGCCGCTTATTACTCGTATGAATGTGCGTTTGGTCATTTTTTCTGCCACGTTTTGCAGACCCAATTAAATAATTATCGTATAACTAATCGTCTAGCAAAATGAGAGGTCATATTACTCGTATGCATAATGGTATTATTAGAATGAATTATTGTACAATTAGCTCTCGTAACGTGCATATATCGTAAACATATAAACTTTCCCACAACTCGTACACATATATGTATGTAGTTGCCAAAAGAAAAACAAAAAGAAAAAACAATTTAAAAGTACACGTAAAGAAATTGAACCTACCTATTTATGTAAGTGTAAAATGGTTTGCATGATAAATAAAGATTTACTATTATCAAAACAAAACAATATATAATATGGTTTTGTATAAATCTGTGTGGGGGCCAAGGGAAGCAAAGATCTCGGAGACTACAAGATCCAGAAAATGGGACTTTGATATATATATCCTCTTTTTGGATGTCGTGCTTGATAAATAAAAAATGACTATTATCAAAACAAAAGAACATATAATGTGTTTTTATAAAACTATGGGAAAGGCCGAGGGAAGCATCTGTATAAGCTCGTAGATCTCGAGAACTATATGATCCAGAGAATGGGAATTCGATAATTATATTATACGCGATATTTATATTATCAAAATATATGTGTGGGATGCCCAGGGAAGCATATGTATGAACGCGTAGATCTCGAAAACTATATGATCAAGAGAAAGGGAATTCCAAAAATATATTCTCTTATTTTAGTTATGTGAACTTCATAGAGATCGGACAGGAAAGGGGGTACATCTGTATGAGTATACGACAGAATGTATAATGACCCATCGAGGGAAAAATCTGAATACGTAGATCTTGGGAACTATATGATCCAGAGAATGCGAATTCGAAATATATAGAAGAATTACTATAATCAAAAGAATATTATAGGTAGAGGGAAGCATAGAGATCTGGGAGACTATATGATCCCGAGAATGGGAAATTAAAATATATATTCTCTTTTTCGATGCCATATTTCAGTTCTGTGAATTTCATAGAGATTGGACAATAGAGTAGACGACATAAGTTATACTGACCCACTTTATTCGCGCATTGTTCTGCGCCCTATTTGGGATCATAATGAAACAGATGTGTGCCCATAAAGCTCGCCCATTGTCGGATGGGGTTATAAAAGCAACAGAAAGATGGGTCGGTCGCATCAGAGTCAACCGGAAATTGTTGAGATGCACAAAGTTTTATATGTAGCCGTTGTCTTGGGCGTACTTGGGCTGGTAAGCTTCAAATTTGGATGCAATTTGGAAGAATATTTTTAATAAATTTTTACCTTTAAACTCGACCAGGCCTTGGGTCATAATGTGAGTATTATTGAATGTGACTAACCAGATCGGGATTGGGCAGAGGAGCTTACACAAATTTTGACTATGTAGAACCCTCACGAAACCATAAAGCCGAAGCCTCCTAAGGCAGGTGATGGCGGTGGATCCGGAGGTGGTTGGTCTGGAGGTGGTGGACCTGGAGGTGGTGGGTCTGGAGGTGGTGGGTCTGGAGGTGGTGGATCTGGAGGTGGTGGATCTGAAGGTAGTGGCTCGTGTCCCAGGCCATCCCCTCAGGCTATAAGAGTAAGTTCCGGGCATAAAACAAATTTGTATATATTTACTTTATAATGTTTATTTGTAGTGCCTGCAAGAATGGGCGTGTCGGCAAGTCATACGCCTGGATCTGCGGTAAGTGTTGCAATTGCTGGCCAGGATTACCCGTACTTACATCCGTCTCCGACTCCGTCTCCTCAGCTGTCTCCTCAATCTGAATGGCAACAATTTGCTGGGCAGCCTGGTCAATGTGCACGGCGTATCCGGCGGAGCTGGAGGTGGAGCTGGAGGTGCCGGTATACTGAACACCCTGCTGAATGGCTAACACCGAAAAATGTATGCACATAAACCAATAAAAAGCCAAAGCTGGACTATCGAATCCCATTCGAATGGCCCGTGTTAATGGCCAGCCAATAATAATAATAAGAGGAGCAGGCGATAATCGTTGCACATAACACTTAACTCGATTATTGTTTAAGCGCTCGTTTTGGACCAGCCAATTAAGTGGCCAGCAATTTTCGAATTAGCCAGCAATTCAGAGAACGCTTCTCACCTTTAACCAGAGCCAGGTGGGAGGGGGCTGGTGGCAGGAGGCAGGAGCCCGACCTTAAAGCCTGGCATTCGCACAAAGTCGCAAATCATTGAAGCATATGCAATTATTCATTTTGAGCTTGAATGCGCTCGAACGCACACATAGATACACGAGCTTCGAGCTGCTCCAGCTCCTGGCGCAGCTCCTCCTGGGCAGCTCCTGCTCCAATAGAAAGCAAATTTAAATTCAGCAGCAGTTCTTAAACGCCAGGCAGCATAAAAATCGCTTTTACTATGCGTAGTTTTCGGCCTTTTTTTTCGTTTTACGTTTTTTTATCATTTATATTTTCTTGCCTTTTTGTTATACCCTGTAAGCATTAAAGTTGATTGAAAGGGTATGATGATTGTCAGAAGCTTTTCATCCCCATCATTTACCATATTTGAGATCAAGAATGGACACTCGAGTCGATCTCAACATTTCAGTTCGACTGAAAGTGGTTATAGATCGAGGCTGTTTTAGCCCAGAATATGAAGATCGGACAATAAACACCGAAGTTAATCAAGAAAGCATTTCCCACAAAATGTACCTTATATTATATATATTATATATTGTGCTGGGTATTTTCTAGTCGGGCACTTGCGATAATGGCCAGTTGATTGCCAGCCGTTTGGCCACGGCCAAGTTGTGTGTGGCTCCTCTCCATTTGGCTGATTTCGTTTTGGCCAGATCGCATCCTATTTTAGCTTAATCCGTCACTTGCATCGACAGCTCAATAGTCTGTTGGCAACTTCAATTTCCTTTGCCCTTTTATAATTAACTTTATGTGTATGTATTTAGTTTTATTGCTCGTTAGACAGCCCGACAGATCCCAGCTCCCAGCCAAGGACAATGAAACAACAATTTGTGGCCCGCAGCACCGCAATGTGTTTAGGCCATTTTGGAAGTGCCACAGCCCAAGCCCAAGCGACAGCCACAGCCACAGCCATCGCCATCGCCATTTCCCATTGCCAGCACAGCCGTCGCCATTATATTAATTACAAACGTTTGCGACGCCGCATCCCAGGCCACATCTCCTTCTCCATCTCCATCTCCAGAGCCAGTTCCTGTCTCACTAATGGGCCAAAACAAGTAAATCACACGCAAAGCTCTAAGGCGATTTGGCCAACGAGTTGCGAGGCGAGACGGCTGCCAAGCAGTTAACGAGCTGTTCCCCTGCTCAGCAGCCCTTCAGAATGAGCTTCAACATTTCATAAGTTTCAAATATATTCGAATCACTTGGTATTTGAAGAATACGCTCGAATCACTTGGCATTTATAGAATGAACTCTAGCAACTCATAAGTTTTAAAGGCATACGAATCAATCGGTATAAACTCTTGCACCTCACAAGCTTCAAATACATTCGAATCACTTGGTTTTTACAGACTCACCTTTAGCATCTCATAGGTATGAGAAACATTTCAGTCACATTTGCTCAGCAGCCCACAGAATGAACTCTAGCATCTCATAAGTTTCAAATACATAAAAGTCACTTGGTATTTATGGAATGTACTTTAGCAGCTCATAAGTTTAAACTACATTCGAATCACTTGCTATTTATAGAATCTACATCTTTTGAGAAACATTTGAGTAACTCGGTATTTACTCAATTGAATCATTCGTCCTTCGATTTGATGGCATCAAAACTGGCTATATCCGATTCTGTGGAGCTGTTTGGGTTCACCGCCTCAGCCAGAGCTGGTTGATTGGTTGTCGACACTTCCGTGATAAGGTTCTATGGGGAAGTAGAAGAGAAAAAGGAAAAACTCTTAAATTGTGCATTTGGCGTTTTGCTTCTTTGCCTCACCTCTGCTCGAAGGGGCTGGGCGCTGTCCTCCTTAAAGGCCTCCGCCAGGCCGGGATGTATATTGCTGAGAGCCTCATCCCCATGTCGTATGTATACTGGCACATGACCCTTGCGTGGCTCCAGCTCCTGATAGGGCGCAGCTAAGAAAAATTTAATTACAAGCCATTAAATCATTGCCTTGCCAGCTTTTGCCAGCTCTTTGCCAGCTCTTTGCTAGGTCTTTGCCTTATCAGCCCGGTAATCTTCAATGACATACACCCGGAAACCTTGAATCACGCCGCGCAGCGACAACGTAATTATGACTAACGAGCTGAGAACGCAGAGCTCAGAGCTGAAGCTGTTGCTCGAGTGAGTGGCAGCCCCTTCGCGCTCTACGCCCATGCACACAGTTGGTTTTTTAGAAATTAAAAAACCAGTTTCAAACAATAGAAACGTGAACAGATGTGCAATAATAATCAAAGCAATTCGCATAATTATGCCCAATTTATGTGATTTATATTTATTTGCGGCTACTCACCTTTGGTCAAAATGCACAGCGCCAGCATAATCAGAGCGATTAAAATGCAGCTCATATACTTAGACATCGTTAGTAGATGTTTTAATTAGCGTAGGGAGAGATCTCAGTGGGATATACTGTGTGTTGTTCACAACCTGCCTGTAGACGCGAGACTGCGATCGCACAGCATCTGTGCTTAAAACTTATATATCCGCATTTTCGTTCTAAGCGAACCAAGCGGCATGCTTCGAGCTCCACGCTCCACGCTCCACGCACCACGATTCTCCCGTTCATCTCTCGGTAACTCTTCTTTCCAGCCCACTTCACAGCCAGTGCAACCAAATTAGCCTAAACTAACGCTAAAAATAGCTACAATTAAATTTAACGATTCTCCCATCTAGAAGGTATTCATAAGAACAAAGTTCGACCTGCGCAACTCGGCAACATGTTCGAGCGTACGATTAGCTCGAACACAAGCGAAATATCCGTACATGTTCGAGCCGAGCTAGAGCTTGATTGAACCGAGCCTGAGCTTATATTTTCGGTTTAGTAAACGATTCACCAATCTAGAAGCTGTTCATAAAACCGAAGTTCGACCTATGCGAGTCGAAAGTACGCGTAGCTCTAACACAATCCAAGCAGTCATGTTTGAGCCGAGCTCGAGCCGAGCCGAGCTTCAACATAAATGTTGGAGTATCCGAAACACGACGCTAGGGTATCATTCACATATTTAGCTGGAAAACGGCTAAATTGGCAGCATTGTCCACATCGCCAGCAGCTTGAGATGTGCTCCAGCAACAATAAACTTTTGCTTGGCAAATTACTCATGGGCAGATGATGATGATAATGATGATGATGATGTTTGATGATGATGGCTGTAATGAAGCTGTCGGCATTGGCGAACTTTTCTGCTGCGGGAGCTTCTTTCGCACTGCAACTTCTGCTTGGAGCCCAAGTCGAAGTCGGAGCTGGAGACGGCATTTAGTGGCCTGTGGCGTTATCCACTCTGTGGCCATAAAGCAGTTGCGGCTGCTTCTTCGAATTCAAATGCTTCTGTTTTTGTATCTTTTTTATTTGCAACTTTTTTGTACTTTTTTGTTTCAAATTAATTGGGTCGTTAGAGAAGCCATTTGCGCGGGTTCCTCTGTGTTTTTTTTCGTTCTTCTGTTGCCCTTCTTTCTTTGCTCGCTGTTGAATTGTTTGCCCACTTTCGTTTTTGTTGAATGTATTCAAATCGAGAAATTGCTGACATCTGTAGGGCGCGTGAACCCTGCAGCGACTGTCAATCTGACTCTGTCTATGACAAGAGGGCTCCGTATTGGTGCTGAAGGGGGCTGAGGGGGAGGTGGGGGCTATTCGGCTTGTTTGCCTACTTCGATTGTTCCGTTGAGCGCGTCCTTGGTACAATTCCATTTAGATGCACATCCTACCACTATGCACAAGTGCTATGTAAGGGCGCAGGATTTCGAATCAAATTGTTGAGCAAATATTCAACAGAGTAAATATGTTTATGCCGAATCAAGCAATTCCATTTAAACACACCCAAACACACACGCACACACACACTCATACCACATTTTCGATTATGTCAGTTGAATATGTTCGAGTGTTGACTCGATTTGTGCACTTGTCTCTGAGCAGCCGAATTGAATTAGGGCATGGTTTATAATCGGAGCTGACATGAGCCACAACATGTTATTTAAATTTCCAAAGCAACATGTTACTGAGCAGAAGCAGCCGGCGAGTAGTCCTTCGTTATCCTTCAGGATTCACTTGAGTCAACGAAACTGCAAGCCCAACAAAAATGATTTGTTTCGAAGAAAACGCAGTCAAGGCTTGACCCTTGTTATCTCAATCAAACTATTTCTCAAATTTGGTTTGAAACTTCGATGAAAGTAGCAAGTTCTCACATACATGTTTGATGGTTCGACTCAAGGTTCGCAACAATGTGTCTCGACTCAAGGTTCGCAACGGGTTTGATTCATTTGAGGTTAAGGCTCGGCTGGTTTGATCCGTTCAAGTTTCGGTTCATGGGGGATAAAATAACTAAAATAAAAAAAGTAAGTAAAATATAATAAAATAAAAACTAATGAAATTAAAATAAATAAATTACGTTAACAAAGAACGCGAAGGTATACAATTTTATTTGAAGATAACTTTAAGAGTTTTTTTTAGTTTCCAAGTTAAAAACAATTTGGAATTTGTTGTCTGTCGTTTATTTAATATTTGTATGTATTTTATGTTTAATGTTTTATGTTTTATGTTTAGTATGTATTTTTATTTCCGAGGCTCTAAAAATAGTTACATGGCTGCACTCTAATGTGTGTGTGTGTGTGTAGCTATAATAAGTAACTAGATCTAATTAATATTAATTCCATTTTTGGATTTTACTTGTTGTGGTTTTTCTTTTCTTTTGTTTTTCGTTTAATTATTTGTATTTGTTATACTCGTATGTATGCATGTATCGTATGTATGTTTGCAAGTATATATACTATTAAACCGTTATGGATTCTGTGAATTTACTTTTTTGCTTGTATTTTAATTTAAGAATGGATAAGCTTGTTTGGGGAATATATAATAGGTTATATACTCTACATATTTTTGCCATAAAATCGTATGTGTTAATGTATGTATGCAAGTGTATGTAAAATGTATGTTAATCTCTGTATGTATGTATTTGCATATGTAAGTATACGAGTATGTACGATTCATATCGATTATAAGATAGCTCAAAGAACAATCCACTTTTGTTTTTTACCGTGTATATAGACTGTGTACTGGGAATTGTCTAGATACAATTGTTGTCGCTTAAGAGTTGATTATTTCTTATTTTCGTTTTAGTTTTATATTGTATTTCCTACAAAAGCTGAAACTATTTAATTGCTTGCGCATTCCCATTGTAGAGGAAACATTTTCTAACTAAAACTCGAACAAGAACAAATGCTAAGTAATTAAGAGAAATCGCCGGACCCAGATATATATATATATAGATATATATAGAGTTTTGTACGGCGATAAAGTTTCGTATTGTATCGAAGAGAGTTGACTAGTTAATATGCTAATATGTATAGAGTAGCTTATGTGTGTGCGTGTGTCTGTGTGTGTGATTGTGTGAATATGCGTGTCGCGTGTGTGTCTGTGCGTGTGTGTCTGTGTGTGTGAGTGTGTGTGTGTGTGTTTGTGTGTACGTGTCGCGTGTGTGTTTGTGTGCCTGTGTGCTTGTGCGTGTGTGTCTGTGTGTTTGTGTGTCTGTTCGTGTGTCTCTGCGTGTGTCTGTGTGTCTGTGTTTTTGTGTGCGTGTGTGTCTGTGTGTGTGCGTGGTATATAAGTATTAAATGAAGTTCACAATATATTGCAATTTAAATGTATATATAACTGGTTCAAGTCTTTTTGCATCTCTAATATATGAATATATAAATTAATATATATATATATATATACATATATATATATATATGTATGTACGTTATTTTTATATATATATTTTAATGGTTTTTATCATTCTATAAAATATCTCATTTGTATAATAATTAAAATTTAATTGGTGTCATTGAACTTGATCTCATTTGAGAACAAATCTGCAAGGATTGCCAACCAATGTGTGTGTGCGTATGTGTGTGTGTCTGTGTGTGTTTGTGTGTGTGTGTGGGGGGGGTGGGGTCTCGGATCGGGGGATAAGTGCACACTTCTGAGGGTCCTGGTCAAATGGGGGAGTTTTGGTTTTGCCTTTTTGTTAAGTCTAAAACAAAGCATCTGTGTAAAAATATTTTGCTTGCGTTTTTTGTCTTATGTTTTTTTCATCTTTTCTTTTTGTTGTTGTGTATAAATAAATCTAAATTGTAAATGAATCAATTAAACGCTCGCCTCCATATACAATATATTTGTTCGTAATTACTTGTTATATATATATATATATATATATATGGAATGTATATATATATGTATATACTTTGAATGTAAAATTGCAAATCACATAATTGTTACTACTACATTTCAATGGAATTTATTTATTTATGTATATATATATGTATATGTGTATGTATGTATATAGGCATTTAATGCTATTTAAAACGCTATCAATAATCATCAATAAAGCCATGCATAAACACGATTTCAAACTATGGCCCTATAAACAATTGCACATAGCACTGTGGTCTAAATTCTAATTATTTCTGTTTTTCTTTTTGCTTTTGCTTTTGCTTTTTGCTTTTGCTATTTGATACGGCATATGACAAATGTATTTGCATTTGTATTTGTATTACATTAATACACGTATGTATATACGGATATAATTCTTGTTTTAATATACTTTTATTTGTAATTGTTATAAAATGCGTGTATGTTCCTGTGTGTGTGTGTGTGTGTGCCTGTCCATGTACCTCCGAAGTTAATAATTAATATATATATTTTGTTTTTTGGTTTTTGTTTTGTTTTCTTTCTCGTTGTATAATTAAGTTCGAATTGTTTTCAATGTTTTTGTTTGTGTTTTTCACTATGCTTAATTTTGATATAAAACTGCCTCTTTTCAATATATATATATATATATATATATATATACTTCTATATATGCATTAAAAAATAACCTCTATCAGCGTCAGCTTTATAATTCTTAAATTATGAAATAATCGTAATTGACAATTTAATTAAATGGTTTTTGCTTTTTTTCTCTTTTGGTTTTTGGTTTTTTTTTTTCGGAATAAAAACTACGCGTAAAATAAATACATGTTTGGTGTATATATATGTTTATAATATATACTTTTTCGATTTAATAGAGTTACGTTTTTAAAAACTATGTCACTTACTTTTGGAATTGCTTTTAGTTGTCATTTTGTTTTACAAGTGCTTCATCTACATTTGCATCATCGTCCTCTACCCTCTTCTCCCTCTCTCCTCACTTCACTTCGAACATCGAATCGAACATCGAACATCTCTTGAAACTTTCAGATGCTTGCCCAAACTTCTCGGAGATAAGCCGCGCAATTGGATTTAAAGGGGCGGGGGCGGGGTTCATTAATATACCCAAAAACTCATCAGACATTTGCGCGGCTTACGGAACTTCGGCTTGTGCCGAAGTTGTTGTTCCATTTGGGAATTACTTTTTGTATAAAATTAGTTTATAATCTGGATTATATATGTACATAATTTAAGTCTATTTAATAAAATAACTATGTTGCAAATGTTGTATTTTTGTTTTGTATGAGAATGTACGTTCTATATCTTAATTGAATTTTGCTTGTTTATTTTTATACATTTTTATATATATTTATATATTTTTATACTTTTTAAATTGAATGCATTTATGTTTAAGTATTGTCCTTGTGATATGTTTCTAAATTGTTTTCTCATTAATTTTAATTTCCATTCTAAGTAATTGAAGTAGTTTTCTGTTAAATCGAGTTAGAGCATATTATGGAAGTTAATCATCTTAAATGGGTTTCGAATATATAAAGTTGTTGCAGTTTAAAATTGTGAGTATTATCATTGTTAATCATTGTTTTTTTCATTGCTAATCTGTTGCTTGTTGTTGGCCTACCGAACTTGATGCCTTGTGTTAAGTAAATATTCAAAAGACTAAGAGCGAGAGATAGTTACAGGAAGTGCTAAAAAGTCCACTAGTTAATTAGTTGCTAAGTTTCGAAATGAGCTGTTCTTTTTGTTTTTTAGTTTTTACCTTATAAGAGAGCGAGTAAATATCCCCTCGAGATAGATAGATAATACTCGCCGTACTCATCTATTAAGTTATGTATCTATATAAACTCTAGAGCCCTAAAACGATGCCTTAAAGTAGATATTTTTTTTGTTTTTGTTTTTCTTTTTCTTTTTGTTACCAAAAAACATGCAAATTGGTTCTGCTCGCTATGTACTCATATAATTTATATAGATATATAGGTATGTATATATATATAATTTTCTTATTTTTTCTTATTTGTTTGTTTGTTTGTTTGTTTGTTGCTTTTTCATTGCTTCTTGTATATATGCTTATTTGATCTGTGTGTATATATAGAATTTCTACTTATGTTCCATAATATTCGTTGTGTCAGATTTTTACTATAAGTTACATTTTGGATTTCATATTAAACCTTTTGTTTTTCTTTTGTTTCATTCAATAAAAATGCCCAACTTGGAGAGATTCGCTCATTCCGGACCGGAAAAGGTCAGAGTTAAATGTTAATAATATATAAGGTAATAATAATGTATAATAATCATAATAATAATATGTAGTATAACTGCTCTTGAGATCTAGAACTGGCATCCAAGACGTTACCAACACATTCCACATGCTGCACATGCTCAAAACTACTCAGAATAAGCTGCTAGTTGACTGATTTGATTTATATATTTCCTTCGGGAAGGGTGCTCGAGTATTGCTTATAGGATTTCTGTATAAAGTTTCTTAAAGTTTTTTTTAGTTGCGGATATATTTTTTAGTTAAGCTTAGGCTACCACAATATCCTGGCTGTTCTCATCGCTATCCAGCTCGTCCGCCTCCAGTTCGTCGTGCTCTTCGTTCTTCAGATCCTCGTCCTCGTCCAGATCCTCATCGTCTCCGTCCACATTCTTGCCGCCTGCATCTCGGAGGCAGGCCGACTCCAGATGCTTGTTCAGATACGATTTAAGCGCAAAGGTCTTGTTGCAGCGCAGGCACTTGAAGTTCTTGTCGCCCGAGTGCGTCTGCATGTGTGCCCTCAGATTGGACCGATCCGCAAACGCCTTGCCGCACTGCACGCACACATACGGCTTCTCGCCGGTATGGGAGCGCAGATGACCCTGCAGCAGCCAGGGCCGGGAGAACAACTTGCCACAGATATCGCAGCTGTGCGAGAGTTTGTGCGTCAATAGATGCATCGCCAGGGCGGGCATCGAGACGTAAGCCTTGCCGCATGTATTGCACTTCTTGGCCGACTGCGAGTCCAGGGAGCGATGCGTCTGCTTGTGGCGCGACAAATTGCTGGAGGTGGCATATTGCTTGCCGCACTCCGAGCACTTGTAGCAGCCGCGCTTGCGCTTGGCATAGTTCTCGCCGGGGGGCGCACCTCCTCCACCTCCTCCAACAGTTGTCGACTCGCTTGTGGCGCTGCTGCTTTGGCTGCTTTGGCTGCTGTTCACACTCTTGGGACGCAGCTGCTGCTGCTGCTGCTCCTTGTCCTTGGTGGCCGCCTTGCTGGCCTTGGTGCGGCCGTCGAGCATGTTGAGACACATCTTCAAAGCGGAGGCACGCTGTTGTTGCTGCTGCTGGGGCGGCGGCGGCTGCTTGTTCCAGTGGAGCTGGCCGGATTCGGACGAGGAGGACATATCGATGTCCACATCGGAGCTGTGATCGGAATTGGGCGGCGTCAGCGGCGAACAATTGTTCGATGTTTCCGGTGCGCTGCTCAACAAGTCGTACGAGCTGCTGCCAATGAACCGGATATTGGAGCTGGCCGCCCCATTGCTGCTGCTGCTGCTGCTGTTGCTGCTGCTCTGATACGGCGGCGACTTGTTCGAAATCTCCTGCATGACGGGCAGGCAATGTTCCGCCGGCTTCTGCAATATCTCCTGCTTCATAATGGTCACCACGCAGGGCGGTATCAACGGCGGCAGACTCTGCGACAAGGACAGCAGATCGTGTGCCGCCTCCGTCTCCTCCACGCTACGTCCCCTGTAGATGGCCGCAGCTGCAGCCGCAGCGGCCACTTGTTGCTCCCGTTCGCGCTTTATGGCTATGGGCTGGGGCTGCCTCTGGGCGCCGTTGGCATTTGCTGGCGGCGCATAGAAGATCACCTTGCCATCCTCGGCCGGGGCGCGACCAAAGGCCACAGGACGGCGCATGGATACTGTAAAAAGCGGGTTTAAACGGATTATTGCCAACTTATTCGATAGATCTGCCACGAAAAGCCAACTGACAATCTAAGGGCATATCACAGCACTCTCCTCCTTGCACGTCGCTATAGCCATTATTTGCGAACTCCATAATTAATCTAATTCACAATATATGCACTCTTTGACAATCTGGAAAAGTGCCAAAATTAGTTGACATCACGCATTTGCCTGTCAACTGCACTTGCTGACATTTTCCCCAGATAGCAATTAATTATCGCCAGTATTGACAAATGTGAGACAACTAACGGACTTTGGTTTAAGATCCAGGAAATATGCTCCTTAGATAAATCTATGGGTGGGAATAGCCCGGGTTAATAATCGAAGAGTATAAGAACTAGTTACATTATTTTGAATTTAAACTGCAAAACATTTTTCTACTCTACACATGTTTATACATATATGTGTGTGTGAGTGTATATACATTCCTGATCTGGCTGAAGTTCTCAGTAGATACATATATCCATGTCTGATATTGTGTCGATCTCAGTAATCCCTCCTTTATCTTACGTAAATGTCCTCCTCCTTAATATCGATAAGTATCGAAGTACAAAAACATCTCAAAGAAAGTTCGAAAGCTTGTAACAGCTCGACGCTCGGCTACAGGGTATCTGCTAGTCGACCACTGCCATATATGGCACTCTAACTTGTTGAATAAACATTCAATTCCGAAACAACGTACTACATGAGACATGCAAAGAATTTTAAAGAGCTTCATTAAAGCTGCAAAAGCTGTTCAGCTGAATTCGATTCCTTATGAGTGTGACCAGTTGGGCTTTAATCCGTGACACCCCATGATTAAATATACCATAAGCGCATTCTTTAGTATTTTTTGTTGTTCGTCAGTGAAATGAAGAGGGGGATGTCATTATTGCTAGCTCTGGCCTCTTACATTTCGTATTCCGAATCGATAAGACTTGCGACTACAAGTTAAGTGTGCCCCCTCCCTGCTCCCTGCTCCTTTCATGACAATGACGCGTGTTGGTTTTCGTGTTTGCATTTGCTTCTCTGCAGCCTTTGTCAAGAGCAACAAGCAGCGACAACAACAACGAGAACAACGACAACGACAACATCGACAAGAAGGCAAACATGAAAAATGCCAACATACGCTAAAAAGATTAGCTAACGGCAACAATGTCAAACACGCGCACGAAGCACTGCAGAGGGGCAAGGCAAGGCAGAGGGGGGCGAGGCAGAGTCGCGTCCAAATGGCCAAGTGGGTGGGCCATAAAACGTGGGCGAATGTTGGGGACAGCGGCTACTACATAAAAATAAATACGAGTACACAAATTGTCGCAGCCACCTGTTCACATTGTTGTGACGCAATTTCTGGGCAGGAACGGAAAGCGGATATGTGGTTAACTGTTGCACCTACCTGCGGCTGATAAAACTGTCTTGGCTCCAGCTCCAGCTCCGGCTCCTGTTGCTGTTACGGTTCCTGTTGCTCCCGCTACCAGCCGTCGCTCCTGCTTGGAGTTCATTTGCACCAGGGACTGTGCTGCCGACCATTCCAATTGCTGCTCGTCGTCCGGCTGGACAGCCACATTTGCCTCATCCTCGTCCAGCTCGATTATCTCACGCTTGAGCGCAGTTCTGCCGCCGCGCTTCGACTCCTTGTCCTTGTCCTTATCCTTGGGGCCAGACTTGAGCGTCATCTTGCCATTGTGTGTGTTACTGTTATTGTTATTGGCATTGCGCAGCACCGGATGCGATTTGTCCACATTGGATGTGGCCGCCGGCCTCAGTTTGCGCAGCGTCTGCTGTCCGTTCCCGTTCCCGCTCCCATTCCGGCTGCTCGGCTTTGACTTGGGGCGTCGCCAGCTGTGGGATTCGGTGGCTGGCGCATATTTCTTGCTCGCATAGGCAATCGTTTGTATCTTGTTGCGATTGGGCAGTATAAAGTCCACAGACATTGTGTCGTCTCCGCCAGCTTTGGGTCGTTCAATAAAATTTTATAAACTACTTATGAGTACGCGCACCCCGTATATCCTTCCTCTCTATATATTCCTTTTGTTTTTGTTTTATACTTAATTTTAGTTTTGTTATTTAGTTAGATTACTTGTTTAATATTTAGATATATAGCACAACCTTCTTTCACATCGACTCCAGAGTGGTCTGCAGAGTAAAATGCTTCACTTTGACTCCGACTTTGACTTCGACTTTGACATGAGCTGCCTTGAGAGTAGCGCTTCCTCTGCACCAGATACGGATACGGATACGGATATCGGCTCCGCTTCTACTTCTATTCCTACTCCTACTCCTACTTCTGCTTCTACTTCTGCTGCTGCTTCTGCTGCTGCTTTGTTGTGCCCGTTCCTGTGCCGGCTGCGACTAGCGGGCATCCTTGATCCTGATCGTGATCCCGATCTTGATCCCGTCGGCACTCGGCTTTGGCTCTCCTCCACAGGCCCAAGCACTCCAAGCGCTTACCCTATAACATCTGCAGTTTCTTGATTATATCACTTTATTTAATACGCGTAGTTTTGCTTGGAAAGATTCACTTGAGGATTTGCTCGTCGTTGTGGTTGCGTTGCCGTTTCCGTGTACATTAATCAAAGTTCTTTATAGAACGGAAAAGAAATTAATAGCATTAGCTTTCACTCTAATAGATTTAACAGAGTTAAATGGAAAGGAAAAATCGAATAGATTAAATAATAGATTAGTTAGAAATATTCGTGAACTTATTTCCTTAACGATCAGATAAAATATACTTAATAGTATTAGCTTTCACTTAAATAGATTTACTATAAAAATTAAAAATAAATTATCAGAGTTAAATGGAAAGGAACAATCTAGTAGATTGGATAGAATTATTGAGGAACTGATTCCCTCAAAGATCAGACAAGAGATGATTAATGTTTATCAGAATTTAATGTTTATCACAATTTTAGGATTTTTATTTTAACCCTGTGATTTGCGGGTAAATCTTATAGGATATTCCGAGTTGATGCACTGAAATTTTGTAAACAAATTCACTCTCGGATGCTGTTCACATAACAATTGGAGCAAGGAGCTGCCTCTTCCAATGGTCGCCCCCGACTGTGGCCTACCCTTGGCTGGGGCAACACTTTATTCGAATCGTTTTATTGTGCGGATATCATATTTAATTTTGTTTTCTTGTTGCAGCATTTTAGAAACAGTTTATTTAATATACCGAAAGTGGAAGTTCGTGAATGGGCTGGCTAAGGGGTTGTTGGGGGGAGCGTGTGGGCGATGGGAATTCGTATGCTGTTCCAGTGGAAGGAAACTATCTATCCCTATCCCACTTTTTAAAATGGCGCATACTCGCGAACTCTCGTTGGCTTTGTTTAGGAAATGCAGACTTCGATTGCCTTTGCCATTTGTTGTTTATAGATTTATTATTATGTTGAAAACGTTCACATTATTTGCTAGCACTTATTGCAATTATTTATACGCACTTTTGGTTATTTTTTTGAAGCTCGAAATCGTTGAAAATTTAACAAGAAAATATGCGACAAAAAAATTTTCGTTGTTCGCTGTGTTTCAGCAACAACAACTTGTTTCACTCTGCACTTGTCGAATGTTGTGTGAATTGAATCCGCGCAGCACAGCAAAGAGAGCGAAAGAGAGAGCGCGACATACAGTATGCAAGAGAGTGGCGAGCAAGAGAGCTGCGAGCGAGTAGCGAGTGGCGAGTGCGGCATACATGCAACAAATAGTCAACTGTTGGTTGCCCTAGCCTACCTCACTGTGCCTCACTCTCTCTCTCTCCCTGCCTCTCCCTCCCTCTCACGCTCTCTCTCTCGTTTCGATCGGAGTACCCCCTTCTCGCCAGCCCCTCCAGCCCATTAGCGTTGCACATAAACAATGCGCGAATTTATTGCATACTTTGCAGCGCTCGCTGCTGCAGCGAGTACCGTTAGAGCCTTCGGTATACGACACGCACACACACTCAAACATACACACACATTCGGCACTTTGTTGCATACGTCACATGCAACAAAAGTTTACAGTTTACAGAACGTTGCCGCAGCAGCGAAAAAAACAACTCATGCATAAATTGAGTTTTCGGTCAGTTTTACACGAATTTCAAATAGTTGCTTTTTGGGGGAAATTCGCATTCAGGAAAAATGGATGAAAATTTAGTTGATTTTGTTTGCACTTGTATTTTTAGTAAGCCTGTTGAAAATTGCACACCTTCTTCTTTTTCGCTGACATTTGTTGTTGCACTTTTCTTTTTTTCTGCTGGCGTCGCTTTGCACTTTGTACGAGTAATATTTATATATATATTACAGTTGCTTTCTATTATTATGCTGAACAATTGAATTGAATTGAATATAATTATATTGGAAACACTATGGACTTTTGGTTTTAAGCATTAGTTGCTGCCGCTGTGCGTCAGTTATTGACGTACCACTCCCTTCTTCTACTCTGTGCGCTTCGTTTTCGCAGCTTTTCGTTGCCGTTGCCGTTGCTTTTGCCGTTGCTTTTACTGTTGCTGTTACCGTTACCGTTACCGTCACGTCACAGTTGCCGTCGTGACTGTGATACACACACAGCCAAAATGAATGTGAGCGTGAGAGTATGCGTGTGCGTGTGTGTGTAATTTACAGCGAGTGTGCGTGATTTCGGGTCAGCAGCAAAACCAAATCCAAAAACGGCAACGCAACGCTTAGCTGGTGTTGCCAGATATTTTCTAGCTAAATGTAGCTATTTTTCGAGAACATCAGCGATAAACAGTTAGAATGTATCTCCGAAAGATATCTTTATGTCAACTCTCTCTGTTTACTAACAATTTGTGCGCAGGAAGCGAAGTCAGCTAATTTTTAAGATGCCAGCTTTTTTCTAGCTAAAATTGGCTATTTTTAGAGAACACCATCCGCAAGAAGATGAAATTTGGAATAAATGTAGCTATTTTTTCTTACATCTATCCCTGTTTATTACCAAGAAATCGAAGTCAGCTAATTCCAGCTATTTTTCAGCTATTTTAGCTATTTTTTAACGCGACAGCTGGCAACACTGTTGCTGTTGCTGTTGATGTTGTTGTTGCTAGCGATATTGGTGGTGGTGGTTGTTGTTGGTGTCGATTAATGGCCAGAGCATGGCAAATGGCAAAGGGTGAGCGCTTGAGAAGGGTTGCAGATCCCCGCGATAGTGATGGCAGCTTGGCCAAATGCTATGTTTCTGTGATTTGTGTGTAGATCGATAAGCCGCGCTTTTATAGCTAGTTTTTAACACAAAGACACAACAAGTAGCCAAGCGGCAGCAGAGTCAGCGGCAGCCCCCAAGCAACTCGAGCAACCCCCGAAATGTCAACAACGAGTGCGCAGTCGCACTCGCTCTCGCTCTCGCTGGCACAAAAAATGTAACGAGAGCTCTCGCACACGCATACAAGCGCAGCAGAAAGGAGGCGAGCACACACACTTGTGGATTGCCGAAAATTATGCAACAGCAGCAGCAGTAGGAGGAGGAGGAGGAGGAGGCAGGCGTTCTTTTGGGGGTTGGAATAAACAGTTACTTCAGGGGGGTGGCTGGCTGTGTTTTGATGTCTGCCACTTGGCTGCCCAACTTGGCGCGAGGCTGGATTAAAAAATATATTTAAAAAAATATGGGAAAAAAAACACAGGCTCTAGCTCAAGCTGAATTATGGCCAAATTGGAAGTGGAAGCTGCACAAAATTGTTGTCCACATTCACATTTAATTTGATTATTTTGCATTTGGACAATTGGCGCATAGTTTGCTGTGACCAAAAGCTGACACACAAGTTGGCCAGAAGCGGCCCGAAACAATAGCTGGCCAAAACGACGACGAGGACGACGACGACGACGGGCATTCAGCCGCATCCCCAGCGCCCAGTTGCCCAGTTGTCTGTTGTCCTTTTTAACATTTTGAGGTTTGGGCTTTATTTCGTTACGTTTCGTTTGGTTTTGGTATGTTTGCACAGCGCCAACCGTATCAAAAGGGGAGGACAACGAGGACAACAACAACAAGGACAACGAGGACAACAACAACATCAACAAGGACGTCATGGCCCGTGGCCCTGTGGCCCATTGCTGTTGCCATTATTGCTCTGGCCGAGGCCCGCAGCCCAAGTCCAATGTCCCTTGTGGTTATTTCGGAACTCCAGCTCCTGCTCCTGCTCCTGCTCTGGCGTTGGCGCTGGCTTTGGGTCTGCTGCGTTGACATCAACGCTTCCGTCGCGGGCTTCCTTATTATTCCTGTCACTAAGCCGCCCTTTAAATTCGCAATGAATGCCAAACAGCCAAACAGCCAAACAGTTAAATGTTTTTCGAGCAGCTCGAGCTGCGGAAGTGCAGCCAACCCTCAAGGTTAACAGCAGGGGGAGCAGGAGCAGGAGCAGGAGCAGGCATAGTGGCAGAGGCGGGGGGAGGGGGCAGCTTGGTGTCCTGCCGCGCTGCGGTTTGACCCTTTTTTGGTCGCGCGGTCGCCTTGTTATGCTTTCTTGCGCCAAACACTAATGGAGCTTAAAAAGTTGTCAAAAGCGGCCGCGGGATTTTCTGTGTTTTAATTTCAAAGTGCCAAATGGAAAATTAAATGGGCCCCGGCAAAACCAAGCGAGGCTCTTTGTTGGGACCGAGCATCAAATGAACTTAACAAATCAGACGCCAATCGCCGTCAGTCATCTGTCTGTCCCGTACTCCCAGCTAACTGCTGCTCCTGGCCAAAGTCCATGGTCCTTTCTAGCCAGCCCATTTATTGCCATATGCTGACAGTGTTGCTGGCGGCGGCCACGGCGACGGCGACGGGGGCCAATTTGAGCTGTCATAAAAATGTACAACAACTGGCTACAAAGCAAACAATGCGACGAGTGCCAACAGCAACATCAGCAGCAGCAAAAGCAACAACAGCAGCAACAGCAGCAGCAACAGCAGCAGCAATAGCAGCAACAGCAACAACAACAGCAGCAACAGCAGCAACAACAGCAGCAACATCAGCAACAGCAACACCAACAACAGCAGCAGCAACAGCAACAACAGCAACAACAGCAGCAACAACAGCAACATCTCCAACAGCAACAACAACAGCAACATCTCCAACAGCAACAACATCCCCACCAGCAATGTCCGCATTCAGCAATTGTGCAAACAAATTGCTGTTGCACTTTAGTTTTATTTTACGAGTGCGAATGCGAGTGCTTCCTTTTATTTTTTTCTTTCTACACTTTTTTGCCAGAGTAACAGGCAAAGCGAGGGAATCCCGCCTGTCAGCCGGGCCAAACTGGGCCCCCAACTGCCGCCCAATTTGCATTTTACTATCGCTGCAGGTTTTATAGTTGTTGCTGCTGTTGCTGTTGTTGCTGCTGTTGCTGTTGCCGCTTTTTGATGCCTCACTTTTGCGCTGGTTTTATTTGCACGCCGCAATTTTCTTTCGCTAGCCCGGCGAGAACTGTGTTGGCCATAAAGTTTACTTAACATGCTGCTTTTTGTGGAAGCTGTTGGCATTCGGATTGCAAAGTCAAGCAGCTTACAAGCAACACACACACACACACACACACACACACACACACACACACTAGCACACACTGAAGCCCGGACACCACACAATATGCTCGGCATTCTTAGAGGTTGGCCGTGTTAATTCCAAGATCCGACATTGCTAATGTCCTATGCATTTGTATTTGTAATTCTATTTGTTTTGAACTCGTAACCGGACCCCATAAATTATAACAATGTAACGCTTGTTCTCCCCCTTTTCGTTATTTTTTTTCTGCTATGCAGACAGTTGCCAACCACTTGATGTGGTTCGGACTCGGTTGCGGCTCTACACAAAACCAAGTTCAACTCATTAAGAGCTGCTCTGGCAGCAGCTTACTTTAAGTGCGTACAATTGAAAGTATTCAAGATGGGCCTATGACAAACACTGCACGGGTCCAATATATCATTGGATTTGTGTTACTTAAACATCTTTTGACTCCAATTAATCTTTGTTAAGCTGGGCTTGTTGATTAATCTGGGGTTATTCTCGGAACAAAATTAATTCAAGTATCTGTTAATTTAATAGCATTTGCCTCGACTAACAAACTGATTATTTAACTGATTTCCAGATGTGTCAATTCATAGTCGAACGCGTAAGAGCTAGGTTCCCGACTTTTTACCTTTTTCTGCAAGCGGCGACTTCCATCCGCAAGCATGGAAAATTGGTGGAATACGCTTGTGTGAAAGTATCTTGTTTATCATTCACTCGGCTTTGTCAAGAAACTAAATTTCAGACTGAATCCCTTTTTCACATATGATCAAAGCAGGGAGATTGATTAAATATTCCCGATAAAGTATATTCCGATATAGGTGTATACATATATATATCTACACCTATATCTATATCTAAAATGGATCAGATTTTCAATTAATATTTCGTCTACGTCCCATGAACTACGACTATGGATTGGCTTTAAGGTCGAGCTATAGTCAAAAGTTTTGGATGAGTTTCTTGAGACTAAAATGAAATATTTCTTCTACACAGGAAGTATGTAGATAGTGTAAGAGGAGAACATTTTGCTTTTGCTCCGATCGAAAGTTGTGAAGTTGAAGCTATCCAATAACAAGTTTTTAAACGAATCGTAAATCGTTCGACTTTATAGTTTGCGAAAAGTCTCAGTGAAGCTTGCAACTTGTTGTACTTTAGTTTTTATCGTTGCCTTCTCGAATCTGCAGCAATTTACAGCAACATTTTCACAATTTTCCACATTTGTATTTATTTACCGTCATGTGCTTAAGATGTTCTTGATATATGTTGTGTCCTCCCACACATAGACTCTGCCACATGCCTCCGGTGGCAACACCGGGTTATACGGTAAGTAAATTAGGATTTATGCTTTGTTCTATTTGAGCGCTGCAAAGCCATAAACGATTTTTTATGCACACGACGGCAGCTCGAAGGTGGAAAGTCGTGGATGGTCTGGCGAGGAAAATCGTGTGGAAAGTCGTTCGCACCTTTTGCCGTTAGACGATTTACGATTTACGAGCCAACGCATGTGAGAACGTAAAATTGTTATAAATTTGCATGTGCATTTCCCGCGCGGGCTTCGGATTGGGTTTGGGGTTGGGTTTGGGGTTGGCGGACGATAAAATAAAATCCTAGCCAAGATCAATCGCAACGGCTTGCAAGTTAATGGCACATGAAACACACTGTGAGAGCACTCGAAAACAGCAGCCCTCGAAGAAGGTTTGCTTTTTCCTAATCCAGCAGCGAATTTTCCTCAACATTTGCGTAATTAATGCGCACAAATTTATCAAGCTGCATTACCGAGAGAGAGCGAGGCCAATGAATGAAACCTGTAACTCATTTTGTCACAGCGCGTAAACAACACAATGCGAACTAAACTGTTGCTAAGCCTCAACATTGACATCCATCTTCAGCTGGAGGAACTCCTCCGACCTCCGCCTGACTGGCATATGTCGAATGACAACAGGATTTTTCCGTTTTTTATACCCTTTTAGAGGATATGATGACTTTGACGTGAAATGTGTAACGCATAGAAGTTTTAAAGTTTTAGAGCTATCTTTATGAAGCTTTGCAAAGGTCCCTCTCCCTCCTCTCCTCTCGGAACCAGCTGGATGGGACACTTATGTAAGGGTATTAAATCTTCGGGGTGCCAAGGATAGCCCGTTCTCTCCCGTTTTTTACTGAATTTGACCCACATGATGTGAATCTGCTGCTGCTGCTGATGATGACGCAAATCTTAAAGCTCTAAGACGTTTGCCAGCAAATAGTCTACACTGGATTAATGCTGCCATAATTCCTGTGGGGAGTGCCGACTGCCAGTTGCCAGTTTGCCAGTTGTCGGCTCCGAGCTGCTGCTGCTGCTACTGCTGCTGTGTGGAGTGGAGTTCATTTAATATATCCGATAAAAGTATTTGCAATAAATCCTGTAAAAGCTAATGATTAATTGCTCTGTAGCTTTTAACGTCAACGCGCAGAGTAGGCACGGATTGTGTCAGCCACGAGGACGACGAGTTTGTCGGGCGAACGTGGCGTATGAGTAATACGGCGCCGCGCGTGGTTTGCCTACAGCACACACAAACACACACACACACACACATAGACATTTGTCTTGTTCATGTTTTGCGTTATTGTCGCTTCCAAGTAAAAACACAAAAATATTTATTTCAAATGAGCCTGTGTACTACTGGGACTGCGACTGCGACTGCGGCTGCGGAATTGCGCTACTGCGGAACTGGTAAACAGAATGTTGTTGTTGTTGCTGCTGCTGATGTTATTCTTGTATATTTTTATACCCATTAAAACTGGTTAAAAGGGGTATAATGTTTTTGTGCAAATGTACGTAACAGGCAGAAGATATCTTCTCCGCCCTATAAAGTATATGTATTCTTGATCAGCATCAATAGCCGAGCCGATCAAGCCATGCCCGTCTATCTGTCTGCCCGTCTGTCTGTCCGTCCGTTCGAATGAACGCAAGAATCTCAGAACCTATAGAGGTAGAGACTTGAAATAAGAAACGTGGGTACTTCTTGTGCCAGCGCAGTACGAGTTTGTTTTCGTTTATAAATAACTTGCCAAGTAATCGATCAGAATCGATATCGATAACCTGTTTTTTGAGCAAATCTCGTAAGTTATAAGAGCTAGGGTCACCAAATTTGGCAAGTGGCTTCTTCTATAAGAACGGTTAAGAAAAACAAAAGTTATTACGATTTTGTTAAAATTTGCATTCGCGATTGTTTTGTGTGTCGTAAAAGAGGCTACAAGGTATCCCCTAGTCGGGAACTTCCTTGACTAGTGCCGCATACTTGTTTTTTTCGCTTATTTTCTGTTCTTTTTTTCGGTGGGCGGCCAAAAATTACAGTCAAAGTCAGTCGACGGCGGCGGGGCCTTTGGTGCGTTGTTGGCGCCTTTCCTGTGTGCCTGGGTGAAAGACAGCATTTGCCATAAATTGTGAAAGTGTCAACGAAAGGCAAGACACACACTCACACACACACTCACACTCACACACACACACAGGCAGGCAGGCAATCTGTGTGAGTTGGTTTGGGGAAGCAACACGCACGCATATTTATTTTGAGCACATCCTTTTTTGGCCAGGACACTCGCCCAAATGCGTTATATAAATACATATACGGCATATAGTATAGAAATGTCCTTACATATTTACGCATATTGTTCTAATCAGAGGCCTCTGCTTTTGCCTTTAATGACACCAGTTTTCCCTCCCCTCCCCCCCACCTCCCGCAACGCCAATTCCTGCCGCCCCTTCGAACAATGTCAATTTTTTTTGTTGCCTAATTTATTTCGCTGGTAGCAGGAAGCAGCGGGAAACAGCTCCAATGCTCATATTTGTGGCTTGACTGGCAACAGAAGCACAAACTACCCCACAGCGCAGAGAGACAGGGGGTAAGGGAGAGGGCGAGGGGAAGGGGGGGGGGCAGACCAGCCCAGTTTTGACACCATGCAGAGAGACGCTGCTGATTATTGTCACGACAAATTCCAACGATTGAAGCCAAGTCGAATGGAGCATGGGCATATATCGGGTGGGTTTTCACCCCACCCCCTAAGATTCTATGGGCGAGGCAGCAACAGGGATGGAGTGGGGGATAGGTGGGGCAGCAGCAACTCGGCCACTTGGCATTTTTGCATAGGCTGCTGCTGTTGACACAGATACAGATACAGATACAGATACAGATACGAGCGCGTGGCACAAGATAGATAGTTTTAGCCGGAATCTGAAGATTGGTCAGGTAGAATCGATAGGCAATATTTATGGCCTCGTTATGACCTTGCGATGACCGCTGCCCAACTCTTTGGGGTAAAAGCTTAAAGTGTTTGCGGCCACAAATTAAATACTCCCCATCACCATCTGTCATATATCTAAGAGAAAAACAACCACTTAACGCAATTATTATATTAATTTCTTACCCCAAAAAGTCAGGCAAAGGGGCGGACGGGGACGGGGACCTCCCCTTGGCATAATCTTAATCTTAACAATTGCGGGACATAAGTACCTGAAACTGAGCTGAGCTCTTGGCTGCACAGTTCCACTAAATTGGACACATCTGCACAATTTTTGCCCCGGCTAGCCGTGGGCATTTTGTTGCCATATCCGGCCAGTCCACGTGCAGGTCCTGCTGCTCCTGCTTCTTTCGTCCTTCGTCCTGTTGGCTGGCAGGCGTTTTAGCAGCGTGTCAATCTTGCGAGTCAAATGGCGGCACGCATGCCGAAGTTTTCATCTGCCCTTCCCCATCTCAAAAGTAGCTGCCGAGCCGAATCAAATCCCCGCACGTTTCCACATTTTCACATTTCCACACAAACACATCTGTATCACATTCACATTTGCATGTACATGCTGCACACAACTCACACACACACACACCCATACATGCACACACTTAAGTAAGCCGCCTGCGTGCATGTTTCTAATGGGCGGCACAAAAGGTTACCTGATGCTGAAAAAAAGAAGGCGACTGGAAACCAAAACTGGAAACTCATTTTGCCCTCGGGCGTGACTTTTATAGCACTTTGTTTCGGCGGCTGCCACACCCCCCACCCAACACCCACCGCCCCTTGCCGCTTCTCCTTGAAAAAGTGTAAGAAAGAAGAGTTGTCTTCGGATTGCCGAAGCATAAATATCCTAGCCGGAATAGCTTTCTATATAGCAGAAGTCTGAGAAGGGAAGGCTTCCCATTAACTCGTGCTTAAAATTCCCGAGTTTTCTTTGGATATTTCTAAAGAACACAATCTTGTTCTTTTAAGATTTTAACATGTAATCAATTATTCAAATTCAGAGAGCTCAGAGAAACAAGCAAAAGCACAAGAAGTTCTTAAACTGTGAACCGAAGTCAACGATAATATCCTTTCGGAAATCTAGGTTCGCGAACCGTACGTTAAGGAAAGGGCTTCTCCGAACCGTCGATCAAAGTAAAAAACTGGGTTTGCAGCCCCACCATATAAATGATTCCTTCCATGCGTTACACAATTATTGAAATAATCACAAAACCCTCGGCAAGGGTATTAAAAACACAACAAATGTATTTTTACTCAGCCTCCGCGCGGCATTCGAAAACTTTTTGCCGCCCGCCTCAAAATGCCAAAATGCGTTATACAATTTTTGGGTTCAACATGTTTTAGTTGCTGTAGTTGTTCAGGTTGTTGTGCCCCTTGTTGTTGTTGTAGTTGTTGTTGTTGTTGTTGTTGAAGTTATCAACACGCCGATCACTTGCGACAGTTTCCGTTTCAGAGCACAGCCGCCTAATTGCCCCGCACACACAGTACCTCGATGCCCCGACTCGTTGCCATTCAAGGTGAGAAAAAAAAGGAAAACTTCCTGTACACTCATTTGGTTTGTACTTTTACCTCTGTACAGCAAGGCGCACAGAGGGAGAGGGGGAGGGGTTGAAAAAAAAACGGATATAGAAATTCAATACTTTGATTCGTGCCGAGCAGCAACAAAAGCAAAGGAAGTGCAACCATACAAGGTAACCAAATAGCAGGATAACACGTACCAAAACAGAACAGGTGGGGAGGGGAGAGTGGGAGGGTGGGGGACTGTGCTCTACAGATTGCCAAATGCAATCTAACTGGGAACTGGGAACTGGTAACTAGTTACTCCTGCTCGTAGTCGTTAGTGGTTTCCACATGATTGATGCCATATGTCCTTTACCCACACACGAAACGATCGAGAGTTGGAAATAACAACAATTGAGTATTTTGTAATTGTAATAAAGCGAGGACACGCAACGTGTCCTGTGTGAGTGTGTGGGAACCGTGTGTGTGCGCTATGGGAAAGTCGAGCTCCTGCCACTTGTCCTGGCCATAATTACCAAATACTTAGTGCGCGAGTCTCCTGGTCGGTGCCTGGTCCTGGGCCTCGCCTCGCATCCGGTTAAGGGAAAGCTCGCACGGCTCACCACTCGCATGTCTGCCAATTATAAGCAACTAACCGCAGATAACGCTGGAGGAGGGATGGAGGAGGATGCTGTCGCTGCCATTCCCACACAAGCCTTCCTCCTGCCTTTGCCTCCCTCGCCCTGGCTGCCTTGGCTGGGGCTGTCAAAGCGACGTGACTAAGTGGTGAAAAATGATTTCATGAAAACGTGTAGCTCTCAGTGGGGAATATGCGAACCGAATGCAAACCAGGAATGGGACTGGGAATGGGAATGGAAATGGGAATGGGAGTGGAGGTGGGAATGGAAGTGGGAAAGGGTCTGAGACTGCGACTGGGGCTGGCGTTAAAGCGTTCACAGCTTCTTCTCCATCGAGAACAGCTCTTGACGCGCTACCTTGGACCCCCCATTGGGATACAGGAGGGAAAAAGGGGGGACCACGACGACTTGGCAATCGTCAAAGGATCAACATTTTGGGAAGCTGTCGCTGTCGTCGTCATCGTCGCCGCTGCCAAGTAGCACTCCAAGTGAGTTTGCGACGCATTGCCGCATTGTCGCTACTTCATCAGCGACGGCATCAAGTGCAAGTATCATGTCGCAGTCGCCGTCGCAGTTGGCGTCGGCGTTGCAGTTGGCGTCGCAGTTGGAGAGTGCACTTGTGCAGCAGCTCGTTGCCAGTTGGCGCAATGTGCGTCCGCAGGAAATGAATACGTGTTGAATATTTGTCGAGTGAAGCACAAGGACGAACCCGCACCCGCCACCCGATATATCCCCCGGTTACAAGCGAGTACGAATATTCAAACAAGCCAGTTTACGAGTACTTGTATTCGCATGTATCTATATACTCGTCTGTCGAGCATGTGTGTGTGTACTTAGCCTTGGCTAATGCGCGGCCCAAATATGATGGACGAGAATGTGTATTTTATGTATACAACAGAGATTTGCGAACGTTTCAAATTTGCAGCAACAAGCTGCAACATGCCGCAGAACGAATAGATAGAGGGGAGGGCGGGGGACAGCTGCTGCAAATGGCACGCATGAAACTGAAAGGCCCATCGAATCATTGAGAATTTATTTCAATAAGAGACTCGACGAACAAGAGACGCAGATGGGGCGAGCTGAGGCAAGCTGTGCCAAGATGAGAGGCTGCTTGCAACAAAGCAGACGGCAACTACACTGTGCATATGTCCATATACATACATATGTATGTGCATCAGGCTGTCAGGATATCGCTAAGTGCTCTTGTTGCATGCCGCAATCGATAGCAGGACTCGGTCGTGCCTCGAGCAGTGGCTGGCGTCTCTGCTCACAGAATGTAACAAGTAATTAGTATTAGTGCTTGGACATAAATGCTCACATATCCACCCTTCGATTAAGGATACTCTGACTGAGACTTCTATGGTATTAATAATAACTCAAGTCAAAATCCGGGAATAAGATTCCTAGTCACAAAAATCAATCTCATTCTGATGTTCTTCAAGCTCTACCATATTTGTAGATTGAAATTTCTTAAAAAGACAACAAGTTTCTTGTATTAAGAATCTTTCTTTATCCGAAATTTCTTACATTGAGAACAAATTTCTTATATTAAACACATATTTTGAAGTTCCCGAGTTCAAGAAATGTTGTAGCTCAATTAAGTATCCTTTATATAAGTATTTTGTACTTAATCGAAGGTAATATCTAATCTATCTCTAAAAAAAAGTATTTGTCTTGATTGACTGAATGACGGATTGACTGATTGACCGATTGACTGACTGACTGACAGACTGACTGACTGATTGGTAATCAGCGCACATTTTCACTTATCTGCAGTTTGCCAGTTTCTACATACATGCTGCATGTTTTTCTTGTATATATACAAACATGCATCCATGTATATATGTATGAATACATGCACACATACACACATACTCACACACATACATACATACACACCTACATACGTACATACATACATACATACATACTTACACACACATATACATACATACATTCACACATACATACATTCATACATACATACATACATACATATATACACACATACATACATAAATACGTACATACATACATACATACATACATACTTACACACTCACATACATACATACATACATACACTCATACACACATACATACATACATACTTACATACATACCATACATATATATGTACTCACATACATACATACATACATGCAAACATAATAAAAACAACAACTAAAAAAGTCCCTGCACTACTTGCTAGGCATGAAAAATTGCAGAGCCTATTTTAGATCTTGAGAATCGAGGAGGAGAGCACTTGGCAGAAATTCGTTTAATAATATTTAAATTTGCAGCACAGCGACAAATAAGCTTGCTTTTCGTTTGGTATTAGAAAACAAACTTGCATGCATATATATGTACATAAATGCATACATACATGCATACACATACATACATTCACATACATACATACATACATAGGTCCAAACTTCCTATTCGCATAACACGGTCGAAACTCAACCGATTTTCATGAGTTTTGACCTGAGAATGGGGACAAAAATTAACTTGAAATCGTGTGAAAAAATGTTGAGATCTATCCCAGAAATACTTAAAGTTAGAAAAAAGGACTTCGACATAATTTAATTTAGGCGTACTATTTGGATCGGAATTCACAATCCGATCGTCTCTAGCAATTTGAGCTAAGAGTTGCCACAAGAAAGGGAACAATCGACAAGTTTAATGGAATCAACTGCTTGAGTGATCAATGAGGTAAACGCAATTCGGGACCTTTGTTCAGGACCATATTCAAATTTATGTCGGGCTCTTCATATCCCAGCCATTAGTTGATGAATTCAGAAAATACAAACACACGCGCACACACAGGGACAGAGAGAGAGAGGTAACAAATGCCAGAGGGCAGTAACCTAGGGCCGAGCCGAAATGTAATACAAGAACTGGGTGCAGCCGTTGCCGTCGACCGAATTTGAACCCAGACTCAGGACTCAGGGTCAGGAATCAGCTGCTGATATAATAATGCAAACGTGGACAGCTGTCGGAAAATTGCTGAAAAATCGAATGAAAAGCCGCGCGCGCATTCAGCTCCGACGTCTGCTTTTCCTTTTTCCTTTTTTTTTTAACAGACGAGCATCAATGGCAATCGCACCACCAAATCCAGTTTCAGTTCTTCTTCTCGTTCCTCTTGTTGTTGTTTATGTAGATCGTCAAATGATGTCCCGTCGTCGCGTCGGGTTCGTAGGGCGAGTCTCGGCCAGGCTACCGTAAATATATTTCGGTGTGTTTCTTCTACCTGGTCCCGGACCCGTTCCGACCACATATCGAGGTGAAGGTCTTTGAACTCATCTCATCTAACGATTTGTGGGCTTCGACGGCAACAGCTGCCGCCTAAAATAACCCGAGTCCCAATTTCCAGCTCCGAGAGATTTCGCAATGCTCGAACAAATGTAATTAAAAATACAAAGTTTCAAATTACTTGAATGAAATGTGGAACGTGTGTCCAGCTCAAGAATCCGTACAAGTGGGCCCAACTTGTTTGTATCCTGTTGCAGGACATGCTAATAAGTCTCGGGCCCCCATCAAAAGGAGTGAAGCGCAATTTGGCGATGACGTAAACTGACTTCTTTTCTGTTCGATATACCCGTCGAATGTGCCAAAAAAGGGTAGATTGTTTTTCCGGCAAATGCTATATACTATATACTTTAGAATTGAGAATTTGAGAATTGATTGAGAGCATGTTTATAAGGCTTAGCTCGAAAGGTATAACAGCTGGAGAAATAAAACCTGGTTAGTAGGTTCTTCTATGGTAAAAATTAAATTAAACAAATTCAAATTATCTTACTTTTTAGATAGTACCCTCTAAATTCGAAAGAAATTTCATTCAAAAAGGTATTGTCGAGTGTTTTCTGTGTCATATTTAAGCACTTCACAATTCATAGATTCAGATGGGACAAGAGAAGGCGCCCAAGTTGATCTAGAATGTATTTCCTAGGGTGTTATGGGGTTTATGGGTTATATATAGAAAAAGTAGCTAAGATCTATGTAATGACAGCTTGAGGCTGGCTTCGAAGTATCTTTTAGCATTTATATATAGATGAGAGCTAAAATATTTCTAATGACAGCTTGATGCTAGGTGCGAGGTATCCTTTAGTCGGGCATTTATGACTATAGCATATTTACTTGTTGTTGTGGATGTTGTCGCTGTTGTTGTAGCTGTTGTTTTTATTGCTAATGAAACAGGCACACGAAATTTTGTTGTTGCTGTTGCTGTTTTACCTGTTTGCTGTTTCTATGCAGACGCCAAATGGCAAGCGGGGTGAGAGGGGGTTGATTGCTGGGTGGTGGTGATGGTGTTGTTTTTGTTGTTGTTGTTGCTGCTGCTGTTGCTGATGGCGATGATGATGATGTTGTTGATGATGATAATAACGATGATGGGGTGGTTCAGCAGAGCCGTTGAAAAAGGAGTAACAATGAAATTATAGCAGAAACACAGGAACAAATAGCATTTGGGAAAAACTCAGTCTGCCAAACCGTCCGCCAGTCCGCCAATCCGCCAGTTGGTCCGCCCAGCTAGACAGACAATACGTACAGAGCACAGAAGAAGCAGAGTGCACGGAACAACTCGTGCTTGTTTCCATTTTAATACATCATTGAAGGGAAAAAGCAGAAAGAGCATGCCAGACACCTGGCACATTTGCGCTCTCTCTCTCTCTCCCTCTCCCTCTCTCTCTCTCTCGCTCTCTCGGTCGCTTTGTGTCTGGCAGGCTGTGGCAGGGGCTGGATCAACAGTTTTTGGGCTCTGGGTTGTGTTTCTGTTTCTATTTCTGTTACAGCTGCCACTTCCTGGCCCGTGCCACGCGAGCGTCACACTTCGCTCGATACGGCCAAAGGAGTGCGAAGGGGAAAGGGGCGGGGGGAGAGGGCGCCACTGCGGGCGTTCTGTTTCGCTGGGCAACGCCAAAAGCGTTTGGCAAGCTGACAATTTCAGGCGCAACCAACCACCCACCCAGCCAGCCAGCTGGACTCTTGGACTGGAGTCCTCGGGCTGGCCAGCTGCACTTGTAGAGCATTTCCTGTTTTTTGCACGCTCGCAAGCGCGCTCAACTGGATCCCTGGCCGCGGCTGGAAATGCTAGCACCTTTGTTTTTACCCTTAAACTAACGCTAATAACGCCGCGGTACAGGAACCATATTGTCCTGTCCTTGTTCCAGCTGAACGAATCTCGCTCTTGGTCCGGCTGCATAATTTGGTTTCCTGTCGTGACGCGTGGCTCCTACCCCGTCCGAGTCCTAGCCAGAGTCCCTGCCCGAGAAGCCATATGGCTGGTATGTTGCTCGCCTCAATACAGCTGCGCGTGCCTCTCCACGATCCCGATCATATTTTCATTTTCATTTTTGTTCACAACGTACAGATGCCACCCCCTAAAGCGGCTAGCGAAGCGCAACAAGCTCGCCTTTTTAGCAGGAAAAGCAGATTACAATTTGGAGAGCGGAGTTTATGCCTGTGCCATGTGTGGTTTCCACCCAGGCGGACTTGGCTCGCATATTTAGGGCTTCCATTGCCAGAGGTGCCCAATTGTAATTAGTCCAGCCGAATTCCACAGATGGTCGGTACGTTACATTTCGAGGAACATTATTGTGTATGCTAAGAGGTTCTTAAAAGGTCTGACAGCTAGGATGAAATGTCCTCACAATGAATGGCATTTCTTGGTTGAAGTGCCTCGCAGTCAAGAGGCCATATAAAAGGGGTGCCTGAACTGTTCCCAGGCAAATGATCCCCCATTTTCAATATATCAGGAGCTCTGACCGTGCCCATATTAAAACAAAGATAATGGAATAAATCATATTTGTGCCTGCTAAGCTCATCCGACGTGACAGTTGGCCAAAGAAAAAACATAAAAGTTTCTCTTGATTCTTTTTTTTTGGCACTTTATGTCCTAATTAATTAACTAAGACTTGAGCTGAGTGTTAAGAGGGAGCCCCAACGGCTTTTATATACCCTTACGTCATAACAAGTATATTTATTAAAATATATTCCCAGAATTAAATATTAGTTCTTAAGACTTATTCTATTAACGCATCGATTGCGAGGCAAGGTTCAATTTTTTAATTAAAGCTTGAACTTAAGCTGAATGAAATCGTGTCCTGACCTTTGATATACGAAAAACCTACGCCCAAGCAAATGTATTGCCAGCGAGTAAGCAACCACCCCCCGCCCCCCTCTCACCCTGTCAACCCACCACCCTTCACCCCCCTCACCCTCGCCCATCAACCTTGTGCTCCCATCGCCACCTTCTTGCAATCAACAATGCCGCAATCCAACGACTGTTGCTCAAAACTCCACCCCTTTAGCACACATACACCCCCTCACCGCCCGCTAGCCACCCCTTAGACCGTCATTTTTGGCAATTTGTTCAAAATCAAAGTTCAGCAACAAATGCAATGCAACAGCAAGAGCAATTAACTCGGCACAACTGCCACATTCGACGGAGACGTCGACGGCGGCGGCGACGGCGACGGCGACTCTGTTGCAAAAATCCACCCCAAAAATGTTCAATAACAAAAAGGAGCCATGAGCCAATTCAGGTACGAGCCAAAAAGAGAGGCAGCGGGAACGGGAAGAGGGTGGGGCAGAGGGAGGGACGCAACAATTGGAGGAAAAAAGCCAATGGCAAAACGAGCGGCAATGGAACGCTTCCTGATTGTTGGGCTCCTTAATGCCGCTGCACACGATCAGACAGGATTCGGATGATCAAGCAATAAGCGCATGAAGCCAAAAAGTATTAAATGTATAGCTTAAAGCATATAATATTATCATTAACAATTAAATACCCCTTTTTCATTAGAAACAAATCAAAGCTATTGTTCATATAATGCAATTAAATAGTATAATATATTAAGAGAAAATAACAAACAAAAAAGGGCCAAAAATATATTATATAAATGTATTTAACTTCCCCTTTGCTGCAAATAAATCATAACTTTAGTTTAAACACATAAATATTATACTAAATTAAGAAAAAAATTGGAAAAGCATTTAAGCTTAAACAATTTAACATCATAGAAAATTAAGAAAAGTTTACTTTTATATATTGTAAACATTTTGTACACTTCCCCTTTGCGTCGTGTGCCGCAGCCCTAAGGACACGCAACAGCTACGCTGTTATTTTGGGGGTAGTTTAGGGGCTGTGTTTTCAGTTTTATGCTCTACGTTCCATTCCATTCCGTTCCATCGCGTTTCGTTTCGTTTCGTTGCGTTGCGTTGGGTTTCGGCTCGCTCTTCCTTTCCATTTCATTCGGCAACCCTTATAAGCGACGTTTCGTTCAGTTTGATTCTCATAAGCATTCAAGAGTTGCTTACGTTCGGTTCGTTCGCATTTCTTCTCTATCTTATATAATATTATATTTTCTCCTAAATCAATTTTTTCACTACCAACAACAATAATTAAAACTCAACTTTTCAACAAAACTCGTGTCAACTAACCTAACTTTTACAACTCTAACGTCTATACTTTCTGTTTTATAAAACAAAACAAAACAAAAACAAAACAAAAACAAAATAAAAAAACAAAACAAAAAACAAATATCAAAACTTATTTAAGTCGACAACAACAATATTTCATTTGAACTTGTTTACCAAAAATCGAAAATAATAAAAATATACAACAACAACAATTATTATTGTAACAATAACAACAACAACAACAACAAGCCAAAAGGATATATGGAGCAATACAATTACCAAGCCCGACCCCCTCGCAGTTGACCGAACCGCTTTATTTTAAGCCCCCCGTCGCCCCCCGCCACCCCGCTCGTTGTGTAAAAACAAACGTAAACGTAAACGCAAATGTAAAAATCGATAAACCACACGCAGCCAACGCAAACGCAGCACAACGTGTCCCCCTGTCCAGAGAGACCCAAAAAAAAAAAACACCCAAAAAACAACAAAAGACCCCAAACTCAAAGTTGACCAAAAAAAGTTGACTGAGGCAACTCGACCAGGAGAGAGCACGAATAAAGCGCAGAAATGTGCAAAGTGGCTGTGAAATTTGAAGTATCCTAACCGAAAACCAAAAACCAAGAACCGAAAACCAAAAACCAAGAGCCGCAAACCAATTTATCAACGTATTATATATACCAAAAATAAAACCGAATAAAATGCAATTCACAATTGGAAATTGAGAATTATGATCGAATGGGGCTAGACGCAGCAATGCGAATGCCGAGCCATAAACTCGAACTAAGTCAACTCTAAACTCTATTTTGATTTCGGCGAGCCAAATCTATTTTTCATATGCGAAATAAAAAGTGCAACATTTCCTTTCCGCTTTGCCACCAAAAAATACCCCCTAGGACGGTCTTTGCTCGCACGAAACAAACAACTCGCTTCAGCACTTAATACTCTCAACTTGCCTATCAATCGCTCAATCGCTCAATCACTCAGACACTCAAACACTCAGTCAATCCGTTACTCAATCAAATACTGTTAACAAAATGCCGCGCTGCCTGATTGCCAAAAAATGGAAGGCATATCCCTGGCTGGATCGCTCCGAGGATGCGGCCACAACGACAAACACGAGCTCCCGCGAGGAGCAGCTGTCGCCCAATCTCAAGTCGCGTCGCTCCACGCTCGACGATGACGAGGAGATCGATGTTGTTGGCGACAAGCTTCTAACCAAGTCCGACAAGCAACGCACAATTATTGCCACAACAGCAGCAGCAACAACAGCAACAGCAGCAGCAGCAACAAACGACAGCACAACAACATTAACAACAGCAACAACAACACCAACAACAACAACGGCAACACCAACAGGAACAACAACAACAACAACGGCAAAGTGCTGGGGACCCAGCTCACCAACGGCGGGCACCACGGCGCCAAGTCCGCCGCCGCATTCGCCGGAGGCAGCCACGCGAGGAGCCACCAATGTCTACAATGGTGAGTAGAAACAAAAGACTACGAAAAAACGAAAAAAAAAGGAAAAGCACTCAAATTTCCGCTAAAATATTCTGAAACAAGCTGTAATACGCTTTACTTAAAGTTAAAAATACTTATTTCAAGAAATCGCAAGTCTAAAAGCAGCTGAAAACATACTTAGACGAAATATCTTAGATTTAGTACCAAGTTCAAGTCTTGTTTAAGGAAACTTTTTTCTCATTTTAAGCCATATCCCACTTTCGTTAAAATAAATGACTTACATTAAAGAGTTTCCGTCTCATTTTAAGAAATTTCTGTCTTGATTTGAAAGAAATTTCATCATACTGATCCTTAACATTTAAGATTAGATACCCAATTTGAGTCTTTTTTTAGAAGAGTTTTTCCTCATCTTAGGATTCATCCCAATATTGTTTAAAAGGTTTCATATCCATGAATTTTTATCATTTTAAGACATTTCTGTCTTGATTTGAGTCCGACGTTCTTAGTTTTTCCTGTAAGTGAGGTCTTGTAAAGGGTTTACCGAACTTTTCATTGGGATATGTTGCATTCCTTAGCAAAGCATATTTTACGGCTTCATAGAAATTATTTCAATATCCCAGTTGAATAACTTTCTTGAAGGAAGAGTTTTTCTTCTCAATTTAAGAAATTGCAATCCTTTTTTGTGCACGAATATCTTAGCTTCTTCCTCTAAGTGAACAAGTTGTTAGCTTAAATCACGAAAAATTGTTGCATACTTTTCTGCATATAGATTTAAATCAATTTAAAAATAATTTCATTGAATAACTTTCTTGAAGGAAGTGGTTTTTCTTCTCATTTTAAGAAATGGCAACCCAAAAATTGCTTAGCTTCTTTCTCTGAATGAACAAGGTTTTCGCTAGATGCTTTAGCCCGAACATCTGGTCCAAAATTGTTGCATACTTTTCTGCGTATAAATTTAAATAAATTTAAAAATATGTTTAATACCCCAATTGAATAACTTTCTTGAAGCAAGAGATGTTTTTCTTATTTTAAGAAATTGCAAAGATTTGCCGAGCTTCTTTCTCTGAGAATGCAAGTTGTTCGCTGGAAGCTTTGGCCCAAACTTCTAGGCAATATTTGTTGCATACTTTTCTGCATAGAAATTTCTGATAGCATATTTATGAAGCGCAAGAAGCAAGCATTCAATAGGAGGACAGAAATAATTGACAGCTGCGACTCGCTTGGCCCAAACTCTAAGCCCCAATAACCCTTTACCCTCTTCTGGTGACCTTTGCAGGCTACACGCGTGAGCTGTCGCCGCTGCACTATACCGCGTACCTGCCCCGGATGGAGAGCGAAATAACGGTTATACGAGCGGCGGCCACAGCGCTGGTGGCAGCCGCCGCCACAAATGGAGCCGGAGGGGTGGAGCAGCAGCAGCAGCAACAACAGCATTTGGCTGCCTATCAGACGCCGCCCTCGTCGACGACATCGTCGCCCTCGTGCTCGCCCAGCGGCGCCGGCCACGGCGATAGATACAGTCACAGTCCCGGCATGGTGCACATCAAAACCGAGTCCGGGCAGACGAGCAGCGAGCGCAAATGCTTTAGCAGCACGGGCGCAACGTTGTCGCTGCCGCCCAAAAAGAAGGACATCTACAGGCCGTACTCGCTGGACGACAAGCCGGCGCACGGCTATCGAAGGCGTGTGCCCGCCGAGGAGGACCTGCACGCCGCCCACGCCATACTCGATCTGAGCGCCTCGACCGCATTCCACCCGCCCACGCAGCCACACCAACTGCAACAGCAGCAGCAGCATCAGCAGCAGCAGCAGCAGCAACTGCATCATCTTGGCCACATGGAGGCGCATTCGCAGGTGCGGAGCACGTCATCGATTGCCGAACTGGCGGCTGCGGCCAGCGTGGTTAACGAACAACGCCCCTTGAGCAATGCCTCCAGCGCGAGCAGCAGCCACCTACCGCCCAGCAGCCCGGCCAGCAGCCAGAGCAGCCAAAGCAGCAGCCGGAGCAGCAGCAATGTGCAGAACGAGAACAGCAACACGACCAACACGAATCAGCTGCGTCCTGGCTTGGCTCTGGAATGCGATGCGGATGGGGATGGCGATGTGGATGGCGGTCAGGCGGCCAAGACCGTGGCGTACACCTACGAGGCCTTCTTTGTGAGCGATGGCCGCTCCAAGCGCAAGCATGTCGCCGATCCCGCCGCAATTGTCGTCCAGGATCAGCAAAAGACCAAGTACACGTGCTCCGAGTGCGGCAAGCAATATGCCACCTCCAGCAATTTGTCGCGCCACAAGCAGACGCATCGTTCCCTGGACTCGCAGTCGGCCAAGAAGTGTCACACCTGCGGCAAGGCGTACGTCTCGATGCCCGCCCTGGCCATGCACGTGCTCACGCACAAACTCTCGCACAGCTGCGGCGTTTGCGGCAAATTGTTCTCGCGCCCCTGGCTGCTGCAGGGCCATCTGCGCTCCCATACCGGGGAGAAGCCTTACGGGTGTGCGCATTGCGGCAAAGCCTTTGCGGATCGGTCCAATCTGCGGGCGCACATGCAGACGCACTCGGTGGACAAGAATTTTGAGTGCAAGCGCTGCCACAAGACGTTCGCGCTCAAGTCGTACCTAAACAAGCATCTGGAATCGGCCTGCCTCAAGGACGAGGAGGAGCTAATGATGGCCATGTCGCTGCATGGACATACCGATAGCAACAGCGAAAGCGGCGCTAGCTTGGCATCGCCGACGCACGAATTCCTCGAGCGTGTCAAGGTGGAGGCGCCCGGGAATGGGATAGGAGCAGGAGGAGTTGGAGTCGGAGTGGGAGTTGGAGGCGTCAGCTATGCCATGTAAATGTTGAGTAAGTGTGGCCGTATGCCAAAAAGCCCTAGTTAATTTACCGTTAATGTTAAACAAAAAAAAGTTATCGTTATCGATTAGCGATTAGCTATCGATAGCTGTTATAGTTGTCGATTAGCGCTAACAGTTTTTATAAATGAAAAGAAAATGAATGAAAAAATACGATTACATACTTGACATCACAATACGTCCAAAAAGCAAGTGTAGTAGAGCAACACAGAGACTGTAGAAATTCGCATTAGACACCTTAGGCAGCAAATACCTTAAAAAAAACTTTAAAAAAATAATAAAAAAACGTATTAAAATAAATACAAAAAAGCGAAAACAAACTAAATACACTTAGCGAAACCTAATCTCGTTCTTCTTTTAGTCTTAAGCGAGTTGAACATTCCTAGCCCCAAAAGCAAAGAGAAAAACACAAGACCCTAACCCATATATACATATATATATACATATATATTTGACACACGCCACGAACACACACACACACATGAAAGCCTTTTGCAGCAGGTGCAAACCGAATGCAATCCAAAACCTGAACTTGAGCAATTCTCTCTATATGCTATATCTATCTATATAACTATCTAACGAAATATATACACACATTAATGATGTACTATAACCTGTAGCTCTATCAAAACTCTTAGACTTTAGCTCTCCTCTCTAAACAACTTCTCCTTAATCCAAAAAAAAACAAAAAACGAAAAACAAAAAACGAAAAACTAAGTAAAACGAAGACGAAGTGATTAAAATTAATGCAACGAATACAAAAGCAAATGCAATGTTTCTCAAACAACGAATTAGGTCTTAAGGGCAGCCTATCTATAAGTCAGTTTATAGTAGCGCCACGTTTTTCACAACATTCTTAAACTAAGTCACATTAAAGCAAAACAAAAATGAAAATTAGCACGACGAAATTCGTTCAATTCGAAATCTTAACAAAATTTAATCAAAATGACAAATGACAACGCAAAGCAATATCTACCCTATACTTATTATAGAAGAAGATCATCCATCATCAGGATTATTATTTTTGGCACATTTGAAACGGTTTGATTTTGATTTCGCAGGCTAGAGGCTAGGAGAAGCAGCGCGGGGGGTTGGGTTGGGGAAAGCTGAAACAGATTTTGGGCATATTATTTGCATATTCAAAGCCAGGCTCAGTTTCAAGTCCCGACATTTTGAAAGTTAGTCAATTAACATTCCAGGCAATTACAAGAAACAATATAAACATTTTATACATAAATAATATACAAAGGATGTATCTAAAAAGGAATCTAGTCGCTGTCTAACAGCAAGTTTTTATTTAAAAAAGAGGAAGGAAAAGGAAAAGGAAAAGGACCCCGGACCTCAGTTATATATGCCAGTAAATAGTTTTAGAGCATTGCATTCTGTTGTGGCCCATTGGACGAGAAGAATTCGCGACCAAAAACGATTTGAAGCCTTTTATCAAGTCCGTATTCGATTAATCGTGCCCCTCAAACACCAGAAAATTGATGTATATCGAGTGTGATCTAGTCTCAAGCATTTAACAGTACACTTCGTCCATGCGTAAAGGAAACCAAGAGGAAACCAAACAAGAACAAACTACTTTTGCACTTTTCAAAACTTACCTAGTACGATATTACTTACGCCTACTTAAATTATGTAGCTCATACGTTCATTTATTCTCAATCTCAATTACACCACACAACATAAGACAAGTACGCGGCACAAACATGTACATACATGCATACATATATATAGTATTTAATCCAAAAATCACTCAACTGAAATCAGCTTCAGCGACCGATCTCAAAAGGAAATCAAGAAGAAGAAAAAGTGCAACGAACTTTGTGGCCATAGTCGTAGAGAACTTAGCCTAAAAAGTAGCAATGTTTAGATCAACCCCAGTCGAAACTTGTTGATATGTCTAAGCGAGCGAGATGGAATCTATATATATACAAACATTTAGAATACGTATGTATGTAGCTGCGTAATATTTACAACTATATATACATACAGCATAAAATTATATATACATATATACATATATATATATATATTATTTAGACATAGTATACACTTACGCCTAAGTTAACCTAGGAAGTATATAATCGCGACGAGAATTATTTTTATACTGTTAAAAGTAACAAGCAATACGAGTTTTGCGCTGTCTCCGGGAAATCTCCAAATCGAGGCGAGCGAGCAGCGCAAAGCTTTTAATCGAAACGTAACGAAACGAAACAATATCGATATCGATATCGATATCGAGATCGTAATCGGAAACGTTATCGTTATCGAAATCGGCTAAAGTACCAAAGCAATACTCAAACAAAATGCGAACAAAAGGCAAAAACAACAACAAACGAATATTCAATTATAACTAAAAGACGAAAAGCTACTTATAGTCATAGTTACCGACGATTATTATTATTATTTTGATTTGTTTTTTTCTTTCTCTCTGTAAAAGTTCATTTAAGATTTACAAAGCGAAAGGAAATGTTCTGTTAAAGCCCGGCAATAATATTCAATTTTGTATAACAATGTAAACAAGTTAAAGAAAAATAAGAAAAAACCCTTACAAAAAAATGCATAATTAATTATGTGAATGAAAGCAATAACATAATGGTTAATCAATTTATTAGCAACTAAGTAAATATAAGGTTGAAACTATTTAAAATTAGTAAAAAAAAAACAGCACACACATGTATTTAAAAAGAAAAAGAAAAAAAGGATAACAAGAAACAATTATAATGTTTTTAATATACAATATACATATACATAAATACTTACACAATACAACACAAAGAAAAAGAAAAAGTTTTTCATTTTTCAACAAATTTACGTTTTATGATTTTCAAGATCTGCAAAACTGGACTCTAAAACTTCTCTCTCTTGTTTTTCTTTCAATCTTTACGCTGAAGATTTCTTAGATTTCTGTTAGATCATAAAAAGTCATAAGTTGATTGAAACAAGAACCGAAAGCAATTCGAATGTTGTGATATTCCCACACAAACAATTATTATCATTGATTTTGCTCAATTGATAAATCGAAAGCAATGAAAAAACTCTATTGAAATGAGCTCCAGGAAAACTATAAACAACTTAACGTGTATCGACAAGCAATAAAAGGTAGTTGTAAATCTTAAAAAAAATATTTAATAAATATATATATATATACATATATATAGATTGAGATACTTTTGAGCAAAGATTTTGAAATTTTTCAAATAACCAAAGGACACGTAGTACATTAAATAAACGCATATACATCTAGGAACACACTCTCACACACACACACACACACACACACACACGCTCACACACACTCACACACATACACATATACATATATATAGTATATATATTTGGAAAAGCTTTAGTCCAGCAAGTTTTTTGTTTTCGAAAAAAGTGCCCATTTTATGGTTTTCATTTCGGTTTGATAGGTTTCGTCAGCCATGCACACACACACACACACACACACACACACACACACACTAACAAACAAACACACACACACACACACTAACAAACAAACACACACACACACACACATGCACACCAATCGCACACACCCACACACATGTTATCGGTTCGTCCAGCATTATAAGGATCATGGCATATTGTTAAAGCAAAAACAAAAACAAAGAGAAATTGTTAAAGTTGATACATTTTTAGCATAGCATATTAACTACATAGTTGTATATCGACGGAGCCAGCGCAACTTGAAATACTTGCAATTGTTGAATTCAGTATTAGGTTCATGATCCATTGTTTTCATTATCTGTTGCTGACCCCCAACCCTTTCCCCACCCCCTTCCTTTCGCTCCTTCATTGTTGGCCAGAACAATGTTGTCCCTTTTTGTGTCAATGCGTTTTAACGAGCGCTCGTTAGAAGGAGGCGACCCAAACAAAGGCAAATGTAATAAAATATAAATGTAAAGTATCCCCAACCCAACCAAAGCTCCCAACCCTTCCCCCGGCCCAACACTTTTGATTCCAAGTAATTTCATTTGCATTGGGTCTGTACATAGAAGGAATTATTGGCATTAGTATTATGATATATTTATGATTTGATCATTTGTAGACCGCAAGAAAGAATAGGAAGCGAACACGTAGTGAAAATTAAAAATGATGTATACATAATGAGCATCAGCAATGATTAAACAATAAAAAGACTTGGCACGTTAACACAACAATTTTCAGAAATGAAAACAAAATTAAAACGAAAAAACAAGCATAAAATCTAAACATTAATTATAAATATGCTAACAAAATGAAAAAGAAGAAGATGAACAACAACAACCAAAATAAAAGACTTAACACTTCGAATATATATTATGAAAGAAAAACAAAAACAAAAAAAAAGCAACTTATATTTACATCTATTGTATATGGCATGAGAACTCTCTAAACATAATTGATAAACAAACAAACGACGACAACGAAAGGCAACAGAAAAAGCAATAGCAAAAGTTAATAAAACTTAACAATGAGCCATGAGCCATGAGCAACAATGAGCAACAATGAGCAATGAGCATTGAGCAATAGAGCATTACGCGTTTAAGGTAACCAAAAAAGTATTATAGCGCATTGTAACTTTGAGTAAATATTTGGGAATTCGTTAAACTATTGCGATAAGTAAGCGAAAACCAAAATTATTTATATACGGCACTCTAAATACCAATATACATACATACTACCATACACATACATGCATATATTGGATATATATATATACATATACAGATACAAATTTAGCTTTTAGTTTATTGATTAGCAGTAAATATATAACTAAGCCGTAGCAACTTTTGGATTTAGCTGCAAAACGAATTGATTAAATGATTATTACTTACCAATATATATATATACTTTATATATATATATATATGTATAAAGGTAGAATTGTTTTTTGGCATATTGTTATCGCAACTTTTGTGCTGCTTTTGACGAGACCAATTGATGTACTTTATACAACGAATATGAAAATCGAATACGAAAATCGAATATGAAAATCGAATATGAATATGAATATATGAAAACACATCTTATGTTTTTGCATATAGGTGCATTGTTGCGATAGATAAACAAACAAAAATGGAACCTACAAGCAATATCTACACACACACACCTAGACACACACACACCTACACCTAGACACACACACAGCTGCGAGGCATAGTTGAAATAGCGTAGAAATAAATCATTTTAAAACTTGTATTTAGAGCACACAACGTAGCAATGTAGAGAAAGTAGCTTGGCAATTACATATAACTATGATTAACAACAACAGATACAAGATACAAGATACAAGATACACGCGACAAGATACAGATACATTTACATAAGTACACAAAGTGCGAGTGCGCCCAAGTTTAGCATAAGCCTACAATTAGACGTACGACTAACAGCACCTTAGTGAGCCAGCAAGAATTCTGTACCTAGAACTACTAAATAAAAATATAAATAAATAATATTTAAACTAAAAAGCACACACACACACACACAAACATATATACATACATGCATGCATACTTATTGATAACAAGAAATGAAAATAATATGCATTATTATTATAATTACAACTTATATACATACACGGGAAATGCGTTTATTATGCGACTATACATTATACATTTTATATTAGATTGTACGCATTATGTATATGACATTCATGTACATCAACACACGCACACACACACACTCACACACAAGTCCTGGCACGCCAGCAACAAGCGAAAGGTAAGAATTAATTGAAATATTTGCGAAAATTTACTTTGCTGGCGTCTGCCTTCGAACGTCAATTTGCAAATTGGTCAATTTCGATTATTATTAACTAAAAACTAAACAAATCGTTTCGTTTTTAATAAAACTAAGTTGTTGAAATTGAGCCGCAAAGAGAGTAACAAAAACAAACAACATCATGAATTTAAAACAAAAAATACAATTTAATAATGTAACAGAAAATGTCTTCAGTTCGATGCGTGGTTTCCATTGAGGTCTGAGTACAGCAAATATATATACATATATATACACATATATATATATAGCATATAAAGTACTTGAACCAAATTGATTTATATATTATTATAATCCAGCATTATAGAGGCCCACAGCTACACATTTATATAAACATTCAAGACATTACAAATACAAATTCAAAAGCAATGGCAAAGTTAAATGCATAGTTACTAACTACTTAAAACAACAAGAAGAAGCAAAGAAGAAGCTAAGAAAGGAAAAGGAAAAGTAAAAGCCAAGCGTTCTGTAAAACATAAACGTGCATAAGTATATATTATATTATATTTTCATAACACATGACAAATTTATACATGACAAATGAAAAATGCGAAGAATGCAAAACAACTTGCGTAGTAAATGAGAAAAACGAACAAAACATAGTAAATACAAATAAAAAAACAGAAAATCTGAAAAAATGTATAAAAAAAAACAAACAAACAAACAAACAAATACTTGAAAAGTGCGTTTCATTTGTGCTGAAAGCAGGCAGGAGGGGGTTGGGGGGCTTGGTAAGCGCTGGGAAACTTTCTGGCCCGGCATAATGGGCCATTTTCAGTTGGGCTTTCGCAATAGATTACCTCAATAAGAAGCTGTCAATGGGCACGTCAAGACATTTCAACTGGATGGAAAGCAATTGCAGTTGCATATTTCAAGACAAGTGAATAGAATTATGGAGAGAAAACCCATTTTAAAACAAGTAAAAAGTCGAGAAACTCAAGTCGGGAATTCCTTAACAGATCTTGATAAAAGATTCAACAGTAAATCCTATTGTGTTATAGAGTATATAGAATATATTCTCAAAAGACAATTGGTGGATGGTTCAAAATTGGTATAGTTATTCAAACTATAGCCATGTTTTGTAGAGGGAGCCTTGACGATGGCTATAAAACGAAAGATACTTGATATGAATATACTATTCAAGAAGCTATTTGCCAAATTTGATGACTCTAGCTCTGATAACTTACGAGATTTGGTCAAAAAACAGGTTATCGATGTCGATTCTTATCGATTACTTGAAAACGTGACAAGTTATCGATTATCGGAAAGAAACTCGTACGAAGCAGGTACTAAGAGAATCTAAGTTTAGGGTTTCTTCCAGTCTCTAGCTCTAATAGGTGACTCTAGCTCTTATAACTTACGAGATTTAGTCAAAAAACAGGTTATCGAAATCGATTCTCATCGATTACTTGGAAACGTGACAAGTTATCGGCTATCGGAAAGAAGTCGTACTAAGCGGGCACTAATAGGAGCTACGTTCAAAATTTCCAGTCTCTAGCTCTTATAGGTTCTGAGATCGTTGCGTTCATACAAACAGAGGAGGATACAAACAGGAGGAGCAGACGGACGGAGGGACAGACGGACAAACAGACAGACGGACATGGCTAAATCGACTCAGCTCAGCTTGAAGCTGATCGATATTCTTTATGGGTCGGAAATGCTTCCTTCTACATGGCACACACATTTTCACAAGTCCGTTATACCCCTTTCACTCAGTTTTACTGGCTCCAGGGTATAAAAAGTATTCAACAGCATCTGCCTGGAACCCTAGAATTCAGCTTTAAAAAAGTTGTGTCTGCGTGGTTCACAAGTTCACGAAGCAAACATCAAGACGGAAAACTAGTCTCGTATGTATCTGCTTATTCTGATGTAACTCGTGAAAATCTGCAGCTGTCCTTGTTGTTGTTGTTGTTGTTGTTGCTATTGTTGTTGTTTGTTGAGCACATTTTCACATATCATAAGGTTTTATGCTTATTAAAAGGCAACAGCAAAAATTGAGCATAATTTATATGATTTGCCTATGAGGCAATCGCAGTAGCAAAAATTCTGTTTATGGCCCCGATCAATGGGACGAGCTCGTCTATGCCCCAGCCCGAGCTCTATGATGTTTTTCGTAGATTGTCCGCCTCAGACGACGATGGCTTATTTACCCGGTGCCCAGTGGCACACATATACCAAATAGTTTGCCGGCGGATGAGCAACCCTTGTGGGGGGCGGGGGGGTTTGAACTGGCGACAACACAAAGTCACTGGAATTTTGGGATTCAACAGAAGCTGGGGCTGGGGCTGGGGTCTAAACTGGCAACAGGGTTCGGTTAGTGGCTGCTGAGAGGGGAGCAAGGGGAGCAAGGGGAGCAAGGGGAGAAAGGGGAGGAAGGGGTCTGTTATCCAGCAAAACAATCAACAGCGCGCTTTTTAAGCCATGCCAGATATATTTTCTAATGCTTTTTTTCTGTAGCTTTCCACATTCACCCTTGTTTTTCACGCTTCGAGCGCTTTATGGGCGTCGTCTCCGTCCGGATTGTTGCTGTTGTTGTTGTTGTTGTTGTTGTTGTTGTCATCCCCGCGGCCAGAAATTGTAGGCTCAATTGAGGTCCCGGGATTGCTATTGGCATTGGGACTTTGTTTGCGGCCGTGGCTATGACTCTGACTGTGACTGTGACTGTGACAGGGATTGGGCTCGGGCTTGGGCTTGGGCTTCTGGTTTTTTTTTGTCGCCTGGCATGTGTCGGTCTGTATCTACAAGTACGTGTATCTTGTGCCTTTGTTGCGCGTGAATTGTTGCCTTGTTTACTATGCCCTTCAAATTATGCACTATCTGGCCTGGTGGGGTGTGCTGGGCGGCGAGTTGCCTTGGACGGAGCGGAGATTGCATTAAGATAAATTTAACTGAATCAATTTGCTTAATAGCCAATTGAAGAGCAAGCCAGCGCGAAGAGGAACAACAACAGCAACAAAAAATAAAGCCAGAAAAACAAAAGCAAAAACAAAAATAGAAATAGCGAAAAAAAAACCCAACCAAAAAGAGAGTCTCCAGTTTTAGTGTCATTTATTTTAACGTTGATTTCTTCCTATCCATTTATTTACATTGCACACTTCTCGCTAGTGGGAACGCCCCCCAACCATGCCCCCTAACCATGCCCCCAACTCCCACCCAGCCACCCCCTGATAATGAAACGCCGTCCAGCTGGCTTAATACAAACGCTCTTAAACAGTAGCCAAAAAAAGAAAGAAAACAGAAAACAATGATAAAAAGACAATACCAGAGAAAGAACAAGTAAATGAGCTCTGGTCGGGCGTGCCTGACTAGGAGACACCCTGTACATTGAGTCGAAATGTACAGATGCCGTCATTTAAGCTACAATACCAGAGAGAGAACAAGTAAATGAGCTCTGGTCGGGCGTGCCTGACTAGGAGACACCCTGTACATTGAGTCGAAATGTACAGATGCCGTCATTTAAGCTATCTTAAGGAATTAGGATATTCCATTGTCAACATTTCTTACATTTTATAGGAATGTAACATATTTTGCTAATGTGAAATATGTTACCCGTACGAAAACACAATCTAAGTCAAATCAAACCGAGCAGCTGTTTATTTAATGTAGCGGTACTTGACACTCTGTGACACTTGCTAATGGAATCGCAGAATGTGAAGTTTGACAATCTAACATGTTTGGAGCTTAGTGGAATCAGGCTATTACATACATACTAACATATATAGTATGTATATACCAAGCCGAGATACTCTATTTCTAAAAAGGAATGTGTTCCTCAATTTGGTGAGGGAGCTGGTAGCTAAGACATACAATGTTCTCTCCAGCTCTTGTAAGCTCCGAGACATGACTGCAAAACCTTATCTTCCTATTCTCTCTCTCTCTCGAAGAACCTAAGATTGACAGATGGACGAACAAACAGCCAGATCAACAGCCAGATCTAGATTAAATCGAGAAAATCAAGAATATATTTATCCCTGCTTGCAACATAAATGTAGACAAAACCAAGATACCCTTTCTCATCCAATGTCAATGGCTACAGGGTATAAGAAACAGTCAACGAAATTTTTCTAAATCTCGAAAGTGGCGGCAAAATTATATAAGCATTGCATAAGCTGCGGCAGGCATTGGCTTCTCTCTCGCAGCTTTGGTCAATTTCAATTTCAACTTCAATTTCAATTTAGCCGAGAGACGACTCCAAAAGTAACCCCATTGCATAAGAAATCTATGCACTGCACTGCCTAAGTACCATTAGTCGGTGGGCGGGGCGGGGCAGGTACTGGGGAAAAAGTGCCTGGCATTTAGAAGCGGATGTTCCGATTCACATTTCGCAATGCAATGATAAAGTTCGCCAGTTCCGGCCGCTCCGGGTCTAAAGACTCGCCCCGCCAGCGAGGGCATTTCAGCAAGAAGCTAAACTTTTCATTCTTAATAAATAAATAAAACAAAAATTAAATAGCCGATTATTAAGTACCCTTTTTGGAGGTAGAAAACATGTGCTAAATATCAATTCCAATCTTGCATTGTTTTCGTGAATGTGGTGAAAACAGGTTCAATCTACGAATCTTAAGGTAAGCCAGTTCGAACCGTCAACTGAACCAGCGACTATTTTGTTTTCCAGCTCTGACGAAATCTTGCATCCACTGGATACTGTTGATGATTGTGGAAAACCGGGCACACGAAACTAATCTCATGGCAAGTAGTTTGTTTAAGCCGTCAACTGAACCAGCGACTATATTTTTGCCAGTTCTGATTAAAACGTTCATCGAATTGGGTACTGTTGAGGAATGTGAGAAGAACAGGCTCACGCAACCTAACCTTAAGACTAGAAGTCGCTTTGAACCAGCAACTATTTGCTTTCCTTTTTAGACGACATTTTAGGTTAAATTAAAGACAAATTCAGTTGCGCTTCGACTAAATCCAAAGAAGTGGACAGCTTAAGGGGAATTAATTTCGATTGGCTTTGGGAGTGGAGCTTGATTCTCTTTTGGAACGACCCTCGCTTAACATATAGAGGGACAGTCAGGTGTTGTCTGGCCAGGTGATACGCACGTGTGTGTGTATGTGTGTGGGAGGGTCCTTGGCCAAGCCAAGCCAAGCTGATTTGCATGACGCCAAAAGGTGCGTAGGCGGGGTAAAAAAAAAGCTCAAATCGTTTGGGGGGAGGAGGGGCCGGGCTTATCGGAGCTGATGAATCTGTTGGAGCTGTTTTGGATTGAAGGTAATTGCCGCGAAGCGCCCATTTTTCGCACGGATCGCTTACGCACATGTCCATAAAAATAGATAGCATGTGCCGAGCGCCGGATATGGCAGCTAGAAGCAGCTGGGAGCAGCTCCTGGCTGGGAAGGACTCCTGTGTTTAGACTATGCAACTAATTACAGGGATTTTAATTATCGCACACGGTGCGCTCAGCTGTTGCCCGGTTTCCTATTGGGGTACATACATATATATGGAATAGACGTCTATTCAAAATTGTTGCTGTTGTTTTTGTGGGTGCAGGCCTAGGCCTAGGCCTAGGCATAGGCACGTCCCGAGCCTAGGCACGCCCTGAACGACAGTTACAAACAGCCCGGGGGGGATTGAGGCAAATCGATTGATTGTGGCCAAACACGCAGCGTTAGACAGGATAAATCAAGCCCCTGACATTTTCTCTAGCGTGCGTGAACTTCGTTAATGCACAAAGCTGAAGCAGCAGCTGGAGCAGGGCCGGCAGCAGGAGCGGAGGCGGGAGAAGGGGACGGGGCAACGGCAACAGGCCCCGGACATATATCCATATAAAAGCCAATATCCAATTCCCGAACTCTGCGCGTAATGGACTGAAATCCAATACAGAAATATGCATGAAACACACACACACACCCAGACACACACACACACATATGTACACACACACACACACACACATGCACACACTCTCTCTAGTCTAGAGACAGACTCCAACGCAGATGTCAAGGAAATATGCGCCGTTTAGTCACAACTGTCAGTTTTCAATTGATTTTTCGAGCAACTGGCTGCTGCGTGGGGCTATGGAGGGGTGGGGCGGGGGGAGTGGAATGGGGTGGAGCGTCCATCAAAGCCAACAAAGCAAATGTGAAAACATTAAAGCCATTTTGGTCGAAATATGAAATATGGCTGCGATAGTTGCCCATTCCCCCATTCTTCCATTGCCCATTGCCTTGGCCATGCCCATTTCCATTTTGGCAGCGCCCGCAGCTCGCTCAGCTCCTGTCTAGATATGGGCGTAAAGCGTGTTTTTTTCTTCGTGTCACGACGGACACGTGCTGGCAAAACTCTATTTTTTGACTCCTCCGGTTGGGTCCATGCAGAAGGGTTTCTTCTAACGTGGCACACGCTCTGAAGTCAGACTAGGCATATCTTTTGACTTAAACTCATTTCTTGGCTCACAATTTTTACCTTCTAGAATATTAGTTTAAGACTTTTGCAGACATTAGTCAAGTTAATACCTCGCAGTTCAATCCATCCTGAGACGACAGAACGGATTCATAATGAATTTAAAAAATTCATTCATGAATTCAAAAATTAACTATTATTTATCTCTATATAAAGCTGTTTATCCGGACTGACGGACTGACTGATTGATTGATTGATTAACAGACTGACTGACTAACTGACTAACTGATTGATTGACAAACAGACTAACTGACTGACTGACTGATTGGCTGAATGATTGAATGACTGACTGATTGATTGACTAACAGACTAACTGACTGACTGACTGATTGATTGATTGACTAACAGACTGATTGACTGGTTGATCAACTCCTAGCCCAAGCCGTAAGAGTTAGGAAACTAGGAAATTTTCACTGTAGTTCCCTTACGTGGCTAAAATTTACATTTAGACGCGGTTTCGGCAAATTCCACCAGCATGTGCGTAAAATCGCGAAATGCTTTGGTATAGTTTTTATCGTGCCTGTCGAATTAGTTGGGAACCGATGACCGCGAGGTCATCTCTAGACCCCGGCGTTCTGTGCGTTTCGCTTGGCCGCCAAAAACTTGTTTGCCAGTCATGCAGCAAGTCAATTTTCGTATCGTCATTGTTAACATCATCAATTTGTGTGCTTAATTTGGAAACTGACGCGCAACAAAAGGGAGACAAAGGCCAAGACGTGGTAGCGAGAGGTATCGAGGAATCTCGCCCAGGAGCAGAAACTACCTTTAAAGGCGAGCAACATAAATTGAGATGCTGGCGAATTGTTTATTACATTTCGCACACTTGACGAAAGTGCGGCGATAAATGCCAAAGAGCTCATATATGGCCAGGACCAGGATATGTGCAGGACTTAAGGGTACGTGTAGATGTCAATGGGGCTGGGTGTGATTGTGGATAAAACGAAGGAGCCTTGGGGGCCGAAAATCAAAACAATTGCAGCTCAATTCAATTGCTCGCATCGAGCAGGACGAGTGTCCTGGCTGGGTTCATGAGGTTATGATTTGGGCTGGCAACCCTAGAATAAACAGTTACGATTGTGTTACAATTTGTTACAACTGTAAATGTGTGCAAGGCGAAAGCTGAGAAAGCTCTCGAGGGACTTTTTAGCCAATATAAATTTTGATCCTTCTTGAAAAATGGCAGGCAAACATAAATAGCATCAAGTGGAAAACTGAACGTTAACGAACAAGTTGCAGAGGGAGGGGGAAGTGACAAGGGGAGAGGAGAGAGGGGAGTGAGGGCGTAGCGGGTGGGCGGGGGTGTCGACGACATAAATGAGTGGCGGACTGAGCGCACATTTAGCAGCAAACAAACAGACTTACACGCACACACACACACACACACACAAGCACAAACAACACACACACAAGCACAAACAACACACACACGCGCGCACACACACGTACACACCCACACGCATAGCCGACACGCACAGCGGCTGTGAAGGACAGCCAATGTTAGAGCTACACACATGTGCCTGTGTATGTGTGTACATGTGCCCTGTGTCTGTGTGTATGTGCCTGGCCCGTGTACATGTGCCTGTGCCTGTGCATGTGTGTGGGTTGCTTGTATTTGTAATAAAAGCGATGAAAATGGCAACAACAACAATGACAGCAGAAAGGAAAACGAAATGGCAAAATAAATTGAAAGAGAAACAAATAAAAATCAACGAGAAAGGCTGCAAAAGTGGCGGAAAAAAAACGAAAAGGAAGCACAGAGAGAGATGAAGAGAGAGAGAGAGAGAGAGAGAGAGCGAATTGTAGCAGTAGCAAGCAAATATTGAACGCACAATAACAACAACACACACAAACACACACACACACACACATACAAACACACACAAGTTGAAGGAAAATAATCGTCGATAAAAAGCTGGCGCCAAGATACCCGTAATATGAGCTAACCATTGCCCCTGCCCGGCCTGCGAGAGAGGGAGAAGCAAGACGCAATCCCCTCCCTCCCTCTTGCCACCACCCACCTCCCGCATGGCAAGTGGCTTCGCACATCACAGGGCATTATTGGGTGACATGTGAAGAAGCTCTAGGCTTGAAGCCCGAACAGCTTCGGCCTTAGCCCACTTGAATTTGTGTTTTACAAGATACAATTCGGTTAATTCCAAAGAAAAGTTAGTCGAGCATGCCAACTGAGTGGGAGCAGGGAAAACTAGACTTTTCCTTGGCCCCAAGGATCGAAAAACTGAATGCAAATTAACATTTAAAAACCAAACAAAAATGTCAAAATCGAAACAATATAAGAGAACTTTTTTTGACAATTAAACAGATCATATCTGAGGTCCTTTTGTGTTTTCGGGCCCCCACTAGATATAAAAGTTTTCGATTCCAAATGATGAAAAATGTTCGAATATGGGAGAGATAATGTTTTTCAATGTATTTAAACTGAAGTGCCTCGTAAAAGGAGCGTTCAGAACAAAGCCAAAACATAAATTCGGAATTTTGAACTCTAGCCAAATATTGATGGGATCAATCATGTGTCCTTTCCGTCTGTAGCACAAATTTGTCATTTTACAGGGTATGAAAACATTTAAAATGCGCCGCTCTAAGCTAGCCTCGCGTTCGCGTTCACAGCTCCCAAATGGCTTAAAATTGATGGCACAAATAAAAGAACTGGACAGGAGTCACCCGAAAAAAACACGAGCAGCAGCAAATGTTGGGGGGGACAGTTCGATTTCGATTGGATGCCCGCAGCAGCTTCACCTCTCCCCTCCCCCCTGCCCATGCAGTGGTCAATCACCTGCCAGTGCGCAAGAAATGAAAACACAAATAAATTAATATTTGGCTTAGTGAAATTCAATTTCTTTACGAGTGTCCTGTGTCCGTTGAGACGACAAAGAGGTCGACAGGGATACGACTGCCAGCTGACGATAAAACGCTTTCGTTTTCAGGTAATTGCTTGTAAGTGGAATAAACATAAAACGAAAAGTGAATATTTATGACATTCGAGTGGTTACTTTGATAGCAAGCGAGCTACCCATTTAAATTCAAATGCCAACGGCCAACAAAGTGTCCGATTAGCGTTTCCGCAACAAACTACTTTCGATAGACGGAGACCGTTTCCGGTATTTAAAATTTCGTTTTAGTGATTTGGTATTTAGTATATATATTGCCTACGATAGTTGCATTAAATCGCAACATGATAATAATTCCTTTTAAATTCAGTTAAATATATAAATACATTATCAGTTTCTTGTGCACTCGGTATTTTTTGCATTCGGTATTTTAAGCAAGGTCAAATGCAGCCACATTGAACAGCTGATCGCAGCTCAAAACAGTATCAGCTGTCTGTTGTCTTTGATACGAAAATTTTAAGTGATATCCAGATCGGTTAGATTTAATTAAACTATAAAGTGCAAATCTTGGGAATGTACTAAGCTAGTTAGACTGATTAAGATGAGCGCCGCACAGCAAGCGAAGGCGCTGTTGATACGCGCTGTCGAGTGCGATCAGAGCGGACGAATTTTGGAGGCGCAAACGCTTTATCAAGATGGCATTGCCCAGTTGATGACGTTCGTCAGCACCGAGCCGGACGAGGCGAAGCGCAAGGGGTTTCTAACCAGAATCAAAGAGTATATGGATCGAGCGGATGCCATCAAGGCACGCGTCAACGGCCAACTGATGCTGGGCGAGGTCGTTAGCCACCTGTCGATCGAGGAGAACGATACGGGATACGATTACGATCAGATATTCGGCAAATATATGACCGATCGGACCATAGAGATTATGCTCGAGGAGCCCTACCTAAGCCAAAACTATCAGGTAAGCGTTAGGCCTATAATTTAAAACAGATTTAATACTAAAACCCTTTGTTTTGCAGTACCAAAATCTTATACGCTTCCTGGAGCTGGCCGTGACAAATTGCAAGGGACTGAAATACGTGCGATTAGTCACCAAAAAAGATGGAGCAAATCCGGAACAGCAATCAAATAACCTTGACCAAATCAAAGCGGATCTAGACCGCCGACAGATCTCCTTCTACATCAAGTACGAAGACACATTGCACGATCGGAAAATATTGTAAGCTATATTATCTAACATAAATCTTATCTAATCTGTTCTATTTTCAGCCTGAGCAATGGTTATATTATCAAAATTGGACGAGGACTGCACTTCTATAAGCCATCCAATCCCCTGTACTCCATCGGCCTGACCAACTACAGGTACAGAAAGTGCCTGCAGACAGATGTCGACATTTGGCGAACTTCGCGAATTCCCAATTAAATAAGAGACAATCATCGATTCCAAGAAGCAGTTAGAAAAGTCGAAAGTATTTTTGTGTGAGTTTTAACGTTTAAATTTAATAATAAAGTTTTTCAGCTTTGTATATAACTTTTTGCAAGAAAACGCCCAGGCGAGAGAGCTGCAGATTTTTCGGTGTGCTATAAATTTTGCAGTCGCGTGGAATATATGAATATGGCTGCAGGGACGGGGTTTTTTTTTTTTTTTTTGCTGTTTAAAATTCATAACTTTGCTGGCACTTCGGATGCGGAGGCAGCTGCACAGCTGGTTGTCTGCCTTGGAAGCCGGCTACTGTCTGTTGGCTGCTGTTTTAAATGCCGCTAGCAGCGGGCGGCCAATGCAGTTGCATAAAAGACAGAAACGGAAGCGCGCTCGATACCTCAACCATTGTCGCTTAAAAGGAGTCGCTGTGTCCTTAACGTTGCCAGAGCAGAGCACAGAGCTTAAAGCCTTCGAGCTCAACGTCTCCGGCTCGCACTCTCGGCTGGCAGAGACATGTGCGTGGATAATTAGAACTGCGCCACAGTTGGCTGCACATTCTCATTGCCGGGCCGAGAGACAGGGTCCACCTTTTGGTGGGGGCCACACACAGAAGCACACATACAATATATTTTCAATTTACTTGGTGGCATGCCAAGGATTTATCAACAGATGAAGGCAATTGTTACGCGCCGCGATGAGCCGGCCTAATAAATTGCACCAGAGCTAAAATGCTTTGCTCGCTTTTAAATTTTATGGCCCGTAAGAAGGGCACACTAATGCGACTGTCAAGCCAAAACCGAAACCCCCGGCCCACGCCCACAGTTTTTGCCACCCCTAATTTTGGGTTTTAGCACGAACGAAGCGTCTGCAACTGAAATTGTGACTGGGCTTCCATTTGGGCTAAGCTGGCTATTCATTGCTGGGATCATCTAAACAAGCAACAAGAGGCACAAGCCGAAAGCATGCCCCAAATTGCGTAAGGCAACGGCCTAGGATTTTCGGCGCTCTTGCGGCCTAACCTGACAATTAGATGGTTCAGTTGCTGCCAAAAAGGAAATCTGTAACTAAAGCAACTATATTCAAACAAGACTAGCTACAGATCCAAATACGAAGAGCGCGAGCTTTAAAGTCTGGCTACAGTTGCAATGTTTTTAGATATTCGGCATGAAAGATGTTATATTGTGAATATAATATACTATGCTATAAAGGCAGTTCCCCAGATTCCTGTTGAATTATACCTTTTTATAAGCTCAAATTATTGAGATATTGTGAATTTTGCACAAATGTTGTTGTTTTTGCCAAGAACCTTCTTTTCGACGGATCGTTCCTATGGCAGCTATATGATATAGTCGTCGGATGTTGATAGGATTTTGCAAATATATAAGGAGCTTAGTAAAACTAATAAATGCCAAGTTTGGTCAAGATATCTTGATAAACTAGAAAGTTTTCCATACAACAACTTAATTTTCGCCCGATCGTTGCTATGACAGCTATATGATATAGAGGTCCAATATTGATAGGATTTAGTATATATATGAAGAGCAAAGCAAACATAACAAATACCAAGAATGGTCAAGATATCTGGAAAAACAAAAAACTTTTTCATACCAGAAAGAAAACAAGGACTGGGAATTGCTTTGATACATTTTTTGTCTTTGACAAAGGTTTTGACCGTGAACTCAACCCTCTAGCGACTATATAGAAATATTGACAGATCCAAATACTTATTATATATCATATATATATATATATATATAGTAGTCCGATGTATATATATATTACACATATATGTGAGTAAGGAATGTCTCTTTTTAAGGAGCTGCGAGGAAATGCTTGTTGATGTTGCTGACGTGGCGCAAACAAATAAGCCAACCACGTCGACTGCTACTGGAATGCCAAGCAACAGTTAACAACAAATCCTTGCCACGTTGTCTGCCAATTTGTGCGTCCATGAATGCAGTTGTTAAATAGAAAGGAAACTACAATACACGCATAACCAGGGAATTAAACAGAGTCCGTGGCACAAAAGGCAGCCAACCAAAAGCATAACTAATCCGCATCTTTAGCTCCACACGCGCCAAACTAGACGGAAGCAAGGGGCTGAAGGAGGCACATTTCCATTGCGAGGAGTGCGGCAAGGATCTGAGTGGTAAATGTTAAGCGGAGAGTTTTAGGTTCAGCACTTATGACATTACATTTTATGCGAGGGGGTGTGTGTGGGAGTGGGTGAGTGTATATGGGTGTGTGTGAGTGTGTGTGCTCTCTATTAATTTGCAATGGCTGGGAAAGCAACCCCACGTGGCACAACAACAGCAAGGGGAACGCCTACCAAAATGCCGACGCACACGATTGTTGTGGCAAAGATTTGTGAAAGCGCCACGTAATTGACTTTGCTGATGGTTGTCCTTGTTGTTGTCCTTGTTGTTGTTGTTGTTGTTGTTGTTGTTGTTGATTGCGTTGCTGTTGCTTAAAATTATCATGGTCCGCCCTCTCCACCTCCCCTTAACTATGTATCGCATTATGTACACATATACTTATGCCGATTTACGCATAAAACTCGGACAGGGCGAAAGTCCAAGCCGAAGGCAAAAAGGCAAGGCAAGGCAACGGAAAAAAAATCAAATAAAATAAAAAAGGATGGCGCCTTCCGAAGTAAACATTTTCTTTATTTTTATACCCATTGAATATAGCTAGAAGGGGTATGTTGCCTTAGAGCAAATGTATGTAAGAGTCGGAAGGAAGTTTCTCTGACTAGGACAAAGAGCTGAGACTTGTAATTATGTCTTTTATAAAACTTTTTTCTTTATTCTCATACCCACTGAATATAGCCAAAAGGGGTATAATAACCTTATGAAAAGTCGGAAGGAAGCTTCTCCGACTAGGACAAAGAGCTGAGACTTGGAATTATGTCCTTTATCTTGATTATATAGCCTCCCTCCTATAGTTGAGGGAACTGTCTGGGTATCTCCTAGTCGAGTACAGCCTGTTGTTTTTTTTTTTGTTCATTTTTTTGTTTTTATTATTGCTGCCAGCAGCAGCAGCAGCATAGACTAGAACAACAAACGGCAACTGGCAAATGTCCCACTTGTTACAAGACCCTGCCTTGCTCTGCTGCGGGTGGGTCGGGGTTGGGGTCGGGAGGTTGGGTCTACAAAATTGGGCCATAACTTTTGTTTTGCTACGTAAAATGGCGCCAAGCAACCTATATAGGCCAGACAGCACAGCAGAGCACATAAAGTCGACTCTTAACTCTCGAACTACAAACGAACAGCAATTGGAATCAAAAACGTGCCATCAAACGGGCAACGCATCAGTTTTGATCGCATATTGCGTATACGCAACGCGTGGCAGCCACACACACCCACACAGACTTTCGGACACACACATTTGGCCGCTAAGCTGAGGTCAACACTGGCCGCATCATTAGCGCCCCGGACCGCAGCTCCATTAAGAGCCAAAACACCGAATGACAACTGGCTAAAGTCTCAGGCACTGTCCGAATATGAACTAAAGTGATTTTCAAATCTATCTGTCTGTCCCTCTGTCTGTCTGTCTGTTTGTCGGGCGGGCACTTTGGTAGCCTTTGTGGCTGCTCCTTTTGCTAGCAGCGCAGTTTGGCGCCAGTGTTGCCAGCTGCTCCCAAAAAGTAGCTAAATCCAATGTTAACGAGCAAGAAGGATCGAAGATTAAATACCCTTGCAGACACATTTCGAGCCAACATTACAATACCCTCTGCAAGGGTATAAAAATGTCTAAATCAACTTTCTGCTATCAATTGGCAAAAGAAATGCTGGATAAGTTTACAATTTCTAGTGTAAAAAAGAGCTTAATTTAGCTAGAAAATGGCTGATTTGGCTGACTTGGCAGCACTGGCCAACAGTTGGCTCGTGCTAGGCTAGATTAAAAGCTGTCACAGCCCAAACAAAAGCAACCGCAGCGCCAACAATTCACAAAGGATAAGCAAGAACAGGAACAACAACAACAACAACAACAACAACAACAGAAACAGTTTTGTTATTGTGTGCGCTTTAGATTTGCAATGTATGCCGATTTATAATCAATCAATGTCAGCGCAAAATTCGAAGTGGGCACCAGCGGGGGGTGGGGTGCGTGTGTCTCAGGGGCAGGGGAAGGGGAACAACAGGAAGCGTATGCTGCTGCTGCTGCAAAAAAAGGCGTTCATTAGGCCACAGACGTCATGGCAAGGCCAACCCAAAGACGCTTTATAAATAGTGCGTGCATAATCGGGCTCAATCTAGGCATATTAAAAGCCCAACACATCGCAGCACCCCCAACCCCCACCCACCCAACCCCTAGCCACGGTCCAAGCCCACCCACCGTTTTATTGATAATTTTTAAGCCAGAGATGGCAGCCCAACCAGCTAACATTGCCAAAAATGATTCGTTCTTTGGATCAACGCAAGCATTGCGAATCGATTAAGGACGAAGGAACAAAAGGGAAATTGCAAAAGTAAACATATAAAATATATACATACGTCCAACAGACGAAAGTTTGTAGCATAAATAAATCGAATGTTGATGATTATTACAGTAATTTTGTATGGATCGATTAAGGACGAAAGCACAAAGCGGAATACGTGAAACTAAAACTGAAGCTCAATAAATTTTCAACAATTATTATAATAATTATTGATAAAAAACAAAAACAACTGTCACAATTTTGTGCATATAAAACTTTTGAAGTTTTATAAATAAAATAAATTTATATAATTAAAAACATTCTCAGCTGTCTTTGGCTTTTAAACTTTGGATGGATGTCAGTCCAGATTGTCCTGAACCGTTCGCCAAGTAAATTGTTAGAAGATGCTTTAAATTCACAAACTGCCTTTATTGTGTATCCCCTCCTCTTTTTGCGCACCCCCCCCCCCCCCCCTAAGAGAATGGACCAGGCCTAGGTAGTCTTGGATGTTTAATGACTTGACTTGGCTTTGACAGTGTTGACAACTTGGCAGCGGAAAGTAAGTCGCGGGCATTAAAACGCCGAATTGTAATTTGAGTAATTAAAATTTGACACGATAATCGAATGGCCTGGCCCCGAGCAGGTAAGCCGCAGTAATTCTCAACTCTGTCTAGATATATATAGCTATATACATATATATATATATATATATATGGGTATATAGGTGTGTATACTTATAAGCAGGCAGTCAATGTCAAGCCACAGACTATTAAATACACACGCAGGCACGCAAAAGTGCTGAAAAACAAAGCCCCGGCTAAGGCAAAGGCAAAGGCAAAGACGACTCCGAGACGGAAAAGCAGCCAAAAGCAGCTTCCATAATTCGCTTGACGACTCTCCGGATTCGTGGGGAGTAAAAGCCATTAAAGTAACAACCAGGCACAGCACGTTTTTACGGCGTGGCATTGAGCTAGAGGATTGGGGTTGGGGGGTTAGGATGGGGGTTGCTGCTGTTGTTGTTGGTGGTGAAACTCAATCGTAAGCGCAGCAGAAGCATCATAAACGACGGCGTCGGCATTTAGAAAGCGCAGATATTCCTGTCAAAACGATAAGCGCGCCTTACAACCCAGCCCAGGAGCCGGAGCAGGAGCTGGAGCAGGAGCTGGAGCTGGAGCTGGAGTGGGAGGAGCAGGAGCAACAGCATCAACAGCAGCAACAGCCAAGCCGAGCAGATGCACTCCGAGAAAAACTTTGCAATCTGAGAATATTTACTTGAATATTTTTAAATTAGCTTTGCGAATCGAACTTGAAGACCAACAATTGGTTCGAACCGTGAATGGAAATAATGCCTGAAACCCAGCTTGAAACTAGATTCTTAGATTTAAAGTTGAAGGAATTGAGAATTGAGGTTTTTTCTCGCAGTGCAGAGGCTGACAGGATTTTTATGCCAAGTGCTGAGCTGCGTCTTTAAACGTTTTGTGGCCAAAATAGCTGCTGGAGAAGGGGTGTGGCTGGAAAGGCTGGGAAGGCTGTCCCCCTTGGCTCTGTCGCCTGTCGCCTTTTGCCTTTGCGCCTGGCATTGTCATTTATGTATCTATTCGGAGCGGCTTTTCTTGCATTGCTTAAATGCCTTACGGTAATTTCATTCACTTACGCGCACATAACTTGCAGAACTCACGTATTCGCATTCGCATTCGCACATTTTGGTTTTGTCTAAAAGGCACTGAAGGGGGCAGGCGTGAGGAGGGAGAGCTGGGGGGCTGGGTCTCAAAGTTATGGGCCCTCCAAGGTGCGTAATGACATTCGTGTGATAAGCGACACGCACGCGCCTCCAGGACATGGCCCAGATCCCTAGCCAGATTCAGATCCAGCTCCAGCGACCGGGACTTTGAAATGCAGCTAATGAGGCGACGGCTTTGGCCTAACAACAAACAAATATGTACATAAATCTTTAGGCCCAAATGACCGCAGTTTGGCCAAGACGATCGCGAAGAAAAAAATATGGATTGCTGCCTAATCACCTACAGCTGAGATGGCTGCGGGTTGGGGGGGAACAACATTCACCTAAGCCGCACAAATCCCAAAATATTTCACAACTTTATCCCCTTAGGTGGCATTTTGTGGGCAATGCGAAAAGTAAAGCAAAAAAAAAGGAAGAGTACTCTGGTCGGACGTGCACGACTAGAAGATACCCTGACAAAATACCGAGCTGCCTTAACAAGGAACTTAATGTCCCTCTACACACCCTTCCCTTAGCCCAACTCTATGGGAAACTCTTATTTGATAACCTTCGGTATTCATAGTCCGATCAGTATCAAAATCTTGGCTTGAGGCTATAGCCTCATACATAGATTTGTCTCGATTTCATCAAAACGTGGCTATCTGTCTTTTGGTAGATGCCTCATGCCTCTAGCTTATTTATAGCTTCCCAGATCAGACCCAGATGAATACGGAGAGACAGACGGTCGGACGGAGAAGGCTCCATCTGCCCGTTACAAACCTTGCCAAATAACGATCATACCCTCACCCAATTTTCAATGGGCTTAGGGTATCGAAAGAGAACCCAGCAACATGGGCATCAGCACGTTAATCAAAATGTAAGAACCTCCCCGCACCAAGCAAGCATCCAGCCAATCCGTAGTCGCATCCGTATCCGTATCGCGCAGACACTTGAGTCGAGGCCGAAAAATTTTAATGGCTCAATAAAAATGCCATTTGCGCTGCTAGCAGCAGCAGCAGCAGCAGCTCGCCTGCAGTTGGCCCGCAGAAAGTTGGCTTTAAAGGCACGCCACGGCAAAAACAAAAGCCAAACAAAGCTTAACACATTTTGCCGCAAATGCTTATCTAATCAGCGCCAAGTATCCTGACACCTGAGATGCCGGCAGCTTCCGATCCGGCTCTGGCTCCAGCCGGGCAGCTGTCAGGGCATTAATCTGCAATTGCCAAAGATTTCCGCTCGAAATCGAATCAAATGTAAATCAGCAGCAGCAGCAGAAGCAGCAGCAGTTGCCACAGCGTGGGGCAGCTAGGGGGGATGGGGAAGGGAGGGAAGCAGTCGAAATGGGGGGGGTTGGCAAGTTGGCCAGAACTAGTTGCACATCTCGTGGCGTTTATTGGGCATTTATTTTTGCCACCCATTTTGTTTGCGGCGCGCTTTATCAAACAGAAAATTTAAAAAACAAACAACAACAAGAACAAAAACAATGGCAACAGCAACTGCTGCTTTATTGGTTCTCCGAAAAGCGATTCGTGCCTTTTACACAGATTTCCCAAACATTTAAAAGTGCGAAAAGATCAAAGCGAATTCCAACTTATTGTCCCCTCTGCTTGGTGCTGGCTGCTGCTGCTGCTGCTTCTCCTAATCCCAATCCCACCGCCCACTGCCCCGCCCATTGACTAACAAGCTGCGCAGAAGAAAAACTATAAATTTCCCTGACCCTGTCTCAACCTGATGATGTGGCGTATTTGCTTGTAAACATTTGACGAGTTCTTTACCCAAAAAGAAAAAAGATAGAAAATAATCATAATAATGCAGAAAAAAACCAGAAGAAACTGGCCCCATTTTGGCCAGCTGCTGGAATCCTGGAATCCGCCTCGCTTCCAAATTAAATCGGCAGCAACTGGCGCTCGGTTTCGGCCAACTGATATTTTGCTGGCGCTGCCAAACCGCATATCAAACTGTCGACCATTTACCATTTCGGGCTACAACGAGGTGCGGGCCGTGCCAAGTGCTTTTGGCTGCCTCTTGTTTTCATAACAGACCCCCTCCCCTCCCCGCTCCCCTACCCCTTGACTTACCACCCCTCTTCGCACTCTCCAACTCGAACAACTTTTGACGCCAGTTTGTCTGCCGCGCCACGCCTTGGCGGCCTGCATTCGTGCGAACAAAACTCATAGATGCCCTTTTTTATTGTATATACCCTAACAATGGGGTGAGACGAAAAACTCTTGTAGCCGGGCAGAATTAATGCAGAAATATTTAAAGCAGAAATATATTAGCTTAACTTAAAAAGAATTGCAAACAATCACCTCTGAAAAAAACTACAAAGCTCGTCTTCCACCTATTTTCCACCCTTCGAAAGAAGGCGGATTTCAAATCCCTTTAGTCTTCACTTGCGTCAGGCACTAAAAAACGAATGCAGCTGAGCAGAATAAAGAGTATCTTTCTAGCATCTTATTAATTTCTATCTTTGCCTGTACATTGATCACGTCTCTAGAAGATTCACTGAAGTGAAAACCTTGGTTCGAACTCCAATTTTCTCAAATATCCCAAAAACTATTAAGACAAGATGCATTTTAATTGTATCATTTGCTGACTTATGTGAGAGTAAGAGCTCCCATCCACTTTGGCACTTCGATATTTATAGAGTATCTCTCACTTCGGCGTGCCAAAGGGAGTTGGATTCCTATATCGTCAGCTGTGAGGAGCTGCTGCATCGGGGGCAACTAGCTGCAGTTGTTTACACGTGCCTTTGTGTTGCGCCGCTGACGCGATGCGTGTGTTCCATAGCCCAATGCTTCTCCAGACTGTGCCCGCTTCCCCTTCCCCTTACCCTTCCCTCTTCCTTAGCCTTACCCTCTCCCTTAGCCTTTCCCTCTCCCTTTCCGCTTGCCCTTGCCCGGCACTGCATGAAGTTTTGCGTACTCTTATTTACATACAAACATACAAGGCACATAAACACGGCAACCGATTGCCAAGTGCAGCAGCAGCCCCCTCCCCCCCCCCCCCATTCACCTCTTTCCCCCACCCCCTTGCTCAACCCCTCTACTACGCTGAGTTTTCCCATGAAAATAAACACGAGCTGCTTCTGGCAGTCGCCAAGATGTCTGCGCTGCGCTTTCGCCCGGGTCGCACCTGATTGAAGAGGGACAGGGGTAAGGCAGGGGAGGTAGGGGGGAGCAGGTAGGATGTGGCAGGATGTTGCCTTGTTGCCGCATTTTAATAATGCATCGAAATGAAAGTGGCTGTCAACTAGAGATTTGACATCTGCTTTGTGGCACGACAAGGATCGATGATGGCATGTCAGGTGCGTGGCACGTAACGCCCCGGCCCCCACCCCCCGCACCACACCTGACATTGGGGGATTGGTGCCTAGTGCGCGGGATTTGTGGGTTTATGCTGTGATAATTGACCTGAAGCGGAAAGGGGAGTAGGAGGTGGGTTGGATAGGGGAGGTGGGAGGGGAGCTCATTAGCACACGGGAACGGGCCGCAGTAACTCATAAATGCCATAGATCTCTCTCTGGGCCCCAGCAGCTGGCCTGGTTGGAGGGCATAAACACGCGCCGCTTGGACTCTTTGAAGTGCAAATTACCCGCGGGGTCAACCAACATGAAGAAGGTGAGGGGCACAGAGCAGGAAGAAGCTGAGCAGCAGCGAGGCAGTTAAGAATGCCCGAGCATCTAATAGATCTTGAGAATCTGTTTAATGACTATCCACTTGAGAAGCTTTTGAAGCAGTTGCTATTTTAATGTGGTCGATATTCTAAATTTAAACAAATAAACAAAAAAACACTCGCACAACAAATATGTTACCTGGCCCGCTGCTTGTTGAAAGTTTATTGTTTTTAAAGCTGTGCGAGGCGAAACTGTTTGATATTTCTCTTTGCCGCTTCTTGAGCATCCGTTAATTTGCGAATCTTTTGAGATTCATACGCAGCAAAACAAACTGAATGAGCTCGGCGGCACAACCTCATAGATCACAACCGGCCTCCCCGGGTCCCCCCACCCTCCAACTGGTACAATAATTACAGCCCGGAAGCAATTAGCGCTTCACTTTTCACATCTGATTGTCTTCCATATATTGCACAAATCGAACAGAGTAGATATTGCAGCTCAATCAGTTTTAGTTTTTACTTGGGATTAGCCTGGGATAGAATACCTGCCTACTTCTATTCTTAAGACCTTAGAACCCAACAAGATCTAGAGCCCGGAATTCCAATTTTTAATAAGAATATAATCCGAACCTTAACCAAAACCAAAAGCACAGCCGAACTGCAAGTGCAGACGAAACAGATTTATAGAAAAATAGTTTGGTTCTGAGGAAAATACTTCAAATGAAGAGTTAGCCCCGAAGTAAAGAAGAGGTAGAGATTTAATTGTATATGACACTATGTAGTCTACAATATTTTCAGCACGACGAGCTGTTGCTGTTTAAGAACTAAACTGTTTCATTATGATATTTAAAAGATATGAAAAGCCAACGTTAAAGCCAAAACCAACTCAAAGAAGAGAAAGATGCTGGCTCGAACCAGAAACAATCGCTTAAGCCGCAAAATTACTCTTACTAAAATAGTTTGCATACTAAGCATTGAAATATTCTCAATGTACACAATTTCTTCAAAAAAGTATTATATTGGAGGTTTATAGGTATATGGGTACTTTGGAACCATAAAAAGAATACCAATATTACCAAATTCTGACTCAGTTTGAGAAAGTTCAGGTTTAACCTGAACTTTGGCCACCTTTGTGCATGATTTCATTGGAAATTTCGAAGTGTGTTACGATTTTCCAACTCCTGAGAAAACTGTTAACTAAAGTTAAGCCAGCACCTGCTGGTAAAATATTCGTTGACATTCGAAAGATTTTCCCTCGACTGCAGGTCAATAGCCACATTATGGAACACGTTTCCATATTCCGAATCCTGCTGCCGACTTAACAAGCCCATCAAGATACTATATATATTTATATATATACATAGTTAAGAGGAGAGGGGGGAAAGAGGAAAGCTGTGCCACGCAACTAGTGTCAAGAATCGCATAAATTTCCGATTCCGGGCGGCATACAAATGCGTTGGCTCTCAAAGTGTGCCATTTAATGGCCACCAAAGGTCACGTTCACACCGCCGTAATGGCCAAATGGGGCCGGGGCGCCCGCGCTCTGACAATTCAGGTAATGCGGATAATTTGCTGTCAATGATGTGTAACGCCGAGGACAACAATTTTGATGATGATGAGAAGGAGAAGGAGGACGAGCAGGAGGAGGGGGGAAACGGCGGCTGCTCAGGAGAATGTTGTTGTAGGCATATAGCTTCTTGTGTATTTGTTGTCAAACAACAGCACGCCGCTAATAGCCCAGCTCTACAAATAGGGCCTCAGACCTGCGACTGCATTTAACGGCAGCTACCCTATAAATAGGTCCCAACTAGAGGTGGACACGGGCCGTGCTTATCGACGGTTCGTCGTGCGTGATTCGTGTGCGTGTTGCCTATACGAGGAACGGTATCTTTAAACAATAAGAAAATGATCATTCCGAGCGGATTTCCTAAACGAAGAACAGAATCTTTCAATTCAATTCAAATATAACCAGTAACAACAATATATCCAAATATAACTTTCCAATCCCAGTCGATAGGTTGTTTTCCACCAAGACCTTAAAGTTTACTATTTCGAGCTTTCCAATGCTCAACTCTAGAAAAGGGACGAAATTGAAGGACAGAAGTTAATTAAAGATTGAGAAAGAGATGTATTTTGTTGTAAAAGAGATCCCAATGTTCCTATTCTTAAATTTTAACCGTAAAAACAATATAAGCAGGTTTATTTTTCAACTCAAACTCAGTCGATAGTTCGCAAAGCCCTTAAAAAGACTAATTCGAGTTTTCCGATATAAAACCTTCGAAGAAGAACGAAATTGACGAGTGGAAGTGAATTTGAAGTTGACATAAGATAATTTTTCGACAGATTTGAGCTAGCCGTGCGAGCTCGAAGAATTATTTAGTTTCGTGTTCGTTTGGGGGGAGACAAACAAGCACGACACGCGCTCATCTCTAGCGACAGGCAGTTGTTAATGTTTGTTGCGGGGCACTTTTGACAAATAGCCCAGAAAAGCGGAGGGTGTGAATTTGATCGACGATTTGTTGGTTTTGATTTAAATGCAACTGCACGTCGAGTGAGCCAATCAAATTTTTGACAAGGTGTTGACTCGACGACATGGAGGGATATATCGGGATATGGGATAAGTAGTTGGCCATAAATCAGGGCAGATCCGAGATACACGCGTCGATCGACAAGATGTCACGGGCTATATAAACCATAAATGCAATTGTCGATGTTTCTCGGTTTGATTAACTTGCGGTTCGACTAAACAAAACAAAGAAGAAAAAATAGTCGAATGGGTGTTTTATGGCTTAACGTGACGTATCGAAGAAATGTAGGAAAAACAATGTTGTTTCAGACTTGTGAATGTTTGCTTTTTGCGGCAATAAAATGTAAATCTATTTGTTTCCAATACTATTCCCAGCATAGATCTAAAAATAAGCAAGGGACAATCGCAGAGACAGAGAGAGAGAGAGAGAGAGAGAGACACGTTCACGCGATCCCGAGGATAACCCATTGTTTTACGACCCATTACCCGTTTTGGCCGCGGTAAGCGATCGTTAAAATCTGGGAACGGAGAGAGCGTGAAAAATCCTTGTGCCAGTTCAGAGATGCAGATCCGTCCGACTCGGACATGTGTGGATTGCATGGGGAATATATTGCCGCAACTCAACTTCAATTGGTTTGTATTTATTGTTTTTATTTCCCTTAAATGAGACTCTGCTTTCTACTTGAGACACAAACAGAGACTCGATCGTAAAACAGTTCTCGTAGTCCTGTATTTTAAATTGTATACAACATCATTTTACGACCGCCTGCGATATGGTAAACGGCAACGGGAATGGCGCACTTGACTCCCAACTCCCGACTCGGAGTGCTGTTCGTGAAAGGTCGTAAAAACCAAAGGAAATTGGATTATGTTCCAACAGATAGCGCAGAGTTTACAGATAAACTAGGTCTAATGCTCATCTTTTAAAGATACCCAAAGAATATTAAACGAATATTAACTAAAAATCTTACAACTAAAGATTTCAACTCAACTGTGCGCAATTTTCTTTGTTTAAAAGTTAAGAAGACTTCAATATTTGATACATATTTTATAGATACCCAAGGAATATTAACCCAAAGTCTTTCAATCCAAAACTTAAAGAGTTCTGTAAATAATATTTATATTTTTTCCTTGTTAAATAGTTTACTAGACCTTAAATAAACAACAAAGTTATTCAAGTTACAAAAATTACTTTGTTTTATGTTCAATAGAGCCGATTTTTCCCATTGCATTTTGCTCGCTTTTCATTTGTTGAGCATTTTCACATCAATTTTTGTATATAAAATGATTTCGAATACTTTGAATACACCCACACGGCTAAAAGTCTCCGCCCACAAGAAGAAAAGTCAGCCAAAGATCTCTCTCACAATGTGCTGGGCATATGTGAGTGTGTGCATGTGTGTGTGTGGGCATGTGCGTGTGGGCATGTGTGGGTGTGTGAGCATAAGTGTGTGTGTGAGAGAGAGCGTGAAGGAGAGACGCCCCTTCTGGAACTGAATGCACCAATGAAGTGTCTGCATTAAGCCCATATATATAACATATATATATAGAGCAGGACGATCTTAAGAGAAAGATCAGTGCAAAAATAGGTAAAATTTTGGATGAAAGGATCATTAGGATATAACATGACATCAAAAATGAAGTCCTAGTTTTATGGCGATGCTTCCGATACGCTCTCTGCCGATCTATTTATTTACATACTCACCCATATGTTTCTGTGTGTGTGTGTGCGGGTGTGCGTGTGTGTGCGGGTGTGCGTGTGTGTGCGGGTGTGCGTGTGTTTGTGTATTTATAGTCTCTGATGCGCTCTCGCCACAAAATACTTGGATTTTCACTTGCAAGTGCTCTGCCCTCCCACAAAACCATTTAATTGTCGATCGGACTTCAATGCGCTCGGATCGCTCGGATCGAAAATTATTGAAAAATATTTTCAAAAAATTCAAAAGAAACTCGACTACAAATATTTTTGAATAACTGTGATTAAGTGCGAAGTTTTTCAATTGAGAAAAAACCCCAAAAAGTGTCTCTGAGAAAAAGTGCTAAAAAGGGCTTTAAATAGAAGTCTCTGAGAAACTGAGAAAGTGTCTAACTAAAAAGTGCTTAAAGGGGGTTGTAATATAGCTTTAAATATAATAAGAGACAATTAATATGCTGCCCACTGCGTGCTATACGAATGGCTCAGCCCTTCAGGATAACGAACAACTGGTCAACACTTTGTTGGCCTGTCCCGAGTATCTACGGGGCACGAATCCCCTGGCAGCTGGTGCCGTCGGGGATGGCCTGGCCTGTACGGGGTTTCCGGCCGCGTTCTATTACCAGGGCATGGACAACTTTCTGGCACTGCACAATAATATCTGGACGCTGCCCATCTCATTTTTGCACAACAATCATCGACCCGAGAAACCGCCCTTTTCATATATTGCACTGATCGCGATGGCCATCAGCAGCGCACCCAACCAGAGATTGACCCTGAGCGGCATCTACAAGTTTATCATGGATAAGTAAGTTCCTCTAAAGAACGAATCTTCCAGTTCCTCAAGTACCTTAGTAAGGAATAAGACTTGCAGTTATATTGGAGGAAAAGTGAAGCTCGTTTAGACTAGATTTCTTAAGGAACAGGATAATTATTAATAATTTAAGCAAAACCGTTACGACAGATTCTTCCAGTTCCTGGTCATATCTATGATATGACATATTATCATATATCTATGTTGATAGATCATGATTATCTATAAATTTAAGTAAACTTCTCTAAAGAAGTCCCTTTTAGACGGTTTTGTAGACAAGTTGAAGGAAAAGTGAAACTCGTTACACAAAGTTTAGAAAAGATTTCTTGAGCAACAAAAACTAAGTTTTCGATCGATTCCTCCAGAAGCAGAACATATCTATCATTTCTTTGACTATGTGGATAGATTACAATAATATTCTCCAATCTTCATGAATTCCCTGCAACTGAAAGAATGTCCTTTTGGCTATTTGCTTACTTATCAATAATATATACAATACAACAGGCTCAGTTACATCTTTTTCTATGGGTTATGCATGATATACCCTCTATATAAGATCTTTCCCCTTAAAGCAGTTAGACGTGAAATAGACTTGTCGAATGTTGTGTTTACAGCCCACGAAAATTATGAATGCATGTAGAAACATGTTTGTATTTTACTTGCCATAAAAATATTTATGGAAATTATCTGTTGAAAATAAATATATATTATTTCCTATACATAAACAAGTCGAGATGTCAGAAAATTTTGAATTAACTCTGACGCTCAATTATTTTGGCGCGTTTCCAGTTTGGGTGAATAAACCAAACATCTTTTAACTTATTTTAAACCAAGGCTGGAAAATCTTTTAACCGAGAACTTCAATATATTTTTGAATCTTTTCCTTTTTCTCAAATATTTAGGTTCAAAATAAAAAACCTTACAATAAGACCCAGCTCCAAGCCCTAAATTGCTTGTCCCCCAACTATTGCACTTATCTAACAATATTTGGCAGAAACCAATTTAATTTAGCCCGCAATTCTCTGTGAAAATATTTAAAACATGAACTGAATTATTTTCAGCAGAACGGGCAGTTAAAACTTATAAGTACAAAGTTCCATTTAATACCCTAGCAGACCCAAACTTTTCATAATGCTTTGCACGTATCTGAGCAAGCACAGGGAAAATAGTTAATGTCGAGTATAGTTAAAATATCTTGATAAACAAAAAAGTTCTTCATACAAGACCCTTCGTTTTAACCGATCGTTCCTATGGCAGCTATATGATATAGTTGTCCGATTTTAATAAGACTTTACATAACTGCAGGGAACGCAGTGAGACCTTTAAATGGCAAGTTTGGTCAACAAATCTCGAAAAACAAAAGAGTTCTTCATACAAGAAACTATTTTTAGACCGATTGTTCCTATGGCAGCTATATGATATAGTGGTCCGATCCAGGCAATTCGGACATACGTACTGCGTGCAACAGAAAGAGCCACTTTTGCAAAGTTTCATGACGATAGCTTTAAAAGTGACAGACTAGTTCTTATAGAAACAGACGGACGGACAGACTGACAGACGGAAATGGCTATATCGACTCGTCTGTTTATACTGATAAAGAATATATGTACTATATGGGGTCGGAAATATATCCTTATATCCACACATCCTACACATCCATAATACCCTTCGCAAGGGTATAAATATAAAATATTCGAACTAAAACCTGAATGGATGTTAAAAACAAGTTTCACTCACCGAATCTCAAGGCAGTCGGTTCGAACCCTTAGTTAGATCGATGTATTGGTTTCGACTGCATTTGATTAAACTCGATCAACAAATTCTAATTTTTCCAATCTATCTCTCAGATTTCCCTACTACCGTGAGAACAAGCAGGGCTGGCAGAACTCCATCCGACACAATCTGTCACTGAACGATTGCTTCGTGAAGGTGCCGCGGGATAAGAACACCATCGAAGACAATGACAGCGCCGGCAAGGGCAGCTATTGGATGCTGGATGCCTCCGCCACGGACATGTTCGAGCAAGGCAACTACCGACGGCGCCGCACCCGGAGAAGACACTGCGCCAGCACCGTCCGCTACGAGCGGGACGCGGGCAAGGTATGTGTGTTGAATTCTCCAAAAAGTGTTAAATCTAACTGTTCTCTGTATTCCCTAAGGATTCCAATGCGAGCAATGACGGCAGCACCATGGGCGAGATCAGATCCCCCGGCGACTCGCTGGCCGACTTTGATATATTCTGCGGCGAGCCCAATCCGGCTGCACTCAGGCCTAACTATTCGGATCGCATCACGGAGCTGCATCGTCAGTATCTATCGGTGTCTTTTGGTTTCAACAATCTCTTCAACAACGAAGCCCGGAAGGAGCCCATCCCTCCGCCCAGCCCGTGCTCGAGCAGGACCAACCAGAGCGCCGCAGACAATGTCCCTGGTGAAGATCCACATTCCCCGAGCGCCTACACACCTCCATCGAATGACGCAGCATTTCAAGGTTTGCAGGAACTGCTGGGCGATGACACGTCGCCCACGTCGAACTCGGCGGCCAGCAACAGATCAAAGACTACGACGCTTTTTACAATTGAGAACATAATTGGCAAGCCGTAGCAACAATTGTATATAAGACTAGATTGTCAATATTCATTAATTAATATTAATTATTAAAGTTGTTTTACTATTTGGATCCACATAAACAAAACATTTTCGATGGGTTGTTGTAGGATTTAACGTGTTTTTTTTTATTCTCGAGTAGAAAACAACTCCTCAATTTCCCATATCAAATACATTTATTCGGGCTTCTTGGATGAAACCTGAACGGGTTTTTTGGCCTTGACCTGAACGGGCTTCTGGGAGCGCAGAACGGCAGAGGCACGACGGAGAGCAGCCTGTGGACAAATTGACATTTAAAATATGCTCATTTACAAGCTTATATATAAGAAATAGAAATATTGTTTAGTCAGAAAAGAATGCTCAACACGACACATCTGAGATCTTGGTAGTATTTAAATAGATTTCATCACGAAAAGATTTCATCTACAGAAGGTTCAACATAAATGTGCAACATTACCTGCAAGTAAAGAAAATATTTGGATTTAGCATTAATATTCCATCGAGACGAATACAATTAGTTAAATTACGAAATAAAATCAGAAAGTATATTCAACACGATCATTCTGCGATCTTGGTGTAGTAATAAAATATAGATATCATCAGAATCTAGCGAACAGCCTGATCCGATTATATATTGGGTTTTTACCTGTGTCAGATCCTTGCGGTACTTGGTGCCCGTCAAGAGGTTCTTCAGCTTCTTCAGCGAACGGCGGGGACCAGACTTGAAGTTAACACGCACCGTATTCTTGGCGGGACGCTGGCCATATTTACCCTTCTTCAAGACGGCGGTAAAGCCCTTCTTGTCGGCGGCGGGCACAACTCCAAGAGTTTTCTTGTGCACAATGCCGCTGTAGCGGTAAGAGCTGACATTGGCCAAGTTGCTGGGTTCCTTTTGGAGATCGAGAGAATATATTTGTTAATCATGCTGATTTATGGAAAAATTCAAATAAACATTTGCCAGTGTTGTCAGATTAATGTAACTATCATGTTGTATTCAAATATCATTGTGAAAGTTTATAAATTGGAAACATCATTGAACAGCAGGCAACTTTTTGACTTAAGCCGAATGTCTTATACACTTACCGTGCTGAAGGGTTTCTTCACATCACGCTTCTTCAACAAGAAGGCGTTGTTGTTGCGAATGATCAACCAATTGAGGTGCGAAGAGGTTGCCATCGTACGTCTGCAAGCAAAAAATCAGGTTAGCATCCATTTATAAGGCCTGCCTATATTAAGATATTCAAATAGATATTCAGTCTTGGGTGATGAATATAGTCTTCAAGATCTCTTCTGCCAAATCATTCATCAGATTGGAATACTTTGAACTCATATTTTACACGTGTGCTTACCTTTATTAAGTAAATGATGCAGCAGGAAGATGGCGCGAACATGAAATAGAAGAAAATGTCAGGTTAGTTTTCTATCGATTGCAGCATAAAGCTAGTTATTTCATGTAGGGGCATCAGTCTTGGGTGATGAATATAGTCTTCAAGAACTCTTCCGTTAAATCGTTCATCACTTAAGAAACCGTAACCAGTGTTGCCCACAGCTGCTTGAAAAGAACACGAAATCCAATGTTGCCGATTGACTTTTAAAACTAGTCCAATTTTGCATAGAACAGCTGCATTGCAACACTGGCTTAACCCATTCCCGGCACATGTGCTTACCTTTATCGCCACAATACAGCAAGACACACACACAGGCAAGGCAGGGTAGCAACATTGGGGCGCACATGAAAAGAGAAAATTGTATAAATATTGTTACGTTGTTCCACAATAATCCAAAAGCAGGCTTCTCAGTAGTTTCTTCAGTCTTGGGTGATGAATATAGTCTTCAAGAGCTCTTCTGCCAAAATCGTTCATCATAGAATGGGCCGCTAGCAGCCGCCATACACGTGTGAGGTTTACACAAAATTTTACCTCCAATATAACTCGTATTGGCGGCCATTGCTGTGCTTAACAAGGCGCAACTGAATGAGTTTGAGTAACTGCCATATTATTGTGTTGTTCACTACGCTATGTAAGCTATAACTTAACCAAATCAAGACATAATGCAAAATGCCTACCTTTTCTCGTTGAAAGACAAGCAGGAAAGAAATATGGCAAACTCAGCGCATGGTGAACTTGGCTGCGATTAAGCGCACAGGCTTGCTAAACGACATATCGATACACCGCAATGACCATCGCCGTATGCGTGCTGTATCGATACCTGAAGCCATCTCTACTTGTCAGACACATTTCCGAAGCTCTATTCGCAAAAAAAAGTTAAATTACAGTTAAATTCAAGTAAAGAATTGTATTAAAACGTTTCAGACAGTTTTTGTTTTAGGCTGTGGTTTCTTTTTATTGTCGTATGTCCATCCAGAATTTAAACACTCGTGGTAAGGACAGCGCACGTTTTTATTTCTACCCAATACACTTGCAGCTCGTAATTTACACATGTATGTATGTATGTACTATGTACACATAAAATGGCTGCTGACACGGGCTAGTCTAGTCATCAATGTGAACCTACAAACATACGCACATACATATGTACAGATTTATGTAAATGGGACGTAGACATGCAGCACGGGTGTGATTACAGATTTTTCATGCATATATATGTTTGTTGATATTTCAGACCCCTTTGCTGATGCAATCAAGGGCAATGATGATGATATTCAAGACGGACTCGTGCACATAAGAATCCAACAGAGGAACGGTCGCAAGACATTGACCACTGTTCAGGGCTTATCCGCAGAATATGACTTGAAGAAAATAGTCCGCTCCTGTAAAAAGGTTTGTGCATGCAATCTGAACGCTCTATTATTGATTTTAAGTTCAAATTGTGAAACGATTCTTTTGTTGTCTAGGAATTTGCTTGCAATGGGACTGTGATTGAACATCCAGAGTATGGTGAAGTTCTGCAACTGCAGGGCGATCAACGTGAAAACATCTGCCAATGGTTGACCAAGGTGGGACTAGCGAAGCCTGATCAATTGAAAGTGCACGGCTTCTAAACTGATGCCAAGGGAGAAACAAAGGTGTGGATTTCCATACAAGTCTTACACTACATACATAACTACACACTCACATACACATATAAATATAGATATATATATATATATTATATGTATACCAAACTTGCTAAAGTTCTTTGTTCCGATCAACTAAAACTCTTGATAAACATTTATATAAAGACAAAAGCAATAGACCATTAACTGCGAACAATGTTAATATTACAAGTTAAATAAAATTAAATGTTCATTTTAAATAAGTATCTGAGTGTATTCATGTGTATTTACTATTTAATCAAATTTAGGTTTTTTAATTTTAATTTGTAACCAATTCTTGCATTAAAATTAAATAGTTACACGGCCTGGCAAGTGACCATTAACAGTTCCAAGGTTGTATCGGCGTCGGTCTTACAGCCGCCATGTTGATGACGTATTTCGAAAAGTATCGAATGGCATTCCGCGACCTAAATTCTATATAGGCAACTGTAATAATACAGTGTTCATATCTCATCTATATTCTATCAACGAAACATTTTATATATTCTATTAAATATCTAAGCTAAATTATATAGAAATATCCATATTAATGGATGTCTGATATATCGATATCACGTGACAATGGTTACACTCTCATTCAAATTCAAATATTATTTGCCCAAACCTTACACTAGCTCATTAAATTCAGTTGACATGCAATGCGTAATTAAATGACAAACCCGTTTACACATTTATAGACAATGATACTCATACATAAGTCGTCAGTTGTAGTCCTAATGCAGTCTTAGGTTTTATATCAGGTTTTTATTATCGGAAAAATAAAAAATCGATTTTTCACTTATCGAACTGCTATCATTGTTTCTGAAAACTATCAGTGCCTATCGCCAACCACCACAATCACACATTGTAGTTTTGACGGCAGCAGTAAAATTGTAGTTCATAAATCACAATTTAATTTACATTAATTCATGCACAAATTGTGTAGTTTGTTAAAGTTTTTTCAAAAAAAAATACAATCAGTCTTTAAGTACGAGTACGCGGACCACGCGGAACGTGTGGTGTTTCGCCTAGCAATCGCAATCGCTGCGAGTGCCTGCCCCTAGCCAGAGAACACACATAACAAGTGGTTTTCAATTCAATTCGATGGTCTATCAAAAGAGCTGCAACCAAAAATAATTGCTAAGGGATCTGTTGGCAAACGCAATATTACGCTACGTGGTGAGTACAGCTCTTTATGTGTGTTGTTTTATCTTGTGACACTCATTCTCGGTGACATTTGAACGCCCAAGCGTATGCATTTTGTTTAATTAGCAAAAAAATATATTATAAGGCTCTCAAAATTCGTTCCCAACGTTCCAGCGCAGTTACGTGTGCTTTATATTTTGTTACAGAACCAGAGATCAGTCAAAATAGCTATTTCTAAATAATATTTGTGCTCAGTGTCATTCAATATTCAAAAAGCGTGCGCGTATTCTTGCAGTTTTTTTGGCTTCGTTTTCTAGTTGTCAGTTGATTTTTGTGTGTGTTTTTCGCCGCATGCAACCGTGCAACCGTGCAAACGTTGGTGTATCGAAACGTTTGACAAAAGGAACGGGCGAAAGTTTTTCTATAACGATGAGACGTCAAATTTTTGGCTTTATAAAAAAATTTTCGCGTGACGAGTTCGTTGTCGAAAACAACCAATAAATATTATTTAAAACATTTGCAACAATCAAGTATTTTTGTTTAAACTACTTTTGCTGGTGCGGTGGTGCAACTTGGACGTCAGAAAACAACAAAAAAAATCAATTGCTGGTGTTCGGTACTCGGGCCAATTTCAGTTTTTATTCTGCGTATATTTGAGTGCGAAAAAGAAACGCAAGGGAAGGAGGCAAAGAAGAAAAGCGAAAATAGCCACGGAAAAGAAAACTAAATGAGAACAAAAATTAAGTCATTGAAGCCAGAGACACGGAAAACTAGACGACAACGGTCGAAGTTGGAAGAAAATGAGGCACGAGTCGAGATGAAAATATGAGAGGAGACAGTGATAGCGACTAGTTCCAACGCCAATTGCAGCAGTATAAATAAATAAATAAATACCAATTGCGAAGGAAGAAGGAAGAAATCACTGCTGATTTGTGTGTAATACGCATCATACTCAAGTCTAATGCAATCCGAATATATAAAGTGAAAATCAAAATTTCCAACTAAAAAAGTCTCAGCTGGGTGGCAGCAGCAGCAGCCGCAGCCGCAACAAGGCAGCGCGCGTGTGTTGTGTGTGTGTGTGCGTGCGTGTGTGTGTGTGTGAGTGTGAGTGAGCGAGTGCAAGTCTGTGTGCGTGTGTGTGTGTGCCTGTGTGAGTCGTGTGTGCAAGTTTTTGGGGCTGTCGGGTGTTCGTTTTTGAAAGAGGAGTAGAAAAAAGAAGAAGCGAGTTGTGTCTTTAAGTGTGTGTTTGTGTGTGTGTGGAATTCTTGACAATTCCCCAACATACGTTACCATGGAATATTACCTAGGTTAGTAGAAATTTCAATTCTCAATTTGTAAATTAAACAAATATGCGGGGCACATACTCATTCATACAAATAAATATATATACATATATATATATAAAAATACATGCATACATGACCATTTATACCAATACAGTGGCAAAACAATGCCCCCGCACTTACACATACGTATGCACATAGATGCATACGCATATAGGCGAGTACATAGGAACACATATACATACATATATACAAATACATACATTGCGTATGCTGCATTACTTTAAGGTGAGGCCAAAACGCAAAGTTTTTGCAGTAGCTGCCGCAGCTCCCCTTACCTCGAACCCACCCCATCCCCACCCTTTTGTGGTTATGTTTAGGATCAAATTAGCTGGTGGCGACTGTTCATTTGTTTGTTTGTGCAATTAAACCTATACATATACATACGCATATTAATGAAATCTTCAAGAAATGCGTCTAGCCAGCAATACAATTCCTATTGAATTTTCAGTGCCCGATTGGAGCCGAGCCTCTGCTTCCAATTACAGCGCCAGTGTTGCCAACTGCCGCTTCAAAAGAGTAGCTAAATCCGATGTTGAAAATGGCTAAAATTAGCTGACTTGGGATCGAACAGGGTTGCTGGACAAAGAGAAACTAGCTAAATCAAATTCTAATTGCGTTCTTTCCAGCAGACGAGCCTCGCAAATAGCTACATTTAGCTTGCAAAAAGTTTAATGGGCAGTACTGTGCGTCATGTTTACCATTTATACTTGGCTAATACCCTGTGTATTTGGAGCTGTGACAATTTCTTAGAACGTAGAAAGGGGCTTTTTAGTTGTTTATCAGTGTAATTGCGTCTTGATTAAGAGTTTTTGTTTTGTTTTTATTGCAGGAGGTTACGTCTATATGAATGGAGATGCTGTCAAGATTCAGCAGCCTGTTTACACCAATGTTCCTGTTGAAACGGCAATGTTAGCTACCAACCTGTTTGGCACCCCGACACAGATCGCAGCACCGACAGCAGCTCATATACCCATATTAACGGCAGCAGCAGCAGCTGCAGCAGCAGGAGGAGGCACACCAACAGGAACCGTAGCACCCCCAACAGCACAGCCGCCCGCACAGCATCCACAGCAGCAGCAGCAGCAGCAACAACAGCAGCAGCATTCACAGCAGCATCCACATCAGCAGCAGCAGCAGCAGCAGCTCATCTCTCATACGCACGCCCACGCTGTGGCCGTTGCCGCCGCAGCCGCCGCTCAGCAGCAGCAACAGCAGCAGCAACAACAACAACAACAAGCAACGCAGACCATCCAAACGGTGCAGGCGGTTACGCCGGCTACGGCCCAGCTGCATCTGCAGGCGCATCCGCATCCGGCACAACAACATATGCAGTACGGTCATCCGGCTCAGCAGACGCTGCCGCCGCCGCTTCCGCTGCCGCTGCCGTCCTCGACTGGCGAAAGCATTCAGGCAAACGCTCTTGACAATACCGAATACGCCATCATGAACGGAGCCATCGCTCAGACTCAGGATGGCAATCTCGTCTGCTATGCCACAGAGGCGCTCGTACCTGGCGTTAACAATACGAATTTAGTTGCCCTCGAGCAGCAGCCGGAGCTCATCGCCCAGCAGCAACAGCAGCAGCTGGCGGCCGATGAATGCGGCATGCCGCTGGACAAGCTCAAGCAGATGCTGGCCACGCAGTTGGACTATTACTTTTGCAGGTAACAATTACAATTACCTGTAAACATACTCGCATGTACAAACTAATCTGACACTTCTTTTGCAGAGAGAATCTGGCAACCGATACTTATTTGGTGTCCCAAATGGACAGCGATCAATATGTGCTCATTAAGACAGTGGCCAATTTTAATCTTGTTAAGAAATTGACCAAGGACATCAATCTGATTACCGAGGTGCTGCGCGAATCGCCCAACGTTCAGGTCGATGACGAGGGTCTGCGCGTGCGCCCCAACCACAAACGTTGCATCATCATATTGCGCGAAATATCCGACAACACGCCACTCGATGACGTCAAGGTAAAACGAGGCTACGACGACGACGGCGACGGCAACCAAAACCAAATTCAATTATGACTCTCACACAAATTCTCATAATAATGATCGAGCCTCGGTCGCCGACTCAGCAACTACTTTTCGATTATACCCATAATATATAAAACGTTATCGAACTGAGTGACTAAGATTAGGACTTAAAGATCAAGGCACAGAAACGTCTGCGAGCTAAAAAGGTAGTTTTTCCGATAGTTAGCTTAAATTGAGAAGATGCAGGAAGAAGGAAATCTCGGTTAAAATCTAAATTGAAGATGTTTCACACTTGGCAAGGACATGCATTGCGCTATGTAAACTAAAACTTGGAAAGTTTAGGTCTAGTTAGTATGGATAGATAGAATTAAATTTAAATGGTTTAAAATTGTCTAAATTTTAAAGAAAGCGACTTGGACGGAACAAGGCTGGGAAATAAAAAACTATATCTATATAGATATCTCTGTATAGGCCCGTTCTTTTATCTGCAGCCATTTAACCTAACTCCTCCTTGCTTAATCAAAATATATCCCATATTAACTTACTTCTCCTCCTACTCTACACAGGCTTTGTTCAGCAGCGAGAACTGCCCGCGCCCGATTGCTTGTGAGTTTGCGGCCAACAATTCGTGGTACATCACATTCGAGTCGGACGAGGATGCGCAGAAGGCTTTCAAGTATTTGCGCGAGGAGATCAAAGAGTTTCAGGGCAAGCCCATAATGGCGCGCATCAAGCCCAAGTCATTTATCAATAGAATACCTGCTGTACCAAATATCAAGAACGGCTATCGCCTCAACTCGCCGCCAACTGCCACAGTATACGATCCGGCCGCTGCTGCTGGCGCTGCTGCAGCAGCTGCTGCCGTCAGCTACAATGCGGCACCACAACGTTTCGTCTATGCCGGGAATGGCGCCCTAACACCAGCCACGGTGCCCTACGGCGGCCAGGTTCTGATCGTGAGTATTGAAAGGAATCTTTGCTAGAGAAGAGCCCGGCATCGAATCTCAACGGAATACTCAATCGGGACAAGCTCAACCCTTGCCGGGCTCTATTTGCTTAACAATTTTGCCTAATTTTCCGCATATTTGCAGCCCTTTCAGCAGCAACCGTTCTACACGGGCCTGATGCCTTGGCAACCGACAACTGTTGCCGCGGCGACGGCGGCGCATGGCCAGAATTTCTATGAGATTGGCGGCAATTTATATGCAGCAAATGGTCTGGCACCGCAGGCGGTCGCTGCCAATTTCACAACTGCTCCGCCGCCCGCTACACAAATCGTCACGACGAATAAGCCGCAGAGCGGCGCTGGCGGCGGCGGTCGCTACAATAGCAATCATCGTGGCAATCCGAATAGCTTGAGCGGCGCCGGACCACGCGGCGAAATCCGGAGCAAGCCGCCGCGCAATGCACAGCAACAACAACAACAACAACAGACGTCTTCGCATATCCAGAGCGGCAACATTATCATGCCGACGACGATGCGCGGCATCAGCGTGGTGCCGGCAGCCATTGTGGATCCCATACAGCAGCAGCAGCAGGTGCAACAACAACAGCAGGTGCAGCAACAGCAGCAGCAAGTGCAACAGCATCAGCAGCTGCAGCAACAGCAGCCTGCGAGCTCCAGCCAGGTGCAACAGCAACAAATTGTGAGCGGAAACTCGTCTAGCGCCCAGCGTTATGCTTTGAAGAGCAACTGGAAAGGCGGCATGCAAAAGAATCTGGACAAGAGCTATGGCAGCCACCATCACTACAGCACCCAGGTGCAAACGCTGCCCAGCAGCAGCAGCCATGCTCATCATCAGCCACAGCAGCAGCAGCCGCAGACCCATTATCAATTGCCTTCCTCGAGCGCCGCCAGCTCAACGCACTCAACATATGCCAATTCAACGTTGACGCTGGCTCCACAGCCTGGCCAGCAGCAACAGCAGGCACAGCATCATCACCTGGTCGTGCATGCCGCACAGCCAGTGGAGCTGCAGGAAGCCGGAAACGGCGGAGGCGATAATGTTGTTGTTGTCGAGCATGGCGGCAGCTCGCAGCACGGCATGCAGCCGACTCGCAGCAACATGTCGGCCAGCTCTTCATCATCGCTGGCCACCTCCATTGGCGGCGGCAAGGACCCACAGCCGCTGCACTGGCAGACACGTCCGCGTCGTCGCCGGCGCGACGAAGAAGGCGGCATCAATTATTCGCCCGGCGGTCGGGTTAATGTAAGTCCAAAAATAAGGCACTGCATCGGACTCAAGTGAAACATCTTTCCATGTAGTGCTCTATTCCTTACGTTTGATCAATTTACTCATTCCTCCTTTGTTCATTGCAGATCTATGGCGGCTCGCCGCAGCAGCTGCTGTCCTCGTCCACATCCGCTTCGTCCACGAATAACGTGCAGTCGACGCATCGCGAGAGTCATTATGGCACGCATGAGGCGCAGCCGGCGCCGCCACAACATCGCGGCAATTACAAGGGCAACAATTATAATCCCAACTATCATGCTCAGCAGCATGCGTCCATGTCGCATCATCATCAGCATCATCAACATAACCACAGCCATAACGCGCTGCCCGCCCAGCAGCAACAGCAGCAACATCATGTGCCAGCTGCCGCACAGCAAAGCTCGGGGCATAGTTATCACCATCATCATCATCACAACTCCATTGGCAGCAATGTGGGCAACAGCGGTGGGCTGGGTGTCAGCAGCAACAGCAACAACAGCAACATTGGCGCCAGCAGCAACAGTGGAGGAGGAGGCGGCGGAGGTGGAGGAGGAGCAGGATCAGGAGGAGGTGGTGGTGGTGGGGGCAATGAGCGCAGCCTGCACCATGGCATCAGCATGGGCTATCAGGGCCACAATGCACACCAGCAACAGCTGCAACAGCAGCAGCAACAACAACAACAGCAGCAGCCGGCGGCGGCGGCTCCGGCACAGCCGCCGCAATTTGATTTGGAGGCCTCGGCCTTTCCACCGCTGCCGGCTACCTCGGCGCCGGCACATGGCGCACAACATCATCATCATCACCACCAGCAGCATCATCAGCATAGCAACGCTTCCATGCATAACTCTAGCAGCAACTCATCCTCATCGGCGAGCGGGCCGAGCCACAAGCAGCTAAGTCAGGCTCATCATCAGCCGGGACACGTCGTCGTGGCGCCGTCATCCTCCTCGTCGGCGCCCGAATGCAGCGGTGAGGAGCCGCGTTCAAGCAATCATCAGCATGCCGAGAGCAATGCGCATAGTTCCTCCAACAACTCCTCATCGGCAACGCCTGCAGCTGGCTGGGCCGAGAATCGACTTGCGGACGTGGTACGCACTGGCAAAGGCAAGGCCCGCAAGGATGTCGCCGCACAGAACCGACAACAACAGCAGCAGCAACAACAGCAGCATTTGCCACAGCAGCAGCAATATCAACAGCAGCAGCAGCAGCGCAATCTTGCGATCAGTCCCACGCCCGCGATGGTAGTCGTAGCTCCAGCTACAGCTCCGGCTGACAATACTAAAAACTTTACTAAGCAGAGCTCTAGTAATAACCCGATCAATGTGATAAAGTGTCTAACACCAAATATCAATGCCAGCAACAAGTTGAGCAACAACAATAACAATGCGACGACGACAGCAACTGTTGCTGGTGAAGAGGCAGCTGCTGTTGGCGCTGCTCAGCAGCTGGATAAATCAAACAAGACTGAGGATGAACTGCATCCAATACAAGGCGGCAACAAGCAGCAGCAGCACCGCCTAGTCGAGCAGCCGCAGCAGCCGTCGCAGCAGCAGCAGATGACAAATGACTATGTGCGCGGCCTGGCCACGCCTGGTGCACTGCCGCCAAACTCGGGCGCTGGCGCCTGCAGCGGCACGACGCTGGCCGAGCTGAATCTGGGTGGCCAGCATAAGAAGCCGGCTGCGACTGGCGCGCAACACACCAAAAAAGAGCTCAACACGGGCGCCGCCAAAGATCCCAGCAGCAACAGCAACAAACACAAAAGTGTCGCCACCTCCACATCCTCCTCCTCGCCACCCAATTCAGTGTCAACGGAAAATATTGCGGCCGCCGCGGCAACCGCCAGCAAACTAAGCTATGCGCAGGTGGCGCAGCATCACAAGACCGCCGCCGAGGCCGCTGCCGCCGCCAAGGACGGCGCTGTCTCGCCCACGGTCAGCCACAAGCTGGAGCTAAGTTATGGCGACACGCCCACAAACGACAAGGTCGCAACAAGTGAGAAGCGTCTGGCCGCAGCGCCGCCAACTGTTCCAGCTGCGCAGTCGGGCAAAGCTGCCGGCAGCACGCAGACCCAGTCAGGCGGAGCAGCTAGTGCCAAGGAGAAGGGTAAGTATAATCGGGAGCCGTCAAATCCCTACCAGTAATAACTAACTAATCTCTGTATTCCCTTTCTAACAGATGCCGCCCATCGCGAGTCGCGACCGAATGCGGCGCAGATTGCCGGCAGCTCGCGGCAACAGAGCAAGGAGAAACCACCGCAACATTATGGATCATCCGCTGATCACAATACGAATGCCAATCAGGGCGGTCGCAAATCTAGATCGAATAACTCTTAAAAGCAAACCAGGTCGCCGAATTTGCGACAAATGTGAAAATATAGAATACTTTGCTAGGTGCGTCCGCTTCAGGTGCATCATAAGCCCCCTAAACCCCCTTCTGTACATAAATTCCAATGTGTAAATACAAACAAAAGCCGTTTTTTGTTATATCTATAAGCGCTATATAGATATTTACGAGCTAACCAAGGAGGCATAAAAAGGTAAGATTTAGCTAAAGTTAAATTTAATTATTCATTTAACATATTCCCCTTTGCAGTTGGCGTCGCACGGAAGAGAGATTGGAGGGCGACCGGCTTGGACCAGTTATCATATAATAATAATAAAAGCATAGGAAAAGGAATAATGGTGCATAAAATTAATGAAAAAAAAACACACACACACACAGAGAGACTCACACAACTACATACATAGATATATATATATATATATATATGTATAATCAGTTAAAGTTAATTTATCTTAGCTTAAACATAGATACACACAAAAACACATGTAGATTAGCGCAACGATGATGAATTGGTAGAACGCATATATATATATATAGCGTGTATATATAAAGCTTATATATATGTATATATAGAAGGAGAGAGGGTGAGATAGGGGGGAAGAAGTTTATATGCCCAAGTTAAGTTTACGATTAATGTAAATTGTTTGATTGCAGTCAGCCAAGTTGCATCCGTTCGCGATGTTAGCTAAATAACGACAACAACAACAAGAATAACAGAACAAGAATGTAGCATTAATCATTATTAATAATCCATTACTCATTGCCTAATGAATCATGTTCGTCATCATCGTGTGTTGATTATCAACGTTAATTTTCATTTGCTTATATGCTAAAACTTGAATAGATTATAGCCAAAAACAAATACTGAGAGGAGAGTTCTACCCATATAGATCGGGCTATATACTATATATAGTCCCATACTTTTTTTTCTCTTCATCTTCTTTTCATTTTTAAATATTCTTATATAAACTTTATCAGTTTGTCTGATAGCAGAGCGAACATTATTGAAGTCTTTTGTTCTATTTCGAACCTTAGGGCATTTTTTGTTGTTGTACTTATTTCATGTCCTAAAGGTAGACAGACTGGCACACACACACACACTCACACTCCACACACACACACACACACACACACACACACACACACACACACACACACACACACACACACACGCTCACACACACTCTCTACATTTATATGTCTATGGAAATAATTGCAAACATTTTGAAATTGCATTTCTTCCGCACATATGAGGGCAATTTTCTCAGTTCGATGGTTTCACACACATTTCTCGCGAAAAAAAATCTAAAACCAAAAACAAATTAATGCAAATTTTATACAATCCGAACAAAATAACTAATATTAACATCTTAACAATTTCGTGTTACTCTCAACACAAACACACGACAAAAAAGAGAAAAAATACAAAAAATATTTTTGTATAAACTGAAAAACTAAACAAAAAGAAAGCAAAAGGTGCCATAAAGAAACACACACGTACACACACACACACACACACATACAGTGAAATTTCTATGCGGTTTAGGACAACACAAATAGGCATTTAAAACTATATACTTATATATATATATATATAATCGTATATATATAACTATGTTAAAGTAATTCTTACATTTTACCTATTTTATTTTTGATTTGGTTGACCCACAAAAAATGACACGAGAAATTCACAAAAATGTTGAAAAAAACTAATATTGTATTCAATAATTTAATGCTCATTATGCTCTTTGGTTGGATTTCCATTTTTTGGTTTTCTGTAAACTTTCGTATTAATTTCAATTATGATTTTGTGCGCACAAGACAACTGCAACGGAATATAAAAAGCTATGGAAAACCAATTTAATTTGATTTTGAAGTTCAAGTGTATAAGCAAGTAAATTAATTATAAGGCATAAACAAATTGGCAGAAGTTAATCTATGTAGGGACTAAGCGCATACGATAAAAGATATACATGTATATATATATATATATGGATATATATATATATAGACATATATGCATATATATAGCGTTAAGTGATATGCTAAGATATCCCCCATATTGTTAAGGTTAGGCGAAATATGTTCGATTCGACAATCGGATTGCTTGCGGCGATGTTTCGTCCCACGCCCGCCCGCCCCCCCCATTTAACTTCCAAAACACACACACAAAAGAAAGCGTTTTCCTTTCCACTTTCTTCGAGTGAGAGTTCCCTCAAAGTAGATAACAGCTAAATATAATAGAATACCAAAATGATAAGTGTTTCCCAGCCTCTCCCAGTATGCAAGACTTTTAACACAAGCTACATTTTATATAATATACATAACATATATACATATATATGCCCTATATACATATGTATATATGTGTGTGTGTGTGTGTATATATATATTAACTTAAAGTAAACATATATTTTGATTCTATAAAAACAATCGAATATGCTAAGTGCCTAAATACTAAATACATTTATATCTGCATATATATATCTATATGTTACATATATATATGTACATATATATGTATGCCCGCTCCACTGAGTAGACCCTACTATAATTAATCAACTTTTATTATTTGTTAAACACAATTGTTGCTGCTAGTCCAAGTCCAGGTGCTCGTCCCAGCTGCTCCGAGCTGAGCAGCTGGAACTATCGCAACTGGCCTGACGACTGACCCTGCCCCCTGACCTTTTGCTCAGTGGTGTGCGTATACACACTCACACACACACACACATACACACATCTACACGTTAAAGGAGCATAGTTTATTAGCTTATATGCCTCCCTCTCCTCCCTCCTACCTCCACCCATTTATCCCATTTCCGCGCCCTTCTCCCACCCACACACACACACACATACATTGTTTAATTGGTTCTCCACCGTCTCACTAGAGTACAGTGAAACTACGTTAGCGCCGACGACGAATGACGGGCAGAGTGTAACAAATGGGACTAGAGAGCCGGCATGCCCAGTCGCCTGGATGCGCCTAGGGTGTAGCTGGCATTCAACAGGTGCAACAACAAACGCCACGTGTGCTGTGTGATATTATGCAACTTGCAGAGCGAAGAACTCTTCAGTTGCATGTAAAAAATAATAAACAAAAAATATTAAAATAAAAAGGTTGGAATATGGATTGCCAGATTGAATGCCAAAATACCCTGCACCCTAGACAAGGCCAGGCTGCTCGGGCTGCCAGTTCCCAGAGAGAGAGAAAGGGAGAGAGAGGGGAGTTTATATATAGAGAGAAGAGGTCTAGAGTTAGCGAAAAGAAACGTAACGAAACGATATGATAAGATAAAGATAAAGATAAAGGTAAATAGAGGAGGCGAAGATGGAGATGAAACATTGTTGATGTTGAATAATTTTAAGGCAAGAAATAAATTAATGAAATTGTTATTGTAAAGCCTCAGTTCTTAAGTTATTTATTTTGTATATTTAAGCAGCGCATATGACACTGACAATGAATGACACATGACACCTTGTTAAACTATACAAACTACTAAAAGAACAAAAAAAACAAACAAAAAATATTTGTAATATGTAATAATACACGCTCTATACACTATATATATATATATGTATGTATGCATGTAACTATCCCCAACAAACAAGCAAAAATCCAAACACAATCCAGCCAGAACTAAGCAAATAATCCTTTGTTCTTATCCAATTGTCGTGCAGAGTCATTTCAAATAGCTTTCAAGACATTATTATTATCATTATCATTATCATTATTATGTATACAACATATTATTTATTATTGGAAGAGTATATATGCCTTTCACAAGGGCGCGGCAGGGTATAATGGCCCACTTATTAACTTCTTTTGGCACTGCCGCAACATTATATATATATAGCTATATATATATCTGTATAATAACTAGAAGAGTTTGCAGGTATTCCCTGGCAGCTGCTTGGTACTATAAACCCGCATAGAATTGTTTAAGTTGGAAGAAAGCAATGTATAATACGAAAGCTTTGATATATTGATAGAAAGACTCGCTCGGGAATACCCTGTAATCTGTATCTATATCTACATATACGAATAATACGCCTGCTCTGCTTTAACTCTCCCATTCTTTTGGCACTGCCATCCAAATATCTTTCATATTTAGTTTTAGTTTTTCAAATGCCTTTTCCATATTCACAAACTTTTATCAATTGATATTGTTTTATGGCTGCCCTTGTGAAGGGTTTAATTTACTTGTTTTTTAGTTTCTTTTTGTTTTATTTTTTATTTTTTTTTTCTGTTCAAAATACTTGCATAGAAATGCTTACGCACATTGTTATCACTAAAAATAAACAACAACAAAAAAAAAAATAAGAAAATCCATGAAAAAAAAAGAAATGTCTGTTAAAGAAATTGATATATAGAGAACACATGTAACAAAATCGAAGAGTATATAATTAATATTATTAATTGTACCAAAATTGATAAATGTAAAGTAACAAGAAGAACACAAAAACAAAAAAAGGTTTATAAAATTGCATATATGATTAAACTATAAACTAAAACGTAACTATAACTAAACAATATCCCCATGCAGAAGTATACACATAAATTATATTAAACATTACCAAACAACAACAACAACAAGAACAAGAAAAACAACAACAACATCCACTCTTTTTCCGTATACTAGGGAGTGAAAATTGTGCTCGCTTTATAAAGTATATATACGCGAGCTCTTATAACTAAAAACTGAGAGTTAGAAAAAAATCATCATCTAAAGCTAATAGAAAGATAAACCGAGAACCATCTAAAACCGAAACACAAATCATAAATGCATATTTTATTTTATTGTATGTATCATAAACGAGAATCAAATAAAAAGAAAAACCAGAAGAAACAAACAAAAAAATGCGCATACGTAGATTAAATGTAGTTAGCCGAAGAGAAATGGTAAATGTGGAAATGGATTGTGTGCAAATCGAAACGATTATTGAAAACAATGTCAACCAATAAAACAAAAAACAATAAATAACGAGACAGTTTAACAATAACATCTTGATCTAGGGGGATAACTCGAGGCCCGTTCCATATACATGTACATATATCTAGGAGGAGCCGATCCTTCCCGTATCTCGGGCCCGTTCCATATA